>CM029018.1:78658395-79334825 GCA_016801055.1 Panax notoginseng
TTTTTGCGAGGTTTGAAACCTGAGAGACGTTACATCTTATTTCTCTAAAACTGTGTTTGTATTCAGATGTTGTGAATATGGATCAGTTTGTGGAGCGCGATTAACGAGTCAACGCAATCAAAAGAGAGCAGTCGTACAAATTGATAATACCAGTGAGAGCAGTCATCGAAGCGGTGACAACAAAGCGTGGAGGAAATCAAACGGGCCAGAAATGGTAACCACTTCGGTGTTAATCAGGGCCAAAATAATAAGAATGGTCATTTCAAGAAGAGGAGATTCAACAATGATGGAAAGACGTCAGCACCAGCACCCGTTGTTAAGGAAGGAGAACGACCACCTATCATATGTTTCAAATGTGAGGGGAGGGGCACACCAGTCCAAACTGCACGATGCCGTCTAAAGCATGTTATAATTGTGGAAGAGAAGGTCATTTAGCTCGATTTTGTCATTTACCAAAAACAAGTTCAGCCAAGATGGAGACACCAAAGGCCATCCCAGAAAAGTCAAAACCGGTAGTGCAAGGGAGAGCGTTTGTTATGACCTCCCAGAAAGCAAGGAACCCGAATGAGGTCATCACGGGTAAGCTTATCATAAACTCTAACGAAGTCTATACTTTATTTAATACCGGTTCTATCCATTCTTTTATTTCTCCTACTTGCGCTCATCGATTAAATTTGACTCCGGAGAAATTAGACTTTGATTTATCTGTTGAAACTCCATTGGGAGAAACCTTCATTACATCCACGGTTTATAAGTCTTGTTTGGTTCAAGTTGGTACCCACACATTACCTGTCGATCTGATTTCATTAAAAATACTTGCATTTGATGTGATTCTAGGGATTGATTGGTTAACTACTCATCGTGCAAAAATTGATTGTTTTCGTAAGGTTGTTAGCTTTTATATTCCTAATCGACCTATTATGCGAATTCAAGAAACCAAACCATTAAAATCAATCGCTGTCATCTCAAGCCATAAAGCTATTCGTTTATTGAAAAACGGATGTCAAGCTTTTTTAGCTCATGTCATGGATCTAAACAAAAATACGTCAGTTTTGAATGATATTTCTATTGTTAATAAATTCCCTGACGTATTCCCTGAAGAACTTCCTGGCCTACCCCCAGAGCGTGAAATTGAATTTTGTATCGACCTTGAACCCAGTACAAAACCCATTTCCAAAGCCCCATATCGAATGGCTCCTATTGAACTTCAGGAGTTAAAGATCCAACTGCAGGAATTGTTAGACATTGGCTTTATTCGTCCTAGTACTTCTCCTTGGGGTGCTCCTGTGCTATTCGTGAAGAAGAAAGATGGAAGTATGCGACTTTGTATTGATTATCGGGAGTTGAATCATGTCACCATCAAAAACAGGTACCCATTGCCACGTATTGATGATCTGTTTGACCAGTTGTAAGGAGCACAATTCTTTTCAAAGATCGATCTTCATTCTGGATATCATCAGCTGAAGGTTAGAACTGAGGATATTCCAAAGACGACTTTCAGAACTCGGTACGGGCATTATGAATTCCTAGTCATGTCCTTTGGATTGACTAATGCTCCTGCTGGCTTCATGGATATGATGAACCGGGTATTCAATGAATATTTGGATCACTTTGTGGTCGTCTTTATTGATGACATCCTTATTTATTCCAAAAGCCGTGAAGATCATGAGCAACACTTGAGGCTGGTACTCCAAAAGCTTCGTGAATACAAGCTTTATGCCAAGTTGAAGAAATACAAGTTCTGGTTGGAGGAGGTAGCATTCCTTGGGCACGTAGTATCAAGTCGTGGAATATCGGTTGACCCGGCAAAGATTGAAGCTATTCAAAGCTGGGAGCAACCTAAATCAGTGACCGAAGTACGTAGCTTTCTTGGTTTAGCTGGTTATTATCGGAGATTCGTGGAAGGATTTTCTCGAATCGCTACTCCATTAACTCAGCTGACTCGGAAAGATACAAAGTTCGGTTGGAGCGAAGAATGTGAGAAGAGTTTTTAAGAACTCAAGAGGAGACTCATTTCAGCACCTGTTCTAACAATACCATCTGGCTCGGAGGGATTTGTCATCTACAGTGATGCTTCGAGCAAAGGGTTGGGATGCGTTCTCATGCAACATGAAAAAGTCATAGCCTATGCATCAAGACAACTCAAGGAATATGAGAGGAATTATCCTACTCATGATCTAGAGTTGGCAGCTGTTGTCTTTGCACTTAAAATTTGGAGGCATTACTTGTATGGGGAGAAGGTGGAGATCTTTACGGATCATAAAAGCCTCAAATATTTCTTCACTCAAAAGGAACTCAACATGCGACAACGACGTTGGCTTGAACTGTTGAAAGATTATGATCATACCATTCAATACCATCCTGGAAAAGCGAACGTGATAGCTGACGCATTGAGTAGAAGATCATATGCAAGTACGAGTGCGATATTGTCAACACAAAGGCCCATTTTGTGTGACTTGCAAAGGATGGAGATAGAGTTAAACACTCCAGGGACCCATGTGATGATGACGAATATACGAGTAGAACCAACTTTAATCGATAAAGTTAAAGCTGCTCAAGCTACTAACCTGGAGCTGATGCATATGAGGAAGAAAGTGCAAGAAGGTGCTATGTCGGAAGCAAGAATCGATGAAGAAGGAATACTTCGAGTCAACTCCAGACTTTGTGTTCCTAACAACCCTGATTTGAAGTATGAAATCATGATGGAGGCACACAACACACTGTTTGCAATCCATCCTGGAAGTACCAAAATGTATCATGATCTTCGTCATACATTTTGGTGGAGCAATATGAAGAGAGAGATAGCGTTGTTTATCTCAAGGTGTTTAACTTGTCAACGAGTCAAAGCGGAGCATCAAGTACCAAAAGGTCCATTGCAACCACTTGAAATTCCAAAATGGAAGTGGGAGCACATTACCATGGATTTCATTACCGGTCTTCCTAGGGTTTCTCAAGGTATTGATGCGATTTGGGTCATTGTTGATCGATTGACCAAGTCTGCTCATTTCTTACCGATACGAGAAACTTATACACTTGAACGTCTTGCTCGTATGTACATAAACGAGATTGTAAGACTGCATGGTATGCCAGTATCCATAGTTTCTGATCGAGACCCAAGATTCACTTCACGATTTTGGGTTAGTTTACAAAAAGCTATGGGCACAGATTTACGATTTAGTTCGGCATATCATCCTCAGACGGACGGACAATCAGAGAGGACTATTCAAACTCTAGAAGATTTATTAAGACTCTGTGTCCTTGACTTCAAGGGAAGTTGGGACAAGTTCTTACCATTGGTGGAGTTTTCCTACAATAACAGTTATCAAGAAAGTATTGGCATGGCTCCATTCGAAGCATTGTATGGAAGAAAATGTCGTGCTCTAGTATGCTGGGATGAGGTGGGTGAAGCAACGTTGTTGGGACTGGAGTTGGTACGTATGACTACAGAAAAGATTCAAACGATCCGACAACGTATAAAAACCTCACAAGATCGACAAAAGAGTTATGCTGATCTTCATCGAAAGGACGTGAAATTTGATGTAGGAGATCATGTGTTCTTACGTGTTGCTCCATGGAAAGGAGTTACGAGATTTGGAAAGAGAGGAAAGCTCAATCCTCGATTCATCGGTCCATTTTTAATCCTTGATCGAGTAGGAACTGTGGCTTATAGACTCGCTTTAGCGCCAAGTATGTCTCGTGTTCATAACGTTTTTCACACATCTATGTTACGCAAATATGTGGAAGACCCGAACCACATTATTGAGTTAGAACCGGACGAAATAGCAGAAGATTTGACGTATGAAGAAGTTCATGTTCAAATCTTAGATAAGAAGGAACATATTCTACGCTCCGAGGTTATACCTCAAGTCAAAGTTTTGTGGAGAAACCACGATGTTGAGGAAATGACTTGGGAGTTAGAATCTGAAATGAAATTAAGGTATTCTTACCTCTTCGACATACCAAGTACGTACCCTAATTTCGAGGGCGAAATTTTATAAGAAGGGGAGGTTGTAAGACCCCAACTTTTATAAATAAAGATGAATTTTCTATAAATATCATTTTTGAATATTATGGAGTTAATTTGATATAATGTTATAGTTGTGAGTAATATTTATAAATTTTACAAAGTACGCAAGTTGTTATATAATATTCGATTGGTCGGGGAATATTCGTTTGAACAGGGAATATTCGTACAAGGGCACAATCATTGGTGGACCTCACAACGAAATTATTGTTGGATTGATAAAACGACAAAAATATTTTATTAAAAATAACGGCGGAAGTTTTACCATTGATACTGTTGAACTACTCGGTAGTAAAAGTACAATAATACGTGTGGTTGCGTAGTAGCACACGGTATTGATTATTAATGCTTATGTGAGAATCACTCAGTTTGATTCAATTATTGTCAGTTAATAATATGAATTATTTAGCGATAATGACGTTTTGTTTTATTCGTATTATTAACGTAATAAAACAAAAACATCTTTTTATATAAAACAAAATACTTTATTAAAGTTATTCTATAAATAGAATATATTATATTTTATTTAAAAGATTTTTCTTTAAATATGGACCGTCAGATTAAAGTAATCAATCTGGACCGTTCATGGATTAGTTACTATGCATTCTATTTTTCTATAAATAGCAGCTCATTCCTTCATTATTTCTTACGAATTCACTGAACTCTAGAGAGAGAGAAACTATAGAGAGAAACTATAGAGAGAGAGAAGAAGAGTATTCTACTACTTAACTACTTCCTTATTTCAGCTCTTCTTTAAAACGGTAAGGGGTGTTATTCTTTCTTATTCATGAAGAGAACTTTTGTTATTCCATTTATTATTATTCTGTTGGAATAACCTGTATACGCGGTCTACCCTATACTTGGTGACATTCTTTTATTATTCTGTTGGAACATCCTGTCCGTGTGTTTTACACCGGATCTGGTTCCGTCTTTATTATTATTCTGTTGAAACATCCTGTCCGTGTGTTTTACACCGGACCTGGTTCCGTCTTTATTATTATTCTGTTGGAACATCTTGTCAGTGTTTTTTACACCGGACCTGGTTCCGTCTTTGTTATTATTCTGTTGGAACATCCTGTCTGTGTGTTTTACACCGGACCTGGTTCCGTCTTTATTATTATTCGGTTGGAACATCCTGTCTGTGTGTTTTACACCGGACCTGGTTCCGTCTTTATTATTATTCTGTTGGAACATCCTGTCTGTGCGTTTTACGCCAGACCTGGTTCCATTATTTATTATTCTGTGGAATAACATGTCTGTGCGGTCTATCGCATGTATGGTGATTTCTTTTTTTATTCCATTCTTTATTATACTCAGTTGGTTAACTTTTGACTTCTATACTCCATGAAATTTGTGGAATATCCTTGATAATTGCGTTTCATCCAGTATCTTTTCATGAAAATATTCTTCTAAGCATTCTTGAATTTTACTTCACAAAGCAGTATCATGTAGACAATTTGGACGTTGTTAATTCTTGGATAAATTAATTTTCTTGAACTTGTTTTATTGAATTCTTATATCATTGTCATCATCCTCATATTTATAAAATGTTAAAAGTCATATGTGGCATGTAGTGCATAGATGGACTTGGTATGATTATGACTAGGGATTATTCGGTATAATCATGACCGTAATGTTACAAATGATGTGGTAAAAGTCCCCATTGGCCCGTAGTGCGTTGATGGACAGTTGTTGGCATGATCATGACCATTAATGAATACACGAATATCCTTTGCCGTAGTGCAGGGGTGATTCAATGATGTGGATTATTTTATTAAGCTGAGTCCCAGCAATCACAGTGTTGAAAAACCTTTTAAATCATAAAAGATAGTAGAGTTTATTTTCTACTTGACTCTTGTAATGGATTGTTTGTTCCGCTGCAGTTAAACTTGATGTCTATTATATTTTATCAATTTAACATTATTGAAGGCTAATGATAATTTATTCTGCATTATCTTAGTCATAATATTTCTTACTGGGCTAGTTGAGCTCACACTTTCTTTCACTGTTCTCTTCAGGAAATGAGAACGTAGCTGGGGCAAGTCGGGGAATGGAGTGATGGTCCGAATGATAGTATTAGTTAGTAGTCCTCACTATTCTATGTAATGGTGTGTTAATAAATGTAATGAGGACTCCTTTTGAGTATGAATACTCTCTAGAAGATAATATTTGTATTCAAACTCACAGTTTATGTTTTGTCGTATTGTACACGACAGTTGTATTAGTAAGTTGTATTTGTATTCTGTACTATGTATCTGACGACCCAAGATGGGTGATGTATACCTAATTTTGGGGCGTCACATTGTCTATTAGGATTCATGCTTATTTGCTTAGGTTGATTGGCCATCAATTACTGTGATAACCCATATGGACTCGAGAGACGAAGTATAGGTTTAGATTTGATCTTATTAGCTTGTGATTGTATGTTCGACATTGTGACGGGATGTATGATTTGTGCTTAGGATACACATATACCGAAGTGCCACTCGTAGTTAATTGAGAACTTGGGCTTAAACCCTATTTATTTATAAATCACATAGACATATAGTGATTTAAATAATGTGGGTGTTCGTGTGTATTCTATCAATTGTGGATTATATGTGATATGAGTATGGTACATCGAGAGATGGCTATATTTCACTTTCGTGTTCTCGACTAACAATCTGGTATAATTAATTTAGCTTAACATGCAGTGTTTGGATTTAAATGAGTTAATAGATGATATTGTGATCTCAGGTCTTCATTATATAGTCTCACTCTATGAATAGTTAGGTTTATTTAATTTAATAGTTTAAATATAAAATATAATATCATTCGTTTAAATAAGACTGAACTGGTTACGAGTTAATGCTTGGTGAACTTTTTAGTTAATTCTCCGTGGAAATGATACTTTACTTACTGTTTATTACTTGTTGACCGTGTATACTTGCACGCATATATTGATCGGTAAAACGACCAATAGTCAGGCTGAACGACTTAAAATCAAGCGATAATTGGGAGGCAACCCAATCGTCTTTTGATTTCTCACATTTTGTAGTCATGTTAGTTAGATTATAATTTAGATTAATTAGGATATAATAAGTAATTAGTAAGTTATATTATTCTTGATAATATAGCTACCATGCCTAAAATGCTCAATCTCTACTCATAGCTATGTTTTATGGTTTGTAGGTACTTAATATGCTAATGGTTTGGAATTGCAAGAAAGAAATAAGGAAATCAAAGGCCCAGTGCAGAATACCTACCCCCGCCGGGGCGGGCCCTCACAAGCCTAATACCCCCGCTGGGGCGGGGGACTCTCACGTTCGAAGTCAGGGAGCATTCCCGCCGGGGCGGGCTTCATAAGCTTGTTATCCCCCGCCGGGGCGGGGGTCCTGGAATTCCAAAGAGCAGTTCGGCAGTTACAACTTCGTGAACCAACTTCCCCACTTCTTCATTCTACTACTTCTTCCCCACAACTCTCAATCCCACCATAACTAAATCCTACGATTTGGCAAGTTAAAATCCCACTACATTAATACACACACCCACAACTTCAGTCCATTACTCCAACCCTCAAGCCTTTCCATCACACCATCTCTATAAATTCACTCCCTCATACCCCTTATTCACCACATACTCTCAAATCCACCTGCTATAGCTACGAATTAGGGCTTTCATTGAGGTACGTGTATAGCAATTGAGAGAGAGTTCCCTATTTTATAATTCTTCCATTCCTAGTACCATAGTAAAAGCATAATCATCTATGTTTGGGGGGTTATACCACTGTGCACACCATGTGTTCGATAGAGTGTGTGAGTCAAGTTTGGGGGAAATAGTTGTGTTAAGGCATCCTCAATTCAATGGCATCTCAACCCACATCAAAACGACAAAGGGGAGAAAGTTCAAGGCCAGCACAACTGAAACGGACCTTTGATCGCCGTAAATTCAAAAGTACTGCCGCCGTCGACAGTTACGACTACATGGTGACTAAAGCACTTACACTGGAGTGGGGGTTGGCACCGGATCATGTTGATGGAGAGATTATGCAGCATATTTATCATAAAAGGTTGAACAAATTCATTGAGGAACCTGAGGCTGTCGTTGTCAATGTGGTCAAAGAGTTATATGCTAACGTCAAGGACAAAGCCCCTTTCAACGCTTTTGTGCGTGGGAGATTGGTTTCGTTCAGTGCCGCTGCCATCAACATTTATTATCAGTTACGAGTGCCTCGACAGTGCCAATATGCTCACTTACGTGATTTCGATCCTGATTTTGAGGTTGTTCTCAAAGAAATAACTAAGCTTGGAACAACATGGATCAAAGGTCGAAAGAGAGGCACATTTTTTTCACAACAAGGATCTCAGCCGGTATGGTAAGATATGGTACGCCTTCTTATGTGCGAAATTGTTTCCATCCACGCACACCTCTGATGTGACCAAAGAGAAGGAACTACTGTTATATGCGATTGTGCAAGATTTCATCTTTGACGTCGGGGCCATAATCAGTTTTTCCATTCACTGATGCTTACGCGGGAATTTCTTGGGCGGCTTACCACCCCCATCATTCATTTGTGGGTTGTGTCACCAAGCAGGAGTTCGATGGTCTGGTGATGAATCCACTCAAATGCCGCTGTAGCTACTAGATTCCAGAATGATCGCGTAGTATTCGGTGTGGGCCAAAGGTGAGTCACGTCCTCTAGGGTTAGGATTTAAATTTCTATCAGCTTCAGAGAACAAAGTTGACGCTTAAGACACCTGAGATGAGGAGGATGCGACTATGGGAGAGCAAGGAGAAGAGGCAAAACCACCATCCGACACCATATCTAGTCCTCAGTTTCTTGCTTTTCAATGCCAAATGGATGAGCACAACAAGGAAGCACGACGAGAGATGTGGCGACTAGCAGCTAGGCAGGATCACATGTTCGAAGCAATGAACCTATCATTCGCATCATTGAACATGACGCTCCAAAACTTCAATCCTAATGCTCAATTTGTATACCAGCAACCAGCCCCAATGCCACGATTTTTACCAAGTGATCTGAGGAAGAAAAAACAACACACCACCACCCTAGGCTTCAAGTGATTACAGGGAAGTCCTCATATTTTTACTGTTATATCTATACAATGAAGACATTGTAATTGTCAAGTTTGGGGGATTTATTTTGCATTTCATGTTTGCATATTTAAGTTCATTAAGCTAGGTTTGCATAGTAGTTTATTGTTTAGTTTAGGTTAATCAATTGTTGCATTCATGTAATCATATAATTGCATAGTAGCTTAGTTGCATAAATAGTTTTTATTTAGTTGCATTCATTTTATGTTTACTCTACATATATAAAAATAAAACAAAAAATAATTTAATGACAAATATGTTGTTTTGCATATATCCAGCAGTTCATTGTAGTTTATTTTATTTTGGCCAATGACGAGATTGAGATTAAGTAGACAAATAAAACACTGATTTTTAGAACCGTGATGTAGTTTTTATTATGAATTGGGTCTTGTTCTTGTTTGAAACTGGTATAAAAAGGGTAGCACGCGAATAACATCTGTGTCGACTAATTAGATCAAATTGATACATAAAGAGTTTCTAAAGGATAATGCGAGTGTAAATGAGAAAAAGACAAGGATATGCAGTGAAAACGAAGAATTGGGCAATAACCTAAGTTTGGGGGGATAAATGTGGGGTACATAAGCTTCATATATATATATAAAAAATAAAAAACATATACAATATATATCGTGACTAGTCTTGTTTCGGGGCCTTTGTTACTTGAGCAAGTACGCCCGTAGGGGTGTCTTAACACCTAGCGCCCTAAGGTCTTTTATGGTATGGGGGTCGTTGGTTGAAAGCTTGCTAAGGGGTAGCACTGTTAGCTTAATGGAATGAGACATTGCATAGTCATCTAAAAAATAAGAGAGAATAGAACGGGAAAAGAGCAAAAAGCCCCCGTAAAGAAAAAAAATGATAATTGTATATGTATAAAGTATAAGTACCCTGTGTGAACCCTTGATAGTGGTAATTGACCAGTTTTAGTTGAAACTCGTCTGCTTTTGAATTTTTTTGAGTTTGCTCTGTATGATTCCTTCTAAGAAATTGGTTATGTATTGAATTCGAATATGCATCAGTTAGCATGGATGTTAAACACACACACACTATACAAGTAATAATGGGTTAAGATTCAAGGATTATTAAGGAATTATCGATTGGTTTTGTTAATTAAGAGTTGTAGTGTTTGCTTGATTGTTTTGAGGCCAAATAAATAAATTTGATTCTGTGATACTGTTGGATTCGTAGACATATAGTTAGATACATTACATCTCATTACATTGCATTGCATCGCATGTGAGTATGTTTTGTGCTCGAGGACTAGCACGATTTAAGTTTAGGGGATTTTGATAAGTGGATTTTATATCCACGAAACGGTTCATAATCCAAGCTTAATCGGTGTTAATTCCTCGTGTTTATGTTCTATTTTACTTGTTTAATGTTATTTAATGTGTAGGTGTGGTGGTGTAGCGTTTGAGCATGAAAGGAGTGCATTTGTGGCAACAAAGTGGCAAGCAAAGAAGAAAACAAAGTCAGCAAAGAAAGGTCACCCCCGTCGGGGTGGGCCTATTTAAGCCTAACACCCCCGCCGGGGCTGGGGGTCTTCAGGTCTGCAAGCCAGGGAATAAGCCCGCCGAGGCAGGCCCTTTACATGTACATACCCCCGCCGGGGCGGGGGCTGCTAAAATCTAACAATCCTGGTTTGTTTTGAACTCTGCTGGAACGAGTATTTTGGTCCTTGGAATGTGTTTGGACTCTTTATGATGTGGGATTTTGACCAGAACTCATGTATGGGATATATATTGACCAACGAACAACAAAATCATCGTCATGCAAAGCAATTAATGAAGATTAAGGACTAAAATTCATAGCGAGCTTTGGAGTGAAGATTTTGAAGAACTTTCATATCGATTGTGAATTAAGGCTAATGTGAAGGGTGTTCTGTGTTATTCTTCCTTTTTAGTTTTATATTTGTAATTGAAAGGATGTTATCTTTAATTTATTCGGTTATTATTTCATTTATGATGAACTAAATACTTTTTAGGCTTATGACGGCTCTTTCAGTGGAACGATGATTATGTAATCTTTGATTTCAGTTTAATAAGCTAATATCCAGTTTATCTATATTAATTTGAGCTTGAATTTATGAATTGCCTGATCAATGATTCTTTGTGGACTTGTATAAATTCGAGAGATGAAATACGAGGCTAGACTTAGTTAATATAGTATGTGTTCTCAATTTATGTGAATGAACAGAATCTTGATGAATGTTAGGGTAGAGATACGCTTGACATCGCATGTAATCAGATAAAGAGTTTAAACTTAAACCTTCTTTAATTGTAATTCACATAGAGATATAGTGAGCTAGTTGATTAATGTGTTTAACTTAATTCTATCTTAATTGTGGATTTGAGTTAATACGGTATTAGTGCATCGAGAGGTGGCTAGTGCTACATACGTGTTCTTGATTAATAAACTGGCATAGTGAGTTAAACTGGAATAAAGGTGTAATAATCAAAGTGATGCTTGGAGTGAAGTCGGAAGCCTAATTCTCCAATATTTGTTAGAAAATTCAGTTTTTAGAATTTATTGATTGTTTGGTGATTTTAATATTTTTAATACTTTAGTTACAAACTGGAATTTGATTAGTTTAACAAAATTAGGATTAATAGAAAATTGGTAGTTGTGAGGTTTAATTTCTTATTACAGTCTCTAAGGGAACGATACTTGTGACAACCCGAGAATTTTGAATTTTTTAAAAAACTTTATTAATTGATTTAAGGTTAAAAATTAGAACCTAGACAGAAAATAAGTGTATGCGTTTGAGATTTTTAAGAATGAATTTTGAGAATTTCAAAATTCTGTGAAAGATTTAGGTGAATTATTCAGGATTAAGGAAATACGTGATTATGATCTGTGTATATGTGTACATGATGTGGTTAAGGTTCAAGAGTTGACTAGATAATCGATATCTGTATCAAACCCTAAGTATATATTAAGAACGTCAACGTTCGGTTAGAAAATCCTAGCATTTAACAAGAAACCCTAGAAACCGGTTCTGGAAACCCTAATTTCAGTTTCGGGAATTCGAAACCCTAATTCGGTGTATAAAATCCTAAATTGGGAACTTAATGGCGTAAGTGTAAATAATTATAAGATTATTTAGGATAAAGCTTAAGTAATTAGCAAACCCTAATCTAATTACAAAATCTAATTTCTAAATTAGAAAATTAATTTTCTATTAGAAAACCTAATTTTTGGTTTAAAACCCTAAATGACTAATTACGACCATAATTGCTAAATTAGCGATTTTAATTAGGAAATACTAATCCTAATTAGCGAGATTTAAATATTGATTAAGAAATTTTAATATAATTAGAAAATTCTAATTATAATTTAGAAATATTAATTTTCTATTTTTAAAATCGAAATTCGGAAATGTTAGAAATTAAATTACAAAACCTAAGGGTTCAAACCCTAAACCCTAAGGGTTTGGCTAATTGACATTTATGCTATTAAAATAAAAATCAAAATGACTATAATGCCCTTCTTGGATTTTTATGAGGTTACTTGCAAATCTTGCCATATATTGGGTTGGTGAACTAACCAATAGCCCTAGCCCTAGATATGTGTCATCTATCAGCCATCTATTGCAATCCAATAAATTGAATCATATCAAATAAATAGATTAAGGAGAGAGAAAGAGCTACTTTAATTTTCATTTTCTCCAAACCCATCCTCTCTCTGGAATTTCGGGAATGAAGAGTGAGAGAGTGAGATAAGATCAGCCATGATCAAATATTAACTAGCTAAGGATCATATCACAAAGTCAGAAATCATGAATCAAAGCTCAAAGTGGTAAGAACCCTAAATTTCGAAATCTCTTGATTTGATGTTAGATGTTAGGATCTATTGTTTAAAGTTGTATTAGAAGGTGTCACTTGATGATCTAGGTTGCTATATAGTGAATCCATAACATCAAAGTACACGAATTAGCAATATTTAGAAATCTGGGAAAAAGTTAAAAATATTGTCTGACAGTCATATGTCAGTGGCTTTAAATCTTGATGTGTTTATGTTTTGTGTTGTTTTAAGCTTTAGACTTGTAGTCTGTCAGGAGATCTTTGATCTGGAAGTGGAATCAACTCCATAACATGTCTAGATCTCAAGTTATCAGTGGTCAAAACCCGTTGACCGTTCACGAAATCCGGTTTCTAGGTAATCCATAAACCCAGATTTTTCTGACAGTGACTTTACAGGGTCTTGATCTTGCTGTGTGTTGGTGTTTAGTCCATGTTTTTGGTTGATCCTTGTAGCCTGTTGTGTACTCTACATATCCCAGGCTTTAGATCAACCAGATCCATAACGGAATACAAGATATGAGTGGTCAAGCCACCGTTGACCGACTGCTCAGATGAAGATTCTGGAAAAAAACCCATAATCTTCAAGAACAGTTTCAGACTACTAGTTTGACCGGCCCAGATCGTAAATATGTGATGTTTTTATGATGATATGTTGTTTAATAAATGAAGCCTGACATCTCCACTACAAGATACAACCATTACTTTACACAAACAAAACCCAGAATTCAAGTTATAAGGATCGAGATATAGTACCATCGTCTGTTCTTCATTTTCTGGAAAACCCAGAAATGAAGAACAGCGATGTCAGACTTTTCTGGAGCTTGAATCTTGTAACTTGGTTATGTAATGACCATTAAATCAGTTTGAGGTTGTAATGTTACATTAGTACTACAATGCTAACACTTTAGCCAGCCGAGAAACATAATGAACAAAGATCTACCACCGGTCAAACCACCCACCTAGTTAACTAGAGATGAAGATCTGGACAGACATCAAGAACACCAAGAACACCTATAGCGACGGGTCTGTAGCTATAGGGCCCTTTAGTGACGGTTTCTATTTAATTTATTTTCTGATTTTTTGAAAATTAATTAAAAATTGAAAAAAATAGATTTTTATTATTAAAAATACAAAATAAATTCCAAAAAATTATTTTAAAGTCTGAAAAATAGTTTTTAATTATTTTGAGTATATTTCATAAATATTTAATATTTTTGGAATATAAATGATATTTAATTTATTTAATTATTATATTAAATAAATTATTTAAAAATGGTTTTAATTCATGAAAAATCATGAAAAATAATATTATGGTATAAGAAAATATTTAAAGATATATTCAGTGACTTTTAATATTTTGTGATGAAATTTATTAATTAATTAATGTTAATGATAATTAGTTTATTTAATAAACGTATTAAATAAATTAAGAAAAAATAGAATTAATGTTTTATAAATCATATAAAAATAATTTAATTGTTTGAAATATATTTTAAGTTATAAAATATAACTTTTGATATTTTGTCAAGAAAATATTAATATTTTAATATTAAAAGCAAATATCGGATAATGAATTTAATTGTTTAAAAATCATATAAATATGATTTTAAGGTATTAAAAATACTTTGTGATATTATAAATATATTATAATATTATGACATGTATTTCATTAATATTTGATAATAAATAAATATTAATGATAAAAGAATTATGTGGTATTTAATTTATTTAAATACGTGTTTAATGATTGAAAATTTATGATAAATGGTAATAATTATTTAAAAATTATTACGAGCTTACGAAAAATATTTTGACTGTTATTAAAATTATCTGAGTTAATTGTTAAGTGTTTAGGCAGAGTTTAATTGAACTTAGACTCGATAAAAGTCTGACTAGACCGTCGGGACGTTAGAATTATGTCGGAATCAAGATAGACTGTAATAGTTTGACTTGATACCGAGTATTATGTGTGTTATAGACTGATAGGGTTATGTGTTATGTGTTTAGGTTATTCTATATTTATATATATAATAGTATTATACTGTGATGATATTATTCTAATATTAGAGATCTATATTACTAATATTAGGTCTTCGGATAAAGCGTATAAATTACGTAGCGGTTATCAACGGTTCAGGAAAGTTTGTTTTTACGTAACTCTACTAAGAGTGTTTCATTCGGATAAGCTTATCGTTAATCATTGCTGGTTGCCATGAATTGTACTCTGTACATATTGCATGTATAAGTCAGGTATGAAAAGTTGATCACCTTCATTACCATTGGTCCAGATATTTTTGTTCATGTTTAATACTTGTTCAGTCAAAAGTTTGTTCCTGCTAGTTCTCAATTATATTGATGAATTATAGCCAGCTTATTGTTCATACTCTTTCAATCATGATATATCGTTATATTATTGAACTAAAACTTGACGGGGAATCCTTATGCTCACCCTTGCTATATCATGATAAACATTACAGATTAAGACGAATGCGTCGGATACAAGGAAATGTTAAAGACAGTTCCAGCATTAGGATATGTGTGCAGCTAAATTGTATAAGTGTTGTATTTTAAGATTATGTGTTAAGTAAGTTATGAAATGTGCATTAAGTTAAGGTTACTCGACCTTGGGGATTATGTATAAGTTATTGTATAAACAATTTATGTTTATATCTTCCGCAAATATAGTAATAGTGATAGAATGATCGAACCGGATCTGAGGTGATTTAGGACCTGGATTCGGGGCCCTCGCAGTTGGTATCAAAGTTTTTGGTTATGAAGCTTAGGTAGGAATACCTGAGACCAATAACCGTAGTACTTAGGATAAGTACTAACTCACATAGAGTTAGTTGGGTCGGTAAGATTCAAAGAGGAATCTCGGCGAGTTATATAATACAGAGTTCCCTAACTCTGATAATAAAGTTGAACAGTAGTGAGAAATAGATAGAGTCTAAAAGACTGAAAGTGCAGTGATAGGAGATCGTAAAACAAAACAATCTAGATATAGAAATGAATCGTAATGTATATGATGAGATCACTCCGTGATCTGATAAGGTTATAGTATGGAGAATGATCAAGCGAATGACTGAAAAGTTACAGCAGGTTTGCTGGGTGACAGTTGTACTATAAATTGGTACAGATTCAGAAAAGGATTATGAATACGAGTTGAATGAAATTCGTATTGAGAAGGGTATTAAGGTTATGTGGGGATTCAATTGAGGACTCATGTCAGCAGCTAAGTTGTATGATTTCTTGTATGGGCAGGGAATTGTACTTGGTGTAAAAACTACTTAGTTCTGGCAACTATAATCATTGAAATGTTTGTGTCGCGCTATTTGTCATATACATGTTAAGAGGGTGATTCCTTTCTCATGTGTATAACAGATAGATAGGTCATAGGTAGAGAATATCAGGTTAAGTACGAGTTCTTAAAATTCATACTTATGTGACATTCTTGACTCATAGTTATATGAAATGTTTATGAACCCCTCAGCGAATGGACGCCAAAGGTCTGACTAGGACAAATTCTTAAACTCATATGATTGTGGCAAGTAAATGAACTCATAAGTGTGGTTTTACGAACTGGGTATAGTTGTGTGTAAACGGAATATTGAGGATAATAGGAACAGATAGATTGTTAAGCAAATGATTATTAGTGAAGACATAAGTTTTTCGAAACTCCTAGTTATGCTATACTTCGAAATGATTGACATCAAGCTAAATATGCACTATGTGCCTTTAAAAAAAATAAAAAATATGTAGACTCGTAATCATTTTTAAAACGGTTTAAAGTATAGTCTATGCTACTTATTTTAGCTAGCCGCAAATGATTTGAAATATCAAAATTTATTTTATTTATCACTTATGTACCATGTAACCTGGTGCAGAGATGATAAAAATTTGATGGAGTTATAAATACAGGAATATTTAGTGTGAATTTGATCTAAAATCGCTATTCCACTATTGTATGATGTGTTATGACGAAGTCATACAATGACGGCATCCTCAAACGGACTGTTAATACAGTACGGCATCATGACGTTATTCTCGAAAATATTTTCAAAAATTTTAATTTGCCAACGGGGTTTGGCTACACTTTAATAATTCGATTGAATTGAATTATTGATATGAGTCTATGTTATTCGATTCAGCTAGACTAATGTTATGAAAACTCTAAAGTGTTCATTGAAAGAAATTTCACGAACCAAATTGCTTCGGTACGGAATCATATGATAAGACGGAGGTGAACTATGTTGTTTGGATAAATAATCCAATCAAGTAGCGTAAATATTCGCTATACATGATTAATACGTTATGCATGACGTAAGAGTATGATAGGCTGATCACCTAAAGTACTAACAACGGTAGTTTACCTTCTTCGTGATTGTAAACATACTGTTAACCTATGTAAGGGGTCGAGTACCTTTTTCTTAATTGAAATAGGTCGCAGGTAGTAATACCTATAAACCTCAATAGTTCATGGTCTATATGACCCTCAGCACAATTTGAAAATTTTTACTCTTGTGAGAGGTGTATTGGGTAGCATGTGATGATGAGAATGTATGGTGAATTGTGTATGGTTTAAGGAGTAAGGTGAATTTCGGGGACGAAATTCTTAGAAGAAGGGGTGAATGTGACAACCCAAGAATTTTGAATTTTTTTAAAATTTTTATTAATTGATTTAAGGTTAAAAATTAGAACCTAGACATAAAATAAGTGTATGCGTTTGAGATTTTTAAGAAGGAATTTTGAGGATTTCAAAATTCGTGAAGGATTTAGGTGAATTATTCTGGATTAAGGAAATACGTGATTATGTTCTTTGTATATGTGTACATGAAGTGGTTAAGGGTCAAGGGTTGACCAGATAATCGATATCTATATCAAACCCTAAGTATATATTAAGAACGTCCACGTTCGGTTAGAAAACCCTAGCGTTTAACAAGAAACCCTAAAAACCGGTTCTAGAAACCCTAATTTCAGTTTTGGGAATTCAAAACCCTAATTCGGTGTATAAAATCCTAAATTGGGAACTTAATGGCGTAAGTGTAAATAATTATAAGATTATTTAGGATAAAGCTTAAGTAATTAGCAAACCCTAATCTAATTACGAAATCTAATTTCAAAATTAGAAAATTAATTTTCTATTAGAAAACCTAATTCTGGGTTTAAAACCCTAAATGACCAATTACGACCATAATTGCTAAATTAGCGATTTTAATTAGGAAATACTAATCCTAATTAGCGAGATTTAAATATTGATTAAGAAATTTTAATATAATCAGAAAATTCTAATTATAATTTAGAAATATTAATTTTCTATTATTAAAATCGAAATTCAGAAATGTTAGAAATTAAATTGCAAAACCTAAGGGTTCAAACACTAAACCTTAAGGGTTTGGCTAATTGACATTTATGCCATTAAAACAAAAATCAAAATGACTATAATGCCCTTCTTGGATTTTATGAGGTTACTTGCAAATCTTGCCATATATTGGGTTGGTGAACTAACCAATAGCCCTAGCCCTAAATATGTGTCATCTATCAGCCGTCTATTGCAATCCAATACAATGAATCATATCAAATAAATAGATTAAGGAGAGAGAAAGAGCTACTTTAATTTTCATTTTCTCCAAACCCATCCTCTCTCTAAAATTTCGGGAATGAAGAGTGAGAGAGTGAGATAAGATCAGCCATGATCAAATATTAACTAGCTAAGGATCATATCACAAAGTCAGAAATCTCTTTATTTGATGTTAGATGTTAGGATCTATTGTTTAAAGTTGTGTTAGAAGGTGTCACTTGATGATCTGGGTTGCTATATAGTGAATCCAAAACATCAAAGTACACAAATTAGCAATTTTTAGAAATCTTGGAAAAAGTTAAAAATGTTGTCTGACAGTCATATGTCAGTGGCTTTAAATCTTGTTGAGTTTATGTTTTATGTTATTTTAAGCTTTAGACTTGTAGTCTGTCAGGAGATCTTTGATCTGGAAGTGGAATCAACTCCATACAATGTTTAGATCTCAAGTTATCAGTGGTCAAAACCCGTGACTGTTCACGAAATCTGGTTTCTGGGTAATCTATAAACCCAGATTTTTCTGACAGTGACTTTGCAGGGTCTTGATCTTGCTGTGTGTTGGTGTTTAGTCCATGTTTTTGGTTGATCCTTGTAGCCTGTTGTGTACTCTACATATCCCAGGCTTTAGATCAACCAGATCCGTAACGGAATACAAGATATGAGTGGTCAAGCCACCGTTGACCGACTGCTCGGATGAAGATTCTGGAAAAAACCCAGAATCTTCAAGAACAGTTTCAGACCACTAGTTTGATCGGCCTAGATCGTACATATGTGATGTTTTTATGAAGATATGTTGTTTAATAAATGAATCCTGACATCTCCACTACAAGATACAACCATTACTTTACACAAACAAAACCTAGAATTCAAGTTATAAGGATCGAGATATAGTACCATCGTCTGTTCTTCATTTTCTAGAAAACCCAGAAATGAAGAACAGCGATGTAAGACTTTTCTGGAGCTTGGATCTTGCAACTTGGTTATGTAATGACCATTATATCAGTTTGAGGTTGTAATGTTACATTAGTACTACAATCCTAACACTTTAGCCAGCCCAGAAATGTAATGAACAAAGATCTTCCACCGGTCAAACCACTCACCTAGTTAACTGGCGATGAAGATCTGGGCAGACATCAAGAACACCAAGAACACCTATAGCGACGGGTCTGTCGCTATAGGGCCCTTTAGCGACGGTTTCTACTTAATTTATTTTTTGATTTTCCGAAAATTAATTAAAAATAGAAAAAAATAGATTTTTATTATTAAAATTACAAAATAAATTCTAAAAAATTATTTTAAAGTCTGAAAAATAGTTTTTAATTATTTTGAGTATATTTCATAAATATTTAATATTTTTGGAATACAAATGATATTTAATTTATTTAATTATTATATTAAATAAATTATTTAAAACTGGTTTTAATTCATGAAAAATAATATTATGGTATAAGAAAATATTTAAAGATATTTGCAGTGACTTTTAATTTTTTGTGATGAAATTCATTAATTAATTAATGTTAATGATAATTAGTTTATTTAATAAACGTATTAAATAAATTAAGAAAAAATAGAATTAATGTTTTATAAATCATATAAAAATGATTTAAGTGTTAGAAAAATATTTTTAAGTCATAAAATATAACTTTTGATATTTTGTCATGAAAATATTAATATTTTAATATTAAAAACAAACATCAGATAATGAATTTAATTGTTTAAAAATCATATAAATATGATTTTAAGGTATTAAAAATACTTTGTGATATTATAAATATATTATAATATTATGACATGTATTTCATTAATATTTGATAATAAATAAATATTAATGATAAAAGAATTATGTGGTATTTAATTTATTTAAATACGTGTTTAATGATTAAAAATTTCTGATAAATGATAATAATTATTTAAAAATTATTACGAGCTTTCAAAAAATATTTCGACTATTATTAAAATTATCTGAGTTAATTGTTAAGTGTTTAGGCATAGTTTAATTGAACTTAGACTAGATAAAAGTCTGACTAGACCGTCGGGACGTTAGAATTATGTCGGAATCAAGATAGACTGTAATAGTTTGACTTGATACCGAGTCTTATGTGTGTTATAGACTGATAGGGTTATGTGTTATGTGTTTAGGTTATTCTATATTTATATATATAATAGTATTATATGGTGATGATATTATTCTAATATTGGAGATCTATATTACTAATATTAGGTCTTCGGATAAAGCGTATAAATTACGTAGCGGTAATTAACGGTTCAGGCAAGTTTGTTTTTACTTAACTCTACTAAGAGGGTTTCATTCGGATAAGCTTATGGTTAATCATTGCTGGTTGCCATGAATTGTACTCTGTACATATTGCATGTATAAGTCAGGTATGAAAAGCTGATCACCTTCATTACCAGTTGGTCCAGATATTTTCTTTCATGTTTAATATTGGTTGAGTCAAAAGTTTGTTCCTGCTAGTTCTCAATTATATTGATGAATTATAGCCAGCTTATTGTTAATACTCTTTCAATCATGATATATCGTTATATTATTGAACTAAAACTTGCTGGACAATCTTTATGCTCACCCTTGCTATATCATGATAAACATTGCAGATTAAGACGAATGCGTCGGATACAAGGAAAGGTTAAAGACAGTTCCAGCGTTAGGATATGTGTGTAGCTAAATTGTATAAGTGTTGTATTTTAAGATTATGTGTTAAGTAAGTTATGAAATGTGCATTAAGTTAAGGTTACTCGACCTTAGGGATTATGTATAAGTTATTGTATAAACAATTTATATTTATATCTTCCGCAAATATAGTAATAGTGATAGAATGATCGAATCAGATTCGAGTTGATTTAGGACCTGGATTCGGGGCCCTCACAATACTCTACTTACTATTATATTACTTGATGATCACGTATACTTTCCTGATGTGCGTAATTAGATTTTACCGAATAATAACAAGATGGAAATAATTTTCTAGAATTTATGTTGAACTTCTCTTCTCGAGTAAGTATCAAAAATTTACTTTGATATACCCAGGTGTATCAGATAACCATAAAGATTAAATTATATCCCTCAGTAAGTACTTAGAGCGGCCAACTCCTCATACCATATATTATGAATAATACTCAAAACGCACGCAATAGCCGAATATACGACCAAAAGGTTCCCTTTTATATAAAAAGGTTGTTCTCCTCAGTCAAACAAATAGAAGTTGTATTATAGCAACGAAATACGATGATTTCAATTTCTAATCACTTCTCTTCTCTTCTCGAACCTATCAGGTTTATTTTATCAATCTAGCTGAAATAATTGGCATCGATCTGTGAATAATAATTGAGTTCTCTTTTCTTCTCGAACCTATCAAGTTTGCTTTATCGATCTAGCCGAAATAATTTGCATCGACCTGTCAATAATAATTGAGTTCTCTTCTCGAACCTATCAGGTTTCAACAAAAGTTCATCTAGCCAGAACAATTAGCTAAGACATAACTCAATACGATTCAACAATAAACATGAATTATATATACTATTTGCAATCAATAATAGCTTCTATGGATGTGAATATCCAACAAAAGTTATTCTCTAAGTATATTCTCAGAATCACTAATTCAATTTGAATTAATAAACATGCACTAACTGCGAATAATCAACAAAAATTCTCAGACATGGTCTAATCAACAATAACTAACCACCATAATATTTGAAAAGATATAACTTAAGGTTGAGTTAAGAAAACTAGCCTTCCGCGTTGATTACTGCTACAAAATAAACTTATTTGCATTCACAAGACATATAATCACAATATCGGTCTTACAATTAGAATAATAAATCATAACACGTATCATTGTAATTTACAATCAATATTTCTCCTAGGCACATTACCACATAGTCACATCAGTGTTTATAATCTATATAAACACTTATCAAGTCTAAATAGTTCAGTCTAGTTGGACTTCGGTCTATTCTCGGTGTCTTGGTCACCCTATCTGACAATTAATCACCTTTGTTGTCAATTAAACTCGATCTCAAAGCTTCAATATTATTTTAGATAAGTCATATATCATTATAATATTTTTCGGAAGCTTTTAATAATTTATAAACAATTATTATAATTTATAATAATTTTTCAAACACTAGAATCATTTTTAAATGATTTAAATATCAATTAATCTCATCATAATTGATATTTAATAATATTGAAATATTAATGACATACTTGTCAAAATATTAAAGTTATTATTAATAATTTACAATATTTTTAAATCATCAATATTCTACTTAAATGATTTTTAAAATAACTAAAATCATTTTTAAATCATCACCATTAATATTTAAATATTAATAAACTTATCATAAAAATATTAAAAGTCATTAATTATAACTTAAAATATTGTTAAATCATTTTTCTCATTTTTAAATGATTTTTAAATCAATAAAATCATTTTTCCATCATTTATTTAATATAATTGTTAAATAAATCTAATATCATTAATATTAAATTATTAATGAAAATTCTCCAAAAATATTGAAAGTTGTATTTTATAACTCGATATATTTTCTAACAATTTATTCTTGATTAAAATGATTTTTATAATATTAAAATAATTTTTCTCTAATTTATTTAATACACTAATTAAATAAATTAAATATCATTAATATCTAAATAATTATAAATATTAATGAAAAATATCCCAATTTATCAAAAGTTAATTTTCATAATTTAAAATAATTTTTAAAACTATTTTTGTAATTTTTAGAATTTATTTTCTCTTTTTAATCATTTTCCGGAAAATCAGAAAATAAAATTTATTAAAATCGTCGATGTTGGTGTTCTTGGGCTCAAGAACACTGACAACCGGCTTAGCAAGGGTCAACGTTTGACCGTTCATGATTCTTAGTTTAATTTTGTTTCTAGGCTAAGTTAGGCTTTGATCTTGTAGTACTACAACTATCCACCATCACTTTGATCATACAACATCACAACAAGGAAACCAGAGTCTCCAAAATCATTGTCAGACATCATCTGGGTTTTTTGGGTAACCCAGAAACCCAGACAGTTGTGAGGTACCACTTTGTGGTTCGATTTTATCTTAGTTCTGGTTATCCACTTTGTGTTTTTAAGGTCTAAATATATAGTACTCATGTCATATAACATTTATATACCATGATCTCAGTCCAACAACATCCAAATCTTCAGATTCAATCTGGTCAAAGGCTGTCAGAAAACTTGTTCATATAGTTTTTGGGTTTTCCAGAAACTTTATCCATGACCGAGTGGCCTAGTTTGACCACTCTCAACACTCGATCTGTTGAATGTTTGTCGGATCTAAAGCCACGGATCTAAAGTCTATATAACAGGCTATAATCTAGATATAACAACATCATCAAACAACATAACAATGGATAGATCTCGGGTTAACAAAATCTTATCAGACACTGAAAATGAGTTTCTGGGTTGCCCAGAAACTCTTGGTCATGCTCGGATAATGGGTTTTGACCGTGAATATCTTACAATCTGGATATGGAATGACTGTTATTCCACCTCCAGACTACAGTCCTCATGTCAGACTATGAATCTAAACCATAAAATAACAAAAATCATAAACACAGAAAGATCTAGAGCCACTAACATTTGGTTGTCAGACCACTTTTAGTGTTCAAAGGTAGTTTTGAAAAACTTTGATTTTAAGGCACTTTGATGCCATAGATCTTTGATATATCATCATAGATCATCATGAAACATATTCTAGCAAACATCTGAACACATAAACACAAAATCTTTCTTTGCATACAAGATCAAAGGTGAGTTTAGGGTTTATACCTTATATTATCCAATCCTTGATCTTTGATCTCCTTAACTGATCTAGGTGTTCTAGGAGGTTATCTAGTGACTGAATCACATTAGATTTTCGGAGGTTTGGGAGAGAGAGAGAGTTGTTGAGAGCTTGGGTGCAAAATGAGCCAAATGCTAGACTTTCTCTCTCTTGAATCATTATATTATATAAATGCAATGTATCTAGCTGTGGTTGCTGTCAATAATTGGCTGAGTTGTTGATATATAAGTCAAAATGTGAACAATAGTTGGTCACCAACTCTCAATTTGGTAAGATTTACAAGTAACTTAATAAAAACGTAAAAATGGTATTTTGGTCATTCTTGTTGTAATTTTAATGGCATTCTTGAATTTTGTTCAAACCCTTATGGCTTAACCCTAAGGTTCTAACTCTTAGGTTTTACAACATTAGATTCTAGGATTTTCTAATTAGGGTTTTTAAAATAGAAAATTAAGATTTCAAAAAAATAATTAGGGTTTTAAATAGAAATTAATATTTCTAATGTATAATTAGGGTTTCCTAATTATATTAAAGGTTACTAATCACATTAGTCTTGCTTATTAGGATTAGGGTTTCCTAATTAGGGTTTAGGATTCTCAAATTTAAAATTAGGATTTTTCGATATTCGATTAGGGTCCTAATTAACTGCGCGTTAGGGTTTCTAGATATGAGATTAGGGTCTCTAATTCCTTATTAGGGTTTACTAATCTTGTACCCTACCCGATCATTCATTGATCAAAATTTCTCTACAATACAAATACGTACTCATCAATATAATTATTTTAATTATATTTTCTATCGAATCCATTTCCGAACTTAGGGTTAGGGTTTCTATTCTCTGTTAAGCACAACTCTACTCTTATTTCTCAGTCAATACACAAATTGACCACATCTCGAGACTCGTATCACAGATACTCGACACAATATTGATGGTCAATATCAATATTAAAATAAAAAAATGTTTTTCGTAAAATTCAGATTATTCGAAATCCAGGGTTATCACAACGCGAGAGAAAAAATGCGTTTGTCACAATTGAATTATTATTAGATAATCCATCATTTCTTATCATTCTATTGTTACGTATTTCCTGGAAGTTCAAAAATAATTCCCGAGCAGAAATGGATGAATAATGTTTTTCGGAGAATTTCTCGGAAAGCTTTTATTACCGTCTTAGAAATTCAAACACCTTAATTCTAGTACTTATCCAAAATACCACGATATTATTACTCTTTTAGTTTATAGAATAACATTCATCGCGCTTACTCGTTATAAATAACATATATTATAATTTTATTCATTATTTATTTAAATAAAATTATTTTACATTTACTCTGATTTTCTCGGTTGTTACAAAAAAACAAGACAAAAGAAAACTGAAGGAAACTGAAAAATATTTCTTGCAAAATTTAACTAATAAATACTAAACATACAATTTAAACTATATGCAAACATGCAATTAAAACTATATGCAACTAACTACTAATTACACCCCAATATCCCCAAACTTAAAATTTTCATTGTCCTCAATGAAGGTAAAGGGTAAGGAAACTCCCCTATGTATCGACATGGCCACTCGACTCGGGTGGAGAATCTGGTGGCGAATATGGCATGGCAGAACCGAACACAGTCCACTCCATAATTGTCCCCTGCTGCTCAAAAGCCTTATCCATGGCATGAGATAAGCCATCCGTAAAAGCTGCAAAGTTACCATGAAGAGCATCCATCTTCCTCTCTAATCGCCTCATCCAATGATCTTGATCCGTTGTACTGGCTGGAGGAGGGGCAACTGTCTCAGCTGGCTGTGGTGTAGGCACTACTGGAGGAGTGGGTAGTATAAATCCTTTACTGCATTGGTGTGTCATGCCACCAGCCCAATCTTCAAATTTCTAAATAGTGGTATGAGTGATGTCCTGACTTGGCATCTGGACATGTTCGTTCTCCTAATCAACTCCAGCCTTGGCGCACAGAAGCGCCATAACTGATGTGTGTGGAATACTACCAGTGGTACATCCCCAGCATGTAACGCAGCATATTCTGATGGAGCAGATGGCCAACATCGATATACTTCCCAGTGATAATCCCCCATAGAATAATGGCCCTCTCAGCCGTAATGTCATGCTGGTGAGTTGATGGCATCAGCTTGGCGCATATAAAAAGATTCCACGCCTTTGCATATCGGTTCAGAGTCGAACTTGGAAAATTGGTGGGCGTATTTGTACCTTACTTATAGTTCCACCTCGTGCCCGGCACGCATAAGTCTGTGATCACCCTATCCAAATCAATCTCAAAACCCTTTGTCTCTACCCAATTTACTTAGCCAGACGTAGGATTGGTCAAATTAAACACCTCTCGGATCTCCTGCGGGCAATAGTCAATCTAAAAACCCCTAACGAACGAGATGCCACTCTTTATCTCCTTGGTATTTGCATAAAATTCGCGAACAATTTCTATCAAAGTAGGCACAAGGCTTGCCACAACCCCAAGCCAGCACCTCTCTCTGATCATCTCTAGCATTTGGCCGTCTTCCTTGCCCGGCTTCAACCCCCGTTCCTTCACAAATGTCTTTGCCACAATCCTATAGTATTCAGTTTATGCCGCTAAACTGATGAATTTGGTTAAGTCCACAGTGTCCTTATCATGGTTACTACTGGAAGATGATTCTGGGGTGCGTGATCGAGCTCTTTTAGGAGCCATGATTTCTGTTAGAGAATTCCTTGCAAAACCTAACTTGCACGTTGAACCCACTAACTGGCCTCTGAGAATGCTTTGAACAAACCCTAGATAACTGAAACTCAACCCCCAAACTTGATTGATTTGTAGAACTTGTTGGTGAAAATAGGGACGAAAATCTTTTGTATGCTATGAGTGGGCGATTTGTAGAAACCGATTTGGAGAGGAGAGGAGAGGTTACAGTGTTATAAGAAAAAGAGTTTGAATATGCTTTCTGTGAATATTCAACCGATGAAAATAATATATACTAAGTGGGTTAAAATATTTTACGATTTTAAAACTTTTCTGATCCGGACTTAGGCGCGAGCGCGGCCGCGCGACTTTTGACTGTGATTAGGCGTGGGCTCACTTGGTATATTTGCATAATGAGGACTGGCACGGGTGCACATATTTTGGTTGTGGTTAAGGCGCGGTCGCGCTGCCCTGAGCCCAGCAGGGATTTTTGATTTGCAACAGAGAAGGATAAGCAACAAACTGACATGCCGTTTCTTTCCTGCATAAATAGCATTGAAAAATGAGATATATTGATTCCAATATCAAAATTGAACTATGTAAAATGTATGTATGATGGTATCCTAAAAAATGATACGTGAATCCTTCAAAAAAGATATATGCAATAAGCTCTTAACTCAAAAAATTTCAACAATTTCATGACTTTAAGAATTAAAGAAGGGGGAACGGGAATAATAGAGACTAGTAACCAAAATTAAACAAGAGGGAGAAATAGAAATATGTAGCCAGAATTAAATAAGAGGGAGAAATAGATATATGTAGCCATAATTAAATAAGAGGGAGAAAAAAGATGATGGGGTGCCTCCCATCGAGTGCTTGTTTATAGTCAATTAGCTTGACTTTCTCTGATATGTTTATGTTGTGGAAAGGATCGAGGCGACTTTCTATCGATCGACTTCACCCCCATAGTAATGCTTCAACCTTTGTCCATTCACTTTAAATGGTTTGTCTGGGTATTTGTCGAAAATCTCAATTGCACCATGTGGAAACACGGTTTTCACCGTGAAAGGACTCGACCATCGGGATTTGAGTTTTCTAGGAAAGAGTCTAAGATGAGAGTTAAACAATAATATCACTTGCCCTGACTCAAATTTCCTTTCCATGATCTTACTGTCGTGCCACTTTTTCACTTTCTCCTTATACAACTTTGAGTTTTTGTACTTGCAGTCTGAATTCATCTAGCTCATTTAATTGGAGAAGGCGTTTCTCCCCTACAGCTTTCAAGTCAAAGTTCATCTTTTTTATGGCCCAGTAGGCCTTGTGCTCAAGTTCCATGGGAAGGTGACAAGCTTTCCCATATACTAGCTGATACGGTGACATACCCAATGGTGTCTTGTATGCAGTCCTATATGCCCAAACTGCATCATCGAGCTTAAGGGACCAATCCTTCCTCGTGGGATTTACAATTTTCTCTAAGATCCTTTTCACCTCACGATTGGACACCTCAGCTTGGCCGTTCGTTTGGGGATGGTAGGATGTAGCTATACGGTGATTCACCCTATACTTGGCCAATAGCGCAGTAAACTGTCAATTACAGAAATGGGTGCCTTCATCACTTATGATAGCTTGAGCAGTCCCGAGTCTTGTGAATATACTCTTTTGAAGAAATCGCAAGACCACCCTACCATCATTTGTTGGTAAGGCTGCTACTTCCACCCACTTGGACACATAATCCACTACCAGTAGGATACAAATTTCCACACAATACAATAAATGGCCCCACGAAGTCTATCCCCCAGACGTCAAATATCTCAACCTCTAGGATCATATTTAAAGCCATCTCATTTCGTTTGGATATATTACCAACCCTCTGACACTGATCACATTTTTGCACAAAGTTGTAAGCATCTTTAAAGAGAGTCGGCCAATAAAAGACTGCCTAAAGTACCTTGGTCGCTGTCCTCTCTGCCCCATAGTGTCCTCCATAAATTGATAAATGGCAATCCTGAAGTATACTTTTTGTCTCACTATCTAGAATGCACCTTCTGATCATTCTATCTGCACATTTCTTAAAGAGGTAAGGCTCATCCCAGATATACCATTTAACATCATGTAAAAACTTCTTCTGCGGTCTAGTCATATTAGAAGGGATAATGTTGCTCACTAGAAAGTTCTCAAAGTCCGCAAACCATGGCATTTTACCTTGCACCACAAACAACTATTCATCTGTGAAGGACTCATTAATCATCACTTTATCATTTTATCCTTTCCTGGATTCTCCAATCGGGATAAGTGGTCAGCCACTTGGTTTTCGGTCCCCTTTATGTCTTTGATTTCTAAATCAAACTCATGTAGAAGAAGAATCCATCGAATGATACGGGGTTTTGCATCTTTCTTAGATATTAAGTATCAGATTGCAGCATAATTAGTGTATACAACAACTCATGTTCCAATCAGATAAGAATGGAATTTATCAAATGCATATACCACCGCTAGAAGCTCCTTCTATGTGGTAGTGTAATTCAGTTGGGCATCCGTCAGGGTCTTACTAGCATTGTAAATGGCATGAAAAACTGTGTCCCTGTTTTGCCCTAAGATAACTCCCACAGCGAAATCACTTGTGTCACACATCAGTTCAAATGGAAGAGACCAATCAAGGGCTTTAATAATGGGTGTCGTAGTTAATTTATTCTTTAAGTGCTCAAAAGAAGCAAAACATTCCTCATTAAATTTAAACGGAACATCCTTCTCTAGCAAACTGCAAAACGGCTTTGTTGATTGATTTCGCAATCAATGAATACGTGCAAGTATACACGGTCAACAAGTAATAAAGTGAAAGTAGAGTATCGTTCCCACGAGGAATTATTTAATAAAAATCACCAAGTACTAATTCTTAACCAAATCAATTTTATTTAAACAACCAATAATTGTGATTTCTAGATTTAAGAAAACTAAATTAAACAAAACAAAAAGATTATTCTAAAAGAAAGCAAATAAACAACTAAGAATTAATGGAATTCAGATAAATAAGAATTAAGACTCCAATATCCCCAATTATGAATTATAAATCAATTATTCAACTATCCCAATTATTATATCTACTGAATTGTTAACATGAATTCTCAAATGCCAAAAGCCCTCTCTCGAGTGATCAATTGCCTTCTATTTAACCCAGATTAATTTTGATATATCTCTACGCAAAACAATTGAATTAAACTCGTTACAAACCCAATTCCTTTATGTTACATGCGGCAAATAGATATTCTCATTCTATTCACAAACCTAATTATTCATTGTGCAAATAACTAAGTCACATATCACCAAGCCCAGTTCTAACCCTAGAATTCCTTTCCCAATTCCTTCTAGAGTAACAAGGTAATTATTGATCAGATAATTAATCAATAAGCACAAAGCAAGATGAACAATTCACTTCAACACAAATAATTGAAATAAATCAAATAACTAATTTATAGCCATAAAAAGTTCAATTGAAATCTTAATAAAAGAGTTAGTTCATAATTAATGAATTAAAACCAAGAATCAACAATTGAATAGAAATTTAAAGATAAAAGTATGATAAGAGAAGATAATAGAATATGTTGTCAGCAAATCTGATGCTCCCCTCTTGCTCCTGCTCTTAATCTTCAATGATCTCCAAGTTGCTTCAATCTCCTAAACTGATAAGAACTAGGGTTAATGTCTAATCAAATGGAGTGTTTAATCTACCCTGAGCTATGTAATCTCCCTTTATTTTATGCCTTAGATCAAGTATTTATAGATTACAAGTCTAATTTTGAGCTTAGGAACAAACCCAATCCAATTTGGAGTCAAAAAGGTGTCAAAATTCGCCCAAAACACGTCAAGGCCGCACCAAACCCTTCCCCCAGCGCCCCAGCGCTGGGCTCGACGCTCAAACTCTTCCCTATAGTGCCCCGGCGCTAGTGCTTTTTTTGGAAATTTTCTGCTCCGACGTCCTTTGGGAAAATGGCCATAACTTCTTCGTCCGAACTCCGATTTCGATGATTCAAGATGTTCCGAAAAAAGGAGAAGTAGATCTACAACTTTCATTCTTTAAGTTTTTCGAAATAAGGTCCGTAGAAATACTCAAATTAGCTCTAAAGTGACTGTTGTGTAAATGACAAGCCGAAAACGAGAATCTAGCCACCCCAAACGTCGATCCAAGTAACTTTTGTCCCAAATCCTACAAAACAATGTAAAACATGCATGAATGGACACAAACACTTAAAAACTATTCTAAAAGACTTGAGAAAAATAATAAATTAAGCCCGAATGTATCCAATTCATGTGTATAAAACTCACTCATCAAATACCCCCAAACTTAAACCATTGCTTGTCCTCAAGCAAAAATACAAAAAAACTAAAAATAAACAAACTAACTCAATTACATGAATGCATATGCATGATCTACTTCCTAATATACATACGAACCTAGTAATAAATCAGTATGATATATAGCAACATGCCTTAAAGTTACCATTAAAACTCAAACAATATATCCAATCAAGTCAAAATCCATAACTCTAACTAATTAGTCAATCCAAACCTGTCATCACCCATGTTGTGTGTGTGTGCTTGTTAACCATTCTAACAACCACAATTCAAGATAATCACATAACAAACTTCTTAGAAGGAAAATTTCAGTTCCAATTCAATTACTTTTGTGAACATGACAACTCCGGTTAAAACTAAGCAATTACCAAGTCTAAGGGTAAATACAAGATTTATTTATACTTTTATTCAATCACGAGGGCATTTTTGCTTTTTCTCGTGTTTTTTTCATTTTTTTTTATTTTCTAATGGCGGTGCAATGTCTTATTCCCTTAGGCTTTTTAGTGCTACCTTAACGAGCTTTCGACCAACGACTCCCAAGTCATTAAGACCTTAGGGCACTAGGTGTAAAGACAATCACCTCGGGCTTACTTACTTAAGTAATAAAGGCCACAAAACTAGACAAGCATGCCACGGTGTTTATTCTCTTATTTTTTTCTTTTTCTGGATTTTCTATTTTTTTTTCTTTTCATCATTTTTTTTTCTCTTTTTCATTTTGTATATATATTGTGACGCCCCCAAAATAGGTATACAACACCCATTCTGAGTCGCCAAATACATGGTACAGAAAGCAAACTATAACTTCAATAATACAATTGTCGTGCAAAATACGACAACACATATTGTGAGTTTAAATATAAATATTGTCTTCTGGACAATATCCACACTCAAATAAATCCTCATTACAATTATTCAAACACTATTTTACAGAAATAGTGAGGACTGCTAAAACATCTTTCTAGAACCATCACTCCATACCCCGAGTCTCTCACCTCCTGAGAAGAAAAATGGAACAACAAGGAAAAGGGTGAGCTCAACTAGCCCAGTAAAGAATATTATGACTAAGATAATATACAACAAATTATCATTAGTCTTTAATAGGGAAAAAATCTGATAGAATATAATCGACAACAAGTTTTAGATCAACAACTGCAGCGGAAATAGCAAACCATTAGAAGAGTCAAGTAGAGAAAGAATTCTACTATCTTCTAAGATTTAAAAGTCCATCATCAATATTTTATCCCTGTAACATCAATTAATAATCATCTTTATCCAAATATTCATCTTTGCACTACAGGCCAAAGATATTCATTTGTATCACCTGTCAGTCATGTTCATCTCAACACCTGTTCATCTTTGTACTACAGGCCAAAGATATTCATCAAGTAATCATACATCTTTGCACTACAGGCCAAAGATATTCGGTAATATCATCATTTAGGACTAAGGATGATGAAAAATATCTTAAAGAGAACGAATCCAGTGAGACAGAAGGACAAACAGTAGGGATTCGTATATAAGTTTATCCAAGATCAATAATTCTTCATAATAATCAATTGTGAAGCAGAATTCAAAAATAAAGATCAAAACATGGATACAATCAAAGATAGTAACCGTAATAGACATCTTGGACAAAAATAGAAAATTTTATTTTTCGGTGAATAGTGCCGTATTCGTGAATAGTGCCGTATACGTGAATAGTAATGTATACGTGAATAGTAACCCCGACACAAAAAGTTCCAAATTTGATAAAAAAAAGTTCATATCAATATTTCAGCATAATGATATTGAAGAAAATAATATCATTAAGAAGAAAATAATATCTCTTACCTCAAAATATCAGTACCTCTGGTCAGAATACCGGTATAAGGCTGAAAGAAACTTGCTCTGATGAATAGAAACTCTCAAAGTATCTAAATACTCACAAAATACACTCAATAATCTAGAGAGAGAAAGAGAGAAAACTTATTTCTGGTGTGATTTTCAATTCTAACTTAGCCCTCTATTTATAGAAAAATGTTAGCACGTCGAAGCAGACTTAACCTGCAACCTGATGGCTTTACCTGCTACTATTCCCACCCACCATATTTGAATAAAAATCTTAGCACATTTCTTCACCAACCAAGAGTGGGGCCCACCAATTTTAGAATTTTCCATCAAAATGATAAACTCCGAAAATTCAACAATTTCTGAACCAGTCATCTCGTAAAATTCATAATAAATCATACGTTTATTTTTAACGGTTCAAAATTTGTGGACATATACTCAACTTATATATGTATAACATATCCAAAAATTACCACGATCCAACTGTCGGATTTAAAATTATAACCCCCGCAAAATATCTCAAAATTCCTGATTTTTAATACCTCCATTCCGACAAAAATACTGATAAAAACCTCAACATTAACTCCTTCATTTTTAACCACAAAAATATATCCCTCATTTATATCCACATAAAATAAATATTTCCTTATCATATGAATCAATAATTAATTATTCACAAATAATATTACAGAATCACATTTATGACAACCAGGCCGTTCCCAAGAAAGAGGGGGCTTTCCAATAAGGATTTCTCCTTACTGGCGCGCAATTAGATGACCAAACTTCTCCTTAGACAGAACTTTCTAGACATTGCCAATAATGTTATCTAATAATATTATTCAAATAATATGAATTATTGATCTGATAATGGAAAATACTGTGCAGCAACAATTATTGAAACAATAAAATAAAATATTGAACAATAACTACTGTAACAATTATTGAGTAGTGCCTTCTTACGTAAGAATCAATAATTGGTGCAATACCGTGTGCTACTGTATTTTAACCACCGGGTATTCCAACAGTATTAACGGTAACAACTACGCCGTTATTTATAAATAACTTATACTTGTCATTTTCGTCATCTAATCGCTTTCTGTTATGGGGCCCACACAAGGCTGCGCCGTCATACGAATATTCCCCGACAACAAGAATATTCCACGACCAAACGAATATTCCCCGACAAAATGAATATTTTATAACCACTTGCTTATTTTGCAAAATTTGCACATTTCACCCATAACCAAAGTATTATATCAAATTAACCCCTTATTATTCACAATAATATTTAGAGAAAATTTGATTTTATTCATTAATAAGTTGGGGTCTTACAATCTCCCCTCCTTATAAAATTTTGTCCTCGAAATTGACGTACGTACCTGATGTTTCAAAAAGGTGAGGATACCTCGCTTTCATTTCTGATTCCAACTCCCAGGTCATTTCTTCAATAGCATGGTTTCTCCACAAAACCTTAACTTGTGGTATAACCTTCGTGCGTAGGACATGCTCTTTCCTATCCAAGATCTTAACAGGTACCTCCTCGTACGTTAAATCTTCAGCTATCTCATCTGGTTCTAACTCAATAATGTGGTTCGGGTCTTTAACATATTTACAAAGCATAGATATGTGAAAAACATTATGAACACGAGACATGCTTGGAGGTAATGCGAGTCTATATGCCACATTTCCTATTCGCTCAAGAATCTCAAATGGACCAACAAATCTTGGATTGAGCTTTCCTCTCTTCCCAAATCTTGTAACTCCTTTCCATGGTGCAACACGTAATAATACATGATCCCCAATATTAAATTCCATGTCCTTCTGATGAAGATTCACATAACTTTTTTGTCGATCCCGTGTCGTTTGTATACGTTGTCGAATCATTTGGATCTTCTCTGTAGTAATGCGTACCAACTCCGGTCCCAACAATGTTCCTTCACCCACCTCGTCCCAACATACTGGAGAATGACATTTTCTTCCATACAACGCCTCGAATGGAGCCACACCTATGCTCGCTTGATAACTGTTGTTGTAGGAGAATTCCACCAATGGTAGGTACTTATCCCAACTCCCTTTTAGATCTAGGACACGAAGTCTTAATAGATCTTCAAGAGTTTGAATAGTCCTCTCTGATTGTCCGTCCGTTTGAGGATGGTATGCCGAACTGAATCGTAAATCCGTGCCCATAGCTTTCTTCAAGCTAACCCAAAATCGTGAAGTGAATCTTGGGTCACGATCCGAAACTATGGATACTGGCATGCCATGCAATCTCATAATCTCATTCACGTACATACTAGCAAGACGTTCAAGGGAATAAGTCTCATGTATCGGCAAGAAATGAGCAGACTTGGTTAATCTATCAACAATAACCCAAATCGCATCTATGCCTTGAGAAACCTTGGGAAGACCCGTAACAAAATCAATAGTAATGTGTTCCCACTTCCATTTCGGAATCTCAAGTGGTTGCAATGGACCATTTGGTACTTGATGCTCCGCTTTTACACGTTGACAAGTTAAAAATCTCGAGATAAACTCCGTGATCTCTCTTTTCATATTGCTCCACCAAAATATATGTCGAAGATCGTGATACATTTTGGTACTCCCAGGATGGATTGCAAACGGTGTGTTGTGTGCCTCCATCATTATTCTATGCTTCAAGTCAAAATCGTTAGGAACACAAAGTCTGGAGTTGACTCGAAGTATTCCTTCTTCATCAATTCTTGCTTCTGGAATAGCACCTTCTTGCACTTTCTTCTTCATACGCATCAGCTCCATGTCCGTAGCTTGAGCAGCTTTAACTTTATCGATTAAAGTCGGTTCTACTCGTATATTTGATATCATCATGTGGGTACTTGGAGCCTTCATCTCTATCTCCATCCTTTGCAAGTCATACAAAATGGGCCTTTGTGTTAACAACATTGCACTTGTACCCGCAAATGATCTTCTACTCAATGCATCAGCTACTACGTTTGCTTTTCCAGGATGATATTGGATGGTATGATCGTAATCTTTCAACAGCTCGAGCCAACGTCGCTGCCGTATGTTGAGTTCCTTTTGGGTGAAGAAATATTTGAGGCTTTTATGATCTGTATAGATCTCCACTTTCTCCCCATACAGGTAGTGTCTCCAGATCTTTAATGCAAAAACGACTGCTGCCAACTCCAAATCATGAGTAGGATAATTCCTCTCATATTCTTTGAGTTGTCGTGAGGCATAGGCTATGACTTTCCCATGTTGCATGAGAACACATCCTAACCCTTTGCCTGAAGCATCGCTGTAGATAACAAATCCATCCGAACCAGATGGTATTGTCAGAACAGGTGCCAAAATGAGTCTCCTCTTGAGTTCTTGGAAACTCTTCTCGCATTCCTCACTCCATACGAATTTTGTATCTTTCCGAGTCAGCTGAGTTAACGGAGTAGCGATTCGAGAAAATCCTTCCACAAATCTCCGATAATAACCAGCTAAGCCCAGAAAGCTGCGTACTTCGGTTACCGACTCCGGTTGCTCCCAACTTTGTATGGCTTCAATCTTCACCGGGTCGACAGATACTCCATGTTTTGACACCACGTGCCCAAGGAATGCTACTTCCTCAAGCCAGAACTCGCATTTCTTCAATTTGGCATATAGCTTATTTTCACGAAGCCTTTGCTGTACCAGCTTCAAATGGCGCTCATGATCTTCACGGCTTTTGGAATAGATGAGGATGTCATCAATAAAGACAACAACGAACTGATCCAAATATTCTTTGAATACACGGTTCATCATATCCATGAAGGCAGCAGGAGCATTAATCAATCCAAAAGACATGACTAAGAATTCATAATGCCTGTACCGAGTTCTGAAGGCAGTCTTTGGAATATCCTCAGTTTTAATCTTCAGCTGATGATATGCAGAACGAAGGTCGATCTTTGAAAAGAATTGTGTTCCTTGTAACTGGTCGAACAGGTCATCAATGCGAGGTAGCGGATACCTATTCTTGATGGTGACATGGTTCAATTCTCGATAGTCAATACAAAGTCGCATACTCCCGTCTTTCTTCTTTACGAATAAAACAGGAGCACCCCAAGGAGACGTACTAGGACGAATAAAACCGATGTCCAACAACTCCTGTAGTTGGACTTTTAACTCCTGAAGTTCAATAGGAGTCATTTGATATGGAGTTTTAGAAATGGGCTTTGTACCTAGTTCAAGGTCAATAAAGAATTTAACTTCACGTTCTGGGGGTAGACTAGGAAGTTCTTCAGGAAATACATCGGGAAATTCTCTAACAATAGAAATATTATTCAAATCTGACTTGTCTTTGTTCAAATCCATAACATGGGCTAAGAAAGCTTGACATCCGTCTTTCAATAAACGAATAGCTTTGTGGCTCTATATGACAGTGACTGATTTTAGTGGTTTAGTAGTTTGAATTCGTATGACAGGTTGGTTAGGAATATGAAAACTAACAACCTTACGAAAACAATCAATTTTAGCATGATGAGTGGTTAACCAATCAATTCCTAAAATCACATCAAAAGCAAGTATCTTTAAAGAGATAAGATCAACAGGTAATGTGATAGTGCCAACTTGGATCATGCAAGATTTATAAACTGTAGATGTAACGAAGGTTTCACCCAACGGAGTTTCAATAGATAAGTTAAAGTCCAATTTCTCCGGAGTCAAGTTTAAACGTTGAGCACAAGCAGGAGAGATAAAAGAATGGGTAGAACCGGTATCTAGTAAAGTATAAACTTCGCAAGAATTCAAGATTAGCTTACCCGTGATCACCTCGTTCGGGTTTCTCACATTTTGGCCAGTCACGACAAACGCCCTTCCAGGAACCGCTGATTTTGACTTATCCGGGACAACTTTTGGAGTCACCATCCCCGCTGAACTTGGTTTTGCTACAGAACACTCTCGAGCTATATGACCCTCCTTTCCACAGTTATAACATACCTTAGATTGTTGTGGGCAGTTTGGGCTGATATGTCCCTCTTTCCCACATTTGTAACATACGACCGGTGGTCGTTCTCCTCCCCTAGAAACAGTTAATGTTTGCGCTGACGTCTTCACGTTATCATTGTTGTACCTTCTCTTCTTGAAATCTCCTCTCGACTTGCTCCTTCTATTATCACGACCACGATTACCACCAGAGTGGTTACCGCTTTTGTCCGAATGTTTTCCTCCCTGCTGGTTTTCATTGCTTCGATGACTGCCGCCACCGGTATGACCCTGGTTGTGGTCCCTCGGTTGCACATACTCATTATCTCGCTCTAATAATTGAGCCCTGTTTACAACATCTGAATATAAAGAAAATTTATGAGAGATAAGATATTGCCGAATCTCGGGTTTTAGACCTCTCAGAAACATCCTTGTCATTCGTTCCTCATTTTCGACCAAATGAGGTGCAAACCTGGATAACTCTGCAAACTTCGCCTCGTACTGGGACACCGTCATGTTGTTTTGTTCCAGTCTGATAAACTCCACCTCCTTCATATGACGAATACTTTCAGGAAAATACTTGTCATTGAACAGTTTTTGAAATGTTTCCCAGGACATGTTGAGTGCGTCAGGCTGGGTACGCTTCACAGACTCCCACCAGTAGTCTGCCTCACCGCGGAACATAAAGGTGGCGAATAGAACCTTCTGTTCCTCCGTGCATCCCAAGACATCGAATATCTTGATAATTTGCTTGACCCACATTTCCGTCATGATCGGATCCGACTTTCCCTTAAATTCTGGTGGTCCCAATTCTTTGAACTGCTTAGCTGTGACAAATCGCGCGTTGTTATCATTTCCACCCATATTCTGCACACGAGTCTCCCTCGTCTGATTTTTCATGAACTGCAAAAAGCTCCTAAACATTTCATCATTCATCGTTTGCTCGGTAACGTTGTTTACAAGAGGAATATTGCCTTCCTGTTGCACGTTCCCCTGGGTGGTGATCAAAGGTGTCTCCACGGTCTGATTTACTCCATTATTAACGTTCTTAGCTGCCATTCTTAAATACTGCCATTAAACAAGGGTTAATAGTAATGTCATATATTATCCCTATACTCTGACCGATCAAATAAACACCAAATAAACTTAGTCAGGTCATACTAGCGAAGGAATTCCCCGTCTCTCCCCTCCTAGTTCTTGTCTCACATCTCAGCCAGGGATCATATCCCTAAGCTCTGATACCAACTGTGACGCCCCCAAAATAGGTATACAACACCCATTTTGAGTCGCCAAATACATGGTATAGAAAACAAACTACAACTTCAATAATACAATTGTCGTGCAAAATACGACAACACATACTGTGAGTTTAAATATAAATATTGTCTTCTGGACAATATTCACACTCAAATAAATCCTCATTACAATTATTCAAATACTATTTTACAGAAATAGTGAGGACTGCTAAAACATCTTTCTAGAACCATCACTCCATACCCCGACTAGATCCTGCTATGTTCTCACCTCCTAAGAAGAAAAATGGAACAAAAAGGAAAAAAGTGAGCTCAACTAGCCCAGTAAAGAATATTATGACTAAGATAATATACAACAAATTATCATTAGTCTTCAACAGGGAAAAAATCTGATAGAATATAATCGACAACAAGTTTTAGATCAACAACTGCAGCGAAAATAGCAAACCATTAGAAGAGTCAAGTAGAGAAAGAATTCTACTATCTTCTAAGATTTAAAAGTCCATCATCAATATTTTATCCATGTAACATCAATTAATAATCATCTTTATCCAAATATTCATCTTTGCACTACAGGCCAAAGATATTCATTTGTATCACCTGTCAGTCATGTTCATCTCAACACCTGTTCATCTTTGCACTACAGGCCAAACATATTCATCAAGTAATCATACATCTTTGCATTACAGGCCAAAGATATTCGGTAATATCATCATTTAGGACTGAGGATGATGAAAAATATCTTAAAGAGAATGAATCCAGTGAGACAGAAGGACAAATAGTAGGGATTCGTATAACAGTTTATCCAAGATCAATAATTCTTCATAATAATCAATTGTGAAGTAGAATTCAAAAATAAAGATCAAAACATGGATACAATCAAAGATAGTAACCATAATAGACATCTTGGACAAAAAGGGAAAATTTTATTTTTCGGTGAATAGTGCCGTATTCGTGAATAGTGCCATATACGTGAATAGTAACGTATACGTGAATAGTAACCCCGACTCATATAGTTCCAAATTTGATAAAAAGTTCATATCAATATTTTAACATAATGATATTGAAGAAAATAATATCATTAAGAAGAAAATAATATCCCTTACCTCAAAATATCAGTACTTCTGGTCGGAATACCGGTATAAGGCTGAAAGAAACTTGCTTTGATGAATAGAAACTCTCAAAGTATCTAAATACTCACAAAATACACTCAATAATCTAGAGAAAGAAAGAGAGAAAACTTGTTTCTGGTGTGATTTCCAATTCTAACTTAGCCCTCTATTTATAGGAAAATGTTAGCACGCCGAAGCAAACTTAACCTGCAACCTGATGGATTTACCTGCTACTATTCCCACCCACCACATTTGAATAAAAATCTCAGCACATTTCTTCACCAACCAAGAGTGGGGCCCACCAATTCTAGAATTTTCCATTAAAATGATAAACTCCGAAAATTCAATAATTTCTGAACCAGTCATCTATTAAAATTCATAATAAATCATACGTTCATTTTTAACGGTTCAAAATTTGTAGACATATACTCAACTTATATATGTATAACATATCCAAAAATTACCACGATCCAACAGTCGGATTTAAAATTATAACCCCCGCAAAATATCTCAAAATTCCTGATTTTTAATACCTCCATTCCGACAAAAATACTGATAAAAATCTCAACATTAACTCCTTCTTTTTTAACCACAAAAATATATCCCTCATTTATATCCACATAAAATAAATATTTCCTTATCATATGAATCAATAATTAATTATTCACAAATAATATTACAGAATCACATTTATGACAACCAGGCCGTTCCCAAGAAAGAGGGGGCTTTCCAATAAGGATTTCTCCTTACTGGCGCGCAATTAGATGACCAAACCTCTCCTTAGATAGAACTTTCTAGACATTGCCAATAATGTTATCTAATAATATTATTCAAATAATATGAATTATTGATCTGATAATGGAAAATACTGTACAACAACAATTATTGAAACAATAAAATAAAATATTGAACAATAACTACTGTAACAATTATTGAGTAGTGCCTTCTTACGTAAGAATCAATAATTGGTGCAATACCGTGTGCTACTGTATTTTAACCACCAGGTATTCAAACAGTATTAACGGTAACAACTACGCCGTTATTTATAAATAACTTATACTTATCGTCTTCTTCATCCAATCGCTTTCCGTTATGGGGCCCACACAAGGCTGCGCCGTCGTACGAATATTCCCCTACAACAAGAATATTCCACGACCAAACGAATATTCCCCGATAAAATGAATATTTTATAACCACTTGCTTATTTTGCAAAATTTGAACATTTCACCCATAACCAAAGTATTATATCAAATTAACCCCTTATTATTCACAATAATATTTAGAGAAAATTTGATTTTATTAATTAATAAGTTGGGGTCTTACATATATACCCCATAGATTCTCCCAAACTCAAGCTTTTACATCATTCCAACTTTTACCGTCAGTTCACTAATTTCCTTAAATTTTAACCAAGATTTTCCCTCAGAAACAAATTATGAAACTCTTGAACCAAGTGGATTAAAACAGTTAAACTTTAAGTGCTAACCGGTTACATAAGTTTCAGACAGGCTCAGATTATCATCATGATTAAAATTAGAACTCATCATCAATTATCAACACTGTTCAAGTTAACATGCAAAACCAATCTTATCATAGGCCGAGCTAAGACCACACCAACCAATTACACAGATTCATGCAAAAAAAAAATGCAATTATACTACATGAACACATACTAAAATGCAATTATACTACATGAACACATACTAATGCAACACATATATGAATATGCAAATAACTACCATGTACTATATGCAACCTAAAAAAAACACAATGCTAACACAAAAAAATGAACTACTATGCAGATAACTAACTATATGCAATACGACACTAAAATGCCCCCAAACTTAAACTAGACATTGTCCTCAATGGATGAAATATAAAAAAGTAAAACAGAGGACTTCCCTGAAAATATAGCAATCTTCCTCGTTGTCCACTAAGTTTGGAGAATATGCTAGGCACATGGAACAAATTGTGCACCACTTGAATTAGACGTGACTAACCTGTAAACCATGATAGAAGCAATTTTATTAAATCCTAAATAAATGCAAATTCAAAACTACTAATATAAAGCCTAATAAAAACTAAAAATAAAAATTAAACTTGGGTTGCCTCCCAATAAGCGCTTGTTTTATAGTCTCAGCCTGACTTCTTCAATTCTCTATCCAATTCCTCTTCGAAAGTTGAGGAACCCTCCATCCATCAGAAATAATATAGCTTTTGGTAGGTTCCCATTTACGATAGCCATTGTATTAAAGTCACCTAGCATGATCTTTTTAGATAGGATCCCCATTAAGTACGACAAACCACTAGGTGCTTTTCCCATTGTGTTTGTGATCAAATTATGGCATGGAAGCTTGTCAAACACAATGGGCTCTTCCTCTATCTTCTCCTTTTCAACCCACCATGACTCCATAGTTGTACTAGCTCTTATATCACAAAGAACTTTACCGACGACATGACTGCCAATTGGGCATGGTTTTTCAAAATTGCCCGGATTCTTGAACTTTGGTGGAGAAGGTACATGGGACACTATCAAAATTGGCTCATCTTCATTGGTGCTCAAAGTTAGATCTTTACCGATCTCTTTTTGTTGGTCTCCAAGTCTTTCCTCTCTTTTAACATCTATATCATTTGGCACATCCGATTGCAGATTTGGTTCGGGCTCATCATCAGTCTCGTCATCCATGTCATAGAGCCAAGTGTATTGAGGATGGTTGTTCAACGCATGTGCTACCTGCCCCAATTGATTTTCCAGATTCTTGATTGATGCATTCTGACTTTCTATACTTAGCTCCATTTGATCAAATCTCTTATCACTCTCCTCACTCCTTTTTTCAGGCGCTCTAATGAATTTTTCCAAGGCTTCCTCCCAATTTGAATGTTCTTCCTGTTGTATTGGAGGTGGACACGAGAAATCTGGTGGGTATGTTGGACTTGGAGCATAAAATTGATCTTGATTGTTACTCCATGAAAAATCCGGGTGATACCCCCAATCCTGATGATAGTTGTTGGGATAGACATAACTATTGGGGTAATCACCACTATACTGTACTGGCTCGAAAATTGATGGCGCATTGATAACTCATATGATTTTCAGCACAATAATCACAAGTAACCGCCACACTTTGACGACGTTGAGCTTCAAAAGCTTCAAGCATCCTCGAAAGTGTCTCCATCTGTGCTGACAATGCAGAAAGTTTCTTGAGTCTGTCAATCTCCGCTCCCCGTGGTTGAGTCATGTTCGTGTATGGCCATTGATACGCAAAGTCATCCATGGTACCTAAAAAGAGAGAAATATAGGAAGAGAATGAGAAATAAAAATAAAAATAAAAATGTTTAAATTAAGACTAATTTGATTGAAATTAATATTGATAAATAATTATTAAATTAATTCCCCGGCAACGGCACCAAAAACTTGTTGATTGATTTCGCAATCAATGAATACGTGCAAGTATACACGGTCAACAAGTAATAAAGTGAAAGTAGAGTATCGTTCCCACGAGGAATTATTTAATAAAAATCACCAAGTACTAATTCTTAACCAAATCAATTTTATTTAAACAACCAATAATTGTGATTTCTAGATTTAAGAAAACTAAATTAAACAAAACAAAAAGATTATTCTAAAAGAAAGCAAATAAACAACTAAGAATTAATGGAATTCAGATAAATAAGAATTAAGACTCCAATATCCCCAATTATGAATTATAAATCAATTATTCAATTATCCCAATTATTATATCTACTGAATTGTTAACAGGAATTCTCAAATGCCAAAAGCCCTCTCTCGAGTGATCAATTGCCTTCTATTTAACCCAGATTAATTTTGCTATATCTCTATGCAAAACAATTGAATTAAACTCGTTACAAACCCAATTCTTTTATGTTACATGCGGCAAATAGATATTCTCATTCTATTCACAAACCTAATTATTCATTGTGCAAATAACTAAGTCACATGTCACCAAGCCCAGTTTTAACCCTAGAATTCCTTTCCCAATTCCTTCTAGAGTAACAAGATAATTATTGATCAGATAATTAATCAATAAGCACAAAGCAAGATGAACAATTCACTTCAACACAAATAATTGAAATAAATCAAATAACTAATTTATAGCCATAAAAAGTTCAATTGAAATCTTAATAAAAGAGTTAGTTCATAATTAATGAATTAAAACCAATAATCCAAAATTGAATAGACATTTAAAGATAAAAGTATGATAAGAGAAGATAATAGAATCTGTTGTCAGCAAATTTGATGCTCCCCTCTTGCTCCTGCTCTTGATCTTCAATGATCTCCAAGTTGCTTCAATCTCCTAAACTAATAAGAACTAGGGTTAATGTCTAATCTAATGGAGTGTTTAATCTAGCCTAAGCTATGTAATCTCCCTTTATTTTATGCCTTACATCAAGTATTTATAGATTACAAGTCTAATTTTGAGCTTAGGAACAAACCCAATCCAATTTGGAGTCAAAAAGGTGTCAAAATTCGCCCAAAACGCGTCAAGGCCGCACCAAACCCTTCCCTCAGCGCCCCAACACTGGGCTCGATGCTCAAACTCTACCCTATAGTGCCCCGGCGCCAGTGCTTTTTTTGGAAATTTTCTGCTCCGACGTCCTTTGGGAAAATGGTCATAACTTCTTCATCTGAACTCCGATTTTGATAATTCAAGATGTTTCGGAAAGAGGAGAAGTAGATCTACAACTTTCATTCTTTAAGTGTTTCGAAATAAGGTCCGTAGAAATATTAAAATTGGCTCTGAAGTGACTACTGTGTAAATGGCAAGCCGAAAACGCGAATCTAGCCACCCCAAACGTTGATCCAAGTAACTTTTGTCCCAAATCCTACAAAACAATGTAAAACATGCATGAATGGACACAAACACTTAAAAAATACTCTAAAAGACTTGAGAACAATAATAAATTAAGCCCGAATGTATCCAATTCATGTGTATAAAACTCACTCATCAGGCTTAGTGATCTTTGAGAAGTCTTTTATGAAACAACAATAGAACCTTGCATGCCCAAGGAAGCTACGGAGCCCTTTCGTAAAAATTGGTGGAGGTAAGCTCTCAGTAGTTTCCAGTTTTGCTCTTTCCACCTCTAATCGTTTCCCTGACACTTTATGCCCTAAGATAATGCCTTCTTGTACCGTAAAATGGTTTTTTCCCAATTCAGCACCAAATTAGTCTCAACACACCTCTTTAATACTATAACCAGATTCTCCAAACATATGTCAAAGGAGTCCCCAAAGACTGAGAAATCATCCATCAAGACTTCCACATTTTGCTCAACCATGTCGGAGAATATGGCCATCATACATCTCTGGAATGTGGCAAGGGTGTTGCATAATCCGAAAGACGTCTTTCTGAATGCAAAAGTACCATATGGGCATGTGAAGGTGGTCTTCTCCCGATCTTCTAGGGCTATAACTATCTGGTTATACCCCGAATAACCATCCAAGAGGAAGCAATAGTCATGTCCCGTTAACTATCCAACATTTGGTCAATGAACGGGAGAGGGAAATGGTCATTTCTTATAGCTTTGTTCAATCTGCGATAATCCACGCAGACCGTCCATCTTGTGACTATTCTGGTAGGTATCAGTTCATTATTTTCATTGGACACTACTGTCATGCCCCTTTTCTTCAGAACGCATTGCACCGGGCTCACCCATGAGGTGTGTGAGATTGGATATATGATTCTGGCATCTAACCACTTTAAGATTTCTTTCTTGACGACCTCTCCCATTATAGGATTCAATCTATTATGTTGTTCTACCGTTGGCTTACTATCAACCTCAAGAAGTATCTTATGCAAGCAAATTGAGGGGTTGATCCCCTTGATATCCATTATGGTCCAACCAATAAATAATTTGAATTCCCGAACCATTCGTAGCAACTTACTTTCCTAACAAGATGTTAGTGCAGCATCAATTATAACAGACAACTTTGAAGATTCACCTAAAAATGTGTATCTTAGATGATTCCTGTGACGCCCCCAAAATAGGTATACATAACCCATCTTGAGTCGTCAAATACATGGTACAAAATTCAAATACAACTTAATAATACAACTATCGTCTAGAATACGACAAGACATAACTGAGAGTTTTAATACGAATATTGTCTTCTAGACAATATTCAAATCAAATGGATCCCTCAATACATTTATTATCACAGTATTTCATAGAATAGTGAGAACTACTAATGCTATCATCTGGACCATCACTCCGTTTCCCGACTAGTCCCGGCTACGTTCTCATTTCCTGAAGAGAACAATAAAAGTAAAAGGGTGAGCAATCCATTAGAATAAAATCTAATATCTTCTATGGTTTAAAAGGTTTTTCATCACTTTTATCGCTGAGACTCAGCTAAATAAATAATCAACATCATCCCTGCACTACGGCCAAGGATATTCATTAGTATCACGACCACAAATTATCCATGCACTACGGGCCACGGATATTCGTGTTTTCATCAATGATAATGATTATACAACCAATTGTCCATCAATGCACTACGGGCCAATGAGGACTTTTACCACAACATTTGTAACATTACGGTCATAATTATACTGAATAATTCCTGGTCATAATCATACCAAGTCCATCTATGCACTACATGCTACAGATGACTTTCAACATAATATAAACATGAGGATGATGACAATGATATATGAATTTAATAAAACAAGTTCAAGGATAAATATTTAAAGATTTATAATTTAATTTATCCAGAAATCAATAACGTCCAAATTGTCAACATGATACTGTTTTGTGGAGTAAAATTCAAGAATGCCCAGAAGAATATTTCCATGAAAAGATACTAGATGAAGCGCAAATATCAAGGATATTCCACTAATTTCATGGAGTATAGAAGCCAAAACTTTAACCAACTGAGTATAATAGAATATATGAAGCGACAAACGGATTTTTTCCCGCCATGCGGTAATCCACGTAGACAAATCATTTCCACGATTTAATAAGGAATGAATACGAAGGATCATTCACCATGCATGCGGAAATCCACATAGACATGTTATTCCAAACAAATAATAAAGAATGAAATAATAGAAGAATTCACCAGGCGTGCATAATTCACACAGACAAGTTATTCCAACAGAATAATAAAGAATGGAACCAGGTCATGTGTAACCCACATAGACATGATATTCCAACAGAATAATAAAGAATGGAACCAGGTCATGCGTAATCCGCATAGATAGGATATTCCAGCAGAATAATAAAGAATGAAATAACAACAGAATTCACCAGGCATGCGATAGACCGCACAGACAGGTTATTCCAACAGAATAATAAAGAATGGAATAACAACTCTTACGAGTATTGAAAGAAAATAACTCTCTTCATGAATACGAAAGAAATAATACCCCTTACCTTAGTAGGAAATTGGATACTGCAATAGTGTAGTAACAGAATACTCTTCTTTTTTCTCTCTTATTCTTTCTATACTTTCCCTCTCTATAGCTTGAATGAATTGGTGAAAAATAATGAAGAAATGAGCTTCTATTTATAGGCTTGGCAGAGTAAGGGTGAAATAGTATTTTTGTCATAATTTGTGACATCATCGCTGACATCATCGATCATATTACATCATTACTTACCTCATCTTCCGATGACATCATCGCTTACCTCATCGTCTGATAACATCATCGCTTGCATCATAGGAATTCAAATTCAATTTGTTCTCTTCCACCTCCTTTTACTTTTATACCATGAATTTACTATAATAATGCTACCATTCAAATTATAAAAAACGTACTATTATATAATCACATCATACCACTATAATGTAATATTATAATAATATATTTGAATGAATTATTTTATCAGAAAAGATAAAATATCAATTTTCAACAAATGTCACATGCTAAAAATTCCTCAATTTAAATCCACTTCGAATAAATATTTTCTTATCATATATATCAACAATTAATTATTAACAAATAATATTACAAAATTACAATATTGACAACCAGGTCGTTCCTAGGAAAGAGGGAGCTTTCCGATAAGAATTTCTCCCTATTGGCGCGCAACTAGGTGACCAACCCCCTTTCCTCGACAGAACTTTATAGAAATTGTCAATAATGTAAATAATAATATTATTCAAATAATATGAATTATTAATTTGATAATTTAAAATACCGTGCAATAACAATTATTGAATCAATAATTTAAAATATCAATGTAGCAATTATTGAATCAATAAAATAAAGTATTGAACAGTAATTACTGTAACAATTATTGAGTAGTGACTTCTTACGTATGCATCAATAATCCAAGATACTGTACAATATCGTGTGCTACTATGCAACCACCTGTATTACTGTACTTTTATCACCGGGTATTTCAACAGTTAACGGTAAAACTTTCGCCGTTATTTTTATAAAAAGATAATTTTGTCATTTTCTAACTCCGACAATAATTCTGTTGTGGGGTCCACCAATGATTGTGTCATCGTATGAATATTCCGAGATAAAAAGAATATTCTCCGACCAAACGAATATTTTATATCAACTTGCTTACTTTGCAAAATTTATAAATATTACCCACAACTATAACATTATAACAAATTCGCACCTTAATAATCAAAAATGATATTTATAGAAAATTCATCTTTATTTATAAAAGTTGGGGTCTTATAACCTCCCCTTCTTATGAAATTTTGCCTTTGAAATTAGGCTACGTACCTGGTATGTGAAAGAGGTAAGGATACCTTGATTTCATTTCAGATTCTAACTCCCAGGTCATTTCCTTAACATTGTGGTTTCTCCACAAAACTTTAACTTGAGGTATAACCTTGGAGCGTAAAATAAGCTCCTTCTTATCCACGATTTTAACAAGAACCTCTTAATACGTTAAATCTTCCGCTATTTCATCCGGTTCTAACTCAATAATATGGTGTGGATCTTTCACATATTTACGTAACATAGATATGTGAAAAACGTTATGAACACGAGACATACTTGGAGATAAAGCGAGTCTATAGGCCACAGTTCCTACTCGATCGAGGATTAAAAATGGGCCAATGAATCGAGGATTGAGCTTTTCTCTCTTTCCAAATCTCGTAACTCCTTTCCATGGAGCAACACATAACAACACATGATCTCCAATATCGAATTCTACGTCCTTTAGATGAAGATCAACATAACTCTTTTGTCGATCTTGTGAGTTTTTTATACGTTGTCGGATCGTTTGAATCTTTTTCGTAGTCATACGTACCAACTCTGGTTCCAACAACGTTGATTCACCCACCTCATCCCAGCATACTTGAGAACGACACTTTCTTCCATACAACGCCTCAAATGGAGCCATACCAATACTTGCTTGATAACTATTGTTGTAGGAAAATTCCCCCAATGGTAAGAACTTGTCCCAACTTCCCTTGAAGTCAAAGGCATAGAGTCTTAATAGATCTTCAAGAGTTTGAATAGTCCTCTCCGACTGCCCTTCCGTCTAAGGATGATATGCCTAGCTAAATCGTAAATTCGTGCCCATAGCTTTTTGCAAACTAACCCAAAATCGTGAAGTGAATCTTGGGTCTCGATCAGAAACTATGGATACTGGTATACCATGCAGTCTAACAATCTTATTTATGTACATACGAGCAAGACATTCAAGTGTATAAGTTTCTCTTATAGGTAAGAAATGAGCCGACTTGGTCAATCTATCAACAATGACCTAAATCGCATCTATGCCTTGAGAAACCTTGGGAAGACCGGTAATGAAATCCATGGTAATGTACTCTCACTTCCATTATGGATTTTCAAGTGGTTGCAATGGAATTTTTGGTACTTGATGCTCTGCCTTGACTCGTTGACAAGTTAGACACCTTGAGATAAACTCCGCGATCTCTCTCTTCATATTACTCCACCAAAATATATGTTGAAGATCATGATACATTTTGGTACTCCCAGAATGGATTGCAAATGGTGTGTTGTGCGCCTCCATCATGATTTTATACTTTAAATCAGGGTTGTTAGGAACACAAAGTCTGGAGTTAACTCGAAGTATTCCTTTTTCATCGATTTGTGCTTCCGACAAAGCACCTTCTTGCACTTTCTTCTTCATATGCATCGGCTCCAGGTCTGTAGCTTGAGCAGCTTTAACTTTATCGATTAAAGTCGGTTCTACTCGTATATTCGCTATCATCATATGGGTCCCTAGAGTCTTTAACTCTATCTCTATCCTTTGCAAGTCATATAAAATGGTCCTTTGCATTGACAATATCGCACTCATACCCGCATATGATCTTCTACTCAATGCGTCAGCTACTACGTTTGCTTTACCAGGATGGTATTGAATAGTATGATCATAATCTTTCAGCAGTTCAAGCCAACGTCGTTGTCGCATGTTGAGTTCCTTTTGAGTGAAAAACTATTTGAGGCTTTTATAATCCGTAAAGATCTCCACTTTCTCCCCATACAAGTAATGCCTCCAAATTTTAAGTGCTAAAATGACACTGCCAACTCTAGATCATGAGTAGGATAATTTCTCTCATATTCTTTGAGTTGTCACGAGGCATAGGCTATGACTTTCCCATGTTGCATGAGAACACATCCTAAACCCTTGCCTGAAGCATCACTGTAGATGACATATCCCTCCATACGTGATGGTATTGTCAGAACAGGTGCTGAAATTAGTCTCCTCTTGAGTTCTTAAAAACTCTTTTCACATTCCACGCTCCAACCGAATTTTATATTTTTTCGAGTCAGCTGAGTTAATGGAGTAGCGATTTGAGAAAATCCTTCTACAAATCTCCGATAATAACCTGCTAAGCCGAGAAAGCTACGTACTTTAGTCACTGATTTAGGTTGCTCCCAGCTTTGAATAGCTTCAATCTTTGCCGAGTCAACATATATTCCATGACTTGATACTACGTGCCCAAGGAATGCTACTTCTTCAAGCCAGAACTCACATTTCTTCAACTTGGCATAAAGCTTGTTTTCACGAAGCTTTTTGAGTATCAGCCTCAAGTGTTGCTCATGATCTTCGCGGCTTTTGGAATATATGAGAATGTCATCAATAAAGACGACCACAAAGTGATCCAAATATTCCTTGAATACTCGATTCATCATATCCATAAAGGCAGCAGGAGAATTAGTCAATCCAAAAGACATGACTAAGAATTCATAATGCCCGTACCAAGTTCTGCAGGCAGTCTTTGGAATATCCTCAGTTTTAACCTTCAACTGATGATATCTAGAACAAAGATCGATCTTTGAAAAGAATTATGCTCCTTGCAACTGGTCAAACAGATTATCAATGCGAGGTAACAGATACCTATTCTTAATGATGACATGGTTCAATTCCCGGTAGTCAATACAAAGTCGCAAACTCCCTTCTTTCTTCTTCACGAATAGAACAGGTTTTGTACCGGGTTCAAGGTCAATACAAAATTCAATTTCATGCTCTGATGGTAGGCCAGAAAGTTCTTCAGGGAATACGTCAGGAAATTTATTAACAATAGAAATATCATTCAAATCTGAAGTATTTTTGTTTAAATCTGTTACATGAGCTAAGAAAGCTTGGCATCCGTTTTTCAATAAACGAATAGCTTTATGGCTTGAGATGACAGTGATTGATTTTAATGGTTTGGTTGCTTGAATTTGCATAATAGGTTGGTTAGGAATATGAAAGCTAACAACCTTACGAAAATAATTAATTTTTACATGATGAGTAGTTAACCAATAAATCCCTAGAATCACGTCAAATGCAAATATTTTCAATGAAATAAGATCGACAGGTAATTCGAGGGTACCGATTTGAACCAAACAAAACTTATAAATAGTGGATGTAATGAAAGTTACTCCCAACGGAGTTTCCACAGATAACTCAAAGTCTAATTTCTCCGGAGTCAAATTTAAACGTTGAGCGCAAGTAGGAGAAATAAAAGAATTGGTAGAACCGGTATCAAATAAGGTATAGACTTCGCTAGAGTTTATGATAAACTTACCCATGATGACCTTGTTCGGGTTCCTTGCTTTCTGGGAGGTCACAACAAACGCTCTCCCTTGAACTACTGGTTTTGACTTGTTTAGGACGGCATTTTGTGTCACCGTTCCAACTGGACTTGTCTTCGGTGCATGATAAAATCGGGCTAGGTGACCTTCTCTTCCACAATTATAACCTGCTTTGGATGGCATCGCGCAGTTTGGACCGATGTGTCCCTCCCCTTCGCATTTGAAGCAAATGATAGGTGGTCGTTCTCCTTCCTTAACAATGGGTGCTAGTGATGACGCCTTTCCATCATTATTGAATCTCCTCTTCTTGAAATGTCAACTTTTATTGTCTTGGCCATGATTACCACCGAAGTGGTTACCATTTCTGGCATGTTGATTCCCTCCACGTTTGTTGTCACCGCTTCGATGACTGCTACCCCTGGTATTATCATTTTGTCGATAGCTTTCTCTTAGTTGGGTTGACTCGTTATCGTGTTCCAATAACGAAGCCCTATTTACAACATCTGAATACAGACACAGTATATGAGAAATTAGATATTGACGTATCTCGGGTTTCAAACCTCTTAGAAACATCCGCGACATTCTTTCCTCATTATCAACCAAGTGAGACGCAAACCAGGATAACTCGACAAACTTAGCTTCGTATTGCGACACGGTCATATTATTCTGCTCCAACTTGATGAACTCTACATCTTTTATGTGACGAATACTTTCGGGAAAGTACTTGTCGTTGAATAGTTCTTGGAACTTCTCCCAAGACATCTTCAGTGCGGCAGGTTGAGTACGCTTTACCGATTCCCACCAGTAATCTACCTCTCCTCGCAACATAAAGGTGGCAAAGAGAAACTTTTGCTACTCGGAGCATCCCAAGACATCAAATATCTTGGTGATCTGCTTTATCCACGCTTCTACCTTAAGTGGTTTTGGCTCCCCAATAAACTCCGGTGGTCCTAGCTCCTTGAACTGTTTAGCGGTGACCGTCTGAGAATTTCCAATGTTTTCACCTACATTTTGGACAGGAGCCACTCTCGCCTGATGTTGGATCAATTGCATAAAGCCTCTGAACATTCCATCGTTCATCATTTGGTCAATGTTGTTGTTTGCATGAGGATTATCGCTGTCCTGATGCACATTATCCTGATTATTGATCTGTGGAGACTCAACGGTCTCCTGTGCTCCATTGCTATTCTCAACATTATCGGATGTCATTTTCAAATACTATCACAAAACAAGGGTTAATTGGCATGCAATATATTATCCCTATACTCTGACCGACCAATTAAATACCAAAAAACTTAGGTAGATCATACTAGCAAAGGAATTCCCCGTCTCTCCCCTCCTAGTTCTTGTCTCACATCTCAACCAGGGATCATATCCCTAAGTTTTGATACCAACTGTTACGCCCCTAAAATAGGTATACATCACCCATCTTGAGTAGCCAAATACATGGTACAAGATTCAAATACAACTTAATAATACATCTGTCGTGTAGAATACGACAAGACATAACTGAGAGTTTTAATACGAATATTATCTTCTAGACAGTGTTCAACGCAAATGGATCCCTCAATACATTTATTATCACATTATTTTATAGAATAGTGAGGACTACTAATGCTATCATCTGGACCCTCACTCCGTTCCCCGACTAGTCCCGGCTACGTTCTCATTTCCTGAAGAGAACAATGAAAGTAAAAGGGTGAGCTCAACTAGCCCAATAAGATATTTTATGACTAAGATAATGTAGAATAATTTATCGTTAGCCTTCAACAGTGTTAAACTGATAAAATATAACAAACATCAAGTTTAACTACAGCGGAACAAGCAATCCATTAGAAGAGTCAAGTAGAGAATAAATCTACTATCTTCTATGATTTAAAAGGTTTTTCATCACTTTTATCGCTGAGACTCAGCTAAATAAATAATCCACATCATCCCTGCACTACAGCCAATGATATTCATTAGTATCACGACCACAAATTATCCATGCACTACGGGCCAAGGATATTCGTGTTTTCATCAATGGTAATGATTATACCAACAACTGTCCATCAATGCACTATGGGCCAATGAGGACTTTTACCACAACATTTGTAACATTACGGTCATGATTATACCGAATAATCCCTGGTCATAATCATACCAAGTTCATCTATGAAGTACATGCCACAGATAACTTTTAACATAATATAAACATGAGGATGATGACAATGATATAACAATTCAATAAAACAAGTTCAAGGATAAATTTCTAAAGATTTATAATTTAATTTATCCAGAAATCAATAACGTCCAAATTGTCAACATGATACTGTTTTATGGAGTAAAATTCAAGAATTCTCAGAAGAATATTTTTATGAAAAGATACTAGATGAAGCGCAAATATCAAAGATATTCCACTAATTTCATGGAGTATAGAAGCCAAAACTTTAACCAACTTAGTATAATAGAATATATGAAGCCGTAAATAGATTTTTACCTGCCATGCGGTAATCCACGTAGACAAATCATTTTCACGATTTAATAAGGAATGAATACGAAGGATCATTCACCATTCATATGGAAATTCACATAGACATGTTATTCCAACAGAATAATAAAGAATGAAATAACAGAATAATTCACCAAGTGCGCGTAATCCGCACAGATAGGTTATTCCAACAGAATAATAAAGAATGGAACCAGGTCATGTGTAACCCGCACAGACATGATATTCCAACAGAATAATAAAGAATGGAACCAGGTCATGCGTAATCCACACATACATGATATTCCAATAGAATAATAAAGAATGGAATAACAACAGAATTCACTAGGCATGCGATAGACCGCACAGACAGGTTATTCCATCAGAATAATAAAGAGTGGAATAACAACCCTTACGAGTATTGAAAGAAAATAACTCTCTTCATGAATACGAAAGAAATAATACCCCTTACCTTAGTAGGAGATTGGATACTGCAATAGTGTAGTACCAGAATACTCTTATTTTTTTTCTCTTATTCTCTCTATACTTTCCCTCTCTATAGCTTGAATGAATTGGTAAAAAATAATGAAGAAATGAGCTTCTATTTATAGGCTTGGCAGAGTAAGGGTAAAATAGTCTTTTCACCATAATTTATGACATCATCGCTGACATCATCGATCATATTACATCATTGCTTACCTCATCGTCCGATGACATAATCGCTTACCTCATCGTTCGATGACATCATCGCTTGCATTATAGGAATTCAAATTCAATTTCTTCTCTTCCACCTCCTTTTACTTTTATACCATGAATTTACTATAATAATGCTACCATTCAAATTATAAAAAACGTACTATTATATAATCACATCATACCACTATAATGTAATATTATAATAATATATTTGAATGAATTATTTTAGCAGAAAAGATAAAATATCAACTTTCAACAAATGTCACATGTTAAAAATTCCTCAGTTTAAATCCACTTCGAATAAATATTTTCTTATCATGTAAATCAACAATTAATTATTCACAAATAATATTACAAAATTATAATATTGACAACCAGGTCATTCCCAGGAAAGAGGGGGCTTTCCGATAATGATTTCTCCCTATTGGCGCGCAATTAGGTGACCAAATCACTTTCCTCGACAGAACTTTCTAGACATTATCAATAATGTAAATAATAATATTATTCAAATAATATGAATTATTAATTTGATAATTTAAAATAATGTGCAATGACAATTATTGAATCAATAATATAAAATATCAACGTAGCAATTATTGAATCAATAAAATAAAGTAGTGAACAGTAATTACTGTAACAATTATTGAGTAGTGACTTCTTACGTATGCATCAATAATCTAAGATATTGTACAATACCGTGTGCTACTATGCAATCACGCGTATTACTGTACTTTTACCACCGGGTATTTCAACAGTTAACGGTAAAACTTTCACCGTTATTTTTATAAAAAGATAATTTTGTCATTTTCTAACTCCGATAATAATTCTGTTGTGGGGTCCACCAATGATTGTGTCGTCGTACGAATATTCCCAGACAAAACGAATATTCCCCGACCAAATGAATTTTTTATATCAACTTGCTTAGTTTGCAAAATTTATAAATATTACCGACAACTATTACATTATAACAAATTCACACATTAATATTCAAAAATGATATTTATAGAAAATTCATCTTTATTCATAAAAATTGGGGTCTTACAAATCTGAAGAGGTTTAAGGTCAAGATCGGGAGGCATCTCAAGAGAAGGTTTCAGTCGATTCGATGTCTCCCTTGAATGTTTAAGTGGTTCAATGGGAATCTTGAATTTTCTTATATGTGGTACTGTGCTCAGAATTTGTATATACTCCATAACATTTGTATCCTCCATGTCAGATTCCCCCAGTAGTGCACTCTCTAATGGATCAGTGCTCATCAAATGTTCAGCCACTTCATTTAGTACCTTGTCAACTACATCAACTCAGACACACTCTTCTTCGTTAGTGGGGAACGTCATAGCTTTAAAAACATTAAATATGACCTCTTGGTCCTGGACTCTCATGGTCAGTTCTCCCTTTTGTACATCTATGAGTGTTTGCCTAGTAGTTAGAAAAGGTCTCCAATGAATGATCGGTATGTCTCTGTCCTCTTCGTAGTCTAGAATAATGAAGTCAACATGAAAGATAAATTTGTCCACTTTCACCAGGACATCTTCTACAATACCCCTCGGTTATATGAATGACCTATTGGTGAGCTGCAATGATATGTTTGTCGGCTTAGGAGCCGATAATCCCAACTGTGTGAATACCGATAGAGGCATCAGATTTATACTTGCCCCCAAGTTGCATAAGCATTTATTAAAAGATAGTCTTCCAATGGAGCAAGGTATCGTAAAACTGCATGGATCTTTGAGCTTCGGATGTAATTTACGTTCCAACACTACACTGCATTATTCTATTAAGGCAACTATTTCATAATCCTCTAACTTCTTCTTCCTTGACAAGATACCTTTCATAAACTTTTCATAGCTTGGCATTTGTTCTAATGCCTCTGCGAAAGGTATGTTGATTTGAAGCATCTTAAAGACCTCCAAGAACTTAGCGAACTTTTGTCCAATTTTTATTTTTGAAGTCTCTAAGGGTATGGTACAGGAGGGTACACAACTGGTGGTATAGCTGTTGCTTTCTTAGCTACTTCATTATGTTTTGTCTCAACTACCTACTGCCCAACAGCTTCATCAAACAAGCCCTGCTCAATATTCACTGCAACTTGGTGCGAGCGCGTCGAGTTCTGCTCTTCTTGGGGCACGGGTGCTGTGAAACCCCAAAACCCTAATAAGATTTAGTTATGTAAATTCAGTATTATAAATAAAATATCTCCATTCTGAAAGTGTTTTGCGTTATTATATACTATGTTAAACAAATTAGATCAAATAAAAGTGTTTCGGTATAAGTATGTTGACAAGCTGCTTTATCGTGCTTACAAACCCTAACCCTAGATTTACAAACCCTAACCTTAATTAGTTAGACTAAAACCTAATTAGGATATCCTAACTGTAAGACCCCAGCTTTTATGAATAAAGATTAACTTTCTCTAAATATTATTTTGAATAATAAGGTGTGGATTTGTTATAATGTTATAGTTATGGGTAATATTTATAAACTTTGCAAAGTAAGCAAGTTGTCATAAAATATTCGGTTGGTCGGGGAACATTCATTTTATCAGGAAATATTCATACGACGGCACAATCATTGGTGGACCCCACAACGGAATTACTATCGGAGTTAGAAAATGACAGAAATAACTTTTTATAAAAACAACGGCAAAACTTTTACCGTTAACTATTGATATACCCGGTGATAATAGTACAGTAATACAAGTGGTTGCATAGTATCACACGATGTTGTACAATATCTTTGATTATTGATGCTTACGTGAGAAGTCACTCAGTTTTACTCAATTATTGCCACAGTAATTGCTGCATAGTATCTCACATTATTGATTCAATTATTGTCACAGTATCATCTGCATAATATTTTATATTATTAAATCAATAATTGAGACGACAAAGTTATTCATATTATTATTTGAATTATTTACAATGTCTAGAAAGTTCTGTCGAGGAAAGAGAGGAAAGAGGTTTGGTCACCTAATTGGGCACCAACAAGGAGAAATCCTTATCGAAAAGCCCCCTCTTTTCTGGGAATGATCTGGTTGTTAATATTATGAGTTACAATATTAATGATGAAAAAATATTATTAGAAATGTGTTTAGTGAAGCCAAGTGAATTAAGATAAATAGATGAGTTTTTAATGAAGTATTTGTTATAAATTTGGCTTATTATACAAACCCCCACTTACTCATTTTTCAAAATCATCGGTAGAAAGTTATCTCAGTTAGGTTTTATTACTTCTATATATATATATATATATATATATATATATATAATATTATACTTTATTGTTTGTATAGTACTGCATAGTGTTTGCATAGTGTAGCATAGAAAAATCAAAAAAAATTTAAAAAGTTTCAGCCGAACGCCCGTGAAAAAATTTTTGTTCACCCGTGATTTTTTAAATTCAAATAGTGCCCTGCCATTCTCCTAGAAATAAGATGCTTAGTTTAGAAATAAAAATTACACCAGAATCAGAGAATTCTTCTTCTATAATATTGAACGTATTTCTTTTAAGTTTAAGGAAGTTTTGAGTGTAGAAAACAGTACAAGTTTTTTTCAAGAATATCCCCTCCATACCATTCTGAAGTACTCTTGTGACGCCCCCAAAATAGGTATACATCACCCATATTGAGTCGCCAAATATATGGTACAAAATTCAAATACAACTGAATTATACAACTGTCGTGTAAAATACGACAAAACATAAGTTGAGAGTTTTAATACGAATATTGTCTTCTAGACAGTATTCAAACTTAAATGGAGTCCTTATTATATTTATTATCACACTATTTCACTGAATAGTGAGGACTACTAATGCAAACATCTGGACCGTCACTGCGTTTCCCGACTAGTCGCAACTATATTCTCATTTCCTGAAGTGATCAATGAAAACAAAGGGTGAGCTCAACTAGCCCGGTAAGAAATATTATGACTAAGATAATGCAGAATAAAGTATTGTTAGCCTTCAACAGTGTTAAACTGATAAAATATAATAAACATCAAGTTTAACAGCAGTAGAACAAGCAATCCATTAAAAGAGTCAAGTAGAGCATGATAACTACTATCTTTTATGCTTTAAAAAGTTTATCATAAATTTTATCGCTGAGACTCAGCTTAATTAATAAACCACATCATCGAATCATCCCTGCACTACGGGCTAAGGATATTCATGTAATCATCAATGGTCATGATCATACCAACAACTGTCCATTAATGCACTACGGGCCAATGAGGACTTTTACCACATTATTTGTAACATTACGGTCATGATTATACCGAATAATCTCTGGTCATAATCATACCAATCAATAGTATATCTATGCACGTAAGCCACGTATGACTTTTATCACAATATAAGCATTAGGATGATGACAATGATATAAGAATTCAATTAAAAGAAAGCAAAGGATAAATTTTTAAAAATTTATAACTTTATTTATCTATAATTCAATAATGTCCAAATTGTCAACATGATACTGCTTTGTGGAGTAAAATTCAAGAATAATATTGTATCAAAAATGATTTGGACAGCAAAGAAATCAATTTTTATCATGAATAATTCCCCGGGTGAATAGTTCCCGAGTGATAAGTACCTCATGAATAGTACTTCGGGAATAGTACTCTGTGAATAGTACTTCGGGAATAGTACTTTATGAATAGTACTTCAGGAATAGTACCCCGTGAATAGTACTTTGTGAATAGTACTCGTGAATAGTACTTTGTGAATAGTACTTTATGAATAGTATCATGTGAATAGTACTTTGTGAGTAGTACCATAAAAATGAATACTACTCATTGACAGTACTCCGGCATGAAAAGCTTAAAATGTAACAAGAATGTGCATAAAATATCCTTGTGAAATGATGCTATATGAAGCACAAATTTCAAGGATATTCTACTAATTTCACGGAGTATAGAAGCAATAGTTTAACAAAATGAGGGTATAATCAGGAATACGATATGAAATAATATTACTCACATACTACAGAGTATGGAAGAAAATATTATTCCTTTGAATACTGAACAAAATAATATTCCTTACCTCAGAAAAACACTAGATACTAGAATAGTGAGGTAGCAGACTTCTCTTCTACTTTTTCTCTAAAGCTTCTATCTCTATAGCTTCTCTTTCTATAATTGCTCTTGTGAGTCTTAGTGAATTGGTGAGAATGAAAGAATAATGAGCTTCTATTTATAGGAAAATATAGTTTCGATAATTGTACGTTTTGGGGCTCAAAATATTACAGTATAATACCTTCATCTTTTTCTTCATTTTTAATTTAGTCCTGCAAGTATTATCAAACTTGCACCACCTCCCCTAATAGTACATATTGTGAATCAATAGTACAATCATGTGTAAAAAATAATTACAGTATAGTACCTTCATCTATACCTCAATTTTAATTTAGTCATGCAAGTATTATCAATCTTGCACCACCTCCCCTAATAGTACATGCATGTGAATCAATAGTATACACATGTGAACAAACAGTTATAAGCATGTGAATTAATAGCAATTAATTACTCATTTATCTGATTAATTACCCAATTTGTCAATACAACCTCCAGACATCAATTATTATCAGAATAGATGTCGATTTCCACTAACACTAATAATCCCAACATAATGGAAATATCAATCTCATTTTTAATCAACACGAACTTATTCATCATTAATATTATAACTCATAATATTTAACAATCAGATCATTCCCAGGAAAGATTGGGCTTTCTGATAAGGATTTCTCCCTATTGGCGCGTAATTAGGTGACCAAACCTCTCATTGACAGAACTTTCTAGACATTGTCAATATTATAAATAATAATATGAATAACTTTGTCCTCTCAATTATTGATTTAATAATAATAAATATTATGCAGATGATACTGTGACAATAATTGAACCAATTATATGAGAGATATTATGCAGCAATTATTGTAGCAATAATTGAGTATAACTAAGTGACTTCTCGCGTAAGCATCAATAATCAATGTCGTGTGCTACTATGCAACCACGCGTATTACTCTTCCTTTACCACCGGGTAGTTCAACAGTTTAACAGCAAAACTTTCGCCGTTATTTTTATAAAAAGATAATTCTATCGCTTTCTAAATACGATAATACTTTCGTTGTGGGGTCCACCAATGATTGTTCCGTCGTACGAACATTCCCTGTTAAAATGAATATTTCCCAACCAATCGAATATTATATAACCACTTATTTACTTTGCAAAATTTGTAAATAATACCAACAACTTTAACATTATATCAAATCCACACCATAATATTCAAAAATATATTTCGAGAAAAATTAATCTTTATTCATAAAAGTTGGGGTCTTACAACTTCCCCTTCTTATGAAATTTCTTCCTTGAAATTAGGGTGTGTACCTGGTATGTCGAAGAGGTGAGGATACCTTGACTTCATTTCAGATTCTAACTTCCATGTCATTTTCTCAACATCGTGGTTTCTCCACAAAACTTTGACTTGAGGTATAACCTTGGAGCGTAGAATATGATCCTTCTTATCCAAGATTTTAACAGGTACCTCTTCATACGTTAAATCTTCCGCTATCTCGTCCGGTTCAAATTCAATAATGTGGTTCGGGTCTTTCATATATTTACGTAACATAGATATGTGAAAAATATTATGAACACGAGACATACTTGGCGGTAAGACAAGTCTATAGGCCACAGTTCCTACTCGATCGAGAATTAAAAATGGGCCAATGAATCGAGGATTCAACTTTCCTCTATTTCCAAATCACGTAACTCTTTTACATGGAGCAACACGTAACAACAAATGATCTCCAATATTGAATATCACATCTTTTCGATGAAGATCAGCATAACTCTTTTGTCGATCTTATGAGGTTTTTATACGTTCTCGGATCTTTTAAATCTTTTTCGTAGTCAAACGTACCAACTCTGGTCCCAACAACGTTGCTTCACCCACCTTATCCCAACATACTAGAGAACGACATTTTCTTCCACACAACGCCTCAAATGGAGCCATGCCAATACTTGCTTGATAACTGTTTTTGTAGGAAAATTCCATCAATGATAAAAACTTGTCCCAACTTCCTTTGAAGTCAAGAAAACAGAGTCTTAATAAATCTTCAAGAGTTTAGTCCTATCCGACTGCCCATCCGTTTGAGGATGATATGCCAAACTAAATCATAAATCTGTGCCCATAGCTTTTTGCAAACTAACCCAAAATCGTGATGTAAATCTTGGGTCTCGATCAGAAACTATGGATACTGGCATACCATGCAATCTTACAATCTCGTTTACGTATGTACAAGTAAGACGTTCAAGTGTATAAGTTTCTCGTATCGGTAAGAAATGAGCAGACTTGGTCAATCTATCGACAATTACCCAAATCGCATCTATGCCTTGAGATACCTTGGGAAGACCAGTAACGAAATCCATGCTAATGTGATCCCACTTCTATTCTAGAATTTTAAGTGGTTACAATGGACCTTTTGGCACTTGATGCTCCGCCTTGACTCGTTGACAAGTTAGACACCTTGAGATAAACCCTACTATCTCTCTCTTCATATTGCACCACCAAATTGTATGTCGAAGATCACGATAATTTTGGTACTCCCAGGATGGATTGCAAACGGTGTGTTGTTCGCCTCCATCAAAATTTTATACTTCAAGTCAGAATCGTTAGGAACACAAAGTCTGGAGTTGACTCGAAGTATTCCTTCTTCATCGATTCTTGCTTCCGGAATAGCACCTTCTTTCACTTTCTTCCTCATACGCATCAGCTCCAGGTCTGTAGCTTAAGAAGCTTTAACTTTATCGATTAAAGTCGGCTCTACTCGTATATTCGTCATCATCACATGGGTCCCTGGAGTCTTTAACTCTATCTTCATCCTTTGTAAGTCATACAAAATGGGCCTTTACGTTGATAATATCGAACTCGTACCCGCATATGATCTTGTACTCAATGCGTTAGCTACTACGTTTGCTTTTGCAGGATGATATTGAATGGTATGATCGTAATCTTTCAATAGCTCAAGCCATCTTCGTTGCCGCATGTTGAGTTCTTTTTGAGTAAATAATTATTTGAGGCTTCTATGAACCGTATAGATCTACACCTTCTCTCCATATAGGTAATGCCTCCAAATCTTAAGCGCAAAAATGACAGCTGCAAACTCTAGATCATGAGTAGGATAATTCCACTCATATTCTTTGAGTTGTCGTGAGGCATAGGCTATGACTTTCCCATGTTGTAAGAGAACACACCCTAAACCTTTGCCTGAAGCATCACTGTATATGATAAATCCCTCTGAACCAGCTGGTATTATCAAAATAGGTGCTGAAATGAGCCTCCTCTTGAGTTCTTGAAAACTCTTTTCATAATCCTCGCTCGAACCAAATTTTGTATCTTTTCGAGTCAGCTGAGTTAATGGAGTAGCTATTCGAAAAAATCCTTCCACGAACCTCCGATAATAACAAGCTAAGTCCAAAAAGCTACGTACTTCGGTCACTGACTTAGGTTGCTCCCAGCTTTGACTTTCTTCAATCTTTTTCGGGTCAATAAATATTCTGTGATTTGATATCACGTGCCCAAGGAATGCTACTTCCTAAAGCCAGAACTCGCATTTCTTTAACTTGGCATATAACTTGTTTTCACGAAGCTTTTGAAGTATCAGCCTCAAGTGTTGCTCATGATTTTCACGGTTTTTGCAGTATATGAGGATGTCATCAATAAAGAAGGCCACAAAGTGATCCAAATATTCCTTGAATACTAGGTTCATCATATCCATGAAGGCAGCAGGAGCATTAGTCAATCCAAAAGACATGACTAGGAATTAATAATGCCCGTACCGAGTTCTGAAAGCAGTCTTTTGAATGTTATCAGTTTTAATCTTCAACTAATGATATTCATAATGAAGATCGATCTTTGAAAAGAATTTGGCGCCTTGCAACTGGTCAAACATGTCATCAATGCGAGGCAACAGGTACCTATTTTTGATAGTGACATGATTCAACTCTCGATAATCAATACAAAGTTGCATACTTCCATATTTCTTCTTCACGAATAGAACAGGAGCACCCCAAGGAGACGTACTAGGTCGAATAAAACTTATGTCTAACACTTCCTGCAGTTGGGTTTTTAACTCCTGAAGTTCAATAGAAGTTATTCGATATGAATCTTTTGAAATGGGTTTTGTACCAGATTCAAGGTCGATACAAAATTCAATTTCACGCTTTGGGGGTAGCTTTATGGCTTGACATCCATTTTTCAATAAACGAATAGCTTTATGGCTTGATAAGACAGTGATTGACTTTAGTGGTTTAGTTTCTTGAATTTGCATAATAGGTTCGTTAGGAATATGAAAGCTAACAACCTTACGAAAACAATCGATTTTAGCATGATGAGTAGTTAACCAATCAATCCCTAAAATTATATCAAATGCAAGTATTTTCAAAGAGATAAGATTGACAGGTAATGTGCGGTTACCGATTTAAATCAAACAAGACTTATAAACAGTGGATGTAATGAATGTTTCTCCCAACAGAGTTTCAACAGATAAGTCAAAGTCTAATTTCTCCAGAGTAAAATTTAAACGTTGAGCGCAAGTAGAAGAAATAAAAGAATGGGTAGAACCGGTATCAAATAAGGCATATACTTTGCTAGAGTTGATGATTAGCTTACTTTTGAACACCTTGTTCGGATTTCTCACTTTTTGGGAGGTTACGACAAACGTTCTCCCTTGAACTACCAGTTTTGTCTTATCTGGGACGGCCTTTGATGCCTCCATCTCAGCTGGACTTAACTTTGGTGCACGACAAAATCGGGCTAGGTGACCTTCTCTTCCACAATTGTAACATGCCTTGGATTGCTGCGTATAGTTCGGACTGATATGTCCCTCCCCTCCGCATTTGTAATATACGACCGACAGTCGTTCTCCTTCCTTAACAACAGGTGACGGTGCTGACATCCTTCCATCATTATTGAATCTCCTCTTCTTAAAATTCTCACTTTTACTGTCTTGGCCATGATTACCACCGAAGTGGTTACCATTTATAGCATGTTGACTTCTACCACATTTGTTATCACCGCTTCGATGACTGCTACCACTGGTATTATCATTTTGTCGGCTGCTCTCTCTTGGTTGGGTTGAGTCGTTATCTTACTCTAATAACTGAGCCCTATTTATAACATCTGAATACAAACAAAGTTTGTGAGAAATTAAGTATTGACGTATCTCAGGTTTCAAACCACTTAGAAACATCCGCGTCATTCTCTCCTCATTATCAACCAAGTGGGACGCAAACTGGGACAACTCGGCAAACTTAGCTTCGTACTATGACACGGTCATATTATTTTGCTCCAGCTTGATAAACTCTACCTCCTTCATGTGACGAATACTTTCGGGAAAGTACTTGTCGTTGAACAGTTCTTGGAATTTTTCCCAAGACATCTTCAGTGCGGCAAGTTGAGTACGCTTTACAGATTCCTACCAGTAATCTGCCTCTCCTCGAAACATGAAGGTGGAAAAGGAAACCTTTTGCTCCTCGGAGTATCCCAAGACATCAAATATCTTGCTGATCTGCTTTATCCACGTCTCTGTCTTAAGTGGTTTTGGCTCTCCAAAAAACTCTAGTGGTCCCAGCTCCTTGAACTATTTAGCGGTGACTGACCAAGAGTTTCCAATGATTCCACCTGTATTTTGAACAGCAGCCGCTCTCGCCTGATGTTGTATGAGTTGCATAAAGCATCTAAACATCCCATCGTTCATTATGTAATCGGTGTTATTGTTTACCTGAGGATTATTGTCTTTCTGTTGCACATTATCCTGGGTATTGATCGTTGGTGACTCAATGGTCTCATGTGCTTCATTGCTTATCTCAACATTTTCGAATGCCATTTTCAAATACTGCCACAGAACAAGGGTTAATTGACATGTCACATATTATCCCTATACTCTGACCGACCAAATAAATACAAAATAAACTTAGGCGCGTCATACAAGCAAAGGAATTCCCCGTCTCTCCCCTCCTAGTTCTTGTCTCACATCTCAGCTAGGGATTGTATCCCTAAACTTTGATACCAACTGTGATGCCCCCAAAATAGGTATACATCACCCATCTTGAGTCGCCAAATACATGGTACAAAATTCAAATATAACTTAATTATACAATTGTCGTGTAAAATACAATAAAACATAAGCTGAGAGTTTTAATACGAATATTGTCTTCTAGACAGTGTTCAAACTCAAATGGAGTTTTTATTACATTTAATCACACTAATTCACTGAATAGTGAGGACTATTAATGCAAACATCTAGACCGTCACTCCGTTCCCCGACTAGTCCCAGCTATATTCTCATTTCTTGAAGAGAACAATAAAAATAAAGGGTGACCTCAACTAGCCCAATAAGAAATATTATGACTAAGATAATGCATAATAAAGTATCGTTAGCCTTCAACAGTGTTATACTAATAAAATATAATAAACATCAAGTTTAACTGCAGTGGAACAAGTAATCCATTAGAAGAGTCAAGTAGAGCATGATAACTACTATCTTCTATGCTTTAAAAAGTTTATCATCAATTTTATCGCTGAGACTCAGCTTAATAAATAAACCACATCATCGAATCATCTCTGCACTACGGGCCAATGATATTCATGTAATCATCAATGGTCACGATCATACCAACAACTGTCCATCAATGCACTACGAGTCAATGAGGACTTTTACCACATCATTTGTAACATTACGGTCATAACTATACCGAATAATCCCTGGTCATAATCATACCAATCAATAGTACATATATGTACGTAAGCCACATATGACTTTTATCACAATATAAGCATGAGAATGATGACAATGATATAAGAATTCAATTAAAAGAAAGCAAAGCATAAATTTTTAAAGATTTATAACTTGATTTATCCAGAATTTAATAATTTCCAAATTATCAACATGGTACTGTTTTGTGAAGTAAAATTCAAGAATAATATTTTATTAAGAATGATTTGGACAATAAAGAAATCAATTTTTGTCATAACTAATTCCCCGGATGAATAGTACCCGAGTGAATAGTACTTTGGGAATTATTACAAAAAAATCAATCATTGTCGACGGGCTATGCCATCGTCAATGGCCCTCTTTCCATCGGCAATGAGGTCATTGGCGACGGCGTATACCTTCGCCCCTGCCGTCGCCCCTAGGGTTGTCGCCCCTGGCTCCCGTCGCTCACCGTCGAAAACTATGTCATTGCCGACGGGAGCATAGCCGATGGCATGCCGTCGGGCATAGATCATTAGTGAGGGCACCAAAGACGGACTGACCGTCGGTAATAACCTTTCTTTAATTTTGATAATGCAGTCATTACTGACAACATTCCCGTCGCCAATGTGTGTACCACCGTCGCAAATTACCTCTATTTAATTTAAATCTGGAACTGTCGATGTAGGTTATTGCTAACGGTACGCCGTCGCCAATGACCCTTTGCAATTGACCCACCTCAATTTTTTTTTTATAAAAATTGCAAAATTTTCCTATTAATTTACATATACATTGTACTTGTTATAAAGTAAAGAAAAACAAATAATGACGATGTACACATATCAATAACAATCATATCTTTTACTATCAATTAAAATAATTAGATACCAAACTCAAGTCTGTACAACTCAAAAGCTAAATAAATACATAAAAGTCAAAATATAAATATAAACTAACAACTGCCCAAGATCAGGAATCTCTGTGTCATCGCCGGTCCCATCACCGGTCTCATCCTCCATAGTCTCATCAGCATCAACCCGACGATCATCACAATCTCCTCCACGGGCATCGCTTGTGCCGCCATCTCCACCCCCACGAGTCTCATTAACAAGACCCTACAACATTAAAATATTAATAACGAAGTCAAAAATAGAGCATATTTAAATTATTTTAGTTTGTGTTCCATAAATGTTAGCGAGTTTTGTAATTTTGGAGATAACTCGGTCTCCGTATGTCAGAATAGAGTCCCGTAAATTGTAACACATGTCTAATACCTACGCGGTATTATGTGTGCGTTTGTGTGGCGTCTGGACGACCGATGGGGGTTTTGGGCCCTTTTTCGGTTTTTTGCCTAAGTGTCGGCAAGTTTTGTAAACTGAACGATAACTCGATCTTCGTATATCAGAATCGAGTCTCATAAATTATAACATGTGTCAAATACCTACGCGGTGCTATGTGTGTGTTTGCGTGGCGTCTGGACTGCCGATGCGGGTTTTGGGCTATTTTTTGGCTTTTTGCCTAAGTGTTGGTGAGTTTTACAAACTGGGCGATAACTCGGTCTTCGTACGTTGGAATCGAGTCCCGTAAGTTGTAATGCGTGTCTAATACCTACGCAGTGCTATGTGTATGTTTGCGTAGCGTCTGAACGGCCGATACTGGTTTTCTGATCTTTTTCGATATTTTGCCTAAGTGTTTGCGAGTTTTGGAAACTGGACGATAACTCGGTCTCTGTATGTCAGAATCAAATCTCATAAGTTCTAACGCGTGTCTAATACCTACACGGTGCTATATCTGTGCTTGCGTGGCGTTTGGACAGCCGTTGCGTGGCGTTTGGACAGCCGATGCGGGTTTTGGGCTATTTTTGGCTTTTTGCCTAAGTGTTGTTGAGTTTTGCAAACTGGGCGATAACTCGATCTCCGTATGTTAGAATAGAGTTCCATAAGTTGTAACACGTGTCTAATACCTATGCGGTGCTATGTTTATGCTTGTGTGGCTTTTGGACTGTCGATGCGGGTTTTGGTTTATTTTTCGACTTTTTGCCTAAATGTTGGCGAGTTTTACAAACTAAGCGATAACTCGGTCTCCGTATGTCAGAATTGAGTTCCATAACTTGTAACGCGTTTCTAATACCTACGCAGTGCTATATGTGTGTTTGTGTTGCGTCTGGATGGCCGATGCGGGTTTTGGGCTCTTTTTCGCTTTTTGCCTAAGTGTGGGCAAGTTTTATAAACAGGGCGATAACTCGGTCTTCGTATGTCAAAATCGAGTCCCATAAGTTGTAACACGTGTCTAATACCTACATGGTGCTATGTGTGTGTTTGTGTGGCGTCTAGACGGTCGATGCGGATTTTGGGCTCTTTTTCAGCTTTTTGCCTAAGTGTTGGCGAGTTTTGCAAACTAAACGATAACTCGGCCTTCGTATGTCAGAATCTAGTCATGTACATTGTAACGCGTGTCTAATACTTACGCGGTGTTATGTGTGTGTTTTTGTGGCGTCTAGACGGCCGAGGCGGGTTTTGGGCTCTATTTTAGCTTTTTACCTAAGTATTGGCGAGTTTTGCAAACTAGGCGATAACTCGATCTCCGTATGTCAGATCGAGTCCTGTAAGTTTTAACGTGTTACTAATAGCTACGCGGTGCTATGTGTGTTTACGTGGCATCTGTACGACCGATGCGGGTTTTGGTCTCTTTTTTGGCTTTTTGCCTAAGTGTAGGCGAGTTTTGTAAACTGGGTGATAACTCGGTCTCTGTATGCCAGAATCGAGTCTCATAAATTGTAATGCATATCTAATACCTACGCGGTGCTACGTGTGTGTTTGATTGGTGTCTGGACGACCGATGCGGGTTTTGGGCTCTTTTCAACTTTTTGTCTAAGTGTTGGCGAGTTTTACAAACTGGGCGATAACTCGGTCTCCATATGTTAGAATCAACTCTCGTAAGTTATAATGCGTGTCTAATACTTTTGCGGTACTATGTGTGTGTTTGCGTGGCGTCTGGACTGCCAATGCGGGTTTTGCGCTCTTTTTCGGCTTTTTGCCTAAGTGTTGGTAAGTTTTGTAAACTGTGCGATAACTCGGTCTCCGTATATCAGAATCGAGTATCGTAAGTTGTAACGCGTGTCTAATATCTACGCGGTGCTATGTGTGTGTCTGTGTGGCGTCTAGACGGCCGATGCGGGTTTTGGGATCTTTTTCGGCTTTTTGCCTAAATATTGGCGAGTTTTACAAACTAAGCGATAACTCGGTCTCCGTATGTCAGAATTGAGTCCCGTAAGTTGTAACGTATGTCTAATACCTACGCAGTGCTATATGTGTGTTTGCATGATGTCTAGACGGCCGATGCGGGTTTAGGCCTCTTTTTTGACTTTTTGCCTAAGTATTAGCAAGTTTTAGAAACTGGACGATAACTCGGTCTTCGTATGTCAGAATCGAGTCCCATAAGTTATAACGCATGTCTAATACCTACGCGGTACTCTGTGTGTGTGTTTGTGTGGCGTCTAGACGGCTTAGGCGGGTTTTGTGTTCTTTTTCGACTTTTTACCTAAGTGTTGGCGAGTTTTACAAATTGGGCGATAACTCGGTCTCCATATGTCAGAATCAAGTCTTGTAAGTTATAATACGTGTCTAATACCTTCACGGTGCTATGTGTGTGTTTGCGTGGCGTTTAGTCGACTGATGCGAATTTTGGGCTCTTTTTCGACTTTTTGCCTAAGTGTTGGTGAGTTTTGCAAACTGGACGATAACTCGGTCTTCGTATATCGGAATCGAGTACCATAAGTTATAACACGTGTCTAATACCTACGGGGTGCTATGTGTGTGTTTGTGTGGCGTCTAGACGGCTGATGCGGGTTTTGGGATCTTTTTCAGCTTTTTGTCTAAATATTGGCGAGTTTTGGAAACTAAGCGATAACTCAGTCTTCGTATGTCAGAATCGAATCTTGTATGTTGTAACGTATGTCTAATACCTACGCAGTGCTATATGTGTGTTTACGTGACGTCTGGACGGCCGATGAGGGTTTAGGGCTCTTTTTCGGCTTTTTACCTAAGTGTTAGCAAGTTTTATAAACTAGGCGATAACTCGGTCTCCGTGTGTCGGAATCAAGTCCCGTAAGTTATAACGCGTGTCTAATATCTACGCGGTGCTATATGTGTGTTTGCGTGGCGTCTAGACGGCCGATGCGGGGTTTGGGCTATTTTTTGACTTTTTGTCTAAGTGTTGGCGAGTTTTGCAAACAAAGCGATAACTCAGTCTACGTATGTCGAAATCGAGTCCCATACATTATAATGCATGTCTAATACCTACGCGATGCAATGTGTGCGTTTTCGTGGCGTCTAGACGGCCAAGGCGGGTTATGGGCTCTTTTTCTACTTTTTACCTAAGTGTTGGCGAGTTTTGAAAATTGGGCGATAACTCGATACCCGTATGTCAGAATTAAGTCCCGTAAGTTATAATGCGTGTCTAATACCTTCGCGGGGCTATGTGTATGTTTGCATGGCGTCTGGACAGTCGATGCGGGTTTTGGGCTCTTTTTCTAATTTTTGCCAAAGTGTTGGTGAGTTTTACAAACTGGGCAATAACTCGGTCTCTATATAGCAGAATCGAGTATCGTAAGTTGTAACACGTGTCAAATACCTACGCGGTGTTATACGTGTGTTTGTGTGGCGTCTAGACGGCCGATGCGGGTTTTGGGATCTTTTTTGGCTTTTTGCCTAAATGTTGGCGAGTTTTACAAACTAAGCGATAACTCGGTCTCCGTATGTCGAAATCGAGTCCCATAAGTTGTAATGCTTGTCTATAACCTACGCAGTGCTATATGTTTATTTACGTGACGTCTGGACTGCCGATGCGGGTTTAGGGCTCTTTTTCGGCTTTTTACCTAAGTGTTAACAAGTTTTGCAAACTGGGCGATAACTCGGTCTCCGTATGTCAGAATCAAGTCCCATAAGTTGTAATGCATATCTAATATCTACACAGTGCTATATGTGTGTTTGCGTGGCGTCTAGACGGCCGATACGGGTTTTGGGCTCTATTTCGGGTTTTTGCCTAAGTATTAGCGAGTTTTGCAAACTAAGTGATAACTCGGTCTTCCTATGTCAGAATCGAGTCCCGTACATTGTAGCGCTTGTCTATTACCTATGTCGTACTATGTGTGTGTTTTTGTGGCGTCTAGACGGCCGAGGTGGGTTTTGGGCTCTTTTTCGGTTTTTTACCTAAGTGTTAGCGAGTTTTACAAACTGGGCGATAACTCGGTCTCTCTATGTCAAAATCGAGTCTCGTAAGTTTCAACGTATTACTAATACCTATGCGGTATTATGTGTGTGTTTGTGTGGCGTCTGGACAACCGATGCGGGTTTTGGGCCCTTTTTTTTATCTTTTTACCTAAGTGTATGCGAGTTTTGCAAACTGGGCGATAACTCGGTCTCCGTATGTCAGAATTGAGTCTCGTAAATTGTAACACATGTCTAATACCTACGCAATGCTATGCGTGTGATTGCGTGGTGTCTGGACGGCCGATGCGGGTTTTGGGCTCTTTTTTCGGCTGTTTGCCTAAGTGCTGGCGAGTTTTGTAAACAGCGTGATAACTCTGTCTCCGTATGTCGGAATCAAGTCCCGTAAGTTGTTATGCGTGTCTAATACCTACACGATGCAATGTGTGTATTTGTGTGGCGTCTAGATGGCTGAAGCTGGTTTTGGACTCTTTTCGGCCTTTTGCCTAAGTGTTAGCGAGTTTTATAAACTGGGTAATAACTCGGTCTTCGTATGTCATAATTGAGTCCCGTAAGGTGTAATGCGTGTCTAATACATTCGCGGTGCTATGTGTATGTTTGCGTTGCGTCTGGACGGCTGATGCGAGTTTTGGGCTCTTTTCGGCTTTTTGCCTAAGTGTTGGTGAGTTTTGTAAACTTGGCGATAACACGGTCTCCGTATGTCAGAATCGAGTCTCATAAGTTGTAACGTATGTCTAATACCTACGCAGTGCAATGTGTGTGTTTTTGTGGCTTCTAGACGGCCGATGCTAGTTTTGGGATCTTATTCGGCTTTTTGCCTAAATGTTGGCGAGTTTTTCAAACTAAGCGATAACTCGGTCTCCATATGTCAGAATCGAGTCCCATAAGTTGTAACGTGTGTCTAATACCTACGCAGTGCTATATGTGTGTTTGCGTGATGTCTGGACGGCCGATGCGGGTTTTCGGCTCTTTTTCGACTTTTTGCCTAAGTGTTAGCAAGTTTTCCAAACTAGGCGATAACTCGGTCTCTGTATATCGGAATCAAGTCCCATAAGTTGTAACGCGTGTCTAATACCTACGCGGTGCTATGTGTGTGTTTGTGTGGCATCTAGACGGCCGATGCTAGTTTTGGGCTCTTTTTCGGCTTTTTGCCTAAGTGTTGACGAGTTCTGCAAACTAAGCGATAACTCATTCTCTGTATGTCAGAATCGAGTTTCGTACATTGTAACGCGTGTCTAATACCTACGCGGTGCTATGTGTGTATTTTCGTGGTGTCTAGACGGCCGAGGCGGGTTTTAGGCTCTTTTTCGGCTTTTTACCTAAGTGTTGGTGAGTTTTGCAAACTGGGCGATAACTCGGTCTCCGTATGTCATAATCGAGTCCCGTAAGTTGTACCGCATGTCTAATACCTACGCGGTGATGTGTGTGTGTTTGTGTGACGTCTGGACGGCCGGTGCAATTTTTGGGCTCTTTTTCGGCATTTTGCCTAAGTATTGGCTAGTTTGCAAAGTAAGAGATAACTCGGTCTCCATATGTCAGAATCGAGTCCCGTAAGTTGTAACACGTGTCTAATATATACGCGGTACTATGTGTATGTATGTGTGGCGTCTGGACGACCGAGACGGGTTTTGGGCTCTTTTTCGGCTTTTTGCCTAAGTGTTAGCGAGTTTTACAAACTAAGCGATAACTCTGTCTCCGTATGTCGGAATCAAGTTCCGTAAGTTGTAACGCGCTTCTAATACTTACGCGGTGTTATGTGTGTGTTTGCGTGACGTCTAGACAGCCGAGTCTGGTTTTGGAATCTTTTTCGGCTTTTTGCCTAAGTGTTAGCGAGTTTTACAAACTAAGCGATAACTCGGTCTCCGTATGTCAGAATCGGGTTCCGTAAGTTGTAACGTGTGTCAATACCTGCGCTGTGCTATTTGTGTATTTGTGTGGCGTCTGAACGGCCGACGCAAGTTTTAAGTTCTTTTTCGGCTCGTTGCCTATGTGTTGGCGAGTTTTGCAAACTGGGCGATAACTCAATATTCGTATGTCAGATCGAGTCATGTATGTTTCAACGTGTTACTAATTCCTACGCGGTGCTATGTGTGTTTGTGTGGCATCTGGACGACCGATGCGGGTTTTGGGCCCTTTTTTGGCTTTTTGCCTAAGTGTGGCGAGTTTTGCAAACTGGGCGATAACTCGGTCTCTATATGTCAGAATCAAGTCTTGTAAATTGTAACTCATGTCTAATACCTACGCGGTGCTATGTGTGTATTTACGTGGTGTCTGGACGGCCGATGCGGGTTTTAGGCTCTTTTTCGGCTTTTTGTATAAGTGTTGGCGAGTTTTGCAAACTAGGCGATAACTCGGTCTCCGTATGTTAGAATCAAGTCCTATAAGTTATAATGCGTGTCTAATACCTTTGCGGTGCTATGTGTGTGTTTGCGTGGCGTCTGGACAGCCGATGCAGGTTTTGGGCTCTTTTTCGGCTTTTTGCCTAAGTGTTGGTAAGTTTTGCAAACTAGGCGATAACTCGATCTCCGTATATCGGAATCGAGTACCGTAAGTTGTAATACATGTCTAATAACTACGCGGTGCTTTGTGTGTGTTTGTGTGGCGTCTAGACGGCCGATGCGGGTTTTGGGATCTTTTTCGACTTTTTGCCTAAATATTGGCGAGTTTTGCAAACTAAGCGATAACTTGATCTCCATATGTCGTAATCGAGTCCTGTAAGTTGTAACACATGTCTAATACCTACGCAGTGTTATATGTGTGTTTGTGTGACGTCTAGACGGTCGATGCGGGTTTAGGGCTCTTTTTTGACTTTTTGCCAAGTGTTAGCAACTTTTGCAAACTGGGCGATAACTCGGTCTCCGTATGTCGGAATCGAGTCCCATAAGTTGTAATGCGTGTCTAATACCTATGCGGTGTTATGTATGTGTTTTCATGGCGTTTAGATAGCCGAGGCGGGGTTTGGGCTCTTTTTCTGCTTTTTTCCTGAGACTTCGCGAGTTTTGCAAACTAAGCGATAACTCAGTCTCCGTATGTCAGAATTGAGTCCCGTAAGTTGTAACGAGTGTCTAATACCTATGCGGTGCTATGTGTGTGTTTGTGTGGCGTCTAGACGGCTGAGGCGGGTTTTGGGCTTTTTTTGGCTTTTTGCCTAAGTGTTGGTGACTTTTGTAAACTGGGAGATAACTCGATCTTCATATGTCAAATCAAGTCCCGTAAGTTATAATGTGTGTCTAATACCTTCGCGGTGCTATGTGTGTGTTTGTGTGGCGTCTGGACGGTCGATGAGGATTTTGGGCTCTTTTTCGACTTTTTGCCTAAATATTGGCGAGTTTTGCAAACTAAGCGATAACTCGGTCTTCGTATGTCAGAATCGAGTCCTGTAAGTTGTAACGCGTGTCTAATACATACGTAGTACTATATGTGTGTTTGTGTGACGTCTGGACGGCCGATGAGGGTTTAAGGCTCTTTTTTGGCATTTTACCTAAGTGTTAGCAAGTTTTGCAAACTAGGCGATAACTCGGTCTTCGTATGTCGAAATCAAGTCCCGTAAGTTGTAACGCGTGTCTAATATCTACGCAGTGCTATATGTGTGTTTGCGTGGTCTCTAGACGGCCGATACGGGTTTTGGGCTCTTTTTCGACTTTTTACCTAAGTGTTGGCGAGTTTTACAAACTAAGCGATAACTCAGTCTCCGTATGTCGGAATCGAGTCCCATACATTGTAATGCGTGTCTAATACCTACGCGGTGTAATGTTTTTATTTTCGTGGCATATAGACGGCCGAGGCAGGTTTTGGGCTCTTTTTTGACTTTTTACCTAAGTGTTGGCCAGTTTTGAAAATTGGGCGATAACTCGATCTCCGTATGTTAGAATTAAGTCCCGTAAGTTATAATACGTGTCTAATACCTTCGCGGTGCTATGTGCATGTTTGCATGGCGTCTGGACGGCCGATGCTGGTTTTGGGCTCTTTTTCGGCTTTTTGCCTAAGTGTTAGCAAGTTTTGCAAACTGGGCGATAACTCGGTCTCCGTATGTCAGAATTAAGTCCCGTAAGTTGTAATGCGTGTCTAATATCTACGCGGTGCTATATGTGTGTTTGCGTGGCATCTAGACGGCTGATGCGGGTTTTGGACTCTTTTTCTGCTTTTTACCTAAGTGTTGGCGAGTTTTGCAAACTAAGCGATAACTCGGTCTTCGTATGTCAGAATCGAGTCTCGTATATTGTAACACATGTCTGATAACTACGCGGTGTTGTGTGTGTGTTTTCATGGCGTCTAGACGACTGAGGCTGGTTTTGGGCTCTTTTTCAGCTTTTGGCCTAAGTGTTGACGAGTTTTGCAAACTGGGCGATAACTCGGTCTCTGTATGTCAGAATCGAGTCTCGTAAGTTTCAACGCATTACTAATACCTACGCGATGCTATGTGTGTGTTAGTGTGGCGTCTGGACAACTGATGCGGGTATTGGGCCCTTTTTTAGCTTTTTGCCTAAGTGTAGGCGAGTTTTACAAACTAGGCGATAACTCGGTCTCCATATATCGGAATTGAGTCCCATAAATAGTAACGCATGTCTAATACCTATGTCGTGTTATGTGTATGTTTGCGTGGCATCTAGACGGCCGATGCAGGTTTTGGGCTCTTTTTCGGTTTTTTGCCTTAGTGTTGGTGAGTTTAACAAACTAAGTTATAACTCTGTCTCCGTATGTCGGAATCAAGTCCCATAAGTTGTAACGCATTTATAATATCTACGCAGTGCTATGTTTATGTTTACGTGGCGTCTAAACAGCCGAGGTGAGTTTTGGGATCTTTTTCGGCTTTTTGCCTAAGTGTTGGCGAGTTTTGTAAACTAAGCGATAACTCGGTCTCCATATATCAGAATTGAGTCCCGTAAGTTGTAACTCGTGTCTAATACCTACACGGTGCTATGTGTGTGTTTGCGTGGCGTCTAGACGGCCGATGCGAGTTTTGGGCTCTTTTTCGGCTTTTTGCCTAAGTGTTGGCGAGTTTTGCAAACTAAACGATAACTCGGCCTACGTATGTCGTAATCGAGTCTTGTATATTATAACGCATGTCTAATACCTACGCAGTGTTATATATGTGTTTTCGTGGCGTCTACACGGACGAGGCGAGTTTAGGGCTTTTTTCAGTTTTTTGCCTAAGTGTTGGCGAGTTTTGCAAACTGGGCGATAACTCGGTCTCCGCATGTCAGATCGAGTCCCGTAAGTTTCAACACATTACTAATAACTACACGGTGCTATTTGTGTGTTTGCGTGGCGTCTGGACGACCGATGCAGGTTTTGGGCCCTTTTTTAGCTTTTTGCCTAAGTGTATGCGAGTTTTGCAAACCGGCCGATAACTAAGTCTCCGTATGTCAGAATTGAGTCTCGTAAATTGTAACGCATGTCTAATACCTACGCGATGTTATGTGTGTGTTTGCGTGGTGTCTGGACGGCCGATGCGGGTTTTGGGCTCTTTTTCGGCTGTTTGCCTAAGTGCTGGCGAGTTTTGCAAACTAAAAGATAAATCTGCCTCCGTATGTCGGAATCAAGTCCCGTAAGTTGTTATGCGTGTCTAATACCTACACGGTGCAATGTGTGTATTTGTGTGGTGTCTAGATGGCTGAGGCGGGTTTTGGGCTCTTTTTCGGCTTTTTGCCTAAGTGTTAGCGAGTTTTGCAAACTGAACGATAACTCGGTCTTCGTATGTCAGAATCGAGTCCCGTAAGTTTTAATGCGTGTCTAATACATTCGCGGTGCTATGTGTATGTTTGTGTGGCGTCTGGACGGCCGATGCGAGTTTTGGGCTCTTTTTCAGCTTTTTGCCTAAGTGTTGGTGAGTTTTTCAAATTGGGCGATAACTCGGTCTCCGTATGTTAGAATTGAGTCTCGTAAGTTGTAATGCATGTCTAATACCTACGCGGTGCAATGTGTGTGTTTGTGTGGCTTCTAGACGGCCGATGCGGGTTTTGGGATCTTATTCGGCTTTTTGCCTAAATGTTGGCGAGTTTTGCAAACTAAGCGATAACTCGGTCTCCGTATATCAGAATCGAGTCCTATAAGTTGTAACGTATGTCTAATACCTACGCAGTGCTATATGTGTATTTGCGCGATGTCTGGACGGCCAATGCGGGTTTTGGTCTCTTTTTCGGCCTTTTGCCTAAATGTTAGAAAGTTTTGCAAACTAGGCGATAACTCGGTCTCCGTATATCAGAATCAAGTCACATAAGTTGTAACGCGTGTCAAATACCTACGCGGTGCTATGTGTGTGTTTGCGTGGCGTCTAGACGGATGATGCTGGTTTTGGGCTTTTTTCGGCTTTTTGCCCAAGTGTTGGCGAGTTTTGCAAACTAAGCGATAACTCGGTCTCCGTATGTTAGAATCGAGTCCCGTACATTGTAACACGTGTATAATACCTACGCGGAGCTATGTGTGTGTTTTCGTGGCGTCTAGACGGCCAAGGCGGGTTTTGGGCTCTTTTTTGACTTTTTGCCTAAGTGTTGGCGAGTTTTGCAAACTACGCGATAACTCGATCTCCGTATGTCAGAATCGAGTCCCGTAAGTTGTAACGCGTGTCTAATACCTACGCGGTGATATGTGTGTGTTTGTGTGGCGTCTGGACGGTCAATGCGGGTTTTGGGCTCTTTTTCGGCTTTTTGCCTAAGTGTTGGCGAGTTTACAAACTTAGCGATAACTCGGTCTTCGTATGTCAGAGTCGAGTCCTGTAAGTTGTAACACGTGTCTAATACATACGCGGTGCTATGTATATATATGTGTGGCGTCTGGACGGCCGAGACGAGTTTTGGGCTCTTTTTCGGCTTTTTGCCTAAGTGTTAGTGAGTTTTACAAACTAAGCGATAACTCTGTCTCCGTATGTCAGAATCAAGTCCCATAAGTTGTAACATATTTCTAATACCTACGCGGTGCTACGTGTGTGTTTGTGTGGCGTCTAGACAGCCGAGGCGGGTTTCGGGATCTTTTTAGGCTTTTTGTCAAAGTGTTGGCGAGTTTTGCAAACTAACCGATAACTCGATTTTCGTATGTCGGAATCGAGTCCCGTAAGTTGTAACGCATGTCTAATACCTACGCTGTGCTATTTGTATGTTTGTGTGGCGTCTAAACGGTCGAGGTGGGTTTTGGGCACTTTTTCGGTTCTTTGCCTATGTGTTAGCGAGTTTTGCAAACTGGGCGATAACTCGGTCTCCGTATGTCCTAATCGAGTCCCATAAGTTGTAACGCATGTCTAATACCTACGCGGTGATATGTGTGTGTTTGTGTGGCGTCTGGATGACCGATGTGGGTTTTGGGCTCTTTTCGGCTTTTTGCTTAAGTGTTGGCTAGTTTTTTAAACTAAGCGATAACTCGGTCTCTGTATGTTAGACTCGAGTCCCGTTAGTTATAATGCGTGTCTAATACCTACGCGGTGCTATGTGTGTTTGCGTGGTGTCTGGACGGCCGAGGCGGGTTTTGGCCTCTTTTTTGGCTTTTAGCCTAAGTGTTGGCGAGTTTTGTAAACTGGGCGATGACTCGGTCTCCGTATGTCAGAATTGAGTCCCGTAAGTTGTAACGCGTGTCTAATAACTACGCGGTGCTATGTGTGTGTTTGTGTGGCGTCTGGACGGCTGATGCGGGTTTTGGGCTCTTTTTTGGTTTTTTACCTAAGTGTTGGTGAGTTTTGCAAACTAAGCGATAACTCGGTTTTCGTATGTTGAAATCGAGTCCCGTAAGTTGTAACGCGTGTCTAATACCTACGCGGTGCTATGAGTGTGTTTGCGTGGTATCTGGATGGCTGAGGCGGGTTTTGGCTCTTTTTCGGCTTTTTACCTAAGTGTTTGCGAGTTTTGCAAACTGGGCGATAACTCGATCTTCGTATGTCGGAATCAAGTCCTGTAAGTTGTAACGCGTTTCTAATACCTACGTGGTGATGTGTGTGTGTTTGTGCGGCATCTAGACGGCCGATGCGGGTTTTGGGCTCTTTTTCGGCTCTTTGCCTAAGTGTTGGTGAGTTTGCAAACTAAGCGATAACTCGGTCTACGTATGTCAGAATCGAGTCCCGTAAGTTGTAACACATGTCTAATACATACGCGGTGCTATGTGTGTGTATGTGTGGCGTCTGGATGGCCGAGACGGGTTTTGGGCTCTTTTTCGACTTTTTTGCCTAAGTATTGGCGAGTTTTGCAAACTAAGCGATAACTCGGTCTCCGTTTGTCGGAATCGAGTCCCGTAAGTTGTAACGCGTGTCTAATACCTACGCGATGCTATGTGTGTGTTTGTGTGGTGTCTACACGGCCGAGGCGGGTTTTGGGCTCATTTTTGGGGTTTAATTTTAAGTTTATCTAAGCAATACAATTACAAATTACCTAAATTAAATAAGGAAATACATAATTTAATTTTTTTTACCTGTTGAATATGTGGTGAGAAGATGTTGGCCAAGATAACTGCACATATGCGGATGGCCTCCTCCCGTACTACACCCATGAGGTTGTCAACGACAGCTGTAGGATCAACTGAGCCGTGGACAACCTCCTGAGCCAGCTGGTAGATTCGCTCGCGTGATGGTGCGCCTGACTGCACAACACTGCTCTCCATGCACCCCTCTATGATCCACCGGAAGAAGTCGTCGGATAATGAAGGGCCGACGCCCAATCCACTCGCACCACTACCTCCAGTCGATGAGCGTCACCGAAATCTCGCAGCAAGGACTAGGGTGTAAGCTGGGACATAGGGAATGCCCACAACTCTATCCTTCTTCGGTCCCCCTGTAGCTTGCAGCTAGTCCTCTATCTCCTCGTTCGCACTCGTAGACTCGTCTACTGGAGTGTCACCTCTCTGGCTGCTCCGGGCCACTGCAAGATCCTCGAACCGTCGCTGAAAAAAAATGCATTATTAGATGATACACAAAGTATAAAATGAAATAATGCAAAAGAATATCTGAATTTTAAATACATACAAAATAAGAGAATTAAATAACTTACAGCAATGCGTTCTGCCTCAGGTGAGATATAACTAACCACTGTCACCTTTCTTTTGGTGGACGTGCCACCAAATCTCCGAGCGGGAGGGTGAACCTATACGTAAATAAGTCGCACATGACATCACTCCTTTCCTTCCACACTTCATTTCACACACCTCTTACAAGGACATCTGATCTCATCGCTGCTGACTTGCTCAAATGCGAAGTTGAGAAACTGTTCAACCCCACTACGTTCCATCAAACTTTGATCAACAGAAATCTCGGACAACTGTCTGCTATATATATGGAAAGTTAGAAAAACACAATCAAGTCTCCAAGTTAATGTATATGCAAGCTTATGAGTTTCCTAACTTCATCTCCACCTCTAACGGGTCAGGCTTCTATCCCATTCCCGGATGTGTCGCCTCACTGATGCCAACAACTTGAACACTTCTTTAAATTTTTTAGAAATTTCGACAGCACCTCCCCATGGTCTTCAAGTACACGAAGTAGACTAACACATCGTAGTCTAAATATGCACCCAAAGAACATCAAGAGATATATACTGACCGAAAATTCAAAAAATATAAAGACGTGCTCAAGTCGTTAACACTGATCTAAGTGAGATCGAAACATACAAGAACAGTCCTAAAACGGGGACTATTTGAGATTCACTCATACTAAGTGAATCTCAAACTGATTTCTAAGCTTCCTAGACTATATGAAAATATGCACGTGTGAAAGTATAATGAGCTGGTAAATTTCTTAACCCACCATCAAACAGGAAAAAAACAAATAAATTGAGAATTTGAATATGCTTGCAGTTTAATGGACCATCTATATATTACATGTTACATATAAATCAGTTAAACTCAAATCAAATCTCTCCACAACAAACTAATATTCGTCTGTATGTCAAGAGAGGGTATGTAGATATAAATGCAAGAACATATTTCAAATTCAACCAGAAAGATACAATTTTTAGCCAAAACCATAAAGTATATCAATTACCTTTCTTCAGCTATCATGTTAGTCCCAGTATATACCTCTCAAGCCATGACCACAGATCTGGTTAAGGCAATATCAAATCAACTAGGAAATGGAAAACAAACAACAGATCCTAAAACAAGTTTACAGCTAGTCAAACACAACAGTAAAACGACAAATCAAATGCATTAGAAATAACCTGGATATTGTAACTCTGCCATTGAAAGATACTAAATCACTTTCTTAAACTTGAATATGATACAAAGAAAAGAAAATAAACAACTCAAATTAACAAGCAAACGCCTCACTTTACAGTAAGCTTCGAAAACAACCTCACTTTACCGCTATACACATACGCCAATACACAGTCACCAAAGCCTCAAAGACATTACAAATTGCAGAACCATTTTACACAACACAAATTACAAATTGCTAACACATAATTAATTCTACACTAGTATTGTAAGCTAACATATAATAAAGATGGATAATGCTCAAAAAAGGTAGAATATATACTACTTAGCAGCAAAGACAATAATAGAAGCCTGATAACTTAAGAAAATTGAAGACCCAATTAAACCTTAACGTAAATAAATTAGAACTTACAAATTAAAGCCTAAGAAAAAAAAATTAACTTACTAATTATTCTCTGAGAAATGGAGAACCAACGGAACCAAGAGGGACAAAAAGATCAGTGGAGGCAGCAGGTCGTACATGCCAAGGAAAGGGGAGCAAGAAAGGGGAAGGCCAGTCGGTGGGAGCAAAAAATGGAGAAGTGGACGGCAACATTGATGGCGCCGACGACGGCAGGGATGGTGCAGAGGAGATGACAGAGGTGCAGAGGCGACGACGAGGTGCAGAGGCGTCGAGCAGGAGAACGAGAGAAAGAGAACAGAAGAAAAATTAATTTTAGGAATTGTAACATTCCATATTTTTTAAATGTAAGTTATAAATATTTATTAATTTATATAAATATTTATTGGATATGTTTATTATTGAATAAGTAATTGTTCAATTTGATTGAGTTTATTTAGTTAGTTATTTATTTGCTAAATAATTAATGTGATTAGTTAATTATTTATTTGTTAAATAATTAATGTGTTATGTGGATTGAATTATGTGATTAAGTAATTTATTTAATAAATTGTTAATAAATAAAGTGTAACAAATAACTATGTTATAAAGAGTTATTAAAATAAATTAAAGTAATTTTAATTTAGTTTTGCCAAACAAGGTGTAAGTATTTTAACCATTTATTTTTAAATGGTTTGCCAAACAAAGCCTTATGGCTTTTGGATTTCTTTTAAATTTAGTTTATTAAGTAAATAATAATATATATATATATATATATATATATATATATATATATATATATGGTAACCGATATATATTATTAGGGTAATAAGTGTGGCGTCAGTTTTACACGTTTTAAAAGTAAGCGTTGGTTTTTAGTTAATATTACGTATATACTATTTTGGCTTAAGCCTAATCAAAATTTGGAGTTTGTCTGAGATAGTTGAGAGAGAGAGACAGAGAGAGGAAAGCTCAGAGATTGTCAAGATTTTCTTCAATGATTTACAAGGTTTTCTAAAATCAACAAAAAGGTAGGTGCTTATAACCTTAAATTATGTGTATGTAATCATATATGTTTCACGCTTTATACTTACTGTGAATTTGATAGTCTGTGTTCTTGAAAGTCATTCACTCTGTTAAGGTTTTTACCAAAAAAAAAATTATCTGTAAAACATGTTCTAGAGTTGGTTATGATATTACATGTTTTTATTGTTATAATTGTTATAGTTAGCATATATATGTGTGTTGTATGCTAAATTACGTATTCAAGAAATTGATTTTTTCACAGTGGAAGCATGTGAGTACGAACTTGAGTGTAGAATCTATCAAAGGTTATATATATATAATTGTATGCTAACTGAGAAATTGGACTATACATGTTAATTGAGATATATATTGGTATACTTGTATTTCAAAGGAATCAAAATTGGTTAATAACAGTGTAAATTACATTCACTGCAAATTGATATTTCGTCAATGGAGTTTTTGTTTTAAAAGGAGTGTTTTCAAAGAATTAGTTATGATGGTGTTGATTAGTGGTTGATAATTAGTATATAGTTGATTGTTAACTTTTATGTGTAATTTTCATGAAGTTATATATGTTGCTGGATGTCATTGTCCGTTAAAAATAAGTTAGACAGTAGCTTTACTCTGTCTTTCTGGGATGGTTCTGTGAGTTGCGGCGCCCCAGCGTCAAAATTCACGCCCCAGCGTCAAATTTCGCGCCCTGGCGCCAAGGTTCGCGCCCCAGCGCCAAAAATGGGCCAGTAGCTCACGCCCAGCACTGTAGCTCGCGCCCCAGCGCTGTAGCTCGCGCCCCAGCGCCACTGTTCCGCGCCCCGGCGCCCGAAAAGTGTCCTAGTTGGGCAGTTTTGACCTCCTGTAGTAAAATGGCCATAACGTTTTTATACGAACTCCGATTGAGGTAATTCAAGATGATTCGGAAAGAGGACGAGTAGACCTACAACTTTCATTCTTTAAGTTTTTTAATTTGAGGTCTGTAACAGTGTTCAAAATGGCTATCTTTAAGACTGTTGTGTATTTGGAGCCAATCGGAGGGCGTCGGGATGCACGAATGCAAGTGCAACCCTTTGGATATTAGTATAACTTAATGATAACATATTGGACATGTATTAGGATGTTGTATCAAGTTGTTAATATACATGTGGTGCAATGGCATGATCATTTAAGTAGTTGTAATAAAGCTAAAAAGTAATGTTCATGAAAGATGTGATGTTGTTTAAACTTAAACTTAGTTAGTAGCTATACTAAGAGTAATAAAGGAACTCATAAAGGTAATGTTAGTGTAACTAATGTGCATTGTCAATGCATATGGTATGTGTAGGACTTGGGTTGAACGTGAATAGTAATTGTTTAATCTACACACGAGGCAAGTTCCCTAACCTTTGCTACTTTATTATTCAGCAAGGTTACTTTTCACTGTTATGTTACACTTATGCAAGTTCTCTAACTCTACTTTTATAATTGTGCAAGTATCTAGCTATATTTGAGCAAGTTTTCTAATCTATTATCTTGTTAATTCAATTACTGTTTTCAATTCGATTACAATATAATGATGTAAGTTATTCTGGAGCAAGTTATTCTTGTATTTAACTTGTTGTTTAGCATGCATAACTATATATACTAATGTCAAACATTTCTATCGTTCAAATTGCTATGCATGCTTAGTATTCAATTCTAATTAACCTTTGCTTAGTATTGTTCAAGCAAGGTATGCTATAGTTATTCAAATTATATGATATTAGATTATTCATAAAGCATGACTTTAGTTTACTATGATTGATTCAATCACGATTATTCTATAGTATAGTGTTATTGGTTTTATTCAACTACTCCTTAGTTGATGTTCGTTGAATTCCAAATTCCCTTGAAAGCTTATCTAAACCAAACTTACTTTGGTGCGGACTTGTATTCTAAATACTGAGATGAACAACTTTTTTAATAGAGGTTTACGCTTAGCGTTAAAATGGTTGTGCACAATACATTGTACGAAGGGTTGATCCCCCTAAGTACGTGGAGTCCTTATAGTCTTATGACTGTTGTAGTTAAAGTTGAAAGATTACTTATAACTGTGGACATGATTCGTGGTCATTAGACCCTCAGTGAATGTTATAATTTTCAGAAAGTTAATAGAATATATTGTTCAGTTCTATTGAGCCTAATATTGGCAATTGATGTGAAAGTTTAAAGATTTACTTATTGTTATTTCAAGTGGGCCTTGTTTGCTCACTCTTGTCTGTAAAATTTCTTACAGCTAAAGTTGAAACGGGTGACGTACCTAGCACTAGTAAGGGAAAAGGAAAGATGAATAAATACTGAAGACTTGTAATAGTTTTGATAGTTTGCTTTTAGAATTTGATTTAAAGATTGTAATGAAGTTATTTAATTTTCCGCATTTGAATGATTGTTGTTAAAGGTTGGATAACCTGGGAGATTTTTTTTATTTAAGTTTAATCCTGTATGGGCAGGTTTTCTTTTATTATTCAATTCTATTATGATTGGGTAGTTAGAAATGAATGTTTTGATTACGTGAACACCAAATATTGAGGTAATGAAGTACCGGGATTTGGGGGTGTCACAGGTTGGTATCAAAGCTTTAGGTTATGAACCTTAGGTGGGGGAAAAAGCCTTAGGAAGTAACCTTTGAAAAGATAGTGGAGATAACTCTTATCGAGTTTCAAGGAAGAAGTAATAAAACACTTATGTGCTTATGTGTTTATAACTTATGTGCTCGCGAGTGTCGAGTAGAATTATTAACAACTAGAACTTTAAAATTTTGTTGTCAGGATGATTAATGTCGGAGAATCTAGTCAGGCTAGGGAGGAGGGACCTCAAATGCCTATAGAGGAGGAGCCTCGCGACATTCAGGTAGTTTGGGAACAACTACTGCCACGGGAGTCAGCCCCGTTGGTCACGGTGGTTGAAGATGAGGATGATGATGTGGAGACGGATGAGGAGGATCCCGTGGAGTTGCCACAGAAGGATGAAGGTAACGAGGACGAGGAAGAGGAGACTCCACTAACCTCGATGGCTGCTCGTATGTATGATGAGGTCTACGACCGTAACGTGGAACTTCAGGACACAGTTGAGGAGTTACAAGAGATAATAGCTGAACAACAGATTGCAATGACACAGAAGGACGACGACATCCGGAATCGAGATGAACGTCTAACTAATGCTGAAGAGAAGCTGATGCAGACTGAAGGAGAAAAGGAACAACTGATCGAGACGGTCGTGGAACTGAAGAAAAAGCTGAATGAAGAAGCTACCAAGAGGGCGAGAGCTGAAGACGCATACGAGGAAGTTTATCAACGAACTGGAAGAGCAGTAAGGGACGCACAAGCAAAGAGGATGAAGATGGAAGAGATGGATAAAGTATTCAATACCGTGATCAATCGAGCTCAAGATCGGGTCATGGGTTATCCAATTCAGTTCGAGACTCTGCCATCATACGTGTTAGATTGCCGAACCATGTTCCGTGTTATGGAAGAAGAGCGTGAAAAGGCAACTGATTATCTTAATAGATCATCGTAGGAAATTTGTCTGTTTTGCAAATAATAAGTGTTAAATAATGTGTAAATCCCGAGTGTTATGTAACCATGGGATATGAGAATGATGATGTTGTCCTGTAACTTTTGTAGTTCAGGAAAGGAATGTAAATGGCAGTGATGCTATTATTGTTATGTTTTTCAAAGTTATGATGAATAAATAAGAAGCTATTATTTTATTCAAAAGTGTTATGTGGTTATTTTTTTTGGAGGCAAGTTAATTAGAAAATACTTAAAGAAGTTGGGTAATAGTCTAATAGATGTTTTTTTTTCTAACAGAAAATGCCTCCAAGACGTGAACCACCCCGTCAGAAAACCAATGCGAGAACTAACAATAACGATGTTGAGGATAATCCCGTTCAACAACTAGTGACATTACTAACAGAAGCGTTGCAGAATCAACCTCAAAACCAAGGCACAACGTTTAAGGAGTTTAAGGCGGTCGGACCACCTGAATTTCGTGGGTTAATGAATCCGGTAGAGGCACAGACCTGGATTATGGAGATTGAGAAGATATTTGAAGTCGCTAGGGTAGGGGATGAACAGAAGACTGCTTTTGCAACATTCATGTTGAAAGCAGAAGCTAGTTATTGGTGGCAGCCCAATAAAACCCGGGAAGGACCAGGAGTGATGACTTGGGATAGGTTTAAGGAGTTATTCTTCGAGACCTACTTCCCAGAGAGTTCTAAGAGTCAGTTAGAGGTTCAGTTTCGGGAACTAAAACAAGGAACGATGACGGTATCTGAGTATGCCACAAAATTCAACGAATTGGCAAGATTTACACCATATCAAGTCAGCACAGACGAACGTAAGGCAAAGAGATTTGAACAGGGACTGAAGCCCTGGCTGTACAGTAGGGTTTCCCTATTCCAGTTGAAGACATTTACAGCGGTGATGGAGAAAGCAGTACTCGCTGAAGGTGGAGGTGAGGCAGTGACAAAGTTTAATCAGGAACAGAAGAAGAAAAAGAATGAGAATGAGATTAAGAATGGAGGTGGTAGCAGTGGAAACAACAGCAACAACAACAACAACAACAGCAACAACAGCTTGAAGGGAAAGTGGAATGGGAACATGGGTGCTGGAAACCATCAGGGTAATCAGCAAAACAAAAAGTTTGAAGCATGTGCGACATGCGGGAAATTTCACAAGGGTGCGTGCTTGATGGGGAAACGAGTTTGCTACAATTGTGGCCAGGAGGGTCACATCGCACCAAATTGCACTCAACCGAAGAAGAAGGCGTGCTTCACATGCGGATCCAAGGATCATTTTGCTCGTGAATGCCCTAAGAAGAAGGAGGGAGGGACAACCAGAAGCAATGGAGGCAACAATGGAAGTACATGGGCCATTACAGGACCTGCGGCATCAAACAAACCCATAGCCAGAACCTTCAATATGGCTGTGCAAGATGCTATACAATCAAAAGATGTGGTGTCAGGTATTATCCCAATCAATGATATTAATGCATATGTATTATTTAATTTGGGTGCTACTTGCTCGTTTATATCTGATGAATTTGTCAAGAGGTTAGAATTGCCTAGAGAAGAACTGAATTTTCCTTTGAACATAGAAATTGTGAATAAGGAAGTAATCCCTGTTAGATTCGTATACAAGAACTGTAGGGTGAACATTAAGGAGAATATCTTGTTGGTAGATTTGATTCCGATTAGACTCGGGGAATTTGATGTAATTTTGGGAATGGATTGGTTGTTCAAATACGGAGCGGTAATTGACAGCCAAAAGAAGTGTGTAAACCTTATGACTCCGTCAAAGGTAGTATTTTATGGTAGCAAGTCGCCTAGACAAATGAAATGTCTGACGACTATGCAGGCCAAGAAATTGTTGAGTCAAAGGTTGTGTGGGCTATTTAGCTTACATAGTCGATACTCAGAAGAAGGGGGTAAAACTAGAAGAAATACCGGTAGTGAGAGAATTCGAAGACGTGTTTCCAGAGGATTTGCCAGGACTTCCGCCTGACCGAGAAATTGAGTTCGTGATCGACTTAGCGCCGGGAACAACACCTATATCGAAGGCCCCGTACAGAATGGCTCCGGTAGAAATGAAGGAACTCATGGTGCAACTGCAAGAACTACTGGACAAGAAGTATATTCAACCAAGCGTGTCACCGTGGGGAGCACCGATATTATTTGTGAAGAAGAAGGACGGATCAATGCGTCTTTAAATTGATTATAGGGAGTTAAACAAGGTCACTATTAAGAATAGATATCCGTTACCTAGAATAGATGACTTGTTTGATCAGTTGAAGGGTGCTAAATACTTCTCAAAAATAGATTTGAGAAGTGGGTATCACTAATTGAAGGTAAGAAAGGAGGATATACCTAGAACGGCATTCAGAACTCGGTACGGACATTACGAGTTTCTGGTGATGTCTTTTAGTTTAACAAATGCCCCTGCCGCGTTCATGGATCTGATGAACAGGGTGTTTAAACCATTCTTAGACAAGTTCGTAGTAGTGTTTATCGACGACATTCTGGTGTATTCCAAAACTCAAGAAGAACACGGGGAACATTTACGTCTGACATTGGAGACACTAAGAAAGGAAAAGTTGTACGCGAAATTCAGTAAGTGTGAATTTTGGCTCGACCGTGTACAATTTTTGGGTCATGTTATTGACAAGAATGGGATTTCAGTGGATCCATCAAAAGTGAAAGTTGTAATCAATTGGGAACAACCAAGAACACCGTCAGAAGTGAGGAGTTTCTTGGGACTGGCTGGTTATTATAGAAGATTCATTCAAGATTTTTCTAAGATAGCCACTCCGCTAACAAATTTGACAAGGAAAGCTGTAAAATTCGTGTGGACAGAGAAATGTGAAGAGAGCTTCCAAGATTTGAAGAAGAAGCTAAGTATGGTACATGTGTTAACCCTGCCGGATAATACAGGAAATTTTGTCGTGTATAGTGATGCCTCACACAAAGGGTTGTGTTGTGTTCTTATGCAGAACGGCAAAGTTATTGCCTATGCATCAAGACAACTGAAGGATTACAAGAAAGGTTACCCGACTCATGATTTAGAATTGGCTGCAGTGGTATTTGCTCTCAAGATATGGAGACATTATCTGTATGGAGAGAAATGTGAGATCTACACAGACCACAAAAGTCTGAAGTATATTTTCAATCAGAAGGACCTGAACATGTGTCAGAGGAGATGGATGGAATTGATAAAGGAGTACGATTGTGAGATCTTTTATCATTCGGGCAAAGCGAATGTGGTTGCGGATGCTTTAAGTAAGAAAGGTCGGGAGAAATTAATGCTAATTACAACTCAGGAGGAGCTCATTTCAGCAATGACAAAGTTAGAACTGGAAATCAAATTTCTACAGGAATCCGATGAACAACTATTTCAGATAGAACCTGGTCCAACTTTAGTGGACAAAGTGAAGGATGCTCAACTACAAGATGAAGAGTGTGGGAAAATCAAAGAGAATCTGGTTGAAGGCGGTGATGTAAAATACAAGGTCGATACCGAAGGATTATTACGGTTCGAGGGAAGAATTTGGGTTCCAGCAGTGCTAGAACTGAAAGATAAAATCTTAACCGAAGCACACAACACAAGATATTCGATTCATCCAAGAAGCACGAAAATGTATCAAGATTTACGCCGACATTTTTGGTGCCCGAATATGAAAAGGGATGTTGCAGAATGCGTGGCTAAATGTTTGACATGTCAAAGAGTAAAAGCTGAACATCAAAGACCCAGCGGATTACTTCAACCGTTGGAAATACCGGAATAGAAGTGGGAACATATCACGATGGATTTTGTGGTGGGTCTTCCAACTACTCAGAAAGGATACGATGCGATTTGGGTAATAGTAGACAGACTGACAAAATCTGCACACTTTTTGCCAATAAAGATTAGATTCAATCTTGATCAGCTGGCAAAACTATATATTAAAGAGATCGTTGCAAGACATAGAGTTCCAGTGTCAATTGTGTCAGACAGAGATCCGAGGTTCACATCAAACTTCTGGAAGAGACTACAAGAATGTATGGGAACACAGTTGCGAATGAGTACGGCATATCATCCGCAAACAGATGGCCAAAGCGAACGAACGATCCAGACATTAGAAGATATGTTGAGAGCATGCGTCATGGATTTCAAAGGAAGCTGGGAAGAGCAATTACCGTTGGTGGAATTTGCCTACAATAATAGTTATCACGCGAGCATCGGCATGCCGCCTTACGAAGCGTTATACAGCAGAAAGTGCAGAACTCTACTGTACTGGGATGAAGTTGGTGAACGTCAACTGTTAGGACCAGAATTGGTGTAACAAACTGCTGAGGTTATCAAACTCATCAGGATAAGATTGGTAGCAGCTCAAGACCGACAGAAGAAGTATGATGATCAACACAGGCAAGATCGTGCATTTGACGTAGGAAGCTATGTATTCCTAAAAGTTTCTCCTTGGAAGGGTAAAATTCGTTTCGGTAAGAAGGGAAAACTAAGCCCGAGGTTTATTGGACCCTTTGAAGTGCTGCGAAAAGTTGGAGAGGTAGCTCTACCTCCAGAGTTGGAAAACATTCATAATATTTTTCATATTTCGGTGTTACGACCATATAAACCCGATTACAAGCACGTAATCGAGTACGAACCATTGAAGTTCGAGAAAGATTTGTCTTATGAAGAGGTTCCTATCCAGATAGTCGACAGGAAAGAACAAGTGCTCAGGAATAAAGTGATACCTTCTGTGAAGGTGATATAGAGAAACCACAACGCTGAAGAAGCAACGTGGGAACTCTAAGAGAAAATGTTGAAAGAATACCCTGAGTTATTTGTTTAATCTGTGTCTTCGATTCTGAGGACAGAATCTTTGTAAGTAGGGAAGAATGTAACGAATGTGTTGTTTGAGTTGTGATTCTGAGGACAGAATCCTTATATGAGGGGAATGATGTAATATTCTATATTTTTAAAATGTAAGTTATAAATATTTATTAATTTATATAAATATTTATTGGATATGTTTATTGTTGAATAAGTAATTGTTCAATTTGATTGAGTTTATTTAGTTAATTATTTATTTGCTAAATAATTAATGTGATTAGTTAATTATTTATTTGTTAAATAATTAATGTGTTATGTGGATTGAATTATGTGATTAAGTAATTTATTTAATAAATTGTTATTAAATAAAGTGTAACAAATAACTATGTTATAAAGAGTTATTAAAATAAATTAAAGTAATTTTAATTTAGTTTTGCCAAACAAGGTGTAAGTATATTAACCCTTTATTTTTAAATGGTTTGCCAAACAAAGCCTTATGACTTTTGAATTTCTTTTGAATTTAGTTTATTAAGTAAATAATAATATATAATATATATATATATATATATGGTAACCGATATATATTATTAGGGTAATAAGTGTGGCGTCAGTTTTATACGTTTTAAAAGTAAGCGTTGGTTTTTAGTTAATATTACGTATATACTATTTTGGCTTAAGCCTAATCAAAATTTGGAGTTTGTCTGAGATAGTTGAGAGAGAGAGAGAGACAGAGAGAGGAAAGCTCAGAGATTGTCAAGATTTTCTTCAGTGATTTACAAGGTTTTCTAAAATCAACAAAAAGGTAGGTGCTTATAATCTTAAATTATGTGTATGTAATCATATATGTTTCACGCTTTATACTTACTGTGAATTTGATAGTCTGTGTTCTTGAAAGTCATTCACTCTGTTAAGGTTTTTACCAAAAAAAAAATATCTGTAAACATGTTCTAGAATTGGTTATGATGTTACATGTTTTTATTGTTATAATTGTTATAGTTAGCATATATATGTGTGTTGTATGCTAAATTACGTATTCAAGAAATTGATTTTTTCACAGTAGAAGCATGTGAGTACGAACTTGAGTGTAGAATCTATCAAAGGTTATATATATATATATAATTGTATGCTAACTGAGAAATTGGACTATACATGTTAATTGGGATATATATTGGTATACTTGTATTTCAAAGGAATCAAAATTGGTTAATAACAGTGTAAATTACATTCACTACAAATTGATATTTCGTCAATGGAGTTTTTGTTTTAAAAGGAGTATTTTCAAAGAATTAGTTATGATGGTGTTGATGAGTGGTTGATAATTAGTATACAGTTGATTGTTAACTTTTATGTGTAATTTTCATGAAGTTATATATGTTGTTGGATGTCATTGACCGTTAAAAATAAATTAGACAGTAGCTTTGCTCTGTCTTTCTGGGTTGGTTCTGTTAGTTGCAGCGCCCCAGCGTCAAAATTCACGCCCTAGCGTCAAATTTCGCGTCCTGGCACCAAGGTTCGCGCCTCAGCGCCAAAAATGGGCCAGTAGCTCACGCCCAGCGCTGTAGCTCGCGCCTCAGCGCTGTAGCTCGCGCCCCAGCGCTGGAAAAGTGTCCTAGTTGGGCAGTTTTGACCTCTTGTAGTAAAATGGCCATAACATTTTCATACGAACTCTGATTGAGGTAATTCAAGATGATTCGGAAAGAGGACGAGTAGACCTACAACTTTCATTCTTTAAGTGTTTTAATTTGAGGTCTGTAACAGTATTCAAAATGTCCATCTTTAGGACTGTTGTGTATTTGGAGCCAATCGGAGGGCGTCAGGATGTACGAATGCAAGTGCAACCCTTTGGGTATTAGTATAACTTAATGATAACATGTTGGACATGTATTAGGATGTTGTATCAAGTTGTTAATGTACATGTGGTGCAATGGCATGATCATTTAAGTAGTTGTAATAAAGTTAAAAAGTAATGTTCATGAAAGATGTGATGTTGTTTAAACTTAAACTTAGTTAGTAGCTATACTAAGAGTAATAAAGGAACTCATAAAGGTAATGTTAGTGTATCTAATGTGTATTATCAATGCATATGGTATGTGTAGGACTTGGGGTGAACGTGAATAGTAATTGTTTAACCTACACACGAGGCAAGTTCCTTAACCTTTGCTACTTTATTATTCAGCAAGGTTACTTTTCACTATTATGTTACACTTATGCAAGTTCTCTAACTCTACTTTTATAATTGTGCAAGTATCTAGCTATCTTTGAGCAAGTTTTCTAATCTATTATCTTGTTAATTCAATTACTATTTTCAATTCGATTACAATATAATGATGTAAGTTATTCTGGAGCAAGTTATTCTTGTATTTAACTTGTTGTTTAGCATGCATAACTATATATACTAATGTCGAACATTTCTATCGTTCAAATTGCTATGCATGCTTAGTATTCAATTCTAATTAACCTTTGCTTAGTATTGTTCAAGCAAGGTATGCTATAGTTATTCAAATTGTATGCTATTAGATTATTCCTAAAGCATGACTTTAGTTTACTATGATTGATTCAATCACGATTATTCTATAGTATAGTGTTATTGGTTTTATTCAACTACTCCTTAGTTGATGTTCGTTGAATTCCAAATTCCCTTGAAAGCTTATCCAAACCAAACTTACTTTAGTGCGGACTTGTATTCTAAATACTGAGATGAACAACTCTTTTAATAGAGGTTTACGCTTAGCATTAAAATAGTTGTGCACAATACATTGTACGAAGGGTTGATCCCCCTAAGTACGTGGAGTCCTTATAGTCTTATGACTGTTAAAGTTAAAGTTAAAAGATTACTTATAACTGTGGACATGATTCGTGGTCATTAGACCCTCAGTGAATGTTATAATTTTCAGAAAGTTAATGGAATATATTGTTCAATTCTATTGAGCCTAATTTTGGCAATTGATGTGAAAGTTTAAAGATTTACTTATTGTTATTTCAAGTGGGTCTTGTTTGCTCACTCTTGCCTGTAAAATTTCTTACAGCTAAAGTTGAAACGGGTGACGTACCTAGCACCAGTAAGGAAAAAGGAAAGATGAATAAATACTGAAGACTTGTAATAGTTTTGATAGTTTACTTTCAGAATTTGATTTAAAGATTGTAATGAAGTTATTTACTTTTCCGCATTTGAATGATTGTTGTTAAAGGTTGGATAGCCTGGGAGATTTTTTTTATTTAAGTTTAATCCTGTATGGGCAGGTTTTCTTTTAGTATTCAATTCTATTATGATTGGGTAGTTAGAAATGAATGTTTTGATTACGTGAACACCAAATCTTGAGGTAATGAAGTACCAGGATTTGGGGGTGTCACTAAAGTTGAAACGGGTGACGTACCTAGCACCAGTAAGGGAAAAGGAAAGATGAATAAATACTAAAGACTTGTAATAGTTTTGATAGTTTACTTTCAGAATTTGATTTAAAGATTGTAATGAAGTTATTTAATTTTCCGCATTTGAATGATTGTTGTTAAAGGTTGGATAACCTGGGAGATTTTTTTTTATTTAAGTTTAATCTTGTATGGGCAGGTTTTCTTTTATTATTCAATTCTTTTATGATTGGGTAGTTAGAAATGAATGTTTTGATTACGTGAACACCAAATCTTGAGATAATGAAGTACCGGGATTTGGGGGTGTCATAGGAATTACATATAACCTCATTCTCGATGGTAATAAAAAGTGACTCAATAGCGACGGCAAGGCCGTCGCCTATGACCTTTTCCCACGCGCGCAAAAAAATTCCCAAAAAATTTGGACCCGGGAAGGGGTCGACAGGCCTCATTAGTGACGGCCTAGCCGTCACCAATGAGGTCATTATCGAGGGGGATTCTGTAGTCGCTAATGATGCAGTCGCCAATGACCTATTTTTTGTAGTGAATAGTACTTTGTGAATAGTACTTTGTGAATAGTACTTTGTGAATAGTAGCCCATGAATAGTACTTTATGAATAGTATCATAAAAATGAATACTACTCATGGACAGTACTCCGACATGAAAAGCTTAAAATTTAACAAGAATGTACAAAAAATATCCTTGTGAAGTGATACTAGATGAAGCGCAAATTTCAAGAATATTCTACTAATTTCACGGAGTATAGAAGTAATACTTTAACAAAATGAGGGTATAATCAGGAATACGAGATGAAATAATATTACTCACATACTACAGAGTATAGAAGAAAATCGTATTCCTATGAATATTAAACAAAATAATATCCCTTACATCAAAAGAAGACTTGATACTAGCATAGTGAGGTAGCAGACTTCTCTTCTACTTTCTCTCTATAGCTTCTCTCTCTATATCTTATATCTCTATAATTGCTCTTGTGAGTCTTAGTGAATTTGTGAGAATGAAAGAAGAATGAGCTTCTATTTATAGGAAAACATAGTTTCGGTAATTGCACGTTTTGGGGATCGAAATATTACAGTATAATACATTCATCTTTTCCTTCATTTTTAATTTAGTCCTGCAAGTATTATCAAACTTGCACCACCTCCCCTAATAGTACATCATGTGAATCAATAGTACAATCATGTGAATCAATAGTTTTATACATGTGAAAAAAATAATTATAGTATAGTACCTTCATCTATACCTCTATTTTTAATTTAGTCATGCAAGTATTATCAATCTTGCACCACCTCCCCTAATAGTACATGCATGTGAATCAATAGTACACACATGTGAACAAACAGTTATAAGCATGTGAATTAATAGCAATTAATTACTCATTTATCCAATTAATTACCCGATTGGTCAATATAACCTCTAGACATCAATTATTATTGGAATAGATGTCGAGTTCCACTAACACTAATAATCTTAACACAATGAAAATATCAATTTCATCTTTAATCAACACGAACTTTTTCATCATTAATATTATAACTCACAATATTTAACAACTAGATCATTCCCAGGAAAGAATGGGCTTTTCGATAAGAATTTCTCCCTATTGGCGCGCAATTAGGTGACCAAACCTCTCATTGACAGAACTTTCTAGACATTGCCAATATTGCAAATAATAATATGAATAATTTTGACGTCTCAATCATTGATTTAATAATAATAAATATTATACAGATGATACTGTGACAATAATTGAATCAATAATATAAGAGATATTATGCAGCAATTATTGTAGCAATAATTGAGTATAACTGAGTGACTTCTCACGTAAGCATCAATAATCAATATCGTGTGCTACTATGAAAAAACGCGTATTACTGTTCTTTTACCACCGGGTAGTTCAACAGTTTAACAGTAAAACTTTCACAGTTATTTTTATCAAAAGATAATTCTGTCGTTTTCTAAATACTATAATACTTCCGTTGTGGGGTCCATCAATGATTGTACAGTCATACGAATATTTTCTGTTAAAACGAATATTCCCCGACAAATCGAATATTATATAACCACTTACTTTGCAAAATTTGTAAACAATACCCACAACTATAACATTATATCAAATCTACACCATAATATTCAAAAATATATTTCGAGAAAAATTAATCTTTATTCATAAAAGTTGGGGTCTTATGTGACGCCCCCAAAATTTGGTATACATCACCCATCTTGGGTCGTCAGATACATAGTATAGAATACAAATACAACTTACTAATACAACTGTCGTGTACAATATGACAAAACATAAACTGTGAGTTTGAATACAAATATTATCTTCTAGAGAGTATTCATACTCAAAAGGAGTCCTCACTACATTTATTAGCACACTATTACATAGAATAGTGAGGACTACTAACTAATACTATCATTCGGACCATCACTCTGTTCCTCGACTTGCCCCAGCTACGTTCTCATTTCCTGAAGAGAACAGTGAAAGAAAGGGTGAGCTCAACTAGCCCAGTAAAAAATATTATAACTAAGATAATACAGAATAAATTATCATTAGCCTTCAACAGTGTTAAACTGATAAAATATAACGAACATCAAGTTTAACTGCAGCGGAACAAGCAATCCATTAAAAGAGTCAATTAGAAAATAAAATTTACTATCTTCTATGATTTAAAAGGTTTTTCAACACTGTGATCGCTGGGACTCAGCTTAATAAAATAATCCACATCATCGAATCACCCCTACACTACGGCCAAGGATATTCGTGTATTCATTAATGGTCATGATCATGCCAACAACTGTCCATCAATGCACTACGGGCCAATGAGGACTTTTACCACATTATTTGTAACATTACGGTCATGATTATACCGAATAATCCCTGGTCATAATCATACCAAGTCCATCTATGTACTACAGGCCACAGATGACTTTCAACATTTTATAAACATTAGGATGATGACAATAATTTAAGAATTCAATAAAAACAAGTTCAAGAATTAATTTATCCAAGAATTAACAACGTCCAAATTGTCAACATGATACTGCTTTGTGGAGTAAAATTCAAAAATGCTAAGAAAAATATTTTCATGAAAAGATACTAGATGAACCGCAATTATCAAGGATATTCCACTAATTTCATGGAGTCTAGAAGTCAAAACTTAACCAACTGAGTAGAATAAAGAATGGAATAACAACAGAAATCACCCGGCATGCGATAGACCGCACAGACAGATTATTCCAACAGAATAATAAATAATGGAATAACAATAGTTCTCTTCATGAATAAGAAAGAATAACACCCCTTACCGTTTTAAAGAAGAACTGAAATAAGGAAGTAGTTAAGTAGTAGAATACTCTTCTTCTCTCTCTCAATAGTTTCTCTCTATAGTTTCTCTCTCTAGAGTTCAGTGAATTCGTAAAAAATAATGAAGGAATGAGCTGCTATTTATAGAAAAATAGAATGCATAGTAACTAATCCATGAATGGTCCAGATTGATTACTTTAATCTGACGGTCCATATTTAAAGAAAAATCTTTTAAATAAAATATAATATATTCTATAATATTCAAAAATGATATTTATAGAAAATTCATCTTTATTTATAAAAGTTGGGGTCTTACAACCTCCCCTTCTTATGAAATTTCTCCCTCGAAATTAGGGTACGTACCTGGTATGTCGAAGAGGTAAGGATACCTTGATTTCATTTCAGATTCTAACTCCCAAGTCATTTCCTCAACATCGTGGTTTCTCCACAAAACTTTGACTTGAGGTATAACCTTGGAGCGTAGAATATGTTCCTTCTTATCCAAGATTTGAACAGGAACTTCTTCATACGTCAAATCTTCTGCTATTTCGTCCGGTTCTAACTCAATAATGTGGTTCGGGTCTTCCACATATTTGCGTAACATGGATATATGAAAAACGTTATGAACACAAGACATACTTGGCGGTAAAGCGAGTCTATAAGCCACAGTTCCTACTCGATCGAGGATTAAAAATGGACAGATGAATCGAGGGTTGAGCTTTCCTCTCTTTTCAAATCTCGTAACTCCTTTTCATGGAGCAACACGTAAGAACACATGATCTCCTACATCAAATTCCACGTCCTTTCGATGAAGATCAGCATAACTTTTTTGTCGATCTTGTGAGGTTTTTATACGTTGTCGGATCGTTTGAATCTTTTCTGTAGTCATACGTACCAACTCCGGTCCCAGCATACTGGAGAACGGCATTTTCTTCCATACAATGCTTCGAATGGAGCCATGCAAATACTTGTTTGATAACTGTTGTTGTAGGAAAACTCCACCAATGGTAAGAACTTGTCCCAACTTCCCTTGAAGTCAAGGACACAAAGTCTTAATAAATCTTCTAGAGTTTGAATAGTCCTCTCTGATTGTCCGTCCGTCTGAGGATGATATGCCGAACTAAATCGTAAATCTGTGCTCATAGCTTTTTGTAAACTAACCCAAAATCGTGAAGTGAATCTTGGGTCTCGATCAGAAACTATGGATACTGGCATACCATGCAGTCTTACAATCTCGTTTATGTATATACGAGCAAGACGTTCAAGTGTATAAGTTTCTCGTATCGGTAAGAAATGAGCAGACTTGGTCAATTTATCAACAATGACCCAAATCGCATCAATACCTTGAGAAACCCTAGGAAGACCGGTAACGAAATCCATGGTAATGTGCTCCCACTTCCATTTTGGAATTTCAAGTGGTTGCAATGGACCTTTTGGTAATTTACGCTCCGCTTTGACTCGTTTACAAGTTAAACACCTTGAGATAAACAGCGCTATCTCTCTCTTCATATTGCTCCACCAAAATGTATGACGAAGATCATGATACATTTTGGTACTTCCAGGATGGATTGCAAACGGTGTGTTGTGCGCCTCTATCATGATTTCATACTTTAAATCAGGGTTGTTAGGAACACAAAGTCTGGAGTTGACTCGAAGTATTCCTTCTTCATCGATTCTTGCTTCCGGCATAGCACCTTCTTGCACTTTCTTCCTCATACGCATCAGCTCCAAGTCTGTAGCTTGAGCAGCTTTAACTTTATCGATTAAAGTTGGTTCTACTCGTATATTCGTCATCATCACATGGGTCCCTGGAGTCTTTAACTCTATCTTCATCCTTTGCAAGTCACACAAAATGGGCCTTTGTGTTGACAATATCGCACTCGTACTTGCATATGATCTTCTACTCAATGCGTCAGCTACCACGTTCGCTTTTCCAGGATGGTATTGAATGGTATGATCATAATCTTTTAACAGTTCAAGCCAACGTCGTTGTCGCATGTTGAGTTCCTTTTGAGTGAAGAAATATTTGATGCTTTTATGATCCGTAAAGATCTCCACCTTCTCCCCATACAAGTAATGCCTCCAAATTTTAAGTGTAAAGACAACAGCTGCCAACTCTAGATCATGATTAGGATAATTCCTCTCATATTCCTTGAGTTTTCCTGATGCATAGGCTATGACTTTTCCATGTTGCATGAGAACACATCCCAACCCTTTGCTCGAAGCATCACTGTAGATGACAAATCCCTCCGAGCCAGATGGTATTGTTAGAACAGGTGCTGAAATGAGTCTCCTCTTGAGTTCTTGAAAACTCTTCTCACATTCTTTGCTCCAACCGAACTTTGTATCTTTCTGAGTCAGCTGAGTTAATGGAGTAGCGATTCGAGAAAATCCTTCCACGAATCTCCGATAATAACCAGCTAAACCAAGAAAGCTACGTACTTCGATCACTGATTTAGGTTGCTCCCAGCTTTGAATAGCTTCAATCTTTGCCGGGTCAACCGATATTCCACGACTTGATACTACGTGCCTAAGGAATGCTACCTCCTCCAACCAGAACTCGCATTTCTTCAACTTGGCATAAAGCTTGTATTCACGAAGCTTTTGGAGTACAAGCCTCAAGTATTGCTCATGATCTTCACGGCTTTTCGAATAAATAAGGATGTCATCAATAAAGACGACCACAAAGTGATCCAAATATTCCTTGAATACCCGGCTCATCATATCCATGAAGGCAGCAGGAGCATTAGTCAATCCAAAAGACATGACTAGGAATTCATAATGCCCGTACCGAGTTCTGAAAGCCGTCTTTGGAATATCCTCAGTTCTAACCTTCAGCTGATGATATCCAGAACGAAGATCAATCTTTGAAAAGAATTGTGCTCCTTGCAACTGGTCAAACAGGTCATCAATATGTGGCAATGGGTACCTGTTTTTGATGGTGACATGATTCAACTCCCGATAATCAATACAAAGTCGCATACTTCCATCTTTCTTCTTCACGAATAGCACAGGAGCACCCCAAGGAGAAGTACTAGGACGAATAAAGCCAATATCTAACAATTCCTGCAGTTGGATCTTTAACTCCTGAAGTTCAATAGGAGCCATTCGATATGGGGCTTTCGAAATGGGTTTTGTACTGGGTTCAAGGTTGATACAAAATTCAATTTCACGCTCTGGGGGTAGGCCATGAAGTTCTTCAGGGAATACGTCAGGGAATTTATTAACAATAGAAATATCATTCAAAACTGACGTATTTTTGTTTAGATCCATGACATGAGCTAAGAAAGCTTGACATCCGTTTTTCAATAAACGAATAGCTTTATGGCTTGAGATGACAGCGATTGATTTTAATGGTTTGGTTGCTTGAATTCACATAATTGGTCGATTAGGAATATGAAAGCTAACAACCTTACGAAAACAATTAATTTTTGCATGATGAGTAGTTAACCAATCAATCCCTGGAATCACGTCAAATGCAAGTATTTTTAATGAAATCAGATCGACAGGTAATGTGTGGGTACCAACTTGAACCAAACAAGACTTATAAACCGTGGATGTAATGAAGGTTTCTCCCAATGGAGTTTCAACAGATAAATCAAAGTCTAATTTATCCGGAGTCAAATTTAATCGATGAGCGCCAGTAGGAGAAATAAAAGAATGGATAGAACCGGTATCAAATAAAGTATAGACTTCGTTAGAGTTTATGATAAGCTTACCCGTGATGACCTCATTCGGGTTCCTTGCTTTCTGGGAGGTCACAACAAATGCTCTCCCTTGCACTACCGGTTTTGACTTTTCTAGGACGGCCTTTGGTGTCTCCATCTTGGTTGAACTTATTTTTGGTAAACGACAAAATCGAGCTAAATGACCTTCTCTTCCAAAATTATAACATGCTTTAGACGGCATCGCGCAGTTTGGACTGATGTGCCCCTCCCCTCCGCATTTGAAACATATGATAGGTGGTCGTTCTCCTTCCTTAACAACGGGCGCTGGTGCTGACGTCTTTCCATCATTGTTGAATCTCCTCTTCTTGAAATGACCATTCTTATTGTTTTGGCCCTGATTACCAACGAAGTGGTTACCATTTCTGGCCTGTTGATTCCCTCCACGCTTGTTGTCACCGCTTCGATGACTGCTCTCACCGAAATAATCATTTTGTCGAATGCTCTCTTTTGGTTGCGTTGACTCATTATCGCGCTCCACTAACTGAGCCCTATTCACAACATCTGAATACAAACATAGTTTATGAGAAATAAGATGTTGACGTATCTCAGGTTTCAAACCTCGTAAAAATATTCGCGTCATTCGCTCTTCATTATCCACCAAGTGGGACGCAAACCGGGACAACTCAGCAAATTTAGCCTCATACTGCGACACGGTCATATTATTCTGCTCCAATTTGATGAACTCCACCTCCTTCATGTGATGAACACTTTTGGGAAAGTATTTGTCATTGAACAGCTCTTGGAAATTCTCCCAAGACATCTTCAGTACGGCAGGTTGAGTACGCTTAATCGATTCCCACCAGTAATCTGCCTCTCCTCGAAACATAAAGGCGGCAAAGGGAACCTTTTGCTCCTCGGAGCATCCCAAGACATCAAATATCTTGGTAATCTATTTTATCCATATTTCCGCTATAAGTGGTTTTGGCTCTCCCTTAAACTCTGGTGGTCCCAGCTCCTTGAACTGTTTAGCGGTGATCGTCCGAGAGTTTTCAGTGTTTCCACCTATATTTTGGACAGGAGCCGCTCTCGCTTGCTGTTGCATGAACTGCATAAAGTTTCTGAACATTCCATCATTCATCATCTGGTCAGTGTTGTTGTTTGCATGAGGATTGTCACCTTCCTGATGCTCATTATCCTGATTATTGATATGTGGTGAATCAACAGTCGCCTGTGCTCCATTGCTATTCTCAACATTCTCAGATGCCATTTTCAGATACTGCCACAAAATAAAAGTTAATTGATATATCATATATTATCCTTATATTATGACCGACCAATTAAATACCATGCAAATAAACCTAAGTAGGTCATACTAGCGAAGGAATTCCCTCCCCTCCTAGTTCTATTCTCACATCTTAGCCAGGGATCATATCCCTAAGCTCTGATACCAACTGTGACGCCCCCAAAATTAGGTATACATCACCCATCTTGGGTCGTCAGATACATAGTATAGAATACAAATACAACTTACTAATACAACTGTCGTGTACAACACGACAAAACATAAACTGTGAATTTGAGTACAAATATTATCTTCTAGAGAGTATTCATACTCAAAAGGAGTCCTCATTACATTTATTAACACACTATTACATAGAATAGTGAGGACTACTAACTAATAATATCATTCGGACCATCACTCCGTTCCCCGACTTGCCCCAGCTACGTTCTCATTTCCTGAAGAGAACAGTGAAAGAAAGTGTGAGCTCAACTAGCCCAGTAAGAAATATTATGACTAAGATAATGCAGAATAAATTATCATTAGCCTTCAACAATGTTAAACTGATAAAATATAATAGACATCAAGTTTAACTGCAGCGGAACAAACAATCCATTAAAAGAGTCAAGTAGAAAATAAACTCTACTATCTTTTATGATTTAAAAGGTTTTTCAACACTGTGATCGATGTGACTCAGCTTAATAAAATAATCCACATCATCGAATCACCCCTGCACTACGGCCAAGGATATTCGTGTATTCCTTAATGGTCGTGATCATGCCAACAACTGTCCATCAACGCACTACGGGCCAATGAGGACTTTTACCACATCATTTGTAACATTACGGTCATGATTATACTGAATAATCCCTGGTCATAATCATACCAAGTCCATCTATGCACTACAGGCCACAGATGACTTTCAACATTTTATAAACATGAGGATGATGACAATGATATAAGAATTCAATAAAACAAATTCAAGAATTAATTTATCCAAGAATTAACAACGTCCAAATTGTCAACATGATACTGCTTTGTGGAGTAAAATTCAAAAATGCTTAGAAAAATATTTTCATGAAAAGATACTGGATGAACCACAATTATCAAGGATATTCCACTAATTTCATGGAGTATAGATGTCAAAACTTAACCAACTGAGTATAATAAAGAATGGAATAACAACAGAAATCACCCGGCATGCGATAGACCGCACAGACAGGTTATTCCAACAGAATAATAAATAATAGAATTACAATAGTTCTCTTCATGAATAAGAAAGAATAACACCCCTTACCGTTTTAAAGAAGAGCTGAAATAAGGAAGTAGTTAAGTAGTAGAATACTCTTCTTCTCTCTCTCTATAGTTTCTCTCTATAGTTTCTCTCTCTAGCGTTCAGTGAATTCGTAAGAAATAATGAAGGAATGAGCTGCTATTTATAGAAAAATAGAATGCATAGTAACTAATCCATGAACGGTCCAGATTGATTACTTTAATCTGACGGTCCATATTTAAAGAAAAATCTTTTAAATAAAATATAATATATTCTATTTATAGAATAACTTTAATAAAGTGTTTTGTTTTATATAAAAAGATGTTTCTGTTTTATTACGTTAATAATACGAATAAAACAAAACGTCATTATCGCTAAATAATTCATATTATTAACTGACAATAATTGAATCAAACTGAGTGACTTCTCACATAAGCATTAATAATCAATACCGTGTGCTACTATGCAACCACACGTATTACTGTACTTTTACTACCGAGTAGTTCAACAGTATCAATGGTAAAACTTCCGCCGTTATTTTTAATAAAATATTTTTGTCGTTTTCTCAATCCGACAATAATTCCGTTGTGGGGTCCACCAATGATTTTGACGTTGTACGAATATTTCCTGTTAAAACGAATATTCCCCGACCAATCGAATATTATATAACAACTTGCGTACTTTGCAAAATTTATAAATATTACCCACAACTATAACATTATATCAAATTAACTCCATAATATTCAAAAATGATATTTATAGAAAATTCATCTTTATTTATAAAAGTTGGGGTCTTACATCTTACAACTCTCCTTTTAAGGTAAGAGATATTATTTTTATTCAATATTCGTAAGAAATAATATTTTTTTCCTTACTTTGTAGTATGTAAGTAATATTATTTCGTTTCAGATTTCGAATTCGTTTCAGATTTCGAATTCTACACTCATTTTGTTAAGTATTGCTCCTATGCTCCTTGAAATTAGTAGAATATTCTTGAAATTTATGCTTCATCTAGTATCGTTTCACAAGAATATTTTTCTAAATATTCTTGTTAAATTTTTAATCTTTTCATGTCGGGGTACTATTCACAAAGTAATATTCACGGTGTACTATTCACTCGGGTACTATTCACCCAGCGGTACTATTCATGATAAATTTGATTTCTTTTCTGTCCAAATTATTTTTGATACATGAATATTATTCTTAAATTTTACTCCACAAAGCAGTTATCATGTTGATAATTTGGACATTTTTAAACTCTGGATAAATTAAAAATCTTTAATATTTATCCTTGATTTAGTTTGATTGATGCTTATATCATTGTCGTCATCCTCATGATTATATTGTGATGAAAGTCATCTTTGGCCCGTAGTGCATAGATGGACTGTTGATTGGTATGATTGTGACCATGAATTATGTATCAGTATAATCATGACCTGTAATGTTACAAATGATGTGTTAAATGTCCTCAATGGCCCGTAGTACATTGATGGACAGTTGTTGGCATGATAATGACTATTGGTGATAATAACGAATATCATTGGCCCGTAGTGCATGGATAATTCGATGATGTAGATTATTTATTGATCTGTGTTACGGCGATAAAATATTGATGATGAACTTTTAAATCATAGAAGATAGTTGTCTATTGTATTCTATCAGTTTAACACTGTTGAAGACTAACGATAATTTATTCTGCATTATCTTAGTCATAATATTCTTTACTGGGCTAGTTGAGCTCACCCTTTGCTTTCATTGTTCTTTTCAGAAAATAAGAATATAGCTGGGACTAGTCGGGGAATGGAGTAATGGTCCAAGATGGTGGCTATAGTAGTCCTCACTATTCTATGAAATAGTGTGATAATAAATGTAATAAGGACTCCATTTGAGTTTGGATATTGTCTACAAGATAATATTCGTGTTAAAACTCTCATCTACATTTTGTCGTATTGTATAACCGAAGTTTGTATTTAAATTATGTATTATGTATTTGGCAACTTAGAATGGGTTGTGTATACCTATTTTTGGGGTGTCACAGTTGGTATCAAAGCTTAGGGATATAATACCTGGCTAAGACTTGAGGCTAGAACTAGGAGGGGAGAGACGGGTAAATCATTCACTAGTATGACCTACCTAAGCTTATTTATTATTTAATTGGTCGATCAGAATATAGAGATAATATTTGGCATATCAATTAACCCTTGGTTTGTTGGCAGTGTTTGAAAATGGAATCTTAAAATGTTAAGATAAGAAATGGAGCACATGAGACCGTTGAGTTACCGATGATCAATAACTAGGCTAATGTGCATCAGGAAGGCAATAATCCTAATGTACACAACAACACTGACCAAATGATGAACGAAGGAATGTTTAGGAGGTTTCTGTAATTCTGAAACATCTGGAAAGAGAGACTCCTATTTAAAATGCAGGTGGAAACACTGGCAACTCTCGGATGGTCACCGCTAAGCAATTCAAAGAGCTGGGACCATCAGAGTTTTTGGGAAAGCTAGAACCACTTAAGGCAGAGGTGTGGATTAAGTAGATCACCAAGATATTTGATGTCTTGGAATACTCTAAGGAGAAAAATGTTCCCTTTGCCACCTTCATGTTGCAAGGAGAGGCAGATCATTGGTGGAAATATGTGAAATGTACTCAACCTGCCGCACTGAAGTTGTCTTGGCAAAAGTTTCAAGAATTGTTCAACCATAAGTACTTTCCTAAAAGTATTCATCATATGAAGGAGGATGAATTCATCAAGCTAGAGCAAAATAATATGTCTGTGTCGTAATACGAGGTGAAGTTTGCAGAGTTGTCTCGGTTTGCATCCCATTTTGTAGATAATGAGGGGCATATGAGGTAAATGTTTCTAAGAGGTTTGAATCCCGAAATACGTCAAAATCTCATTTCTCACAAACTTTGCTTTTATTCAGATGTTGTGAATAGGGCTTAGTTATTGGAGTGTGATAATGGGTCAACCCAACCAAGAGAAAGTAGCTGGCAAAATGATAATACCAGTGGTAGCAGTCATCGAAGCGGTGACAACAAACGTGGAGGGAATTAACATGCCAAAAATGGTAACCACTTCAGTGGTAATCATGGCCAAGATAATAAAAGTGGACATTTCAAGAAGAGGAGATTCAACAATGATGGAAAGACGTCATCACCAGCACCCGTTGTTAAGGAAGGAGAACGACCACCTATCATATGCTTCAAATGTGGAGGGGAGGGACACATCAGTCCAAACTGCGTGATGCCATCCAAAGCGTGTTATAATTATGGAAGAGAAGGTCACCTAGCCCAATTTTGTCGTGCACCGAAGACAAGTCCAGTTGGAACGGTGACACAAAATGCCGTCCCAGACAAGTCAAAACTAATAATTCAAGGGAGAGCTTTTGTTGTGACCTCCCAGAAAGCAAGGAACCCAAACGAGGTCATCACGGGTAAGCTTATCATAAACTCTAGCGAAGTCTATACCTTATTTGATACCGGTTCTACCCATTTTTTTATTTCTCCTACTTGCGCTCAATGTTTAAATTTGACTCCGGAGAAATTAGACTTTGAGTTATCTGTGGAAACTCCGTTGGGAGAAAATTTCATTACATCCTTTGTTTATAAGTCTTGTTTGGTTCAAATCGATACCCTCACATTACTTGTCGATCTTATTTCATTGAAAATACTTGTATTTGACGTGATTCTAGGGATTGATTGGTTAACTACTCATCATGCAAAAATTGATTATTTTCGTAAGGTTGTTAGCTTTCATATTCCTAACCAACCTATTATGCGAATTCAAGCAACCAAACCATTAAAATCAATCACTGTCATCTGAAGCCATAAAGCTATTCGTTTATTGAAAAACGGATGTCAAGCTTTCTTAGCTCATGTCACAGATTTAAACAAAAATATGTCAGATTTGAATGATATTTCTATTGTTAATAAATTTCCTGACGTATTCCCTGAAGAACTTCTTGGCCTACCCCTAGAGCGTGAAATTGAAATTTGTATCGACCTTGAACCCGATACAAAACCCATTTCCAAAGCCCCATATCGAATGGCTCATATTGAACTTCAGGAGTTAAAGACCCAATTGCAGGAATTGTTAGACATTGGTTTCATTTGTCCTAGTACGTCTCCTTAGGGTGCTCCTGTTCTATTCGTGAAGAAGAAAGATGGGAGTATACGACTTTGTATTGACTACCGAGAATTGAACCATGTCACTATCAAGAATAGGTATCTGTTACCTCACATTGATGACCTGTTTGACCAGTTACAAGGAGCACAATTCTTTTCAAAGATTGATCTTCGTTCTGGATATCACCAGCTGAAGGTTAAAATTGAGGATATTCCAAACACTGCCTTCAGAACTCGGTACGGGCATTATGAATTCTTAGTCATGTCTTTTGGATTGACGAATGCTCATGTTACCTTCATGGATATGATGAAACAAATATTCAACGAATATTTGGATCACTTTGTGGTCGTCTTTATTGATGACATTCTCATATATTCGAAAAGGCTTGAAGATCATGAGCAACACTTGAGGCTGATACTCCAAAAGCTTTGTGAAAGTAAGTTTTATGCTAAGTTGAAGAAATGCGAGTTTTGGCTTGAGGAAGTAGAATTCCTTGGGCATGTAGTATCAAGTCATGAAATATCTGTTGACCCGGTAAAGATTGAAGCTATTCAAAGCTGGGAGCAACGTAAACCAGTGACCGAAGTACGTTACTTTCTTAGCTTAGCTGGTTATTATCGGAGATTCGTAGAAGGGTTTTCTCGAATCGCTACTCCATTAACTCAGCTGACTCGGAAAGATACAAAATTCGGTTGGAGCGTGGAATGTGAGAAGAGTTTTTAAGAACTCAAGAGGAGACTCATTTCAGCACATGTTCTGACAATACCATCTTGTACGGAGGGATATGTCATCTACAATGATGCTTCAGGCAAGGGTTTATGATGTGTTCTCAGGCAACATGGAAAAGTTATAGCCTATGCCTCGCGACAACTCAAAGAATATGAGAGAAATTATCCTACTCATGATCTAGAGTTGGTAGCTGTCGTTTTCGTACTTAAAATCTGGAGGCATTACCTGTATGGGGAGAAATGTAGATCTTTACGGATCATAAAAGCCTCAAATATTTCTTCACTCAAAAGGAACTCAACATGCGGCAACGACGTTGGCTTGAACTGCTGAAAGATTATGATCATACTATTCAATACCATCCTGGTAAAGCGAACGTAATAGCTGACGCATTGAGTAGAAGATCATATGCGGGTACGAGTGCGATATTGTCAACGCAAAGGCCCATTTTATATGACTTGTAAATGATGGAGATAAAGTTAAAGACTACAGGGACCCATGTGATGATATTGAATATACGAGTAGAACTGACTTTAATCGATAAAGTTAAAGCTGCTCAACCTACATACCTGGAGCTGATGCGTATGAAGAAGAAAGTGTAAGAAGATGCTATGCCAGAAGCAAGAATCGATGAAAAAGGAATACTTCGAGTCAACTCCAGACTTTGTGTTCCTAACGACCCTAATTAAAGTATAAAATCATGATGGAGGTGCACAACACACTGTTTGCAATCCATCCTAGGAGTACCAAAATGTATCATGATCTTCAACATACATTTTGGTGAAGCAATATAAAGAGAGAGATCACGGAGTTTATCTCAAGGTGTCTAACTTGTCAATGAGTCAAGGCGGAGCATCAAGTACCAAAAGGACCATTGCAACCACTTGAAATTCCAGAATGGAAGTGATAGCACATTGCCATGGATTTCGTTACCGGTCTTCCCAAGGTTTCTCAAGGCATAAATGTGATTTGGGTCATTATTAATAGATTGACCAAGTCGGCTCATTTCATACATATACGAGAAACTTATACACTTGAACGTCTTGTTCGTATGTACTTAAATGAGATTGTAAGACTGCATGGTATGCCAGTATCCATAGTTTTTGATCGAGACCCAAGATTTACTTCACGATTTTGGGTTAGTTTGCAGAAAGCTATGGGCACAGATTTACGATTTAGCTCGGCATATCATCCTCAGACGGACGGGCAGTCGGAGAGGACTATTCAAACTCTTAAAGATATATTAAGACTTTATGTCCTTGACTTTAAGGGAAGTTGGGACAATTTTTTACCATTGGTGGAGTTTTCCTACAACAATAGTTATCAAGCAAGTATTGGCATGGCTCCATTCGAGGTGTTGGGATGAGGTCGGTGAAGCAACGTTGTTGGGACCGGAGTTAGTACGTATGACTACGGAAAATATTCAAAAGATCCGACAACGTATAAAAACCTCACAAGATCGACAAAAGAGTTATGCTGATCTTCATCGAAAGGACGTGAAATTCAATATTGGAGATCATTTGTTGTTACATGTTGCTCCATGTAAAAGAGTTATGAGATTTGAAAATAGAGGAAAGCTCAGTCCTCGATTCATTAGCCCATTTTTAATCCTTGATCGAGTAGGAACTGTGGCCTATAGACTCATTTTACCGTCAAGTATGTCTCGTGTTCATAACATTTTTTACATATCTATGTTACGTAAATATGTGAAAGACCCGCACCACATTATTAAGTTAGAACCGGTTGAAATAGCGGAAGATTTAATGTATAAAGAGTTTCTGTTAAAATCTTGGATAAGAAGGAGAATATTTTACGCTCCAAGGTTATACCTCAAGTCAAAGTTTTGTGGAAAAATCACGATGTTGAGGAAATGACCTGGGAGTTAGAATCTGAAATGAAATCAAGGTATCCTTACTTCTTCGACATACTAGGTACGTACCTTGAATTCGAGGGCGAAATTTCATAAAAAGGGGAGGTTGTAAGACCCCAACTTTTATGAATAAAAATGAATTTTCTACAAATATCATTTTTGAATACTAAGGTGTGAATTTGTTATAATGTTATAGTGTGGGTAATATTTATAAATTTTGCAAAGTAAGCAAGTTGATATAAAATATTCGTTTGGTCGGAGAATATTCTTTTTGTCTGGAAATATTCGTACGATGACACAATCATTGGTGGACCCCACAACAGAATTATTGTCGGAGTTAGAAAACGACAAAATTATCTTTTTATAAAAATAACGGCGAAAATTTTACCGTTAACTGTTGAAATACCCGGTGGTAAAAGTACGGTAATACGTGTGATTGCATAGTAGCACACGGTATTGTACATTATCTTGGATTATTGATGTTTACGTAAGAAGTCACTACTCAATAATTGTTACAGTAATTACTGTTCAATACTTTATTTTATTGATTCAATAATTGCTACGTTGATATTTTATATTATTGATTCAATAATTATCATTGCACAGTATTTCAAATTATCAAATCAATAATTCATATTATTTGAATAATATTATTATTTACATTATTGACAATGTCTAGAAAGTTCTGTCAAGGAAAGGGGTTTGGTCACCTAATTGACCGCCAATAGGGAGAAATCCTTATCGAAAAGCCCCTCTTTCCTGGGAACGACCTGGTTGTCAATATTGTAATTTTGTAATATTATTTGTGAATAATTAATTGTAGAAATATATGATAAGAAAATATTTATTCGAAGTGAATTTAAACTGAGGAATTTTTAGCATGTGACATTTGTTGAAAGTTGATATTTTATCTTTTTCGATAAAATAATTCATTCAAATATATTATTATAATATTACATTATAGTGGTATGATGTGACTATATAATAGTACGTTTTTTATAATTTGAATGGTAGCATTATTATAGTAAATTCATGGTATAAAAGTAAAAGGAGGTGGAAGAGAATAAATTGAATTTGAATTCCTATGATGCAAGCGATGATATCATCGAACGATGAGGTAAGCGATGATGTAATATGATCGATGATGTCAGCGATGATGTCATAAATTATGGGGAAAAGACTATTTTACACTTACTCTGCCAAGCCTATAAATAGAAGCTTATTTCTTCATTATTTTTCACCAATTCATTCAAGTTATAGAGAGAGAAAGTATAGAGAGAACAAGAGAGAAAGAAGAAGAGTATTCTGTTACTAAACTATTATAGTATCAAATCTCCTACTAAGGTAATGGGTATTATTTTTTTCGTATTCATGAAGAGAGTTATTTTCTTTCAATACTCGTAAGGGTTGTTATTACATTCTTTATTATTCTGTTGGAATAACCTATTTGTGCGGTCTATCGCATGCCTGGTGAATTCTGTTGTTATTCTGTTGGAATATCCAGTCTGCGCAGATTACGCACGACCTGATTCCATTCTTTATTATTCTGTTGGAATATCCTATCTGTGCGGGTTACGCATGACCTGTTTCCATTCTTTATTATTCTGTTGGAATAACCTATCTGTGCGAATTACGCACGCCTGGTGAATTCTTCTGTTATTCCATTCTTTATTATTCTATTGGAATAACCTGTCTATATGGATTTCTGCATGCATGGTGAATTATCCTTCGTATTCATTCCTTATTAAATCGTGAAAATGATCTGTCTATTAGGATTACTGCATGGCGGGCAAAAATCCATTTGCGACTTCATATATTCTATTATACTCAGTTGGTTAAAGTTTTGGCTTCTATACTCCACAAAATTAGTGGAATATCCTTGATATTTGCGCTTCATCTAGTATCTTTTCATGGAAATATTCTTCTGAGCATTCTTGAATTTTACTCCACAAAACAGTATCATATTGATAATTTAGACGTTATTAATTTCTGGATAAATTAAATTATAAATCTTTAAAAATTTATCCTTGAACTTGTTTTATTGAATTCTTATATCATTGTCATCATCCTCATGTTTATATTACGTTGAAAGTCATCGGTGGCTTGTAGTGCATAGATGGACTTGGTGTGATTATGACCAGAGATTATTTGGTATAATCATGACCGTAATGTTACAAATATTGTGGTAAAAGTCCTCATTGGCCCGTAGTGCATTGATGGACAGTTGTTGGTATGATCATGACCATTGATGAAAACACGAATATCCTTGACCTGTAGTGCATGGATAAGTTGTGGTCGTGATACTAATGAATATCCTTGGTCGTAGTGCAGGGATGATGTGGATTATTTATTTAGTTGAGTCTCCGTGATAAAAGTGATGAAAATCCTTTTAAATCATAGAAGATAGTAGATTTTATTCTCTACTTGACTCTTCTAATGGATTGCTTGTTCCGCTACAGTTAAACTTGATGTTTGTTATATTTTATCAATTTAACACTGTTGAAGGCTAACGATAAATTATTCTGCATTATCTTAGTCATAATATTTCTTACTGGGCTAGTTGAGCTCACCCTTTTACTTTCATTGTTCTCTTCAGGAAATGAGAACGTAGCCGGGACTAGTCGGGGAACGGAGTGACGGTCCAGATGATAGCATTAGTAGTCCTCACTATTCTATGAAATAGTGTGATAATAAATGTATTGAGGGATCCATTTGAGTTGAATACTGTCTAGAAGACAATATTCGTATTAAAACTCTCAGTTATGTCTTGTCGTATTCTACTCGACAGTTGTATTATTAAGTTGTATTTGAATTTTGTACCATGTATTTGGCGACTCAAGATGGGTGATGTATACCTATTTTGGGGGCGTCACATACGTCGTAGCGCCATTCATACTATACTCGTATATCATACGTTTAATAACCGAAATTATCATACGCATTTCCTTTTTCTTTCGAAAATCTCTTTCACCAACCCTTAGGTTTTAAGTCCGCAGGCAAAAACTTCGTTTGCCATAACTGAAATATTATTGGATATTCTATTATATCTTCATATTCTATCATTACGTGTTTCTCGAAATTTCAAACCTAATCTCCGAGCGAAATCAGATGAATAGTGTTTTTACCAAAAAATTCTCGGAAAACCTTTATTTTCATCTTGATAATTCAAAACAATTAATCCTAGCACATAGCCAGTATACTAACCACATCCACACATTCTAGGTCATAGAACGACCTTCAAATATCTTACTCACATACTTAATCAATTAAATCAATTTAATCCACATAATCAAATAAAAATATAATTCATTAAAACTCCGATTTTCTCGGGCCTTACATTCTTCCCTCCTTATAAGGATTCTGTCCCAGAATCTCGCTATAACTACATAAACAAATGAGGAAACTTTTCCTTCATTTTACTCTCGAGCTCCCATGTTGCTTCTTCGGCATCGTGGTTACTCCAAATTACCTTTACTGAATGTATTATTTTATTTCTTAAGACTTGTTCCTTCTTATCAATAATTTGAATCGGAAGTTCTTCATATGTTAACTTGAATGGATTCATACTCTATTACGTGCTTGTAGTCCAATTTATAAGGACGCAACACTGACACATGAAACACATTGTGTATTCTTTCCATCTCTTGAGGTAAAGCTACTTCATAAGCTATCTCTCCTACCCTTCTTAAAATTTAAAATGGTCATACAAACCTTGGACTTAACTTCCCTTTCTTCCCAAAACGTATTTTCCCTTTCCAAGGCGACACTTATAGAAAGGCATACGATCCTACTTCAAATTCCCCTTTTTCTAGATGAGGATCTACATACTTCCTTTTTCTATCTTGAGCCGCTACCAATCGAGTTCTTATTAGCTTAACCATGTCTGCCGTTTGTTGTACCATCTTCGGTCCCAACATTTGACGTTCACCTACTTCATCCCAGCAAAGTGGTGTTCTGCACTTCCTCCCGTACAACGCTTCGTAAGGTGGCATCCCTATACATGCATGAAAATTATTGTTGTAAGCGAATTCTATCAAAGGTAGATATTCGTCCCAACTCCCTTTGAAATCCATCACGCAAGATCTTAACATATCTTCTAGCGTTTGAATTGTCCGTTCACTTTGTCCATCCATTTATGGATGATATGTCGTACTCAATCTCAGATGCGTTCCAATTTGCTCTTGTAAACTCCTCTAAAAGTTCGACGTGAATCGTGGATCACGATCGGACACAATCGAAACAAGTACTCCATGTCTAGAAATAATTTCCTTAACATAAAGTTTAGCTAGTTGCTCTAGGTTATACCTAACTCCTATTGGAAGAAAGTGAGCCAATTTCGTCAACTGATCCACTATTACCCAAATAGCACGTATCCTTTTCTCGTTGTTGGAAGTTCTACCACAAAGTCCATGGTAATATGCTCCCACTTCCACTCCAGAATCTCTAGTGGATGTAACAACCAACTTGGTCGTTGGTGTTCAGCCTTAACTTTCTGACAAGTTAAGCACTTACTAACGTATTCTGCGATATCTCTCTTCATGTTCGGCCACCAAAAGTTCTGCTGAAGGTCTTGATACATCTTAGTACTACCAGGATGTATCGAGTACCTCTAACTATGAGTCACACACATAAACTCTTCTTTTAAATTGGAATTATTTGGAACCCAAATTCTTCCTTGAAAACGAAGTACATTTGTACTTCCTTTACCCATTCCACTATCGTTGGTTGAGTCTCTATTAAAAATAACATCTCTACCGTTTCACTTGGCAACTTGACTTCTAACTCCATCCTTGCCATCTTTGTTATTAACTCATTCTGAGTCGATATCATTGATAGCTTTTCCCTACCCTTCTGACTTAACGTGTCGGCTACTACATTCGCTTTCCCCGGATTATATAATAAATCACAATCGTAATCTTTTGTTAACTCTAACCACCTCCTCTGCCTTATATTCAACTCCTTCTATGTGAAGATATATTTTAGACTTTTATGGTCCGTGCATATCTCACACTTTTCCCCGTATAAATATTGTCTCCATATTTTTAAGGCAAAAACTACAGCTGCCAATTCTAGGTCATGAGTAGGATAGACCTTCTCATAATCCTTTAACTGGCGTGACGTGTACGCAATGACCTTGACATGCTGCATGAGCACGTAACCGAGTCCTCTATGTGAAGCATCGCTATATACTACAAAATTTCATGTATCATCCGGTAAGGATAATACAGGTGCCTCACTTAACCTCCTTTTTAGTTGTTAAAAACTATTTTCACACTTTTTCGTCCACACATATTTTACTGACTTCATTGTCATATTTGTCAACGGAGTAGCTATTTTAGAAAAATTCTGTATGAATCTTCTATAGTATCCCACTAACCCTAGGAAACTCCTAACCTCAGTTAGCATTTTCGGTTGCTCCCACTCATTCACTACTTCCACCTTCGCTGGATCTATGGATATGCCATCTTTATCTATAACATGTCCTAGAAACTGCACTCGTTCAAGCCAAAATTCACACTTGGTGAATTTCGCATACAACATCTCCCTTCGTAGTGTTTCCAACACTATTCTTAAATGTTCAGCATGATCTTCTGGCATCTTAGAATAGACTAGAATATCATCAATGAACACTACAATGAACTTGTCAAAATAATGTTTGAACACTCTGTTCATCATATCCATAAATGCGATTGGCGCATTCGTCAACCCAAATGACATCACCAGAAACTCGTAATGCCCATAACGAGTTCTGAACGATGTCTTAGGTATATCTTCCTTCCTTACTTTCAACTGATGATACCTCGTACGCAAATCTATCTTAGAAAAATATTTTGCCCCTTTCAACTGATCAAATAGATCATAGATCATGGGCAACGGGTATTTATTCTTAATCATTAACTTGTTCAACTCTCGATAGTCGATACAAAGTCGTAACGACCCATCCTTCTTCTTTACAAACAATATCGGTGCTCCCCACGGAGACACACTCGGTTGAATGTACTTCATATCTAATAGTTCCTGTAATTAAACAATTAACTCCTTCATCTCTACTGGCGCCATCCTATATGGTGCCTTTGAAATTGGTGTCGTACCCGGCAACAAATCAATCACAAATTCTACATCTCTATTTGGCGGAATACCGGGTAACTCTTCTGGAAATACATCCGTGAACTCTTGTACTACCAGTATCTGTTCCAATGATGCTCCCACTCTCTGGGTATCCACAACATGACACAGGTAACCCTTACACCCCTTTTTCAACATCCTTCTAGCTTGTGTCATGGTTAGACAACAAGAGCATCCCGATAATTTTTTACCATAAAACACCACCTCAGGTTTCTTAGAAAGCATTAGGTTTACACTCTTTCTATGACAATCTATTATCGCTCTATGGTTAATTAACCAATCCATACCGAGAATTACATCGAATTCTCTCAACCTTGTCGGTAAAAGATCTACCGATAATTTGTTACCTCTAATATCTACGAAACACTTTTTATGAATGTGTTTAATGGCAATTATCTCTTCGTTTGCTACCTTAACGTCTAACGGTATTTCTAGCTTGTCACGGTTTAATCCTAGTTGCTTAGCAAATCCACATGCTATAAAAGAACAAGTAACACCTGAGTTAAATAACACATAGCATTTATTTCATTGACCGGAATGATACCTGCTACTACATCCGCTGATGCAACCGCATCTTGGACAGTCATATTAAAAGTTTGGGCTGAGGGTCTACTCAATGATGGTGTTGGTCCAGTAATGGCTAACTTACAACTACCAGAACAGTTACTACCCTCTGGCCCCTTCTTCGGGCAATTCCTTGCCATGTGGTCCAACGACCCACAAACAAAACAGCCATGGTTTTTCTTAGTATTAGGACTGTTGGGTGATATGTGACCCTCCTGCCCACAATTATAACAACTTGTTTTCCCTTTCAAATAGACTCCCAAATGAGTCTTGCCGCATGTCTTGCATGCCTCCATCCTACGTTTAGGAACCCCTTGTTTCACCCCAGTATTTTTGGAGTTAAAACTTTTCCTTTTTGGCACACAGCCACTCCCACTGGCACCCTTTGCCTTTGTTCCTCCCTCTCCTTTACTCTTATTCTTTCTTTCTTTGTGGTATTGGTTCAACGCCTCACTACCAACCTCTGCTATTATCGCCTTTTCCAAAATGGTCCCATAGGAAGCACTCTGGAAAACTGAAATCCTACTATAGAGCTAGGGTTTTAGGCCCTACTCAAACCTACGAGCTTTTCTCTCCTATGTGTCCACTTGGTGTGTAGCACACCTTGCCAATTCATTGAATTTGGTCACATATTGGGGAACTGTCATGTCCCCTTGCTTAAGTTCTAGGAACTTAATCTCCATTCGCCCTTGCATGCTGGTAGGGAAGTAGTTCTCGAAGAATACATTCTTAAACTGTTCCCATGTAACAGTATCAGCTTTAGCCCCACCCTAGTGAGCCTCCCATCAGTAGTTGGTTTCCCCCTTCATCATGTAAGTCGCAAAAGAAGTCTTTTGCGCCTCAGCTATGTTCGTAATAACAAACACCTTTTCTATTTCCTTGACCAATGTCTGGGCCTCCATTGGGTCTGTCATTTCCTTGAACTCCGGCGGACCTACACTTTTAAATTCCTTAAAGGTAGTCGTTCTGGCTACCCTAGGTCCCGCGGGTGCTCTACCCCCGGTTTGGTTAAATGCAGCCGTTAATAAATTAACGAACTCTTGCATAGGGTTATTCGGACCCCCCTGGTTATCGTTATGCGATTCTACCTCTTGATTATGTTGTCTTCTTCTTGGCGGCATTTCTGATTAAATAAATAAAGTTCCGTTATTACTTATTTGCTTACTTTGTTATTATTCGCTGAACAATTGAACAATAACTCATACATAACAAAGCACATTTAATAAAAACTTCATTATCCTAATATGCTTCTTCATAGTCAAAACTATTTACAATTTGCTTTCCATAGCCAAATGATATTACATTTATATCCAGAGATTAACTTTCACAAAAATTGGGATTTACAAAAAGACTACCCTTTAATTATAAAAAAGAGGATTTTACGTCACTACACAAAAGTATTTACCGTTCTACTCCTAATACTACCTAACAGCATTCTCATGCTTCTCGTTCGCTAGAATCGACACGATATCTCGACTTATAGTATGTCGAGTCTGTCCTGACTCAGTAGAATAACAAGTTATTTTCAGCTTGAAATAATCATGCGCACTGTCATTGATATATGACATTCGTGCTATTTTCTGGTCTTTCTCAACCAGTTTCTTATGAAGTTCTACGACCTCGTTCTTATAGTCTTTAGCCTTATCTGTCATCAGCACCTTCTCAGCATGCTCTATCTCAAAGTCTGATTCTGCAGACTCTTTGGCCCCATAGAGATCACTGGTCTCCTTTTTCTAGTGTTGCACCATATTCTACCGTTGCACGTTACGGTCAAGCACTGAGAGATACATTGCCCTCATCGTATCTGTAGGTGTTGACTCTAATGTAGGCATCACCATATTAACCGATGTTACCTCCATGTCATCCTCCATATCTATCATCATTTTAAGATATTATGGTAATCCCATAGTCTCCTCGGAATAGTCCTCCTCTGAAAAATACTCCCCGGGCTCTGATTCTTCTAGAATCACTAATGGTATTTCCGCTACAGGCATAGGTACTGGTTCTACTCTGTTCATGGACTCCTCGCTCACCACATGTATATCCCTATACATCAGGCTATCAATCGACATCTACAATAACATATAACATGTTGATTAGTACATAATACACAATAGTATAAGCACAAATTATATTTAATTTATTTAGGGTTAACTTCCATCTTTTAAATCTTTCGATACTGAGTTTTCTCAATACCTTATTAACTCATTTGACTTAAGTAAATCTCAAGTTTATTTCCTTCAGACTTTTCCTTTCATAACGAGGTTATTAGCTTAAGGTTCTTTCCCCCCTTCCCCCCCCCCCCTTAATTTTTATAACCTAATACTTTGATACCAACCTGTGACGCCCCCAAATCTGGGTAACTTCCAACCCGACAGATGGTGCTACACGATACTACAATTTATACAGTCATTCCGTTGAGATAACAACAAAATGATTGTATTGACTATATTCTTCTTACAATAGTAATAAATCCTTTCCCAGGTTCAGAAACTGAATACATTCTTCATTACTCATAAGTATATTACATATAAATACATTAGTCTATTACAGGATAATTAACTATCCATCTTAGCTTTGCCTTTATCTCTCTTAGAACTCTCAGTTCGTTCGACTTTAGCTGCAATCATATAATTCAAGCAAGAAGTGAGCATAACTAGCTCAGCAAGTCTAACAAAGGATGATATAAACACCACATCGAGAATTATATGATTATCTTCCATAAGTGAACAAGTAGCTATGAATCACCATGAAACATTGACTAGTACTTCTCATTTCATAATAACGATTCCAAAGTATATATAATAGCTTAGGAATTCTGAACCGGTCAAAAGACTATGATCATACTCTTTCTGTTTTCATACTTAAAAGGACATCTGGCACTAAGTTCATCCATCCGGCATTACTTACGAGCACTTCTAGGTGATCAGCCTATAGTACTCTATGTTGATTAACACTCTTCTGTTAAACGTATTTACGTTTAAGTTTTGGCAACCTCGCGTGCCCATCGAATAATCGATGAAAATACTTTTGTTTGTTCTTAGACAAACTTACCTTCATATCCGTACCAAATACTTGGCATAAGATAGCGTTAATAGTTATATATTGAAAGACTTGTAAACAAATCAATCTAACTCTTAAGAATAGTCTAGCCGAGTTAAAACTGGCATCGACCCTTTAATAGAACAATTCATGCATTTCTTATCATGAATCACAAAAAACTTGGCTAACACGGAGGCTAGACAAACGTTAAGAAAACATGCCTTCAAGCGTCTTCGAATATAATATTCAACAGTTCTCAGTCTTTACAAGATCTACATGATATATTCACATAGCACACTATAATTAGCAACCAAACAAACTAACGTTATTGTTTTAACCAACTTCTTTCTCATATTTGTCTTACTTAAATTTATTTCATTAATAAAGTAAATTTGACTTACTATACTTCATTACGGCTTGTTAACGTTCTTACGTTATTACCCGGCATTTGATCATCATTGGTAAGATACCAACGTTGAACACCAATCACGGTTTACACTTTTACATCCTTCGTTTAATTCTTATTAAACCATACCTAATCCTCTAACGTTATCACTTTATAAGTGATTTAAAGTCAGCCCTATCATATATATTAAGTACATTCATGTCTTACCTTTGGTTTATATTCAATTGGAATTAAAAACCTAAAATGGTCAACTATTCCACACTGTCAGCGCTACGGCGTCAGACTCTAGTATAACTTCGGCGCAGCGGCGCCAGTTAATAGGGGACAAGGCCGGATCCGGCGCTGTGGCATGGCCATTTCTAATGGGTTTGGCGCTGTGGCGCTACCCCTGTGCCTCAGTTACTTTTGACAGTTGGTTTTTCCAACGAACTTCCTAGCTTCATAACTTATTCGTTTTACATCCGAATTGGCTCATTCAAAAGCCCACAACTCACAAATTACATACTCTAAGTGTTTATGTAAGAATTTTACATTTTGAATCCGTTAACTTGGAATTCAACTTTTGGTTCATTTTGAGCGTTCGTTTATCGTTTTCAAGCGTTCAATACTGGTTTTCTTTGTTATAAGTCAGAATTCGACGATTCTTGCTTCCACAACTCTTGAATACCCTATCTCACGTGTTTACATTGGAAACTGAAGTTTTCAAGTCACACAACAATTTTATACTCTTAATCCGAGATTTCTACGTTTTTGACATTTAACGTCTATTTTCGTAAAATTCGTCATAACTTCGTTACTCTTGTTCTATAAGCCAAATCAAATGGAACACTCCATTGATTCATCATCTATACCTTAACCAAGCATGATTCACATACCTTATCTAAGATGGTTTTCAATTTGTCCATCAACAACCAAGTTCACTTTCAATGATTTCTACGGTTTTAAATTACGTAAACCCTTATGATTTCTTTTTGATCATGACTTATCAATGTTTTCATCCTTAATAGCCATCCTTATTCCTCCTCAAGAGACATGCTCCACCAATCTATAATTCTCTATGAGAAAGAAATCGAAAAAGATGAAGACTAAAGTTTACGAACTATTACCTTTTTCATTCTTCGCGTTCTTGACTAAACGTATATGGTTTGCTTGGAAGTAGCTTGATTACTTGTTTATAGCTTCTTCTCTCTGTCAATATGTATTGGACAATGTATGTAAAACACCAAATGTCCAACACAAGCTTTCTATTTATAGGAAATCAAATGGAGGGAAAATGGTCCATAAGCCACTTCCTCAACAACTTAGCCACCATGTAATCACTTTACTTGGTGGCCAAGTGGCCGGCCCACACCTCCATGGGTCTTCCCATGGGTTGCCCCACGGGTTTTACCCAACCCGTGACCCATCGGTTCGATTTCTTAGATTAGGCTTGTCTTACTTAACATTGGGCCTTAACTTGGGCTTAACTCCATAGTTCATTGGGCTTGCTATTAATCCAAATCCCATTGGATTATACAAAGTCCTTAACCTAAAATCTTATAAGAACTAATCGTATTCTACGTGTATAACTCGCGTATTCTTTTAATTTAGTATTCATACGATATCCGTATTATACGTCGTACCGCTATTCATACTATACTCGTGTATCATACTTTTAATAACCGAAATGATCATATGCATTTCCTTTCCATTTCGGAAATCTCTTTTACTAACCCTTAGGTTTTAAGTCCGCAGGCGAAAACTTTGTTTGCCATAACTGAAATATTATTGGATATTCCATTATATCTTCATATTCTATCATTACATATTTCTCGGAATTTCAAACCTAATCTCCGAGCAAAATCGGATGAATAGTATTTTTACGAAAAAATTCTCGGAAAACCTTTATTTTCGTCTTGATAATTCAAAACAATTAATCCTAGCACATAGCCAGAATACTAACCACATCCACACATTCTAGGTCATAGAATGACCTTCAAATATCTTACTCACATACTTAAAACAATTAAATCCATTTAATCCACATAATCAAATAAAAATTTAATTCATTAAAACTCCGATTTTCTCGGGCGTTACACCATAGATTCTTCTCTCTTTATGCTTTGTGTTGTTTTAAGATTTGAATGTGTAGTCTGACATGAGGACTGTGATCTGGAAGTGGAATCATAGCTATTCCAAGTCCAGATTGCATGTTATTCTTGGTCAAAGTGAGTTGACCAAGCATGACCAGTCGATTTTTGGGTAACCAAGAAATCCTTAGGTAGCTTCTGACAAGTTTTTCAATCGCTTTGATCTGTCAGGTATGATGTGTTTTGTTGATGTTTTTGTAACCAAGTTGTAGCCTGATAGTTGGACTATAGATCCATGTCTCTAGATATCTTAAACAACAAACAGATTTGATGTTGTGGGTGGTAAATGTAGCATCCCCAAATTCGGGTACCTTTTTACCACGAATCTGGTATACTAAATCTATAATTATTGTGGAAGATATAAACATAAATTGTTTATACATTAAACTTTTACAACATAAATCCCAAGGTCTACAACCTTAACTTAATACATACCTTCAATATCTTAAAGGTTTACAATATCATTTGTATCAGAAAATTTAATAGTTCTAACTGCATCAAAAATTAATCTTGCACTTTGTCTTTGCTTCTATCTTTACTCGAGCTTTCATCTTAATCTGAAAATTTTTATCATGATATAGCAAGGGTGAGCATCAAATTTTCCCAGCAAGTTAAATTTATTTGAGGATATATCATGATTGAAAGCATATGAATAAAAGGCTAGCTACGTCCAACAATATAATTGTGAACTAGCAGGAATCTAATTTCATAATTGAATGATCAGGAGGACATGAATAAATATCAATAATGAATATGAATAATTAAACTGGAGCAGATGGTATGTGATCAACCTTTTATACCTGATGAACATATGTATCATGCACTAAATGCGAATCAATAATCAGTATAGATGTGAATAATCCACAATAATTATTCACTAATATGCTTTGAAATATAACTCGAGTTTGAGTTAAGGAAACTTGCATGCATAGTCTATTACCGCTACTCAATTTAATTTAGTCTCTTTATTGAATAGACCTATCAGGTATAAGATTGATCTTTCAATTAGCATATCATACTTTATTTCATAATACTATCTAACACTTAATCACATAGTCAAATATTAGATAATCTTAACACCCTATTCATTTACTTACTTATAATCTCATCACCTTATATTAACTTGTCTAATCTTTACTCAAAAAGTTAAGCATTAGACAGTACACCTTAGTCTGAGTAGTATCATTATACTTTGATAATCTTTTCATTATGTCATAACTTATACTCATAAGTTATCCCTTTAGATGTTATCTTAGTAAGCGAGATAACCTTTCAGTAAACTGAAATATCATTTTAGTAAAATGAATTACATTTCAGCATCCTGAAATCACTATTTCAGCAAACCAAAATCAGATTAGCAGACTAAATTCAATTTCAGCAACCTGAATTCAAAATCTTCAATTTCAGCAACCTAAATTCACTATTCTTTTGCACGAAAATAACAAATCAACTTATTTTTTTTCTATCTTTTGGCCAATCGTATACACATGTATTCCATACACAAAAAGTATTTTTTCGTAATTTTTCAACTCACTTAAGTATTTTTCAAAAATCAATTTCTAGTTAATTCCTTAAGAAATTAGCTACCTCGTGCTTAACTCCAGAAATTCCCATCTCGTGAAATAATGTTATACATGTTAACGTGACCGTCCAGTTTAAATTTCGTGACCATCGGAGTTATAGAACTCCGGTTATAGCGATTTTCGTCAGAAAATCACAGAAATTGAAATGGTCATAACTTGCTCAATTTAAGTCAGAATGAGCTCATTTTTGGACACAACCTACTTTCTCCCATATATCTTCATCCCCTAAAAGGCTGGATTTTATCTCGATAAATAAGTTGCCGAAACAGCCCTTTTAAAGTTTTGGGCAGAAGCTAAATTGCCATTTTGCAGTTTTTCGTCCTTTGCTAAAATTAGTCCATACGGAAATCTACAACTCTTTTTTCAGTGATTCCACTTGGAGATGTTAGATAACATATAGATATAACTCTAGGACTTAACCAAACTCAAAAATTCGAAATATAATAGGAGATATGGTCATTTGAATTTCATATTCCGTTTTCACAAAAAACTGATTTTTAACTCTTGGTGAGTTCTAAGAAAACTTTCATGTTTTCACATAATATCAACATAACTCATCATAATACTTAATAATACCTCATACACCCATGGATCTATCATGATGAATGATCTATTCCATCAAACAATCATCAAACCCAAAATAAATACAATCAAGGTAAGGAAAATTAGGGTTTTCTACATTTCTAGAAATCTAGTTTCATTTCTCCCCTTTTGATCCACCTTTAAATACTTTAACAAGTTAGATTCATCCATGAATCTACATAAAACACATAAATAAAAGGGTCCTAACTTTCAAATCACAAAATCCTTTTCTCCATCAAATCCATAAAAATATATAAACTAAGTGTTTAGGGTTTATACCTTTGAAGTCTTTCTTCTTCTTCTTCCTTCACAAAGTAACTTCATGAATCTTGGAGACATGAAAATCCCCTCCCTTCTACTTCACAAAGTCGGCAGCCCCTTGGGCTCTCTCTTTCTATTTTCTCTCTCCTTTAGCTCTTAAGTTATTTAGAAAATGATGAAAGAGAAAAAAAAAGTAAACTTGTGGCAAAAAATAAATATGATATGTGTATGCATATAACTTGAATATCTAATTAAAATCTCCCAACATATCTAGCTCTTCTCTCTCCACTCAATTACCAAGTGGTTGCTTGGAAGAAACAACAAAGTGTTGTCTCAATAAAAATATGCCACCTATTAAAGTAATCTACCAACTAAAGTTACATGATCATTAAATACCTCCCCCATTTATCCTTTAAGTAACCGACCATGTGGCCTTAATAACTCCACTATATCTCATCATTTCTCTTACCTACTCTCTCCTCCTAGCAAGGCTAACTTGCAAGTAACAACTAATGTGTTGTCCAACTAATAAATTGTCAACAAAAGAAAAGTTGTTTACCAACTAAAGTTAAACTCATCATTACACTCCACTCTCTTTTCCCATTCTTCCAAATTTGACCATATGTCCTCTTCATTCACCCATTTTATTTTTATTAGCTAGCTTAATTAATGACCATAATGCCCCTCCTTAAGTGGACTTTAATTGGGCCAAGCTTGGGCTCTCTTTTTATTTCTTTTTGGGCTTGCACTTTCTTATTCCTTTGTCTACTAATTAAAATGAGCTTGAGCTCCTCCACCAAATAAATTGGTTCATCACTAAACTTGGCCTTTATATTAAATATTGGGCTAGCTCAATAATTTAATTGTTCTTAAATTAATTAACAACAAATCTCATGCTTAAATAAACACTTGGGCTACAAATTAATTCTTTGAGCCTAAAAATCAACTTAGTTCTATACTTATTAATTTTTTATCCATTCCCCATTATTTAATTAGGGTTCCCTTACACACATTAGTAAGTTAATTTCTTACTCACACACTTATTTCCTTAACCCAATTAGACTTGCTTTAATTAGGTTATAAAATTAATTAATTGAGATGTATAAAATAAATCTTTTAATGTTAGTATATATATTTATATACTAATATTCTCCCATATTATAACCTCTTAGGTTATTTAATTATCACACCTAATACATATATATTAGTTCACATAACTTAATTCTTAATTCACTTACTCCCATATTCATAAAAGATAAATTATTAAATTGAGACATGGTCCACAATTCCTAGATTAGGTCACTAGTATATAATTAAAATACTAGAACCACATACACATAATCTTATGACTCATACACTAAACATATACCTCATTATCAGACTATCACTTATAGTCTATCAAATCATTCAAGTTCTTATCCAAAAATTTTGAAATCCTTAAAATTCCTTTACAAAAACGTCAAATCCATACACTCATTTTCTGTCTAGGTCTATTATTTAACCTTATTCAATCTTTTAAGATTTTATAGAATTGTCCAAATTTTCGGGTTGTCACATTCATCCCTTCTTCTAAGAATTTCGTCCCCGAAATTTACTTTACACCCTATACCATGCACCATACACCATTCATACATAGCATCACAGGCAACCCAATATACCACTCACGAGAGTAAAAGTTTTCAAATTGTACTAAGGGGTCATATAGACCATGAACGATTGAGGTTTATAGGTATTACTACCTTCTACCTATTTCAATTAAGAAAAAGGTACTCTACCCCTTACAAAGGTTAACAGTATGTTTACAATCACGAAGAAGGTAAACTACCATTGCTAGTACTTTAGGTGATTAGCCTATCGTACTTTTACGTCATGCACAACGTATCAATCATGTCTAGCGAATATTTACGCTATTAGATTGGATTATTTTATCCAAACAACATAGTTCACCTCAGTCTTATCATAGAATTCCGCACCAAAACAATTTGGTTCGGGAAAATTTTCAAAGAACGCTAAGAATTTTCATAAACGTTGGTCTAGCCGAATCAAATAGCTTAGACCCATATCAATAATCAATTTCAAACAATATACGAATGTGTATAGCCAAACGCCGTTGGCAAATTTAAAATTTTGAAAATTAGTTTAAAAAATGACGTCATGATGCCGTACTGTATTAACAGCCCGTTTGAGGATGTCGTCATCGAGTGACTTTGTCATAACACATCATATAATAGTGGGACAACGATAATCAGATCGAATTCAACACTAATTATTCCTGTATTTACAACTCCATCAATTTTTTATCATATCTGCACCAGGTTACGTGGTACATAAGTGATAAATAAAAATATATTTTGATATTTCAAATCATTATCGTCTAGCTGAAACAAGTAGCATAGACTATTCTTTAAACCGTTCAAAAATCATTACAAATCTGTTTTATTATCTCAACAGGTAACGAGGTGTCGGTGGCCCAAAGTCCATGCATACACAAGGGTCACCATGAGTTAAGAATAAAAATTCATTTTCAAAAAGGCACATAGTGCGTTTTTAGCTTGATGTCAAAAACTTTAAAGTCTAGCATAGCTAGAAGATTTGGAATACCTATGCTTCCACCATCAACTTAACTTTCTTTAATGATCCATTTCTTAATAAATTTATCTATTTCTATCATCCTCAATGTTCCATTCACCACATAACTATACTCAGTTCGTCAAACTTACCACACATTATGAGTTCAGGAACTTTCCACAATCATATGAGTTTAAGAACTTGTCCTAGTCAGACCTTTGGCGTCCATTCGCTGAGGGGTTCATAAACATTTCATATAATTATGAGTCACGAATGTACCATACGTATGAGTTTTAAGAACTGGTACTTAACCTTATATTCTCTAATTATACCCTACCTATCTGTTATACACCTGAGAAAAGAATCACCTTCTCAACAGATATATAGCAAATAGTGCGACACAAACATTTCAATAATTATCAGTACCAGAAACTAAGTGGTTTTCAAACCAAACTCGGCCACTAATCAACATAGGAAGCTAAGCGAACAATTCCCCGCCCATACAAAGAATTGGTCAACCTAACCACTATATCGACCAGGAAGCTAAGTGATTCTAAAACCAAGTACAAATTCCCCGACCATACAAAGAATCATACAACTCAGCTGCTGACCTGAGTCCTCAGTTGAAATCCCACACAATTCTAACTTTCACTTTTCTTAATACGAATTTTCTTTAATCCGTATCTTAAAATTTACCACTCTTTTCCGAGTTTACATAGTATCATTTCATAGTACCTTCTCTTTATAGCATCAAGCTATATCATTCCAATATTTTAACATGTCATATGTTATTAATTTGATCACGTCGTGATCTTATTTTATAATCATTTCTCCTTATACTCATGATCGTTTTATTTTACGATCTTCTTATTCTTCTCTTTAATCATATTATATTATAATTTTATTAACACTTTTCATCTTATAGACACAGTCTATTTATTATTACTTTTCATTTTTATTACTGGAGTTAGGTAACTTTGGATTCTTACCCTTATAGCATTTCAAGATTCTTCTTTGAATCTTATTTATCTTCATCTTTACTTTAATGATGAATTTCCCAAATTCATCTCTTATCACTTAAACTCGATCTGAATTTATTCCTTATCATCTCCGCGGTTATAGCTTAAGGTACACCAACCTAAGGTTTCTAACCTACGGCTCTGATACCAACTGTAGCATCCCCAAATTCGGGTACCTTTTTACCACGAATCTGGTATACTAAATCTATAATTATTGCGGAAGATATAAACATAAATTGTTTATACATTAAACTTTAACAACATAAATCACAAGGTCTACAACCTTAACTTAATACATACCTTCAATATCTTAAAGGTTTACAATATCATTTGTATCAAAAAATTTAATAGTTCTAACTGCATCAAAAATTAATCTTGCACTTTGTCTTTGCTTCTATCTTTACTCGAGCTTTCATCTTAATCTAAAAATTTTTATCATGATATAGCAAGGGTGAGCATCAAATTTTCCCAACAAGTTAAATTTATTTAAGGATATATCATGATTGAAAGAATATGAATAAAAGGCTAGCTACGTCCAACAATATAATTGTGAACTAGCAGGAATCAAATTTCATAATTGAATGATCAGGACGGCATGAATAAATGTCAATAATGAATATGAATAATTCAACTGGAGCAGATGGTAATGAAGGTGATCAACCTTTTATACCTGATGAACATATGTAACATGCACTAAGTGCGAATCAATAATCAGTATAGATGTGAATAATCCACAATAATTATTCACTAATATGCTTTGAAATATAACTCGAGTTTGAGTTAAGGAAACTTGCCTGCATAGTCGATTACCGCTACTCAATTTAATTTATTCTCTTTATTGAAAAGACCTATCAGGTATAAGATTGATCTTTCAATTAGCATATCATATTTTATTTCATAATACTATCTAACACTTAATCACATAGTCAAATATTAGATAATCTTAACACCCTATTCATTTACTTACTTATAATCTCATCACCTTATATTAACTTGTCTAATCTTTACTCACAAAGTTAAGCATTAGACATTACACCTTAGTCTGAGTAGTATCATTATACTTTGATAATCTTTTCATTATGTCACAACTTATACTCATAAGTTATCCCTTTAGATGTTATCTTAGTAAGAGAGATAACCTTTCAGTAAACTGAAATATCGTTTCAGTAAAATGAATTACATTTCAGCATCCTGAAATCACTATTTCAGCAAACCATAATCAGATTAGCAGACTAAATTCAATTTCAGTAACCTGAATTCAAAATCTTCAATTTCAGCAACCTGAATTCACTATTCTTTTGCACGAAAATAACAAATCAACTTTTTTTTTCTATCTTTTGACCAATCATATACACATGTATTCCATACACAAAAAGTATTTTTCCGTAATTTTTCAACTCCCTTAAGTATTTTTCATAAATTAATTTCTAGTTAATTCCTTAAGAAATTAGCTACCTCGTGCTTAACTCTAGAAATTCCCATCTCTTGACATAATGTTATACATGTTAACATGACCCTCTAGTTTAAATTTCGTGACCATCGGAGTTATAGAACTCCGGTTATAGCGATTTTCATCGAAAAATCACAGAAATTGAAATGGTCATAACTTACTCAATTTAAGTCAGAATGAGCTCATTTTTGGACACAACCTAGTTTATCCCATATATTTTCATCCCCCAAAAGGCCGGATTTTATCTCGATAAATAAGTTGCCGAAACAGCCCTTTTAAAGTTTTGGGCAGAAGCTAAATTGCCATTTTGCAGTTTTTCGTCCTTTGCTAAAAATAGTCCATACGGAAATATACAACTCCTTTTTCAGTGATTCCACTTGGAGATGTTAGATCACATATAGATCTTACTCTAGGACTTAACCACACTCAAAAATTCGAAATATAATAGGAGATATGGTCATTTGAATTTTATGTTCCATTTTCACAAAAATTTGATTTTTAACTCTTGGTGAGTTCTAAGAAAACTTTCATGTTTTCACATAATATAAACATAACTCATCATAATACTTAATAATAACCTCATACACCCATGGATCTATCATGATGAATGATCTATTCCATCAAACAATCATCAAACACAAAATAAAATACAATCAAGGTAAGGAAAATTAGGGTTTTCTACATTTCTAGAAACCTAGTTTCATTTCTCCCCTTTTGATCCACCTTTAAATACTTTAACAAGTTAGATTCATACATGAATCTACATAAAACACATAAATAAAAGGGTCCTAACTTTCAAATCACAAAACCCTTTTCTCCATCAAATCCATAAAAATACATAAACTAAGTGTTTAGGGTTTATACATTTGAAGTATTTCTTCTTCTTCTTCCTTCACAAAGTAACTTCATGATTCTTGGAGACATGAAAATCTCCTCCCCTCTACTTCACAAAGTCGACAGCCCCTTGGGCTCTCTCTTTCTATTTTCTCTCTCCTTTAGCTCTTAAGTTATTTAGAAAATGATGAAATAGAAAAAAAAAAGTAAACTTGTGGCAAAAAATAAATATGATATGTGTATGCATATAACTTGAATATCTAATTAAAATCTCCCAACATATCTAGCTCTTCTCTCTCCACTCAATTACCAAGTGGTTGCTTGGAAGAAACAACAAAGTGTTGTCTCAATAAAAATATGCCACCTATTAAAGTAATCTACCAACTAAAGTTACATGATCATTAAATACCTCCCCCCTTTATCCTTTAAGTAACCGACCATGTGGCCTTAATAACTCCACTATATCTCATCATTTCTCTTACCTACTCTCTCATCCTAGCAAGGCTAACTTGCAAGTAACAACTAATGTGTTGTCCAACTAATAAATTGTCAACAAAAGAAAAGTTGTTTACCAACTAAAGTTAAACTCATCATTACACTCCACTCTCTTTTCCCATTCTTCCAAATTCGACCACATGTCCTCTTCATTCACCCATTTTATTTTTATTAGCTAGCTTAATTAATGACTATAATGCCCCTCCTTAAGTGGACTTTAATTGGGCCAAGCTTGGGCTCCCTTTTTATTTCTTTTTGGGCTTGCACTTTCTTATTCCTTTGTCTACTAATTAAAATGAGCTTGAGCTCCTCCACCAAATAAATTGGGTCATCACTAAACTTGCCATTTATATTAAATATTGGGCTAGCTCAATAATTTAATTGTTCTTAAATTAATTAATTACAAATCTCATGCTTAAATAAACACTTGGGCTACAAATTAATTCTTTGATCCTAAAAATCAACTTAGTTCTATACTTATTAACTTTTTATCCATTCCCCATTATTTAATTAGGGTTCCCTTACACACATTAGTAAGTTAATTTCTTACTCATACACACTTATTTCCTTAACCCAATTAGACTTGTTTTAATTAGGTTATAAAATTAATTAATTGAGATGTATAAAATAAATCTTTTAATCTTAGTATATATATTTATATACTAATATTCTCCCATATTATAACCTCTTAGGTTATTTAATTATCACACCTAATACATATATATTAGTTCACATAACTTAATTCTTAATTCACTTACTCCTATATTCATACAAGATAAATTATTAAATTGAGACATGGTCCATAATTCCTAGATTAGGTCACTAGTATATAATTAAAATACTAGAACCACATACACATAATCTTATGACTCATACACTAAACATATACCTCATTATCAGACTATCACTTATAGTCTACCAAATCATTCAAGTTCTTATCCAAAAATTTTGAAATCCTTAAAATTCCTTTACAGAAACGTCAAATCCATACACTCATTTTCTGTCTAGGTCTATTATTTAACCTTATTCAATCTTTTAAGATTTTATATAATTGTCGAAATTTTCGGGTTGTCACAGTAAAATGAGGCCATCCGGTCACGATTTCGTTTTCTGGAATTTTCCAGAAAACGTAAGATCTAGCCCTCTGACATAGTTTGACCGAGCTAAATCTGGAGATTTGGATGTTGTTGAACTGAGATGTTGTTATGTAAATGTTCATTGACACATGGACTATAGATTTAAATCATAAAATCGACCATTTGATGACCAGAACCAAGATTAAAATGATCTAGAAAGTGCCTACTTGATATGCCTGGGTTTCTAGGTTACACAAAAACCCAAATACCTTCTAACAGTGACTTTGAGGGCTCGAATCTTGATGGTGCTGTGTGATTTAGCCTAGATTATTGTTGATGCTTGTAGTGTTACATAAACACTACAAGATCAAGGTTAAAAATTGCCTAGAAATATTTTGGATTAAGAATTAAGGCTGGTCAAACGAGGCCCCTTGAGAACTAAACGGTCAGTGTTCTTGAGCCCAAGAACACCTAAGACGACAGAAAGCGTCGTTATATGCTATAGCGACGGTTTATTTAATTTTATTTTCTGAATTTCCTAAAAATAATTAAAAATAGAAAATAAATTCTAAAAATTACAAAAATGGTTTTAAAAAATATTTTTAAAGTATGAAAAATAATTTTTGAGAATTTGAAATATTTTTCATTAATAATTATAATTATTTGAATAATAATTATATTTAATTTATTTAATTAGTATATTAAATAAATTAGAGAAAAAAGATTTTAATATTATAAAAATCATTTTAAATAAGAATAAAGTGTTTAAAAATATTTTGAGTTAAAAAATATAACTTTTAATATTTTTGGAGAATTTTCATTAATAATTTAATATTAATGATATTAGATTTATTTATTTATCGTATTAAATAAATGAGTTAAAAATGATTATAGTGAATTAAAAATCATTTTTAATGAGAATAAAGTGTAAGAAAATATTTTGAATTATAAAATATAATATTCAATATTTTTGGAGAATTCTCATTTATAATTTAATATTAATGATATTAGATTTATTTAACTATTATATTAAATAAATGATAGAAAAATGAATTTATTGATTTAAAAATCATTTAAAATTGAGAAAAATAATTTTAAAATATTCTAAGTTATAATTAATGACTTTTAATATTTTGATGTTAAATTCATTAATATTGAAATATTAACGGTGATGGTTTAAAAATGATTTTAAATATTTTAAAAATCATTTAAGTAAAATATTGATGATTTAAAAATATTTTAAGTTATTAATAATAACTTTAATATTTTGACAAGTATGTCATTAATATTTTCTTATATTATTAAATATTAATGATGATAAGATTATTTGATATTTAAATCATTTATAAATGATTCCAGTATTTGAAAAATTATTATAAATTATAATAATTGTTTATAAATTATTAAAAGCTTCCAAAAAATATTATAAATGATATTTGTCTTATCTAAATAATATTGAAGCTTAGAGACCGAGGTTAATTGAAAATAAGTGTGTTAATTGTCGGATAGGGTGACCAGTACATCGAGAATAGATCGAAGTCCAACCAGACCGAACTAGTTAGACTTGATAAGTATTTATATAGGTTATAAACACTGATGTGACTATGTGGTAATGTGCCTAGGAGAAAGATTGACTGTAAATTACAGTGATACGTGTTGTAATTTATTGTGCTAATTGTGAGACCGATATTGTGATTATAGGTCTTTTAAACGCAGATAAGTATATTGTGTAGCAGTAATCAACGCGGAAGGCAAGTTTCTTAACTCAACCTTGAGTTATATTTGTTTAAATACTATGGTGGCTAATTATTGTTGATTAGACTACGTCCAATAATTTATTGTTGATTATTCGCGGTTAGTGCATGTTTATTAATTCAAATTGAATTAGTGATTCTGAGAATATACTTGTAGAATAACTGTTATTGGATATTCACATCCGTAGAAGCTATTATTGATTTCAAATAGTACAGTTAAATTCTGTCGATTGTTTAATCGTATTGAAACATGTCTTAGCTAATTGTTTTGGCTAGACGAATATTTGTTAGAACTTGATAGGTTCGAGAAGAGAAGATAAAAGTGTTAGAGTTTATGCCCTAGAGGCCAATTATTTGATATAATTGCTTAACGTTTTGATATTATGTTTGATTGAATAAATGAATGATTTTATAATGGCTCTATTTACTGCGTTATATAAATGTTAACATAATAAAAATCCTTAGAATAATGATGCAAATTATATAGTTTCAAGCATGTGACTTGAACATGAGATTATATAATTATAATTAGTATCATTGTTCATAAATTTCCCTAGTCGAGTACCATTATTGATGGGACAACAATGATGCATTAAGACTAGTATGTTGATTGACTGATGACCAAATCTCATTGGTCATAAATATATGAGATATTAAGTCAATGCATAGGTACATGTTAGAGAACAATGTACTGGACAGACCCACCATGAGAATTTTATATGGAGCATTATGCAAAGTGTCATTAGTAATTCTCATAGTGACAATGATGTAATGGACCTCCGACCTGAAATCACTATATTACTACACGAGAATTTATGTACTTTGATATCATCAAATGTCACCTTTAATAGGGTGGACTATAAAGGTGATTATTGGGTACATCATGAATCGTGTGAGGAATATGAGTGATCTAGATGGAATTTAACCATCCTATATATTAGGGGTGATATCCATATGCCTCTTGATTGAGTAGGATTATAAAATGCATGGCCATGCTCAAATAATGATTTGTTTCATATAGTCCACTCATTGATCAAGAAAAACTCAGATTAAATTATGAAGAGTATGGCACATTCCATGACTCAAGTTTAATCTTGGATATTAAGGTTAAAAGGATTAAATTATATTGAAACATTGGTCACGAAAAGGTTGCATCGAATCATCGATCTTATTATTACTTGGGTAGCAGTGATGTATTACTAGATGTCGCTCACCGTTTATAACTTTATAATATTATTTTAAAGTTATTGCCAACGTAATAATAACCTATAAGGACACACACAAAGAACGTAATTAAAAGGAAATTAATTTAAATTGTAAAGATTTAAATATGTCAATATGATTGATATAATTTTAAATTACGAATTTAAATTAATAGGATAATTTATATATAGGTATATTAATTAAGTAAGACTTAATTAAGATATATATAAATTTGGATTTTAATAACATTAGGTTTTGATTAATTCCTCCAAACTGCTATATATATGATATATATCAGTCACTTTAGGTTTTACGTCAAAACAAAAGAAAAACCCTAGCCGTTCTTAGAGAGAGACTAGAGAAAACAGTTCAAAAATCCTCATTCTTGGTGGCTAGTACCGCGTTTCCTTCTTCTGCAGATCGTAGGATGATTCGTGTGGAGCGTTCGTGTGGATACCATACAGACGCAGTCCGTTTGAATTGCGTTGGAGATTCGACCGTATCGATTCTAGCTTTTACAATCGGTATAATTTCTTACCACTGAATTAATTATTTTTCGCATGGATCCTATTTTAGGGTTTCGAAATTGCTTTAAATTTTAATTTTTGTTGTACGTTTCTGTATCGAAATCCCAACAAAGAGAACTAAATTATTATTGATAGATTAGTGTCAGTTTTTTCGGCTAGATTGAAAAAGAAAAATTGATAGGTTTGAGAAGAGAAGAGAAGTGATTAGATATTAAAATCATTGTATTTTATTGTTAAATCAAATTCTGATTCAAAAACTGAGAAGAACAACCTTTTATATAAAGGGAACATATTTGGTCGTATATTCGGCTATTGCGCGTATTTTAAGTATTATGCTTAATATAAGGTATAATAAAGCTAATCACTTGTTATACTTGCAGAGGGGTATGATTTAATCTTTATGGTTATCTAATACACCTGCGTATATATCAAAGTAAATCTTTGCTAGATACCTGAGAAGAGAAGTTCTAGATCTTTTGTGATCACTCAGCATAAACTCTGGAAAATATTTCCATCTTGTTATTCAATTGAATATTGTAGAGACCTTGAAAGAATTGTACTTTTTTTCAATATCGAATTATTGTGTTGCATAGGTTGCGAGAAGACTTATTAGTGATTAATGAATTTTTTAGCTATTTTAAAGTTCCCCGAACTTTGGTGTCATTCTATCGAAATAGATAGTCTGTTATTCTTGATTCTTATACATTCATTGTATGCCTTAACTTGCGGGGTAAATTTTTTTACTCACCCTTGCTAAAGAAAACATTTCAGCTAGGAACGAAGTGGCTGAAGGTGCTGAGAATAACAAAGGCAAAGGCATGTTGCTGGAATAGTTTAATGAACATTATTATTCTTATGTTGTTTTGTAAACCCTTTTTATATATCTAAAGGGTATAATTGTACTGTTAAGGTTAGATAACCTGGGACAAATGTATTAACTATATCAATTAATGTGGTGTAATATTCTATTCATCAATGAATGGGTAGTTAGATGTTAATTATATTGTGGATCGTGAGCACCAAACTCGGGGGTCAGGTAACCTGGATTTGGGGGTGTCACAGGTTGGTATCAAAGTTGTAGGTTATAAACCTTAAGTGGGGTGGGAAAAATCCTAGAATTATAACCATAATCGAAATTTAGAATACTCATTTAGAGTACTAAGTGACGGATTGTTGATGTGCATCAATAGTGAGATATATGGACACATAGTGTGAGAAGTTTGTACTGGTAAAGTACTAATCAAGTTATTTAAACTGATTGTTGGATGTCTAGAGAAGATGAAATGAGTACGGAGATGCTAGTGGTTGTTGCACCAATGCCAGTAGCCGAGGTGCCAGCGCAAAGCGAATCAATTGAAGAAGTGGGAAAAGATGAACCCATGGTGAATCTGGGGAGTGATCATGATGATTATCCCTAGATGTATTTAAGTGGTGATGAAGAGGAGGAATCTGAAGAAGCTAAGGCAAAAAAAGAGAATAAGACCAAAGTGGGAGAACAAGATCAAGAATCTAGAGAAGTACAAGAACTCCAGAGTAAAGTGTTTCTCTTGGAGGAGTTAGGGAAGACAGAGCGAGCGTTATGCGATATGATCAAAGAATATAACGATTTGAAGGCGCATGTGGGAAGGATAAAGACTGAAGGTGGTGAATCATCTGAAGGAGCAATCAAGTAGCAGAAAGAGAAGAATAAAAGAAAGAGGGACAACAACATCGATAATTCTGAAAATTTAAACCCGAAGAAGAAGCAAGTCTGTAGCAAGTGTGGGAAGGCTCACGTGGGAGAATGCATGATGGGGAAGAACATGTGCTTCAATTGTAAGCAGGAAGGACATATTTCTTTACATTGTTTTAAGCCGAATATGAGGAAGTGTTTTTCATGTGGAAGAACGGGTCACAGATTCATAAAGTATCCTAACAAAAAGAAGACTGGTGAAGGGAGTGGATGGCAGATATCTTAAGATTAAGCGATAGTATCTTTTGGATAGTGTGTGAACATATGTAAACATATATATATTTGTATTAATGAAATCTTTATTTTCTATATGAATATAAGATTAAGATTAATTTTTGAGTTCTTAAAACTCATACTTATGGTAAGTTCATGAGTCATAATTATATGGAATGTTTTGAACCCCTCAGCGAATGGACGCCAGAGGTCTGACTAGGATAAGTTCATAAACTCATATAATTGTGACATGTTCCTGAACCCTAGGTGTGGTAAGTTTGATGAACTGAGAATAGTTATGTGTGAATGGAGAATTACGAATTTTTGTTTAAAGTCGGAGAATTACAACTTTTGTTTAAAGTTGTGTGGTTAATCTCGATATTATTTAAAAAGGGATAGTGTTATGTGTTAAGTGCTAAATGTACTGTGTGCTATTTGAATAAATATGCGATTATATGAGAATTTTTTTTTATTCTTATTGTGTTATTAATAAAAATTTGTGTAGAGAAGGAGAATTAATGTAAGATTTTTATCAGATAATGGCGCCAAGGAAGGGAGGTCTAAAGGGAAATATAGAAGAACAATTTTTGAATCTGAAGTAGAAGAATATAACAGTGACAGAATATTTTGTCAAGTTCAACGAGTTAGCTAAATTTTCTCCACATCGAGTGAACATTGAGGAGCTTAAAGCACGATGTTTTAAGAACGGATTGAAATCGTTGGTACTCGAGAAGTTAGATGTGCTGCAAATTAATTTATTTTCAATTTTATTAGAAAAAGTCATTATCACTGAGGGAGAAATTGAAGCTGTATTAAAGAATAGTCAAGAAAAAAGAAAGGAGGCTGAAGGAAATAATATGATAGGTGGTAGTAGAGGTAGTGATCTTAATAAACGTAAGAGGGATGGTGATGTTAATTCAGGAAATAATCTAGAAGAGATTAGGAAGAAAGGTATGACGTGTGCAGTTTGCGAGAAGCATCATCAAGGAGTTTGTTTGAAGAAACAAAGACTCTATTATAACTGTGGCCAAAAGGGACACATGTCTCCCAAGTGTCCCATTCCAAAGAAGACACAAAGTTGTTTTGCGTGTGGATCGACCGATCATCTGGTTCAGAATTGTCCGAAGAGAAACGTGGAAAAGGAAAATGTCAACAAGGGAACCAATATTGGAACAATATGGATTAAAGAATCAGCTCAGCATGGAAGACCAACATCATTTACTTTTAGCATGACAGTTTTAGACCCAGAGGCTACACAGGAGTTAGTGGTGACAGGTAACGATTTCATTGAGAAATTAAATTACGCGAGAAATACGAGTTATATATTACGGTGAATTGTTTTCTTTTATAAGATTCAAATCACAGGTTAGAATTTAGAGACACAAAAGAATATTGTGTTGATAAGAGTGAATTGATGATACAACTTTAAAAGATTGTAGGGAGTAAGAAAGCGGTGATTCCAAGGACAGAATCCTTATGAGGAAGGGAGAATGTAATAACCCGGGATTTTGAATAATCCAAATTTTTACGAATAATTTTTTTTATTATTTATTTTAATTAATATTGATATTGATTATCAATATTGTGATGTGTATATGTGATACGATATTAGAGAATAGGTCAAATTGTGTTTTAATTGAGAAATAAGAGTACAATTGTGCTTAACTAATTTAGAGACCCTAACCCTAAGTCCGGATAGAGATTCGATAGAAAATATAATTAAAATAATTATATTGATGAGTACGCGTTTGTACTGTATAAAGTTATTGATCAATGATTGATCGGATATGGTTTAAACAATTAGTAAACCCTAATAAGGGATTAGAAATCCTAATCTCAGATTTAGAAACCCTAACGCACAGTTAGAAACCCTAATTGTATGCCAGAAAACCCTAATTTTAAATTCGGGAATCCTAAACCCTAATTAGGAAACCCTAATCTTAATTAGCAAGCCTAACGTGATTATTAAACTTTAATATGATTAGAAAACCCTAATTTAATTAGGAAACCCTAATTATAGTTTTAAAATTTTAATTTTCTATTTTAAAACCCTAAATAGAAAATCCTTGAAATTTAAAGTTGTAAAACCTAAGGGTTAGAATCTTAGGGTTATGTGACAACCCGAAAATTTATAAAATCTTGAATGATTAGAATAAAGGTTAAAGAATAAAACCTATAAGAGAATTTGAGGATTTATTTAAAAATTTTAAGAAGAACCTATATGGTTTGCTATTCGTATGAGAATAGAGAAAATATGGGTTACAAAATTCTAAAACCCTAGAAATGAATTAATATGTACTTGAAGGAATATCAAGAATAAGGTATTATGATACTTGTAAAATGTGATGTGAATTGAATAAGTATAAAGTCGTTAGTTAATATGATTAGCAATATGAAGGGAGTAATATAAAACTCAAAATTTGAGTTAAAGATAGAATTTTGAAGCACAGACTGCTCGGTTGCGTCCGGAACGTCAAGTTTAGTCGGAATAGACAGTAAACACAAAATGTGTAAATGTTGACTTTTAATCAAAGTCAACAGTTGACTTTTTATGGAGAAAAGTCAAAATTAGTGTGGAAAGTGAAATATGTTATGCTTATGTGAATTATGTGTATGATCAAAAAAATATATATTATATAATGTGAATACATTTATTTTGTATATAAAAGTTAATTAAGAATTAAGTTATATAACCTAATATATATATATATATATATATATATATATATATATATATATATATATATATATATATATTAGGTGTGATAATTAAATAACCTAAGAGGTTATAATATGGGAGAATATTAGTATATAAATATATATACTAACATTAAGAGATTTATTTTATATATCTCAAAATAATTAATTTTATAATCAAGTCTAACTGAGTTATGAAATTAAAATGGCATAAGCAAGGAATTTAATTTCTTATGTGAGAAATAAAAACCATAATTAAATTATTAGGGTAAAATAGAATTAAAAGTATTGGACTATAACGATAGCATAGCCCAATAATTTAATAGAGCCCAAGAGAATTAAATTTAATGGACTAAGGAAGTTATATGATTTAAACGAGCCCAATTAATTAATTAAGCATGGCACTTGTAGATAAACTGACTAAGGGCGATTAAATTATTTAATCTAGCCCAATATATTATATATGTGACAAGTATTATATTGACCCAATTTAATTAGGGTTGAAAGCTCAAGTTAGTTTTTGTTAGTAAGTAAAACAAGTAAATTTGTTAGCTCTATGGAATTAAATAAGGGCTAAACTAAGCGCACTTGTGGGAGAATAATAATATAAAAAATTATATTAAGTTAAGAGATATATTTTTATTATCTCAAATTATTAATTTTATAACTTAATTAAAACAAGTTTAGTTGGGTTATAAAATTTAATGTACAAGAGTGATGATTTAAATTCTAAATATTTGGAATAGATACCCTAATTAAATATGTGATAAGATGAAATGATTGGACTATGTCAATTCTACACAACCCAAAGAATTATTAGGAAAGCCCAAAAGATTTAATGAGTGACCCAATTTTTAAACCCAATTAATGAAGACATTTTGGACATTTAATAAAGCAATAAAAATAAAAAATGTATGGGCAATAAGAAAGCCAAATGGCCGGTTAAAAAAAAGAGAAGGATCGGCAATTAAGAGATAAAAAGAGAGAGGAGAGAGATAAAGAGAAAAAAAAAGAAAGAAGTAAGAGAAAGAGAGAAGAACGGGAAAAAGAAGAAATAGGGAGAGAAAGAGAAGGGTGGTCGAAGCCATGGAAGAAAGAAAGGAGGAGAAAAATCTTCCATGGAAGATGGAAGAAGAAGAAGAAGTAAAGGTATAACACTAATTTTTTCCTTTCTTCCTAAGCTTGATTTCCTTTATTTTTTTGATTTGATGAAAGGGGTTTTTTGATTTGGATGCATAAAACCCTTTGATCTATGTGTTTTTCATGGATTCAAGTATGGATCTACCCATATTGGATATTGATTTGGTTGAAATCAAAAATAAAAATTTTCTAGTTTAGAAATCCAAAATTTCTATTTACTTTGAAAATCCACCGTTTTAAATCTATAACTCCTTTTTACGATCCGTCAAAGAAAGGTTCTAGATATATGTGTTTACTAGTTAACCCAAGTGGTAGCACTCAAAAATGTTGAGTTTTCATAGTGTAGTGACTGATTAAGCCAAAACAGTCCCAATTTTCTAACAAAAATACAAACTGTTTTGGGGCAGTCTGAAATGGGGGTATTTTCATCCACTTTTTGTGCTTTAAAAATTTGGAAAAAATTTGGGGTGTTAATATCAGAAGATATGCAACTTGTGTAAAAATTTAAGAATTTGTGGCCATACGGTTTGAGAGTTATGGATTTTACGGTGAAGGGCTATATTCATGAAGCCACCCAAATAACTCTCTGTGTATAAATCCAAATATTACAAAGTTTTTACTAGAAGTACATGTGTATAACAGGAACATACTATATAAATTTCAGAATTTTTGGAGTTAATCTGAATTTATGAAAAATCGGAGAATATTTGGACATTATGGACTATTTAAATATAGTAAATGGATTTTAAAAATTTCGGAAAAAATATATGTTCAATATGGAACTATATTCTGTCAAATCTCAGAAAAGAAATAGTTTTTGAACTGATTTGGTATTTTTCATCTAAATGATGATAAATGGATAAATGGAGTTAATTAAATATATGATGTCCAAAAATATGAAAAATACGATTTATGACTTGAGACCCTTGAGCATGGCTTATGCAGATTTTTTATGAAGGTTTGGGTCGGGTGTGAAGTGTTGTGATGCTTATGGCATTTTAGAATGTTAAATAAGTTAATTAATAAAAAGGAAAACAATTGAAATAAATTGTTTAGTAATGTGATTAATGACTTAAATTATTTTTATATGACTAATAATATTGGATTAAGATATTATTAGTAGTATTTGACTATAATGTTATTAAAAGGTTAATAATCTTAACGTAAAATATTATTACATAATTAATAATATTCGACATGAGATTAAAATAAGAGATTTATATTATTTTTCAATATAATTGTTGAAATTGGTATTTAATGAACTATGATATGTTTATAATAGACTAAAATGAGAATTCAGGGTGCTGAATTGGATTTTTGATTGTTGAAATGGTTTCAGTCTACTGAAATTTTTTGTGGTCTGCTGAAATAGTAATTTCAGGATGCTGAAATGTAATCTAGTTTACTGAAATGATATTTCAGCTTACTAAAAGGTTATCTAATTTAGTAAGATAACATATAAAAGGGAAAACTTATAAGTATAAGTTATAAGTAATGAAAAGATTATCAAAGTATAATGATAATACTGAGACTAAGGTGTAATATCTAATACTTAACTTTGTGATTCAAAGTTAGACAAGTTAATATAAGTTGATGAGATTATAAGTAAGTAAATGAATATGGTGTTAAGATTATCTAATATTTGACTATGTGATTAAGTGTTAGATAATATTATGGAATAAGGTATGATATGCTAATTGAAAGATCAATCTTATACATGGTAGGTCTGTTCAATAAAGAGAATAAATTAAATTGTGTAGCGGTAATCGACTATGCAGGCAAGTTTCCTTAACTCAAACTCGGGTTATATTTCAAAGCATGTTAGTGAATGATTATCGATGATTATTCACGTCTAAACTGATTATTGATTCGCATTTAGTGCATGTTGTATATGTTTATCAGGTATGAAAGGCTGGTCACCTTCATTACCATAAGGTTCAGTTAAATTGTTCAGGGTCATTATCGACCTTCAAACATTATTGATTCAGTCATTTAATTAGTGACTTCTTGATTCATGTTTCTTCACAATTATTAAATTGTTGAAAACTTGAAAGCTTATTATTCTTTCAATCATGATATATCTTTATTGAATTTAAACTTGCTGGGCAATGTAGTTGCTCACCCTTGCTATATCATGATAATAAATTTCAGATAAAGACGAAGGCTTGAAGAAGGACAGAGACAAAAATAAAATACAGTAATAGATTGTTAAAAGGATAACTATTTGGTTATCTTATTGTAAACCTTTGTAATTTTGAAGGTATGTATTTAATTAAGGTTAATAAACCTGGGAAAATGTTTATAGAATTATGTAAAATAAACAATATATGTTTATTTGTTCCGCATTAGATAATAGAATATGTATGATGATGAAGTATCGTAACGTACCAAGTCCGAGGTTCTTGGGACCCAGATTTGGGGATGCCACAGTTAAACCCTAAGGGTTAAACCCTAAGGATTTGGACAATGTCTAGTATGCCATTAAAATTATAATACAAATGACCATAATACCCTTTTTCATTTTTTTAATGAGCTAACTTGCAAATCTTTCCATATTTGAAGTTGATGACCTACTAATGTTTACATTGTGACTTATAATCTCCAGCCAACCAATCCACATATCAGATCTATACATTACATCTTTGTATTATAAAAGATTTAGAAAGAGAAATTAGTTCACCAAACTTGACTCATTTGCACCCAAACTCTTAACAACTATCTCTCTCACCAAACCTCCGAAAATTTATAAGTATTTCAGTCACAATATACCTCTCTAAAACGCCCACATCAGTTAAGGAGATCTAAGATCAAAGCTTGGACAAAGAAGGTATAAAAGCCCTAACCCCATTTGATCTTATATAGTAAGAAATTTTTTGTGTTTTAAGTGTTTAATCATGTGTTAGAAGATGTTTTTAGATGATCTATGATAATCCATCATAGATCTATAGCATCAAAAGGCCTTAAAGACCAAGTTTTCAAAAACTTCTAGAACCCTAAAAAAATGGTCTGGCAAACTAAAGTCAGAGCCCATAAATTCTTCTCTGTTTATGCTTTATGTTGTTTTAAGATTTGAATGTGAAGTCTGACATGAGGACTGTGATCTGGAAATGGAATCATAGCTATTACAGGTCCAGATTGCATGTTATTCTAGGTCAAAGTGAGTTGACCGAGCATGACCAGTCGAAATCCTTTGGTAGCTTCTGACAAGTTTTTCAATCGCTTTGATCTGTCAGGTATGATGTGTTTTATTGATGTTTTTGTAACCAAGTTGTAGCCTGATAGTTGGACTATAGATTTATGTCTTTAGATATCTTAAACAACAAACAGATTTGATGTTGCGGATGGTCAAACTAGGCCATCCGGTCACGATTTTGTTTTCTGGAACTTCTAGAAAACGTAAGATCTAGCCCTCTGACATAGTTTGACTGGGCTAAATCTAGAGATTTGGATGTTGTTGAACTGAGATGTTATTATGTAAATGTTCATTGACACATGAACTTTAGATTTGAATCATAAGATCGACCATTTGATGACCAGAACCTAGATTAAAATGATCTAGAAAGTGCCTACTCGAACTGCCTGGGTTTCTGGGTTACCCAGAAAACCCAGATACCTTATGACAGTGACTTTGAGGGCTTGAATCTTGATGGTGTTATGTGATATAACCTAGATTATTGTTGATGCTTGTAGTGTTACATAAACAATACAAGATCAAGGTTAAAGATTGCCAATAAACATTTTGGATTGAGAATTAAGGCTGGTCAGAGGAGGCCCCTTGAGAACTAAATTGGCAGTGTTCTTGAGCCCAAGAACACCTAGGACGACAGAAAGGGTCGCTATAGGCTATAGCGACGGTTTATTTAATTTTATTTTCTGAATTTCTAGAAAATAATTAAAAATAGAAAATAAATTCTAAAAATTACAAAAATAGTTTTTAAAATTATTTTTAAATTATAAATAATAATTTTTGAGAATTTGGAATATTTTTCAATAATAATTATAATTATTTGAATAATTATGATATTTAATTTATTTAATTAGTATATTAAATAAATTAGAGAAAAATGATTTTAATATTATAAAAATCATTTTAAATAAGAATAAAGTATTTAAAAATATTTTGAGTTATAAAATATAACTTTTAATATTTTTGGAGAATTTTCATTAATAATTTAATATTAATGATACTAGATTTATTTATTTATCATATTAAATAAATGAGTTAAAAATAGTTTTATTTAATTAAAAATCATTTTAAATGATAATAAAGTGTTAAAAAATATTTTGAATTATAAAATATAATTTCTAATATTTTTGGAGAATTCTCATTAATAATTTATTATTAATGATATTAGATTTATTTAACTATTATATTAAATAAATGATAGAAAAATAATTGTATTGATTTAAAAATTATTTAAAATTGTGAAAACTGATTTAAAAATATTCTAGGTTATAATTAATGACTTTTAACACTTTGAAGCTAAATTCATTAATATTTAAATATTAATGGTGATGGTTTAAAAATGATTTTAAATATTTTAAAAATTATTTAAGTAAAATATTGATGATTTAAAAATATTTTAAGTTATTAATAATAACTTTAATATTTTGACAATTATGTCATTAATATTTTTATATTATTAAATATTAATGATGATAAGATTTTTTGATATTTAAATCATTTAAAAATGATTCTAGTGTTTGAAAAATTATTATAAATTATATTAATTTTTTATAAATTATTAAAAGCTTCCGAAAAATATTATAAATGATATTTGACTTATCTAAATAATATTAAAGCTTAGAGACCGAGGTTAATTGACAATAAGTGTGTTAATTGTCGGATAGGGTGACCAGTACACCGAGAATAGATCGAAGTACAACCAGACCGAACTAGTTAGACTTGATAAGTGTTTATATTAGTTATAAACACTTATGTGACTATGTGATAATGTGCCTAGGAGAAAGATTGACTGTAAATTACAGTGATACGTGTTGTGATTTATTGTGCTAGCTGTGAGACCGATATTGTGATTATATGTCTTTCAAACGCAGATAAGTATATATATATATATATATATATATATATATATATATATATATATATATATATATATATATATATATGATCAACCACCACGAAGCACCTCCATGGGGGATCGAAAATGTAAAGAAAGTTATAAAAAGCGATCAACCGCCACGAAATAAACTCCTGGCGGGACGAAATGTAAAGAAAGTAGTAAAAATGATCAACCGCCACGAAGTAAACTCCAACTGGGACAGAAATATATATATATATATATATATATATATATATATATATATATATATATATATATATATATATATATATATATATATATATATATATATAAGCGATAAACGCACAGGATATATAACGATCCCGGCTCTGTTTATCATTTCAGCGATTTGTCGCTATATATATATAAAAACAGTAAACGCACCGGACATAAAATTCAGGCTCATCGAACAGAGTTCGACAACAGTTCATATATATATATAAGCAAATAAACGATCTGGACGTAAGTCCAGGCTCAATCGAGGAATAACTTGATAGTGTTAGTCCATATATATATATATATATATATATATATATATATATATATATATATAATGTACAAAAAAAAATAAAAGCCGCGGACCGAAGTTCGGGCATAAACACGCAACACAACTCTCAACGTGCATGATCGTGTGTGCACAATAGCGGAGAAAGGCTTTAGAAAATGTAAGAAGGCTTATAGTGGACTACCAAAGAAGACTCCAATAACTTTAAGTGGATGAACACTCGGCTCCCACCGATAAAAAGTAGTTATATATGAGCTTACAAGTGTTTAAAATGAGAAAGCACTCAGTTTAGGGTGTGTACAGAGCAAATTGGACAGGGCTTCCTCACCTTTTTCTTTTTAAAATGGTGCACCAATCCCTCTTTTTATCGAGGGGAGAGCCGCAGGTGTACCTGCAGCTGCCCGGGGTGCCCCGGGTTCTATGGGTCCTATCGTCTCGAAGTACATGCATGAATGCTATATGTTATCCGCTCGAACTTTCAGAACTTCAATCTGGGCATTCGATCGAGGTGTATAAGACCTTTTATGGCAAGCTATTATCGAGAGCTACACAATGACATGTGATTAGAGGTTGTATGATGTCAGGAAGATGGGACCATACCCTTGGTCTTCAAGCTTCAAATTCCATCTGGTGTGCTGTCTTGTGCAGTAGTCACTCGGGATTAGAGCTCTCTGGTTCTTGTAAGATATTGATGTGTAGAATGTATGTATGAATGTTGTTGAGATGGTGCAATGGGATTGGGATGGCAAAATGATGATTCTACCCCTCACCGAGGTTATCTCCAGTTTGAGTTGTTTTTAGCGGTCGTTGCTCAGGGTTATCTCTGAGATTGGACTGTTGTAGGTGTTGACCGTCCTCAGGGTTGTCTTTGAGGTATGCCTTGCTTCCCATGGTTATCTCCAGGCTTGGGGACTAAGTGCCTCGGGGTTATCGCCGAGTGTTGAAGCTGACAGCGTAGGTTTGAAATAAGCCTTTTGGGGTTATCTCCGAAACTGCAACTGCATGCCTCGAGGTTGTCTCCGAGGTTTGATATTATCTTTCCCGGTGTTGTTTCCAGGACTGAGACTAAGTATCTCAGGGTTATCTATGAGATAAGACAGTCTTCTATGGTGTGATTTCTGGTATTTGAACTGCATTCCTCGGGGTTATCTCCGAGGTTAAAATTGAAAATCCCTGTGTTATTTCTGGGACTGAGCTGGATGTTTAGGGTTTATCTCTGAGATAGTAATAACTGAATATCCCTGGGTTGTCTCCAGGATTGAACTAAGCTGTCTTCCATGGTTATCTATGAAAGACGATTCTGCCATCCTAAAATGTTAGTAACAGGTATGCAGAAAATTTTGAGTGTCTACAGATGCCCCTCTTTATCATATTCATGTAATGCAATTGCATGGATAGGATAAAGAAATACTAGACACTTGAAATGTAACAAGATAATCATGATGCAATGTACATCAGCATGATGAAAATGTATGTAGTTTGTTGGATTATTTTCCAACATGGTGGGATGATTGTCGGCTCCCTTGGACTTCTGCCAGGGATTGGAATTATCACATATAACCCTGACAAACTGCTTGGATGTGTGCTCCAAAGTTCTTCAGAACCTCAAGGATGTTGACGTTAGGATTATCACCAAAGCCCTTAATCCGGTGCAGACCCTCACTGAAGATGTATCTCTCATGTACAAAAGATTCTATGGGGATGTGATTTATTTGTTGAGGATGTGTATAACATATTCCATCATCAGTCTTTCTTGATGAGGATGCTCTGTTGGAGTTATTGCCAACATTCTGTGTTGGTCTTACCTTCGATGAAATGCGCATTAGCTGATGGAATCCATGATGGGTATAATGTCAAGGCTGCTTGACCTTTGTTGACGTGTGCATCAACGGATGAAATCATCGGATGGCTTCCGATGCTTCGATGAGTTTACTTGTCATCGGCTGAAGTAACATCAAGGTTGCTTAACCTTCGTTGACATGTACATCAACGGATGAAACAAGCGTGATACCCTCGCCGGGGAACTGTACTTTAACAGATGAAAATGTGTGATACCCCCGCCAGGATATGTACTTCGACATATGAAAACGTGTGATACCCCCGTCAGGGATATTTACTTTGACATATGAAAACGCGTGATACCCCCGCCAGGGATATGTACTTCTGGAGTTGCGACCCCCAACTGACGGCATCGAACCTTTGCGAGGTATTGCCGAGTGTGATTTACAACCGCTGAGATTATCAGTATAGTATAACCTGTGTTTTGGCGAATACTAATGAATGATATGAAAATCCACAGTTTGGCTCGAGAAAATTAGAATTTTAGGCTACTATGTTCAATCGTGTAGCGTTTTTATATCTGATTTGGCCTTTTTAGCTTATGAAAACTCCTTTATAACTCAAACTGGACCAAGTTGAAGGGGTGGGACCCAGCCTAGGATCCGCACCTATAATAGCCGCATGTTTACCTGCGGCCAACCGTGGATGGCTTTAAAGGATGCAGGTTGCCTTTTTAAGTTATTTCACGTTGCGCCGCACAAGAAATCCAACAGCTCTTCTTCAAATCTGCTGAGTTCGGGCGTCTTTCTGTAAATTATGTCACCGTACAAGTGTTCTACATTGTCCTGGTAACATATGCATACCTTCTTTTCAAGTTCTTATACGTTGGAAAATGACTTATCACATGAAATACTTCCAAACATATAATAGTGAATATGCATGCTCAAATGTCTTGATAAAAAATATTCAACATAGTAAATGTTAGTATTAAACCATGCTGAACATAATGATGTTAAAAAATTTGACTTTTGAAACAGTCAAATTGGCACCTTTTTTCTCCTATTTCTTATCCTATTTGAGGACAAATGAGCAAAGGTGGTAATGCAAAGTAATCCTGGTAATTAGGCTACCTTTATGGATTGATGACTTTGACATTTTAATGCATATAGTATGTATATGACTGTGGTCAGGTGTGCTATTGAATGGCAACCTAGTCATGCCTATGTGAATATGGATTGCCCTATTTATAGAGAAAACTATGGCAAAAATTTTCCAAAATGTAGGCATTGGGTAGTTATGTATTTTTAACTCTACTGTAGACGTATATTAAAATAATGCATGCATGCATGTTGTCATAAAATGCATTTTGACAAGCTCTATGTTAGAAAATACCACACCCTTTCTGAGGTGATTTGGAGACTTATTGTCCAGATATTATGGATTCGGATAAGCTAAATAGTTCCCGCAGGACCACTTCTGGTGTACGGAGGAGGGCTTCCAAAGTTCCTCAACCCCGTTCAATTAGACAGCCTCGTCGTCTGGCAGAGGCGGTGATTCGTCCTATCCTGGTTGATGCACCGAATGTCGAGGATGAGGAGGAGGAGGATGTACCGGTAGAGGCTCTAACTCCTGCTGCTCATATTCCCTATAGGGATGTCTGACACATTCAGGTGGCTATTCCAGATCTTTTGGGTGATTTGAGTCGCCACCCCTCAGTTTACTTGAATGCAAATGAGGTAAAAGCTGGATTTGATCTTCCTTTTTCCTATTGAGGAGGAGCAATGATTTTGACATTGATTTGCATGTGATGTAGGTTCCCGGATTTACACAGCCTCGAGGGAATTGGTTCAGCATACACTCCTTATATCAGGCTCTGTATCCAGATTACTGAGGTATTGTGCATGGTTGGGGCTTTGAGGCGTTATTTTCTGTCCTTCCCCGTCGTTGTCCATAGGGTTACCTCAGAGCATTGTCTGAGCGCTGGTTTCACCAGACTCAGTCTCTCTATTTGTTGAACTGTGAGGTGATGATGACGCTGATGGATTGGTGGTTTATCACCGGTATGGAGTTTGGAGGAGCGACAGTGCCATGTACGACAAATATTACCCTAACTGCTGTCAGATCCTTGTTAGGAGTCCCGACTGAAGCGCTCAAGGGCAGGACCGTTCGTATAGGTCCTTTGAGCGTAGATGCTATGAGTGGGCTATTGAGTGAGCCCATACCTGCTGATGTAAGAGTCAGGGATTGCATTCTTCGGCGATTGTTTCTAGTTATCATTAGGGGTTACTTCATAGCAGACAACTCTTCTACGATATCATTCGCTTTGATCAGCGCCACACGGGATGTGGACCGTATTGGAGATTATGATTAGGGTTCCTACACCTTAGCCTATTTCCTCAGGGGAATGCGTATACGTTCATAGGGCTTAACCGAGGCTTGTCTAGGATTTTACCCGTTTCTGCTGGTGAGTATTTCTCTTTTGATTTCCCATGTACAGGTTGAGAATGTTCACTGACAGCAGGTGTTTTGCCTTTGTGTTGGCAGTTTTGGGCCTATGAGAGGCTTCCATGTTTGCGTCTTGTGAGTGTGTTAGGTTTAGATACCTATCCACAAGGACGACGATGACATCACTCCATTTTGGTGGAGGTTCCTGTAGCGGAGGGTTTCACCCATTGTCGCTTACAGTTAGAGTTATTGACAGCTAATGTCATCACTTGGGTTCCCTACTCTGGGGAAAATCTGACCATTGGATTTGAGGATGGATTCCCGACTGGTGTCGAGCACGTGATATCCACCCGTAGGATTCCTCTTTTCACGGATGGAGGATGGGAGCTCTATTTAGGAGAATGTGTTGTTAAGAGCACCACAGGAGAGATTCGTGAACCAATCTTGCCTCTTGCCAGGCATTATTGACTTGTGTTATAGTCACCCATCGATGACATCCCATTGATGGGTATAGACGGATATACTTTGTTAGAGGGTTCACATACTCAGGATACATTCCATCACTGGTGGTCTCCTCTCACCATTGGAGCCTAGACCCGCGCCACTCAGTTTATGGGGGATATGGTTCCTTGATCCGTGATGATGACGGATTGGATGTCCTGTGTTCGTGATCTGACTCATTTAACACAGATTGATCGTTTGACCCGATAATTGGATCGGGCACATTTTTTCATCAGGCACTTAGGCAGAGATCCTTCAGAGGTAGATACTTTTAATCCTTCCAGCTCAGGTGATGGCCCCTCAGGTGACCCATATGGCTTTGTCGGTGTAGATCCTCCCTTGTATAGGCCTGACATCCCTATTAATAGAGATCAAGTTACCCAGCCGGAGTTACATCAGGTGGATAGAATTGATGATGTAGATATTGACACCATTGTCTTCTTCTAATGTGTATTCTTGTTATCTCTTTTGATAGGCCTCTGTTAGATATTGGGTGGTTGTTCCTCATTCTCGCTATATCTTTTGATAGGCCTCTATTAGTAGTATGTCGTATGTGCCCCATTTCCCTATATTTTTAACTGTATAGAGATGATGTATGTAGATGATGATGTACTTAGGAATGTATGTACTATTTTCCATTCCCTACATCATATTGGCATCTATTGCTTGTTATGCACGTATCATGTTATGAATATGTATGTATGTCCAGAGATATTCAGCATTGACCGCTTGATGGTCTTATGATACGGCCTACATAGATGTCTTCTTCGACAGTCAGCCGCATCGATCACACCCTATAAGTGTTGATAGCCTCCCGTCTGAGGTCATGGTATGATAGTATATGTCACCTACATATAGGGTGATTGTATAACAACTATTACAATATTCCATGACCCTCTTGATGTTTCAGGTTCCCACAGGCTTTGTAGAGGGTATGCTGGAGCATAGGATACCGGAGAGACAAGTTTTCTGGTTTGGTATACAGGAGTTGACTCCTACATTGGAGGAGTACAAGCGGTTGATGGCATTGCCCTTAGACAGACCTTGCACTCATATGGCTGTCAGAGATATGCACCGATAGTTCATAACCCTCACCGTGTTACGGCGTATAGTAGTAGAGGATGAGATTACATCCAGCCATGTAATGTCCCAGCGCTTTCTGATAGATAGATTTGGCTCATTGGACAGCTACACATGACATTCTAGGGATTTTACCACACAAGAGGAATAGTGGCATTTGGCCAGAATGGATATATTCGTGATGTGCATAGTGGAGTATGTGTACATGCCACGGTATATGGATGAGCTGGACATCGATGTTATCATGGCAGTGAGAGCTCTCAGGGAGGGTCATACCATCATTCTGATGATTGTGGCGGAGACGCTGAGATCAACCACGTTTTGCAGCACTTACCCTACAGGAGTATTTACAGGCAGCTCAGACATGTTATATGTGTGGTTTATGTCACACTTGAAACCGATTGGTACTTTCTGCCGACATGGGTACTACTTTACCCATGATATAGCTATGTCTTACTCCTTTCAGCCATCAAAATGTATAGACGCTATGTCTTGGTCGGTATTCCTGGCAGAGATTAGAGATCCGTTTGGCATCCTGCCGTGTTCAGGGCTCAGCTCACCCTATAGCTTCATTACTCACGCTCTGAGCATGGATTATCTCCCTCTGGCTGATTTGAGGGGCATGACTACTTACCACCCACTGACTGTGATGTCATAGTTTGACCAGTTCTAGGACTTCCATCCTTTTGAGGGGGCATTTAGGTCAGCGTTTAGCTTCTAGCCATCTATCAGTAGAACACCGATCCCAGGTATATGCCTGTTGGGATCAGCGTGAGATAGCTAATTTTTTTGTTAGCCATCCGGGCTGTTTGTTATAGTATTCTTTGTGGATGGAGACAAAGACTTCATCGGCTGCGGCAGTATGCAAAGTGCCGGAGATTGATTTAGATGGTGGAGAGCCCATACAAGACATTAATTTTCCCACCAAGGAGGAGCCCTTTACTGGGTTGCCAGTAGCTCTTTTAGATTCTCCCAATACTAGCAATGTCATGATCCAGCAATCAGCACAGTATTTCGAGTAGAGTCTCCATCTGATGACCTTCGAGAGAGATTAGGCTAGAGCCTTGATGTTGACAACCCTTGATAAGAGAGACGATGATCTATTAGAGAGAGACGAGGCATTAGCTCGTAGAGATGTCGCTGTTTTTGAGCGGGATAAGGCCAGATAAGCCAGAGATGCACTGATAATCAAGAGGGATAGTGCCATATCTGCACGGGATGTAGCCATTACATATAGTACCACAGTGAGGTCCCTTACTACTGGCATGATTACAAAGATGAGCACGTATATTGATGAGCACCGCGTCACCATGCAGATCGCTGTAGATCTGTTAGCTCGTGTGGATACCCTTGTGCAGGAGACCACAGCGTTACCTCCTTCTTTCTGAAAGAGATGCCATGTTGGGCTTGATAGCTCGCATATACACTGATTTGTAGATGGGCTTGTATTTTTCTGCACAGACTAGCTTAGCCATTTTGTCATGTACAGTTTACATTGTATATATCAAACAACATTATATATAGCATGGAAATATAATTTTGATCACTTCCCTTTTAGTTATGCCTTGTTGCTTGCTTGATATTTGCATGTTTCTTCAGAGCTTGTGATCTTAATGTATTTTGAATTCCTCCTTGATGGATGGATATTGAGTTATTGCTGATTGATTTCGCAATTAATGAATACGTGCAAATATACACGGTCAAGAAGTAATAAAGTGAAAGTAGAGTATCGCTCCCACGAGGAATTATTTAATAAAAATTACCAAATACTAACTCTTAACCAAATCAATTTTATTTAAACAACCAATAATTATGATTTCTAGATTTAAGAAAACTAAATTAAACAAAACAAAAAGATTATTCTAAAAGAAAGCAAATAAACAACTAAGAATTGATGGAATTCAGATAAATAAGAATTAAGACTCCAATATCCCCAATTATGAATTATAAATCAATTATTCAACTATCCCAATTATTATATCTACTGAATTGTTAACAGGAATTTTCAAATGCCAAAAGCCCTCTCTCGAGTGATCAATTGCCTTCTATTTAACCCAGATTAATTTTGTTATATCTCTATGCAAAATAATTGAATTAAACTCGCTACAAATCCAATTCCTCTTATGTTACATGCGGCAAATAGATATTCTCATTATATTCACAAACCTAATTATTCACTGTGCAAATAACTAAGTCACATGTCACCAAGCCCAGTTCTAACCCTAGAATTCCTTTCCCAATTTCTTCTAGAGTAACAAGGTAATTACTGATCAGATAATTAATCAATAAGCTCAAAGCAAGATGAACAATTCACTTCAACACAAATAATTGGAATAAATCAAATAACTAATTTATAGCCATAAAAAGTTCAATTGAAATCTTAATAAAAGAGTTAGTTCATAATTAATGAATTAAAACCAAGAATCCACAATTGAATACACATTAAAAGATAAAAGTATGATAAGAGAAGATAATAGATTCTATTGTCAGCAAATCTGATGCTCCCCTCTTGCTTCTGCTCTTGATCTTCAATGTTCTTCAATTTGCTTCAATCTCCAAAATTAATAAGAACTAGGGTTAATGTCTACTCTAATGGAGTGTTTAATCTAGTCTACTCTATGTAATCCCCCCTTGTTTTATGCCTTACATCAAGTATTTATAGATTATAAGTCCAATTTTTAGGTTAGGAACAAACCCAATCTAATTTGGAGTCAAAAAGGTGTCAAAATTTGCCCAAAACGCATCCAGGCCGCACCAAACCCTTCCCTCAGCACCCCAGCGCTGGGCTTGACGCTCAGACACTGCCTTATAGCGCCCCAGCACTGGAAATTGCCTTGAAATGGGCGCCCCGGCGCTGGTGCTTTTTTGGAAATTTTCTACTCCGACGTCATTTGGGAAAATGGCCATAACTTCTTCGTCCGAACTCTGATTTCGACGATTAAAGATGTTCCGGAAAGAGGAGAAGTAGATATACAACTTTCATTCTTTAAGTTTTCCGAAATAATGTCTCAAACAATACTCAAATTGGCTCTGAAGTGACTGCTATGTAAATGGCAAGCCGAAAACGCGAATCTAGCCACCCCAAACGTCGATCCAAGTAACTTTTGTCCCAATTCTTACAAAATAATATAAAACATGCATGAATAGACACAAACACTTAAAAACATCTAAAAGATTAAGTTCAAATGCACTCAATTATGAGTATAAAACTCACTCATCAAATACCCCAAACTTAAACCTTTGTTTGTCCTCAAGCAAAAACACAAAAGAACTAAAAATAAATAACGTAAATTAACTACATGAATGCATGTGCATGATCTACTTCCTAATATACCTACGAACCCAGTAATAAATCAATATGATGTATAGCAACAGGCCTCAAAGATATCAATGATACTCAAACAATATATCTGATCAAATCAAAGTCCATAACTCTAACCAGTTAGTCAATCCAAACATGTCATCACCCATGTTGTGTGTATGTGCTTGTTAACCATTCTAACCAACTACAGTTCAAGATAATCACATAACAAACTTCTTAAAAGAAAAGTTTCAGTTCCAATTCAATTACTTTTATGAACATGACAACTCCGGTTAAAACTAAGCAATTACCAAGTCTTAAGGTAAATACAGGATTTATTTATACTTTTATTCAATCACGAGGGTATTTTTGCTCTTTCACGTATTTTATTCATTTTTTTTTCTCATGGTTGTGCAATGTCTTATTCCCTTAGGCTTTTCAGTGCTACCTTCACAAGCTTTCGACCAACGACTCCCAAGCCATTAAGACCTTAGGGCTCTAGGTGTAAAGACAATCCTCTCGGGCTTACTTACTCAAGTAACAAAGGCCACAAAACTAGACAAGCATGCCACGGTGTTTATTCTCTTTTTTTTTCTTTTTCTGGATTTTCTATTTTTTTTTCATCAATTATTTTTTTTCTCTTTTTGTAATATATATACCCCATAGATTCTCCCAAACTCAAGCTTTTACGTCATTCCAACCTTTACCACCAGTTCACTAATTTCCTTAAATTTTAACCAAGATTTTCCCTTAGAAACGAATTATGAAACCCTTGAACCAAATGGATTAAAACAGTTAAACTTTAAGTGCTAACCAGTTACATAAGTTTCAGACAGGCTCAGATTATCATCATGATTAAAATTAGAACTCATCATCAATTATCAACACTTTTTAAGTTAACATGCAAAACCAATCTTATCATCGGCCGAGCTAAGACCACACCAACCAATTACACAGATTCATGCAAAAAAAATACAATTATACTACATGAACACATATTAATGCAACACATATATGAATATGCAAATAACTACCATGTACTATATGCAACCTAAAAAAACACAATGCTAACACAAAAAAATAAACTACTATGCAGATAACTAACTATATACAATACGACACTAAAATGCCCCCAAACTTAAACTAGACATTGTCCTCAATGGATGAAATATAAAAAAGTAAAGTAGAGGACTTCCCTAAAAATATAGCAATCTTCCTCATTGTCCACTAAGTTTGGAGAATATGCTAGGCAAATGGAACAAATTGGGCACCACTTGAATTTGACTTGACTAACCTGTAAACCATGATAGAAGTAATTTTATTAAATCCTAAATAAATACAAATTCAAAACTACTAATATAAAACTTAATAAAAACTAAAAGTAAAAATTAAACTTGGGTTGCCTCCCAATAAGCGCTTGTTTTATAGTCTTAGCCTGACTTCTTCAATTCTCTATCCAATTCCTCTTCGAAAATTGAGGAACCCTCCATCCATCAGTAACAATGTCTCTTTTGGGAGGTTCCCAATTGTAATGGCCATTGAGTTTAAGTCACCTAACATGATCTTTTTAGATAGGATCCCCATTAAGTACGGCAAACCACTAGGTGCTTTCCCCATTGTGTTTGTGATCAAATTATAGCATGGAAGCTTGTCAAACACCATGGGCTCTTCCTCTATCTTCTCCTTTTCAACCCACCATGACTCCACAGTTGTACTAGCTCTTATGTCACAAAGAGCTTTGCCTACGACATGACTGCCAATTGGGCATGGTTTTGCAAAACTGCCCGAATTCTTGAACTTTGGTGGAGAAGGTACATGGGACACTATCAAAATTGGCTCATCTTTATTGGTACTCAAAGTTAGATCTTTGTCGATCTCCTTTTGTTGGTCTCCAAGGCATTCCTCTCTTTCAACATCTATATCATTTGGCACATCCGATTGCAGATTTGGTTCGGGCTCATCATCAGTCTCGTCATCCATGTCATAGAGCCAAGTGTATTGAGGACGGTTGTTCAAAGCATGTGCTATCTGCCCCAATTGATTTTCCAGATTCTTGATCGACGCCCATTGGTTTTGCAAACTCAGCTCTATTTGATTAAATCTTTTGTCTTGTTCCTCGTTCTTTTTTTCAGAAGCTTTAATAAATTTTTCAAAGGCTTCCTCCCAATTTGAATGTTCTTCCTGTTGTAGTGGAGGTGGACACGAGAAATCCGGTGGGTATGTTGGACTTGGAGCATAAAATTGATCTTAATTGTTACTCCATGAAAAATTCAGGTGATACCCCCAATCCTGATGATAGTTGTTGGGATAGACATAACTGTTGGGGTAATCACCACTATACTGTACCGGCTCGAAACTGATGGCCCATTGATGACTCATGATTTCCAGCACAATAATCACAAGTAACTGCCACACTTTGACGACGTTGAGCTTCAAAAGTTTCAAGCATCCTCGAAAGTGTCTCTATCTGTGCTGACAATGCAGAATGTTTCTTGAGTATGTCAATCTCCGCTCCCCGTGGTCGAGTCATGTTCGTGTATGGCCATTGATACGCAAAGTCATCCATGGAACCTAAAAAGAGAGAAATATAGGAAGAGAATGAGAAATAAAAATAAAAATGTTTAAATTAAGACTAATTTGATTGAAATTAATATTGGTAAATAATTATTAAATTAATTCCCCGGCAACGGCGCCAAAAACTTGTTGATTGATTTCGCAATCAATGAATACGTGCAAGTATACACGGTCAACAAGTAATAAAGTGAAAGTAGAGTATCGCTCCCACGAGGAATTATTTAATAAAAATTACCAAATACTAACTCTTAACCAAATCAATTTTATTTAAACAACCAATAATTGTGATTTCTAGATTTAAGAAAACTAAATTAAACAAAACAAAAAGATTATTCTAAAAGAAAGCAAATAAACAACTAAGAATTGATGGAATTCAGATAAATAAGAATTAAGACTCCAATATCCCCAATTATGAATTATAAATTAATTATTCAAATATCCCAATTATTATATCTACTGAATTATTAACAGGAATTCTCAAAAGCCAAAAGCCCTCTCTCGAGTGATCAATTGCCTTCAATTTAACCTAGATTAATTTTGCTATATCTCTATTCAAAATAATTGAATTAAACTCGCTACAAATACAATTCCTCTTATGTTACATGCGGTAAATAGATATTCTCATTCTATTCACAAACCTAATTATTCACTGTGCAAATAACAAAGTCGTATGTCACCAAGCCCAGTTCTAACCCTAGAATTCCTTTCCCAATTCTTTCTAAAGTAACAAGGTAATTACTGATCAGATAATTAATCAATAAGCTCAAAGCAAGATGAACAATTCACTTCAACACAAATAATTGGAATAAATCAAATAACTAATTTATAGCCACAAAAAGTTCAATTGAAATCTTAATAAAAGAGTTAGTTCATAATTAATGAATTAAAACCAAGAATCCACAATTGAATAGACATTAAAAGATAAAAGTATGATAAGATAAGATAATAGATTCTATTGTCAGCAAATCTGATGCTCCCCTCTTGCTTCTGCTCTTGATCTTCAATGTTCTTCAATTTGCTTCAATCTCCAAAATTAATAAGAACTAGGGTTAATGTCTACTCTAATGGAGTGTTTAATCTAGTCTACTCTATGTAATCCCCCCTTGTTTTATGCCTTACATCAAGTATTTATAGATTACAAGTCCAATTTTTAGGTTAGGAACAAACCCAATCCAATTTGGAGTCAAAAAGGTGTCAAAATTTGCCCAAAACGCGTCCAGGCCGCACAAAACCCTTCCCCCAGCGCCTCAGCGCTTGGCTTGACGCTCAGACACTGCCTTATAGCGCCCCGGCGCTAGAAATTGCCTTGAAATGAGCGCCCCGGCGCTGGTGCTTTTTTGAAAATTTTCTGCTCCGACGTCATTTAGGAAAATGGCCATAACTTCTTCGTCCGAACTCCGATTTCGACGATTAAAGATGTTCCGGAAAGAGGAGAAATAGATCTACAACTTTCATTCTTTAAGTTTTCCGAAATAATGTCTCGAGCAATACTCAAATTAGCTCTGAAGTGACTGCTGTGTAAATGGCAAGCCAAAAACGCGAATCTAGCCACCCAAATGTCGATCCAAGTAACTTTTGTCCCAATTCCTACAAAATAATATAAAACATGCATGAATTGACACAAACACTTAAAAACATCCAAAAGATTAAGTTCAAATGCACTCAATTATGAGTATAAAACTCACTCATCAGTTGTCTCTTGATATTTCAGAATGGATCATTGATCTACGTGTATTCCCTACCATCGTTGGTGTCTTAGGACTTGTTCTATATGTAGATGCAGAGAGGAATGTGGCTTTCCTCTCTGAGGTTAACCGCACCATAGATGGTTGTCGGTACTCTTTTGTATGGGGGAGCCCAGTTAGTTCCATCTCTTATGGATTGGTGTTTCTCTTTGAGGAATCAACCGCAGCTTAGATTATCGTCGAATCTCCCATTTACATGGGGAGGTCAGGTAGTTCCATCCCTTTGGTCTGAAGCTGATGAAATGTGCTGGATTGAACGATGAACCCAGTACCATTGACAAGGGTTTGTGTTTTTATAGGGGGTAAGACCAAACCATGAATGGCTGCCTACGTACTCCTATAGAAGAGGAGATCAGGTCTGCGTAGTTCGAACTGGTGTATGAGGTTCAATGTGGTGAATGGCAAAAAGGGTGTAGAGATTTTTTTGTTGTTTTTGTTTTTGTAATGAGAAGGGTGTAGAAATGTTTTTGTTATTTTTATTTTATTACGACCGTACCATGTAAAATATGGTCTCCTACGTACTCCCATGTATCAAGGAGATCAGGTCGGCGTAGTTCGCCCCATGTTCAGGACGATTTGTAGCCAATAAAAAGTTTGATCGCATGTTCAGGACAAACTGTGTACAAGGCAAACTACGGGTGTGAAAAGTCTTATCCCTAGTGGGGTAAAACTGCGGGTGTGAAAGGTTCAATCCCTGGTGGGATAACCGTAGTTGAGTAAGGGTTCAAAACTAAGTTGAGAGAAAAGGATCTGGCGATCCAAAACTAGGCTGCTGGTTAGAAAATGTGTTTGTCCCTAATGGGGCGGATCAGTGTGAAAAGAAGTTGTATGTAGTGAAGGGTTAGAAAACCTGAAATGGCTGGGGATCTGATGATCCAAAACTAGGATGTTTGCTTGATAGTGACCTCAGACATAGTACCGTTTCACGGTGTCCGAGTTGATAAGTTGTGGAAATTGTAACATTCCAGAATTTTAAATTATAATATTAAATATTTTTTGAATTATATAAGTATTTAATGGATGTGTTTATTGTAGAATAAATAATTTTTCAATTTGATTTGATTTGATTTAGTTAATTATTTGTTAAATAATTAATGAGTTAAGGAAATTAATTATTATGAGATATTATTCTAATTTAATTTAATAATTAAGTTAGAAAGTTTATAATGATTAAATGATTTATCTAATAAATTGTTATTAGAATTAATTAAATTAAATATGAAAACATAATTAAATAAAGTGTGACAAATAACTATATTATAAGGAGTTATTAAAATAAATTAAAGTAGTTTAATTTAATTTTACCCAAACAAGGCTTAAAGATATTAAATGTTTATTTTAAAAGGTTTTTCCAAACGGAGCCATATGGCTTTTAAATTTTTTAATTATTAATAATATAAATATTTAAATAAAATATAAATAATATATATTATGTAACCGATAGTTTAATAGTGTCATTAGTATATGTCAGTTTCGTACGTTGAATTTTTTTACGTTTGGAAAACATGCGTTGGTTTTATTTTTAGTTAGTATAAGCTATTTGGCTAAAGCCTAAGTAAGAAAAAGAGAAGAAATATTGTCAGAGAAAAACGAGAGTTCAGAGAGAGTTTGAGAGAGAAAGGACTGAGATTTCAAAAGTAACCAAAGAAAGTTCTGAGTTCGTCAAAGTTATTCTCAGTGATTAACAAGTATTTTTCTTAAGCAACAAAAGATAAGTTTCAAAACCTTAACATATATGTTTTACATTCTCTGTGTTCTTGAATTTCAGTGTATATAAAGTTTTTACAAAAATTGTCTCTAAACCATGTTTCTATAAATTGATTATGAAATCGCATGTAATCATAATTGTAATTGTTATCACTAACATGTATATATGTACATATATGTTTTATGCTAGCTTACGTTCAAAAAAAAGAAAGAAAATTGTTTTACAGTAAATATATATATATATATATATATATATATATATATATATATATATATATATGCATGAACTGTGATTGCTAATTTTGTATGATAACAAAATTAGTTTATGCTAATTGAGAAATTGAACTGTGAATATATTAATTGGGTAAGAATCAAGGAGAATATAGTTAGAATAAATCAATTTGATTTAAAATTGTGGAATTACAGTTCACTGTGTCAAGAAATAAATATGAAGTTTTTGGTTTTACAATAGTGATTTCAAAGATTTAGTTTTCTGATATTGTTGATTAGTTGTGTTAAAATTAGTATATACATGTTGAGTAATGTGTATGAGTAATTTATGTATGTTATACATGATGAATTAGTGTTAGAAATTCAGTTATTGACAGAAATTTAGTTGTTCTATTCTTCGTGTGTTGAGTTCTGTAAGTTTCGGTGCCTCGGCGCTAAAATTAGAGCCCCAGCCCCGAAGTTTGCTCCTCAGCGCCAAAATCAGAGCCAAAGCTCGACTTCCGCGCTGCAGCGCCGGCCAATGGCCTGGCCTTCGCGTCGCAGCGCAACCCACAGTACAAACTGTGGCGCCGCGGTGCCACTTAGCAAAAAGTTCAGGAAAGACTTTTGTCTTGCACAAAAGTATGTAATTGTTAGTGTAATGCTACATGATGAGTGTTAAACATATATTTTTGTTAGTTTAGTATTGTAATGCTAGGAACGAACATGTTATTAACACTTAACAAGTGTGGTTATTATTTATTGATGGCATTTGATTAAGTGATTTATAAATCAAACCATACGTGATGTGGATATATAGAATATGGGTAGGGACTGATGATGTCATGATGACATATGTATATAGGATACTTGTGATTTGGATTATAACGGTTTAGCCTACGAGTAAGGCAAGTCTTCTAAACCTAAACCTTTGTTATCCAAGTTTACTTACCTTATCTTGATGATATCGATCAAGTTATTCTTGTTGTTAACTTGTTTCGTTGACCAAGTTATTATTTCTAGTTCGATTATAATTATGCAAGTTTTCCTAACTCAATACATTCGTTTAGCTAGTTCTATTATTATGTTGTGCAAGTTTTTCTAAACCTAAACTTGTTATTTTAGCATAATAGTATCTTTATTCTGATGAACAAGTTTATCGTTCAAGTAATTACTTATTATGCATGCTTAATATTCAATTCTAAGATTTAACCTTAGCATAATGTTGTTCAAAGCAAGGTATGATATATTATTCAATCTTTATGCTATTAGATTATTCCTAAAGCATGAACTTAGTATACAATGTTGATTCAATTATGGTTTATTCCGTAACATAGAATTATTACCTTTTTATTCAACTAATCCTTAGTTGATGACCGTTGAATTCTAAATCTCCCTTGAAACGTATCCAAACCAATCTTACATTGGTGCGGACTTGTATTCTAAATACTGAGATGAACAACCCTATTATTAGGGGTTTACGCTTAGCATTGAAATGTTTGTGCATAATACATTGTACGAAGGGCTGATCCCCCTAAGTACGTGGAGTCCTTATAGTCTTATGACTGTTAAAGTTTAAGTTGAAAGAGTACTTATAACTGTGGACATGGTTCGTGGTCATTAGACCCTCAGTTGTATAATTTAGAATGTTAATAGAACATATTGTTTAGTTCTATTGAGCCTATTATTTGGCAATTAATGTAAAGTTTTATTCAATTTCATTTCAAGTGAGCCTTGTTTGCTCACTCTTGCTTATATAAATATTACAGCTAAAGTTGAGAAGGTCGACGTACCTAGCACCAGTAAGGGAAAGGGAAAGATGAGCAAGTACTGAAGACTTGTAATCATTTTGATATTTTATTATCAGACTTTAGTTTGAATGATTGTAAAGAAGTTTATTTATTTTCCGCATTTGAATGATTATATGTAAAGGTTAGAAAACATGGGAGATTTTATGAATGTAATCCTTTAATGGGAAGGTTTTATTATTACTATTTAATTATATTATGACTGGGTAGTTAGATATGAATGTTTTGATTAAGTAAACACCAAATCTTGAGGAAATAAAGTACCATGATTTGGGGGTGTCACAAGTTAGTATCAAAGCCTTAGGTTATGAACCTTATGTGGGGGGGGGGGAAAGCCTTAGGAAGTAACCTATGAAAAGATAGTGGTGATAAACTCTTATCGAGCTTTAAGGAAGAAGTAATAAAATACTTATGTACTTATGTGATTATAACTTATGTGCTCGTGAGTGTCAGGTAGTAATGATTAATAATTAAAACTTAACGTTTTTGTTGTCAGGATGACTAATGTCGAAGAATCCAGTCAGGCTAGGGAAGAAGGACCTCATATGCCTAGAGAAGAGAAGTCTCGTGATATTCAGGTGGTTTGGGAACAACTACTGCCACGGGAGTCAGTCCCGTTAGTCACAGTGGTTGAAGATGAGGATGATGATGTAGAAAGTGATGAGGAGGATCCCGTTGATTTGTTAAAGGAGAATGAGTATGACGAGGACGAGGAGGAAGAGATTCCACTGAACTCAATAGCTGCTCGTATGTACGATGAAGTCTACGACCGCAATGTGGAACTTCAGGATACCGTCGAGGAGTTGCAAGATATAGTAGATGAGTACCAGACATCGATGGCACAGATGGACTATGAGATCTAGGATCGAGATGAACGTCTGAATAATGTCGAAGAGAAGCTGGTTCACACTAAAGGAGAGAAAGAACAACTGATCGAGGAGATCGCAGAACTGAAGAACAAGTTAAAGGAAGAAGCTACTAAGAGGGCAAGAGTCGAAGACGCATATGAGGAGGCTATTCAACGAGCCGGGATAGCAGTAAAAGACGCACAAGCAAAGAGAGTGAAGATGGAAGAGATGAATAGTGTATTCAACACCGTGATTAATTGAGCTCAAGATCGGATCATGGGTTTTTCGATTTAATTCGAGACGCCGCCATCATACATATTAGATCACATAACAATGTTCTGGATTATGGAGGAAGAACGTAGTAAGGCTAAGTAGTATCTTAGTAGAACATCGTAATTGTTATGCGATTAATAAAATGTTAAATAATTTGTAAATCCCTAGTGACATTTAACCTATGGGATATAATGATGATATTATCCTAAAACTTTAGTAGTTCAGGAAAGTAATGTAAGTAGTAAGGATGCTATTTTTATATATTTTCATAGAGATTATGAATAAATAAAAGTTATTATTTTATTCAAAATGTTATGTGTATGTGATTATTTCTTTTATAGAGGCAAGTTAAGTAGAAATTACTTAAAAGAGTTAAGTAATAATCTAATGAGTGTATTTTTAATAGAAAATGCCTCCAAGACGTCAACCACCCCGACAGAGAACCACTGAAGGAACCAATAATGAAAATGTTGATGCTAACCCCGTTCAACAACTAGTGACGTTACTAACAGGAACGTTGCAAAATTAACCTCAAAATCAAGGTACAATGTTTAAGGATTTCAAGGCGGTTAGACCACTTGAATTTCGTGGGTCCATGAATCCAGTGGAGGCACAAACCTGGATCATGGAAATAGAGAAGGTATTCAATGTTGCGAGAGTAAGGGAGGATCAGAAGACTGCTTTTGCAACATTCATATTGAAAGCAGATGCTAGTTATTGGTGGCAAGCCAATAAAACTCGAGGAGGTCAAGGGAATATGACCTGGGATAGGTTTAAGGAGATATTCTTTGAGACCTATTTCCCCGAGAGTTCAAATAGTCAGCTAGAAGTATAGTTTTTTGAACTGAAGCAGGGAACGATGATGGTGTCTGAGTATGCCGCAAGATTCAACGAGTTGGCGAGATTTGCGCCATATCTAGTCAGTACAGATGAACACACAGTGAAGAGGTTTAAACAGGGACTGAAGCCCTGGTTGTATAGTAGGGTCTCCCTGTTCCAGCTAAAGACGTTTGCAGCGGTAATGGAGAAGGCAATTCTCGCTGATGGTGGGGGCGAGGCTGTAACTAAGTTCAATAAAAATAGAAAAAAAAAAGAAGAAGAATGAAGTGGAGATTAAGAATGGAGGTGATAATAGTGGAAACGACAATAACAATCTAAAGAGGAATTGGACTGGAAATGTGAGTGCTGGAAGTCAGCAGGGAAACCAGCAGAACAAGAAGTTTGAAGCATGTGCTACATGCAGAAAGTTTTACAAGGGTGTGTGCTTGATTGGGAAACGAGTATGCTTCAACTGTGGCTAGGAGGGTCACATCGCCCCAAATTTCACTTAACCTAAGAACAATATTTGCTTCACGTGCGGGTCCAAGGATCACTTTGCTCGTGAGTGCCCTAAGAAGAAGGCTGGAGAGACAACAAGAAGTAATGGAGGTAGCCGTGGAGGTACATGGGCCATAGCTAGACCACGACATCAAACAAACCCACAATCATGACCTTCAACATGATTGTGCAAGATATTGTGCAATCAAAATATGTGGTTTGAGGTATTATCTCAATCAATGATATAAATACATATGTATTATTTGATTCGGGGGCTACTTGCTCATTTATATCTAATGAATTTGATAAAGAGTTAGAAATACCTAGTGAAGAATTGAATTTCCCTTTAACCATAGAAATTGCGAATAGGGAAGTAATTCCTGTGACGACCCGGAAATTCGGGTTGTCCAGAATTTAAGTTTAAAGAATTAGTTATTAATAAAATGAATTTTATTAATACTATTATGTGCTATGTGTTTGTCAATCATTCTATAACCTAGGATAATTATAAATTGGGAGGATTCTGGCTACGAGCTAGACTGAACGAATAAGAATTTACAAGACAAAGATAAAAAAAATTCGGGAACAAAATATTTTTCGGGGAAAAAGACGAAATAAGCAATATTCACCTGACGAAACCCTAAAGGTTAGGGTTTGAATAACTTAGGCCGTTCTGAGAGTTCAGTATGTCGAAATGACATTCCGTTGAAAGATTTGACGATAATATGTTGTGAAAAGTTAAGTAAGTCGATAAAAGTTTTTCTCGAAAAACGTGCAGAAATCGGACGAAATAAAAATTACGAAATATATTGCCATGTACTTTTCACTCGTTTAGCTACGTTAGGGTAAAATGTGAAGAAAAACACTCAACGTCAAAAAGTGTTTTTCAATTTTTTGAAGATCCGAAGAATACGTAAAAATTGGTCGGTAAAGGAAACACGAAATATCCAAAAATATTTGGATTCCGAGAATCGCAGTTTTCGAACTGTCTGACAAAAACAGAAAAACAGAAGCACGAAGCTTCCAAGGGAAGCTACGTGAATAGTAAGGAGGTGTAGTAAGGAGGTGGGAATAGTAAGGAGGTGTGAATAGTAAGGAGGTTGGGGGGCGAAATGACTAAAATACCCCTAGCTTGGAAATTCTATAAATAGGAAGCTAAATTCAATTGTTTTGGGATTTTGAAAATCCTACAACATAGAGAGAGAGAGAGAGAGAGAGGTCGTATGGAAAGGAGAAGGAGGAGAAATAACTTGCTCATGTGCAAACTTTGTCAGACGGGAGAAGATTAAAGGAAACGGTAATCCGGAACCTAATCTCTTATAAATTTTCTTTAAGTTTTTATGTTTAAAAACATAACTTAATGAAGATAAGAAGTAGATAAGGTGAGAGATGAGTTCATATGGTTGAAATCATAAGAAAATGAAGAAATAAGAATTTAAAGTTTAGTAAATAAATTTTTTAAGGAAGTATAAGATTCGTAATGAACGATCCGAGTGGATTATATGAATAAGTAGGTGAAATAAGTAAGGAATGATGTTCTATAACATCAAATTCCAAGTAAAAGCGAAATCATAATCCAAAATATCAATTAAAATGAAGAACGAACGAAGAACACGCGAAGAACACGAAGAACGTTGTTGATGGACAAATTTAAAACCATCACATGATAATTATTATTGATGAACAAGTTTAAAACCATCATGTATAATTTAGTTGCTTATTGTTTGGTTAGGAATGGTAGAAACGTTCATGAAGAACAGATTAAAACTTAGCTATAACGAAGTTATGGGGAAAATTTTATAAAAGACAAACGAGAATTAGAAAGTTAGTAAATGAACCCGAGTGGGTAGGGTTTTATAAAAAAGTTAGAGAACATAGAAAACGTGAGTCATGGACTTAAGAACGAATGAGATTCGAGTTCGGATGACCGAATTACGGACAAACGAACGAAGAGTGTTAAAAATGTAAAATGAACAAAGGGTGAAGATCAAGCCAATCGAATGGCATGTTAATGGATTTAGAATGAATTTCTACTCAAGGGGTATTAAAGTACATAAGATAAGGAAGAGAATGGCTTTGGAATGACCTCGTTCTGAGTTATAACGAAGGAGTTATGAGATCGCGAAGTAGGCATCTCAAAAATTATTTAACACTTAGAGAAATTTTCTAGGGTTAGGGCTTGGCGCCGCGGTGTAAGTCATGCCTTGTAGAGTGGGACGGCAGCACCAGACCGGGGGCCGGGCACTGCCAACTCGCGTCGCTACGCGAGAGATAAAGAAGGGAGTGGCGCCGCAGCGCCAGTGTTGGGAAAAAAAGCTAGAGATGAGCTTTTAACTACTCAGCTCTTGGGGGAAATGTAAGGGAAGATAAAGAATATAATATTCAACTAATATAACACTTAATCAAGTGATGTAAACCTTTATTAAAGGTTGAACGTATAGATTAAACAAGATTAAATGACAAAGAATATAATCACGGGTTACGTAACCGATGTCCGGGGACCGTAGTCGGGATGAACGAACGTGAGGGATAGCTATGGTTGTGATTCCTTAGACGTTGAGTGACGAGGGTAATGAAAAACATTTCGATGTTATGTCATGATAATGAGAGATAAGTGTGAAGCGTATAGACGCTGTGAACGCAATGTTATTGCGATGAACGATCGGTCTTAGCATACAACGATTGGTATGGCTTCGACACTAAGAATGAGTAATGAACATGGGGTTCATGTAATGGATAATGAAAGTAAATAAGACATGAATTATCAAGAAAGCTGTAAGGAATATGAAATTGACTTAATCGAACATTATAGTTTAATAGTTCGTATAAGTTAAGAGAAGTTAGGTGGTGGTACAATCGTAACTTTGATGGTTTACATATGGGAGCTGGGCTAAACAATTCCTTCAGAGAGCGAAGGTATATACCAAACTGGCAACCGATCTAACTCACTGTGATGGCAGTGTAGATGAGACGGGAACTTGTTTGTTGGTTGTTTATGGGAAACCACTCAGAGTACCATATGGACTACTAGCAGAGAAGCAATGTGTGCTGAGTCTTAGAGAAATTATAAGAAGAAGATAAGAATATAATCATCCAAGATGATGAATGTTGAGTAAGACATCTTCGTATGTCATGAAGCCGTAAACTGGTAAAGGAAGTTAGTCGCGTAAACTTATATTGCAAGAACGCGAACCCTAAGAAGTAAAGTTAAGTAAACCAATGCGTAAGTTCAATATATAACTAATTGGTGTTTATGTTTTCTCCTTATGTGTTATATAGGAATTGAAATGAGCAGATTAGCGTAAGTTGTAGCTGGGCGTAAGGCAAGTTTCCTAACTTCATTCATATTACATAAATGCTAGTTTCTTAAACTTCTCAAATGTTGTACTTGAGAAGTTCTGTCTATGTGCGAATGTGCGATATTTGTATAATATGGTAGAACGTATGAGGCCTTGAGCCACAATTTGAACACTTTAGTGTTTCTATGATATGAATTATTCTGTGATTGAGCTGTTCAATACAAGTATGTTCTGTTTATACATGAACCGTTATTGTTAAGTATGTGCTAATAATTCTAGCCAGATAGGATGTGTATGAAAGAGGTAGAAGAATGAAAGTATTTCAAAGTGAAAATGACTGATGTTTTAAGATGATAGGAATCGAGACTTATTCCTATTATTCAAGCTGCTTCATAACCTTTGTTCGGTTATAGAAGTTCTAAAGAAATGTTTTAATTCTGAAGTTATTTGTTCAAATGTTATGACTTGCTGGGCAATTGAATGCTCACACTTACTTTAAATGAAAAACAATTTTCAGCGAACAAGGTTACAAGAACTTAAAGATCCCATAAAGATCAAGCTGACGATATCCAGATAAAGTACCATTCAGAATGTGAATGAGCGAGAAGATCAAGTGAAGACTTGTAATGTAAAAAGATGAAATTGAATTATAGACTAGTTTAATGAACTATTATGTATCCTTGGTGGAAGATAAAAGTCACTCCTGTAAGATGAAATGAATAATGTATTTATTATTATTTGTAATGAAAAAGGTTATAAGGTTTCCTAAACCTGGGATTTGAGAGTGTATGTCGTTATATTTCAGTATATAATGATGTATGTTGGATGAATGATGTACTTGTGACGTACGAAAATTCGGGTATGAAGATAGACCGGATTTTGGGGCGTTACAATTCCTGTTAGGTTCGTATACAAGAATTCTAGGGTGAATATTAAGGTGAATATTAAGCGGAATATCATGGTGGTAGATTTAATTCCGATTAGACTTGGAGAGTTTGATGTTATTTTGGGAATGGATTGGTTGTTCTAGTATGGAGCAGTAATTGATTGCAAAAAGAAATGTGTAAACCTTATGACTCCGTCAAAGGTAGTTTTCTATGGTAGCAAATTGCCTAGACAAATGAAATGTCTGACGATTATGCAGGCCAAGAAATTGTTGAGTCAAGGCTGTGTGGGCTATTTAGCTTACATAGTCGATACTCAAAAGAAGGGTGTGAAACTAGAAGAGATACCAGTGGTTAGGGAGTTTGAAGATGTGTTTCCAGAGGATTTGCCAGGACTTCTGCCTGACAGAGAGATTGAGTTCGTGATCGATTTAGCGCTAGGAACAACACTAATATCGAAGGCCCCGTACAGAATAGCTCTGATAGAGATGAAGGAATTGATGGTATAACTGCAGGAGCTGCTAGACAAGAAGTATATTCAACCAAGCGTATCACCGTGGGGAGCGCCGGTGTTATTCGTAAAGAAGAAGGATGGGTCAATGAGTCTTTGCATCGATTATAGGGAATTAAACAAAGTCAGTATTAAGAATAAATATCCGTTGCCAAGAATAAATGACTTGTTTGATCAATTGAAGGGTGCTAAATACTTTTCATAAATAGATTTGAGAAGTGGGTATCACCAATTAAAAGTAAGGAAGGAGGATATACCTAGAACGACATTCAGAACTCGGTATGGATATTACGAGTTTCTTGTGATGTCTTTTGGTTTGATCAATGCCCCTGCTGCGTTCATGGATTTGATGAACAAGGTATTTAAACCATTTTTAGACAAGTTCGTGGTGGTATTTATCGACGACATTCTGGTGTATTCCAAAACTCGAGAAGAACACGTGGAACATTTATGTTTGACATTGGAGACACTAAGAAAGGAAAAGTTGTACACGAAATTCTCTAAGTGTGAATTTTGGCTAGATCATGTACAATTTCTCGGGCATGTGATTGACAAAGATGGAATTTCAGTGGATCCATCAAAAGTGGAAGCCGTAATTAATTGGTAACAACCAAGAACACCATCGGAGGTGAGAAGTTTCTTGGGACTGGCCGGTTATTATTGACGGTTTATTCATGATTTTTCCAAGATAGCCACTCCACTAACAAATTTGACAAGGAAAGCTGTAAAATTTGTTTGGACGGAGAAGTGTGAAGAGAGTTTTTAAGATTTGAAGAAGAAGTTAAGTGTGGCACATGTGTTGTCATTACCAGATAATACGAGAAACTTAGTGGTGTATAGTGATGCCTCACATAAAGGATTGGGTTGTGTCCTTATGCAGAACAGCAAGGTTATTGCATATGCATCAAGACAGCTGAAGGACTATGAGAAAGGGTATCCGACTCATGATGTAGAGTTGGCTACAGTAGTATTTGCTCTCAAGATATGGAGACACTATCTTTATAGAGAAAAATGTGAAATCTACACAGACCATAAGAGTCTGAAGTATATTTTCACTCAGAAGGACCTGAACATGCGTCAAAGAAGATGGATGGAATTGATAAAAGATTACGATTGTGAGATCTTTTATCATCCAGGCAAAGCGAATGTGGTTGCAGATGCTTTAAGCAAGAAAGGTCGGGAAAAGTTGATGTTGATAACCACTCAAGAGGAGCTCATTTCAGCAATGACAAAGCTAGAATTGGAAATAAAATTTCCATAAGAATCCGATGAATAACTATTCTAGATAGAAGCTGGTCCAACTTTAGTGGACAAGGTGAAGAACGCTTAACTACAAGATGAAGAATGTGGGAAAATAAAAGAGAATGTGGTTGAGGGTAGTGATGTGAAATACAAGATCGATAGTGAAGGACTACTACGGTACAAGGAAAGAATCTGGGTTCCAGCAGCACCAGAGATTAAAGACGAAATCTTGACCGAAGCTCATAACTCAAGATATTCGATTCATCTAGGAAGTACGAAGATGTATCAAGATTTACGACGTCATTTTTGGTGGCCAAATATGAAAAGGGACGTTGCAGAATACGTGGCGAAATGTTTGACATGTCAAAGAGTAAATTTCGAGTATCAAAGACCAAATGGATTACTTTAACCGTTAGAAATACCAAAATGGAAGTGGGAACACATCACAATGGATTTTGTGGTGGGTTTTCCAACAACTCAGAGAGGATGCGATGCAATTTGGGTGATAGTGGACAGACTGACAAAATTAGCACACTTTTTACCAATAAAGATTAGGCTCAATCTTGATCAGTTGGCATGATTGTATGTTAAAGAAATCTTGTCGAGACACGAGATTCCAGTGTCAATTGTGTCCGATAGAGATCCGCGATTCACATCAAACTTCTAAAAGAGACTACAAGAATGAATGGGAACACATTTGCGAATGAGCACGACTTATCATCCATAAACAGATGGCCAAAGCGAACGAACGATCCAGACATTGGAAGATATGCTTAGAGCATGTATTATGGACTTCAAAGGGAGATGGGAAGAACATTTACCGTTGGTGGAATTCGCCTACAACAACAGTTACCACGCGAGCATCGGCATGCCGCCTTACGAAACATTATACGACAGAAAGTGTAGAACTCCACTATGTTGGGATGAAGTCGGTGAACGTCAACTGTTAGGACCAGAACTGGTACAACAAACTGCTGAGGTTGTCAAACTCATCAAGACAAGATTGGTAGTTGCTCAAGACAGACAGAAGAAGTATGATGATCAACACAGACAAGATCGTGCATTCGTTTCAATAAAAAGGGAAAGCTAAGCTCGAGGTTTATTGGACCCTTTGAAGTGCTGCGAAGAGTTGGAGAAGTGGCTTACGAAGTAGCTCTACCTCCAGAGTTGGAAAATGTTCACAATGTTTTTCATGTTTCGGTGTTACGACCATATAAACCTATTTACAAACATGTGATCGAGTACGAACCATTATAGTTCGATAAAGACTTGTCTTATGAAGAGGTTATTATTCAGATAATCGACAAGAAAGAATAAGTGCTTAGGAATAAAGTTATACCTTCCGTGAAGGTGATATGGAGGAACCACACTGCTGAAGAAGTTACGTGAAAACTCGAAGATAAAATGATAAAAGATTACCCTGAGTTATTTGTTTAGTCTGTGTCTTTAATTTTAGGGACAGAATCTTTGTAAGTATAGAAGAATGTAACGAATGATTTGTTTGAGTTGTGATTCTGGGGACAGAATCCTTATAAGAAGGTAATGATGTAACATTCCAGAATTTTAAATTATAATATTAAATATTTTTTAAATTATATAAGTATTTAATGGATGTGTTTATTGTTGAATAAATAATTTTTCAATTTGATTTGATTTGATTTAGTTAATTATTTGTTAAATAATTAATGAGTTAAAGAAATTAATTATTATGAAATAATATTCTAATTTAATTTAATAATTATGTTATAGAGTTTATAATGATTAAATGATTTATCTAATAAATTGTTATTAGAATTAATTAAATTAAATATGAAACTTAATTAAAAAAAGTGTAACAAATAACTATATTATAAGGAGTTATTAAAATAGTTTAATTTAGTTTTACCCAAATAAGACTTAAAGATATTAAATGTTTATTTTAAAAGGTTTTGCCAATTGAACCTTATGACTTCTGAATTTTTGAATTATTAATAATATAAATTATTTAAATAAAATATAAATAATATATATTATGTAACTAATAGTTTAATAGGGTCATTATTGTGACACCCCCAAATCCTGGTACTTCATTTCCTCAAGATTTGGTGTTCACGTAATCAAAACATTCATTACTAACTACCCAATTGATAAAATTGAATAAATAAAACCTGCCCATACAGGATTAAACTTAAATAAAAATCTCCCAGGTTATCTAACCTTTACAAACATTCATTCATGCGGAAATTAAATTAATATAAACTTCTTTACAATCTTTAAACAAAGTCTAAAAATAAACTGTCTAACTATTACAGGTCTTCAGCATTGCTTAATCTTTCCTTTCCCTTTACTGGTGCTAGGTATATCACCAGTTTCAACTTTAGCTGTAAGAAATTTTACAGGCAAGAGTGAGCAAACAAGGCCCACTTGAAATAATAATAAATAAATTCGTTAACTTTACATCATGTACCAACATTAGGTTTAATAGAACTGAACAATAGATTCTATTACTTTCTAAAAACTTTAATCAATCACTGGGGGTCTAATGACCACAAATCATATCCACAGTTATAAGTAATTTTTCAACTTAAACTTTAACAGTCATAAGACTATAAGGACTTCACGTACTTAGGGGGATCAACCCTTCGTACAATGTATTGTGCACAATCATTTCAACGCTAAGCGTAACCTCTTATAAAAGAGTTGTTCTTCTCAGTATTTAGAATACAAGTCCGTACCAAAGTGAGTTTGGTTTGGATACATCGCGGGATAATTTAGAATTCAACGGCAATCAACTAAGGGTTAGTTGATTACAAACAACATAACTGTATACTATGAAATAATCATAGTTGAATTGATATTTATAAACTAACATCATGCTTTAGGAATAATTTAATAGCATAATCATGGAATAATCATAACATGCATCCTCATAAACCAATAGATACACGAGCTTAATCAACAATAAACAATCTAACTCTACGAAAGTGTAAAGTTAGCAATTTATACAATTGAACTGGAATTAAAGCGATAATGTGTTTAACGAATTCAAACTTGCACAATGAAGTTTTTAGTTAGAGAACTTGCATAAGTATAACATAACAGTGAAAAGTAACCTTGCTGAATAATAAAGTAGAAAGGGTTAGGGAACTTGCCTCGCGTGTAGGTTAAACAATTACTATTCACGTTCACCCCAAGTCCTACACATACCATATGCATTGACAATACACATTAGTTACACTAACATTACCTTTATGAGTTCCTTTATTACTCTTAGTATAGCTACTAACTAAGTTTAAGTTTAAACAACAACACATCTTTCATGAACATTACTTTTTTTAGCTTTATTACAACTACTTAAATGATCATGCCATTGCACCACGTGTACATTAACAACTTAATACAACATCCTAATACATGTTCAACATGTTATCATTAAGTTATACTAATACCCAAAGGGTTACACTTGCATTCGTGCATCCCAACGCCCTCCGATTGGCTCCAAATACACAACAGCCCTAAAGATGGCCATTTTGACAACTGTTACAGACCTCAAATTAAAAAACATAAAGAATAAAAGTTGTAGGTCTACTCTTTCTCTTTCCGAATCATCTTGAATTACCTAAATCGGAGTTCGTATAAAAAAGTTATGGCCGTTTTACTACAGGAGGCCAAAACTGCCCAACTAGGCCACTTTTCCGGCGCCGGGGCGCGGAACAGTGGCGCTGGGGCGCGAGCTACGGTGCTGAGGTGCGAACTACGGCGCTGGGGCGCGAGCTTCAGCGCTGGGCGCGAGCTATGGGCCCATTTTTACGTTGGGGCGCCGAAACTCACAGAAACCAACCACGAACAACTAAATTTTTTGTCTATAACTTCAATTCCAACACTAATTGACATGAATAACTAATGCAAATTACACATAAACTTCACCGAGCATACAAATACACAACTTAAACCATAATTTTAGAAAATTAAATACTAGAACAACATATTTTAAAACTCAAAAACTCCATTTTTGATATTTTTCATAAAAATCAACACTGTGATTTTGTTATTCAACCAAAACAGAAATTTCAAAGCATCATAATTATGTTTTTACATACTCTATCAATTCTAACAATCAATTTATCCATTTAACAACAATTAAAACCTTAATTTCTATTTTAAAATAGCCATATTCATACATATTGTCATATGAACACTCTGTAATATATTTTCTTCCACAAAACACATATATGCATGAACTAATTTCTCTATAATCATATATAAGTTCATAGAACAACCATATAATCAATAATCATGCCAAACCATATACATAACAACAATTTATCTTTTATAAAATTTTCACAGAGACTTTTTGGGAAGAAGAAAACTAAATTTTTAAAGAAAGAGCTAGAGCTCCTACCTTGGATTATGAAAGATGATGACACTATCTCTTTTTCTCCAAATCTTTTCTCCAAAACCTGAAAAATTCTCTTAATTCTCTCAATTTTTCTCTTAGTTTTCTTCTTTTCTTCTTCTTCTTCCTCTGAGTTTTTTCTCTTTTTCTCTCCTTTCTCTCTCCTCTAATCTTACGTAAAGTATTATAACGCATATAAGATATAATTATAATAATTATATAATATAAGTACTGACATAAGTTATGTCAGTTACATAAGTTTTAAAAATCAAAAGCCTTAAGGCTTGTTTGGCTAGCATAATAAAAATAACCTATTAATCCTTACACCTTGTTTGGTAAACTGAATTAAAACAAATTGATTAATCCTTATACCTTGTTTGACAAAACTAAATTAAACCATTTTTTTATTTATTTTAATAACTCCTTTATAGCAAGGTTATTAGTCACACCTTTATTAAATTAATAAATTAATTAAACATTAATCTATTAAATTACTTTAACACATAAACAATTATAATTCTTTTTACAATTATAATTTCATTTAATCAACTAATATTTCAAACTACAATTTATCATTTAAATATTATTATTTATTTAAAATCATTATAAGCTCTCTAGCTTATTAAATTAAACTCCATTAATTTATTTAGCTCCTTAATTATTTACTCAACAAATAATTAATTAAATCACATCAACTCAAATTGCCATATAATTCAATAAATATTTAATATTGCCAATAAATATTTAATATTTAATTATTTATTTAACAAATAATTAAATAAACCACATCACTCAAATTGAATAATTATTTATTCAACAATAACATATCCAATAAATATTTATATAAACCAATAAATATTTATAACTTACATCAAAAAAAATATGGAATGTTACATCATTCCCCTCTTAAAAGGATTCTGTCCTCAGAATCACAACTCAAACAACACATTCGCTACATTCTTCCCTACTTACAAAGATTCTGTCCTCAGAATCGAAGACACAGATTAAACAAATAACTCAGGGTATTCTTTCAACATTTTCTCTTCGAGTTCCCACGTTGCTTCTTCAGCGTTGTGGTTTCTCCATATCACCTTCACAGAAGGTATCACTTTATTCCTGAGCACTTGTTCTTTCCTGTCGACTATCTGGATAGGAACCTCTTCATAAGACAAATCTTTCTCGAACTGCAACGGTTCGTACTCGATTACGTGCTTGTAATCGGGTTTATATGGTCGTAACACCGAAATGTGAAAAACATTATGAATATTTTCCAACTCTGGAGGTAGAGCTACCTCATAAGCTACCTCTCCAACTTTTCGCAGTACTTCAAAGGGTCCAATAAACCTCGGGCTTAGTTTTCCCTTCTTACCGAAACGAATTTTCCCCTTCCAAGGAGAAAGTTTTAGGAATACATAGCTTCCTACGTCAAATGCACGATCTTGCCTGTGTTGGCCAGCATACTTCTTCTGTCGGTCTTGAGCTGCTACCAATCTTATCCTGATGAGTTTGATAACCTCAGCAGTTTGTTGCACTAATTCTGGTCCTAACAATTGACGTTCACCAACTTCATCCCAGTACAGTGGAGTTCTGCACTTTCTGCCGTATAACGCTTCGTAAGGCGGCATGCCGATGCTTGCGTGATAACTATTATTGTAGGCAAATTCCACCAATGGTAATTGCTCTTCCCAGCTTCCTTTGAAATCCATGACGCATGCTCTCAACACATCTTCTAATGTCTGGATCGTTCGTTCGCTTTGGCCATCTGTTTGCGGATGATATGCCGTACTCATTCGCAACTGTGTTCCCATACATTCTTGTAGTCTCTTCCAGAAGTTTGATGTGAACCTCGAATCTCTGTCTGACACAATTGACACTGGAACTCCATGTCTTGCAACGATCTCTTTAATATATAGTTTTGCCAGCTGATCAAGATTGAATCTAATCTTTATTGGCAAAAAGTGTGCTGATTTAGTCAGTCTGTCTACTATTACCCAAATCGCATCGTATCCTTTCTGAGTAGTTGGAAGACCCACCACAAAATCCATCGTGATATGCTCCCATTTCCATTCCGGTATTTCCAACGGTTAAAGCAATCCGCTGGGTCTTTGATGTTCGGCTTTTACTCTCTGACATGTTAAGCACTTCGCTACACATTCTGCGACGTCCCTTTTCATATTTGGCCACCAAAAATGTCGGCGTAAATCTTGATACATTTTCGTGCTCCCTGGATGAATTGAATATTTTGAGCTATGAGCTTCGGTCAGGATTTCATTTTTCAGTTCTGGTGTTGCTGGAACCCAGATTCTTCCCTCGTACCATAGTAATCCTTCGGTATCGACCTTGTATTTCGTATTGTTACCATCAACCATATTCTCTTTTATCTTTCCACATTCTTCATCTTGGAACTGAGCATTTTTCACCTTGTCCAGTAAAGTTGGACCTGCTTCTAGATGAAATAGTCGTTCGTCGGTTTCCTGTGGAAATTTGATTTCCAGTTCTAACTTTGTCATTGCTGAAATGAGCTCCTCCTGAGTTGTTATCAACATTAATTTTTCCCGACCTTTCCTGCTTAAAGCATCTGCAACCACATTCGCTTTGCCCGGATGATAAAAGATCTCACAATCGTAATCCTTTATCAATTCCATCCATCTCCTCTGACGCATGTTCAGGTCCTTCTGATTGAAAATATACTTCAGACTTTTGTGGTCTGTGTAGATCTCACATTTTTCTCCATACAGATAATGTCTCCATATCTTGAGAGCAAATACCACTGCAGCCAATTCTAAATCATGAGTCGGGTAACCTTTCTCCTAATCCTTCAGTTGTCTTGATGCATAGGCAATAACTTTGCCGTTCTGCATAAGAACACAACCCAATCCTTTGTGTGAGGCATCACTATACACCACAAAATTTCCTGTATTATCTGGCAGGGTTAACACAGGTGTCATACTTAGCTTCTTCTTCAAATCTTGGAAGCTCTCTTCACATTTCTCCATCCACACGAATTTCACAGCTTTTCGTGTCAAGTTTGTTAACGGAGTGACTATCTTAGAAAAATCTTGTATAAATCTTCTATAATAACCGGCCAGCCCCAAGAAACTCCTCACCTCCGAAGGTGTTCTTGGTTGTTCCCAATTGATTACAGCTTCCACTTTTGATGGATCTACTGAAATCCCATCTTTGTCAATCACATGACCCAAAAATTGTACACGGTCGAGCCAAAATTCACACTTAGTGAATTTTGCGTACAACTTTTTCTTTCTTAGTGTCTCCAATGTCAGACGTAAATGTTCCACGTGTTCTTCTTGAGTTTTGGAATACACAAGAATGTCGTCGATAAACACCACTACGAACTTGTCTAAAAATGGTTTAAATACCCTGTTCATCAAATCCATGAACGCGGCAGGGGCATTTGTTAAACCAAAAGACATCACCAGAAACTCGTAATGTCCATACCGAGTTCTGAATGCCGTTCGTGGTATATCCTCCTTCCACACTTTCAACTGGTGATACCCACTTCTCAAATCAATTTTCGAAAAGTATTTAGCACCCTTCAACTGGTCAAACAAGTCATCTATTCTTGGCAACGGGTATTTATTTTTAATAGTGACTTTGTTTAACTCCCTGTAATCAATGCAAAGATGCATTGACCCGTCCTTCTTCTTCACGAATAAAACTGGCGCTCCCCACGGCGATACACTTGGTTGAATATACTTCTTGTCTAGCAGTTCTTGCAACTGTACCATCAGTTCCTTCATTTCTACTGGAGCCATTCTGTACGGAGCCTTTGATATCGGTGCTGTTCCCGGCACTAAGTCGATCACGAATTCAATTTCTCTGTCCGACGGAAGTCCTGGCAAGTCTTCTGGAAATACGTCTTCGAATTCTCTCACTACCGGTATTTCTTCTAATTTCACACCTTTCTTCTGAGTATCGACTATGTAAGCTAAATAGCCCACACAACCTTGACTCAACAACTTCTTGGCCTGCATAGTCGTCAGATATTTCATTTGTCTTGGCGACTTGCTACCATAAAATACTACCTTTGACGGAGTCATAAGGTTTACACACTTCTTTTGGCAGTCAATTACTGCTCCATAATTGAACAACCAATCCATTCCCAAAATTACATTAAATTCCCCGAGTCTAATCGGAATCAAATCTACTAACAAGATATTCCCCTTAATGTTTACCCTATAGTTCTTGTAAACGAACCTAACAGGGATTATTTCCTTATTCGCAATTTCTATGTTCAAAGGAAAATTCAGTTCTTCTCTAGGCAATTCTAACCTCTTAGCAAATTCATCAGATATAAACGAGCAAGTAGCACCCGAATCAAATAATACATATGCATTAATATCATTGATTGGGGTAATACCTGACACTACATCTTTTGATTGCACATCATCTTGCACAGTCATGTTGAAGGTTCTGGATGTGGGTTTGTTTGATGCTGCAGGCCCTTTAATGGCCCATGTACTTCCATTGTTACCTCCATTGCTTCTGGTTGTCCCTCCCTCCTTCTTCTTAGGGCATTCACGAGCAAAATGATCCTTGGATCCGCACGTGAAGCACGCCTTCTTCTTTGGTTGAGTGCAATTTGGGGCGATGTGACCCTCCTGGCCACAATTGTAGCAAACTCGTTTTCCCATCAAGCACGCACCCTTGTGAAATTTCCCGCATGTCGCATATGCTTCAAACTTTTTGTTTTGCTGGTTACCCTGATGGTTTCCAGCTCCCCCGTTCCCATTCCACTTCCTCTTCAAGCTGTTGTTGTTGCTGTTGTTGTTGTTATTTCCACTGCTGCCACCTCCATTCTTCATTTCATTCTCATTCTTCTTCTTCTTTTGTTCCTGGTTGAATTTGGTCACCGCCTCTCCTCCACCTTCAGCGAGTATTGCTTTCTCCATTACTGCTGCAAATATCTTCAACTGGAATAGGGAAACCCTACTGTACAGCCAGGGCTTCAGTCCCTGTTCAAACCTCTTCGCTTTGTGTTCGTCTGTGCTAACCTGATATGGCGCAAACCTCGCCAACTCGTTGAATTTTGCGGCATACTCGGATACCGTCATCGTCCCTTGCTTCAGCTCCAGAAACTGTACTTCCAGCTGACTCTTTGAACTCTCCGGGAAATAGGTCTCGAAGAACAGTTCCTTGAACCTATCCCAGGTCATCACTCCTGGCCCTTCACGAGTTTTATTGGCCTGCCACCAATAACTAGCTTCTACTTTCAACATGAAAGTTGCGAAAGCAGTCTTCTGCTCATCCCCTACCCTAGCGACATCGAACATCTTCTCTATTTCCATAATCCAGGTTTGTGCTTCGACTGGATTCATGGACCCATGGAATTCAGGTGGTCCAACCGCCTTGAAATCCTTAAACGTTGAGCCTTGGTTTTGAGGTTGATTCTGCAACACTCCTGTCAATAGTGCCACTAGTTGTTGAACGGGATTCTCATCAACATTGTCGTTAGCTTCTTCGGTGGTTCTCTGTCGTGTTGGTTGACATTTGGGAGGCATTTTCTATTAAAAAAACATCTATTAGACCATTACTCAACTTCTTTACGTATTTCTAATTAACTTGCCTCTACAAAAGAAACAACCACATAGCACATAACACTTTGAGTAAAATAATAACTTTTATTTATTCATAAACTTTTTTTTGAAAACATAACACAATAGCATCTCTGCTATCTACATTACTTTCCTGAACTACAAAAGTTTCAGGACAGCGCCATTATTATCATATCCCATGGTTACTCAACACTAGGGATTTACACATTATTTAATACATATTATGTGCATTACAGGCACACTTTCTATGATGATCTATTAAGATACTTCTTAGCCCTATCACGTTCTTCCTCCATGACTCGAAACATCGTTCTTCGATCTAACACAAATGATGGCAGCGTCTCGAACTGAATCGGATATCCCATAACTCGATCTTGACCTCGATTAATTGCGGTGTCGAATACTTTGTCCATTTCTTCCATCTTCATCCTTTTTGCCTGTGAACTCCTTACTGCTCTTCCAGTTCGTTGATAAGCTTCTTCGTATGCATCTTCAGTTCTTGCCCTCTTAGCCGCTTCTTCTCTCAGCCTGCTCTTCAGTTCAGCAACCATCTCGATCAATTGTTCCTTCTCTCCTTCAGCCTGTGTTAGTTTCTCCTCGGCGTTTGTCAGTCGTTCATCACGATCCTAGATCTCACCGTCTTTTTGTGTAATTGTAGTCTGTTGTTCAGCTACTATCTCCTGCAACTCCTCCACTGTATCTTGTAGTTCCACGTTAAGGTCGTGCACTTCATCATATACACGGCCAGCTATCGAGTTAAGCGGAATCCTTTCCTCCTCATCCTCGTCATCCTCATCCTCCTGGGGTAACTCAATGGGATCCTCCTCGTCTGTCTCCACATCATCATCCTCATCCTCAACTACTGTGACCAACGGGGTTGACTCCCGTGGCAATAGTCGTTCCCAAACTACCTGAACATCGCGAGGTTCCTCCTCTAAAGGCATTTGAGGTCCCTCATCCCTAGCCTGACTGGATTCTCCGACATTAGTCATCCTGACAACAAAATTTTAAAGTTTTAGTTATTAATCATTCTACTTGACACTCGCGAGCACATAAGTTATAAACACATAAGCACGTAAGTGTTTTATTACTTCTTTCTTAAAACTCGATAAGAGTTAACTCCACTATCTTTTCAAAAGGTTACTTCCTAAGGCTTTTTCCCCCACCTAAGGTTCATAACCTAAAGCTCTGATACCAACCTGTGACACCCCCAAATCTTGGTACTTCATTTCCTCAAGATTTGGTGTTCACGTAATCAAAACATTCATTACTAACTACCCAATTGATAAAATTGAATAAATAAAACCTGCCCATATAGGATTAAACTTAAATAAAAATCTCCCAGGTTATCTAACCTTTACAAACATTCATTCATGCGGAAATTAAATTAATATAAACTTCTTTACAATCTTTAAACAAAGTCTAAAAATAAACTGTCTAACTATTACAGGTCTTCAGCATTGCTTAATCTTTCCTTTCCCTTTACTGGTGCTAGGTATATCACCAATTTCAACTTTAGCTGTAAGAAATTTTACAGGCAAGAGTGAGCAAACAAGGCCCACTTGAAATAATAATAAATAAATCAGTTAACTTTACATCATGTACCAACATTAGGTTTAATAGAACTGAACAATAGAGTCTATTACTTTCTAAAAACTTTAATCAATTACTGAGGGTCTAATGACCACGAATCATGTCCACAGTTATAAGTAATTTTTCAACTTAAACTTTAACAGTCATAAGACTATAAGGACTTCACGTACTTAGGGGGATCAACCCTTCGTACAATGTATTGTGCACAATCATTTCAACGCTAAGCGTAACCTCTTATAAAAGAGTTGTTCTTCTCAGTATTTAGAATACAAGTCCGTACCAAAGTGAGTTTGGTTTGGATACATCACGGGGTAATTTAGAATTCAACGGTAATCAACTAAGGGTTAGTTGATTACAAACAACATAACTGTATACTATGGAATAATCATAGTTGAATTGATATTTATAAACTAACATCATGCTTTAGGAATAATTTAATAGCATAATCATGGAATAATCATAACATGCATCCTCATAAACCAATACATACACGAGCTTAATCAACAATAAACAATCTAACTCTACGAAAGTGTAAAGTTAGCAATTTGTACAATTGAACTGGAATTAAAGCGATAATGTGTTTAACTAATTCAAACTTGCACAATGAAGTTTTGAGTTAGAGAACTTGCATAAGTATAACATAACAGTGAAAAGTAACCTTGCTGAATAATAAAGTAGAAAGGGTTAGGGAACTTGCCTCGCGTGTAGGTTAAACAATTACTATTCACGTTCACCCCAAGTCCTACACATACCATATGCATTGACAATACACATTAGTTACACTAACATTACCTTTATGAGTTCCTTTATTACTCTTAGTATAGCTACTAACTAAGTTTAAGTTTAAACAACAACACATCTTTCATGAACATTACTTTTTTTAGCTTTATTACAACTACTTAAATTATCATGCCATTGCACCACGTGTACATTAACAACTTAATACAACATCCTAATACATGTTCAACATGTTATCATTAAGTTATACTAATACCTAAAGGGTTACACTTGCATTCGTGCATCCCGACGCCCTCCGATTGGCTCTAAATACACAATATCCCTAAAGATGGCCATTTTGACAACTGTTACAGACCTCAAATTAAAAAACATAAAGAATGAAAGTTGTAGGTCTACTCTTTCTCTTTCCGAATCATCTTGAATTACCTAAATCGGAGTTCGTATGAAAAAGTTATGGCCGTTTTACTACAGGAGGCCAAAACTGCCCAACTAGGCCACTTTTCCGGCGCCGGGGCGCGGAACAGTGGCGCTGGGGCGCGAGCTACGGCGCTGGGGCGCGAGCTTCAGCACTAGGGCGCGAGCTTCAGTGCTAGGCGCGAGCTACGGGCCCATTTTTGACGCTGGGGCGTGAATTTTGACGCTGGGGCGCCGAAACACAGAAACCAACCACGAACAACTAAATTTTCTGTCTATAACTTCAATTCCAACACTAATTGACATGAATAACTAATGCAAATTACACATAAACTTCACCGAGCATACAAATACACAACTTAAACCATAATTTTAGAAAATTAAATACTAGAACAATATATTTTAAAACTCAAAAACTCCATTTTTGATATTTTTCATAAAAATCAACACTGTGATTTTGTTATTCAACCAAAACAGAAATTTCAAAGCATCATAATTATGTTTTTACATACTCTATCAATTCTAACAATCAATTTATCCATTTAACAACAATTAAAACCTTAATTTCTATTTTAAAATAGCCATATTCATACATATTGTCATATGAACACTCTGTAATATATTTTCTTCCACAAAACACATATATGCATGAACTAATTTCTCTATAATCATATATAAGTTCATAGAACAACCATATAATCAATAATCATGCCAAACCATATACATAACAACAATTTATCTTTTACAAAATTTTCACAGAGACTTTTTGGGAAGAAGAAAACTAAATTTTTAAAGAAAGAGCTAGAGCTCCTACCTTGGATTATGAAAGATGATGACACTATCCCTTTTTCTCCAAATCTTTTCTCCAAAACCTGAAAAATTCTCTTAATTCTCTCAATTTTTCTCTTAGTTTTCTTCTTTTCTTCTTCTTCTTCCTCTGAGTTTTTTCTCTTTTTCTCTCCTTTCTCTCTCCTCTAATCTTACGTAAAGTATTATAACGCATATAAGATATAATTATAATAATTATATAATATAAGTACTGACATAAGTTATGTCAGTTACATAAGTTTTAAAAATCAAAAGCCTTAAGGCTTGTTTGGCTAGCATAATAAAAATAACCCATTAATCCTTACACCTTGTTTGGTAAACTGAATTAAAACAAATTGATTAATCCTTATACCTTGTTTGACAAAACTAAATTAAACCATTTTTTTATTTATTTTAATAACTCCTTTATAGCAAGGTTATTAGTCACACCTTTATTAAATTAATAAATTAATTAAACATTAATCTATTAAATTACTTTAACACATAAACAATTATAATTCTTTTTACAATTATAATTTCATTTAATCAACTAATATTTCAAACTACAATTTCTCATTTAAATATTATTATTTATTTAAAATCATTATAAGCTCTCTAGCTTATTAAATTAAACTCCATTAATTTATTTAGCTCCTTAATTATTTACTCAACAAATAATTAATTAAATCACATCAACTCAAATTGCCATATAATTCAATAAATATTTAATATTGCCAATAAATATTTAATATTTAATATTTAATTATTTATTTAACAAATAATTAAATAAACCACATCACTCAAATTGAATAATTATTTATTCAACAATAACATATCCAATAAATATTTATATAAACCAATAAATATTTATAACTTGCATCAAAAAAAATATGGAATGTTACATCATTCCCCTCTTAAAAGGATTCTGTCCTCAGAATCACAACTCAAACAACACATTCGCTACAATTATTATATGTCAATTTCGTACGTTGAATTTTTTTACGTTTGGAAAACATGCGTTGGTTTTATTTTTAGTTAGTATAAGCTATTTGGCTAAAGCCTAAGTAAGAAAAAGAGAAGAAATATTGTCAGAGAAAAACGAGAGTTCAGAGAGAGTTTAAGAGAGAAAGGACTGGGATTTCAAAAGTAACCAAAACAAGTTCTGAGTTTGTCAAAGTTATTCTCAGTGATTAACAAGTATTTTTCTTAAGCAACAAAAGGTATGTTTCAAAACCTTAACATATATGTTTTATGTTCTCTGTGTTCTTGAATTTCAGTGCATATAAAGTGTTTACGAAATCGTGTGTAATCATAATTGTAATTGTTATAACTAGCATGTATACATGTATATATGTGTTGTATGCTAGCTTACGTTCAAAAAAAAGAAAGGAAATTGTTTTACAGTAAATATATATGCATGAACTATGATTGTTAATTTTGTATGATAACAAAATTAGTTTATGCTAATTGAGAAATTGAACTGTGAATATGTTAATTGGGTAAGAATTAAAGAGAATATAGTTAGAATAAATTAATTTGATTTATAATTGTGGAATTACAGTTCACTGTGTCAAGAAATAAATATGAAGTTTTTGGTTTTACAACAGTGATTTCAAGGATTTAGTTTTCTGATATTGTTGATTAGTTGTGTTAAAATTAGTATATGTATGTTGAGTAATGTGTATGAGTAATTTATGTATGTTATACATGATGAATTAGTGTTAGAAATTAAGTTATTGACAGAAATTTAGTCGTTCTATTCTTTGTGTGTTGAGTTTTGTAAGTTTCGGCGCCTCGGCGCCAAAATCAGAGCCCCAGCCCCGAAGTTCGCTCCTCAGCGCCTTAGTCAGAGCCAAAGCTCGACTTTCGCACCGCAGCGCCGGCCGATGGCCTGGCCTTCGCGCCGCAGCGCGACCCATAGTACAAACTGTGGCGCCGCAGTGCCACTTAGCAAAAAGTTCAGGAAAGACTTTTGTCTTACACAAAAGTCTGTAATTGTTAGTGTAATGCTACATGATGAGTGTTAAACATATATTTTTGTTATTTTAGTATTGTAATGCTAGGAACGAACATGTTATTAACGCTTAACGAGTGTGGTTATTATTTATTGATGGTATTTGATTAAGTGATTTATAAATCAACATACGTGATGTGGATATGTAGACTATGGGTAGTGACTGATGATGACATATGTATATAGGATACTTGTGATTCGGATTATAACGGTTTAGCCTACAAGTAAGGCAAGTCTCCTAAACCTAAACCTTTGTTGTGCAAGTTTACTTACCTTTTCTTGATGATATTGATCAAGTTATTCTTGTTGTTAACTTGTTTTGTTGACCAAGTTATTATTTCTAGTTCGATTATAATTATGTAAGTTTTCCTAACACAATACTTTCGATTAGCTAGTTCTATTACTATATTGTGCAAGTTTTTCTAAACCTAAACTTGTTATTTTAGCATACTAGTATCTTTATTCTAATGAACAAGTTTATCGTTCAAGTTATTACTTATTATGCATGCTTAATATTCAATTCTAAGATTTAACCTTAGCTTAATGTTGTTCAAAGCAAGGTATGATATATTATTCAATCTTTATGCTATTAGATTATTCCTAAAGCATGCACTTGGTATACAATGTTGATTCAATTATGGTTTATTCCGTAACATAGAGTTATTACCTTTTTATTCAACAAATCCTTAGTTAATGACCGTTGAATTCTAAATTTTCCTTGAAACGTATCCAAACCTATCTTGCGTTGGTGCGGACTTGTACTCTAAATACTGAGATGAACAACCCTATTATTAGGGGTTTACGCTTAGCATTGAAATGTTTGTGCACAATACATTGTACGAAGGGTTGATCATGTGACGAACGAGATTTTTGTAAATTAATTTTAATATTTATTGAATTAAATAAATATTTTTCGATGATTTAATTATTGGATTAAATAATTAATTGATGCAATTATGGTAGATTAATTTAATTATATGTGTTACATTTATTAAATTAATGTAGAGAAATTTTATTATTCAAGTGTATGACTATGTGAGCTTATTGAATTAAATGAAATATTTAATTAAGCATGATGTTATTTAATTAATGTAATTATTAATTAGAGATTTAATAAATTGTCATTATTTATTAATGAGATATTTAATTATGTGACTATGCGAAATTATGAGAAATTATTATATTTTATTTATATTAAATTAAATAAGATGTATGAATTATTGTACAAGTGGGTGTGACATGATTTAAACTATATGGTAAAGGTTTTATTAAATTAAATGGTTTTGTAATTTATTTAACTAGCCAAACAAGGTCTTATTGGGAGTTGGGATCAGTTACCCATGACTGGGTTAACTGACCACAATGCGCCAGTCTTTTATTACGACGTCTTCTTCTAATTCCTTAATATTTCTAAGTCTGCAAATCAGAGAGGGAGAGAATTAGAGAGTTTGAGAAGTCTGAGAAAAAGTTTGAGTGTATAATTATCAATTACTTGTGAAAGAATCACCACTGATCATCTCTTCCATTATTTATACTCTGGGTAATTCTCCTTCCCAATTCCTACTTTACGTAATTTAGTTTTCTAGAAAATGGCTTTCAAAACCTCTGTTATGTATCTGTAATTTGGAATAGGAGTAATGATTGGGTTGTGTATGTATTATGGCATATCACATCGTGTTTAATTATATATATTGTGTAAACCATGTCATCAGTGTCATGAAAACATGTCGTATATATGTTTTTACAAAAGTACAGAGTATGGGCTATGGCCTTAAGGCCTTATACGTGATTTAAGTATGTCAAACATAAATATTTTCATAAATTTTACACCCTTATATTACTGAGCATGTCAATACGAAGAGACCGAAGTTTAAATGAACGGATTCGGTATTATAACGAATCCGTAGGGACAATTTTCATGTTTTATTTTCTAAACCTTCATGAACATCAAAGTCAGTGAATTTTTATGTTTTAAATCTGTTATTAAGTGTTTAAAATTGTTAATGTCAATATATAAATGTTGGGTTGTGTTTATACATGAACTATAACATGTGGGTATGTCTAATTTTGAGTAGAAAATAAGAAATTGGGAGAAATTGGCATGCTCTGCGATTTTTCGCGAACTGCCATTTCTGTGTCTGGTGCACCGCGCCGCAGCGCCGGCTACCTGTACATTTCCCGCGCCACAGTGCCACCGCGCCACAGTGCCAAAACTCGAGCCGTAGCGCCTCGGCGCCACAACGCCAAGTGTCCGGCCGCAGCGCCACCGCGCCGTAGCGCGAAGATCACGTGTATCAGTGGCGCTGCAGCGCCACTCTCCAGAAAATTCAGAAATGAGATTTTTTTATTTTTTATTTTTTTTAAATATTAAAGTCTAACAAGTGTTAGTGGATTGATGTAATGAACATGTAAATATGTTAGAAGAATAATGTGATGATAAAAATAGTTGTTTAAACATGTAAATAACATAATTACATGTGATTTAAATTATTGAATTCATAATTAGATTATCATTCATGAAGTACAAATTATGTGATAATGAGATAAATTGACCAAGTATAGTCGATAGTTAAAGTAGACAACGAGAATGAGTTTATGTTGATTAGTTAATTTATAATTAACTGGTATTGTGTATATGAATGGTATGTAAGATTTAATTCAAAGAACGTGCTTAAGTAAAGTGTAATCTACGCACGAGGCAAGTTTCCTAAACTTAAACTCTTAAATTTGAGCAAGTTCTCTAACCCTACTTGTCATTATTGTTCAAGTTTATTATTTACCTTGAATAAATTATCGTTACTATTATTCAAGTTCAAATGATTTATTAAAGATTGATTATCTTTTCAAAGTGTGATTTAGTTATACAATAATTGTTCTATTGTATACTTCTTGAGATTATTATTCAAATTGAATATCATTATTGTTGAACCTTATTAGACTAGTGAAACCTTATTGATTCAACTAGTCCATAGTTGATGAGCGTTCTAAATTTCAGAACCCTTGATGAATTATCCAAACCAAACTTCCTTTGGTGCGGACTCGAATGCCAAACTGAGATGAACAACCCTGTATAGGGGATTATTTACGCTTTAGCGTTAAGATATTGTGCACAGTATGGTACTAAGGGCTGATCCCCCTAAGTAAGAGAAAAAGGTCCATAGTCTTATGACTGTTAAAGGTTTCAAGTATAACTCTTGTTAACCTAGGACATAGTTCAAGGTCTTATGACCCTCAGAATTCTTTTGATTCTTGTTATTTATTCTTGATTCAAAAGTTGAGCTTTTATTCAGATGTCTTTGATTTATTTGCATGTTATTATATTGTTATTTCATTATTATACTTGTGGGAATTTGTGCTCACTCTTGCTTAATAATAACATTGCAGTTAAGAACGAAAGAACTGATGAACCTTCCACTAGTAAAGGCAAGGGCAAAGTTAGCAAGTGACGAAGACCTGTTGTTTTATATGATGATGTATTTGTTAAAGACTTGAGTTAATGTTATTGTTTAAGACTTATTTGTTTATGATTCCGCACAGATGTTTAAGGTTAGTTTAACCTGGGATTGTATTATTATTATTCAGATGTTGTAACCCTTAAGGGGAAGATTTTATTTCTATCTATTGCATGGTTTGCATTTATTATGGGTAGATAGATAGATGATATTTGTACAGTGAACACCAAATCCCGTGAAATCGAAGTATCTGGATTTGGGGGTGTCACAGATCCCCCTAAGTACATGGAGTCCTTATAGTCTTATGACTGTTAAAGTTTAAGTTGAAAGAGTACTTATAATTATGGACATGGTTCGTGGTCATTAGACCCTCAGTTGTATAATTTAGAATGTTAATAGAACATATTGTTTAGTTCTATTGAGCCTATTATTTGGCAATTAATGTAAAGTTTTATTCAATTTCATTTCAAGTGAGCCTTGTTTGCTCACTCTTGCTTATATAAATATTACAGCTAAAGTTGAGAAGGTCGACGTACCTAGCACCAGTAAGGGAAAGGGAAAGATGAGCAAGTACTGAAGACTTGTAATCATTTTGATATTTTATTATCAGACTTTAGTTTGAATGATTGTAAAGAAGTTTATTTATTTTCCGCATTTGAATGATTATATGTAAAGGTTAGAAAACATTGGAGATTTTATGAATGTAATCCTTTAATGGGAAGGTTTTATTATTATTATTTAATTCTATTATGATTGGTTAGTTAGATGTGAATGTTTTGATTAAGTGAACACCAAATCTCAAGGAAATGAAGTACCGGGATTTGGGGGTGTCATAGAAATTCATCGACAGCCATTTCCTGTAATCTGAGAGCACCTCCTGTCAATACTTCCTTAACAATAAACGGGCCTTCCCAGTTCGGGGCGATTTTTCCCTTTGACTGATCTTGGTTGTCAATGATCTTTTTCAAAACCAAGTCGTGTTGTTTGAACTACCGTAGCTAGACTTTTCTGTAGTAGGACATGGCGATCCTTTATTGATATAACTGACCGTGGAAGATAGCAGCGGCACGCCTTTCATCTATTAGAGATAATTGGTGATACCTATCTTGTACCCATCAGTCTTCATCAAGCTGAGTGTCTATCAATACTCTGAGGGATTCCATTTCCACTTCTATGGGGAGCACTGCTTCCATCCCATAGGTTAATTCATAGGGTGTTGCCCCAATGGAAGTGCGCATTGAGGTTCTGTAGGCTAATAGAGTCAGAGGCAATAAGTCAGGCCATCCTTTATGGTTGGAGGACATTTTTTCATGATCTTCTTGATGTTTTTGTTAGCCGCTTCAACAGCACCATTCATCTTTGGACGGTAGATGATGGAGTTGAGATGCTTGATGTGGAATTTACTGCACAACTCCTCCATCATTTTATTGTTGAGGTTCTTAGCATTGTCTGATACAATTAACTTTGGTTGTCCATATCAACAAATGACATTGTTTCTGATGAAAGCAATTATGACTTCCTTGGCAACCCTGGGGAAGGATGATGTTTCCACCCACTTGGTGAAGTAGTCGATCATGGTGAAGATAAACCGATGCCCATAACTGGCTTTGGGCTCGATGGGCCCGATCACGTCCATTCCCCACATTGAGAAGGGCCAAGGCAAACTCATATTGTGGAGCTCCCTTGGAGGGGCGTGGATAGCATTCCCATGAATTTGGCATTGATAACATCTCTTGACGTGATCATCACAATCAGCCTTGAGAAAGAGTCAGTAATGCCCTGTTCTGACGATTTTCTTTAAAAGTAAAGGTCCACTAATGTGTGGGCCACATACTCCACCATGGATCTCATCCATGAGCCTCTGAGCTTGGTCCTTGTCCAGATATTTGAGGAGACCTAATCCTGCATCTCTTTTGTAGAGTGCATCTCTGCTCAGGTAGAATTTCATAGCCAGTCGATGAATACGCCTTCTTTTAGTCAGGCTCGCCTCATCGGGTGTAGATCCATCTTGTAAATACTCCTTGATATGCTGATACCAAGAGTGTTGGATGGGCGGTAGCTCATCTGATACTTCTCCAATGTAATTCCCATTGGCTGGAGCCTTTTGTTGGGAAAATGTGAGGGTTGGTATGTCTTCCTTATTAGGTATGTTGATCAAGGAGGCCAAGGTTGCTAGTACATCCGCAAAATCATTCATATTACGAGGAATGTGGAGGAAGGATATTTCTTCAAACTCCGAAGCCATCTGTAGAACCTGTCGATGGTAAGGCAGCAAGTGTAGACCTTTGGTGTGATAGATTCCGGTGGTTTGTCTGATCCCTCTTCATTAAAACTTGTCTACTTATCTTGTTAATATATCAGATCTATATTAAGGTTATGAATATTATTACGCTAGATATTAATCTCAAGAGTAGTTTTATTAAAGATTGTAGAGGAGAAACTACAGTGTTTCAAATCAATCCTTTAAAAGCTAATATTTCAGTCCCTAAAACTTTAAAGTGGGATGAAATAGCTATTCCACAAAATTGGACACTACAAGATGCGGTACCTAAAAGGGTACAAGGAGAAAATCACCAATTAAAAGATGTTACAGAAAATCCAGATGGATCTGTAAATATCAGATTTGGAAACAGTAGTTCTAGTCGTCTCAACTTAGATGAACCACGACAAAATAGTACATCCAACATTCCTCAAAGGAATTTAGATGAATCGTCAAGATGGTCTACGTCTTCTTTACAAGGAGTAATTAATCGACCAGACGATAAAGTCAGCCGACCAACATATATGGTGGAAACTCCTTCTGAAGTAGAAGTACCAACAACTCAAAGTCCTACAGCGTCTGACTTTGGATACTCTGAGAGTATTTATACTCTTAACAACCAGAGTATGAATCTCAACAGATCCTTTCTAAAAGCCATGTTTAATTTTGAAAAGAATAGAGATAAAAAAGAATGGTTTTTTGCTAATTATTCTCCGGAAAATCATGATTTAATTCGCAACATTTATTATGATTTCTTAAAGGAATCAGGAAAAAATGTTGATTTTTTGTTTTTCTTAAACATTGGTGTCGTGCAAAAGGTTATGATTTCTCTTTTGGGGGGGATAGCAAGAAGAAAGACACCTCTACAGACACCTCTACCTCCTTAAATATGGTAGAAAAATATTATAGGCCTTACAGATTGGCTAATGATAAAGACGACAACGAAGTGGTATCATCTATTCATCCACCCTCAGTCCTTGTCTTTGTGGGAATAGGAAAAACCAGAGTTGTTCCTTACAAAAAGGTGTTTGATAAAGAGGCTGAAAGAAAGTTTGAAGAAGTTCAAGGGATTAAACCAAGTTATTGAACAGAATAACTATACTAATATGTTTTTGTAGTCCCTTGGAACGCAGCTCACCATAATAGAAAAGGTGGTTACTTCAAAAGTAAAACCTTTATCTATTAGTCCATCTCCAGCAGAGATTCTTGTTACTTCCTCAAAGGAAGGTAAGCTCTTAACAAAGGAAAAACATGGATCAGTTCTTTTTAAACCTCCACCCGAGTTTCCTAAAGAATTTAAGATTGGATCTGCTTCTACGGAAATGTTTGAAGAGTTGAAGAATAGACTAGAAAATCTGTCAATAAAACGAACACTTACGGGGTCAACTTCTCAAGGTCCTTCCGTTTTGGCTCTTAAAAATGACAGATTAGATCTTGATGAGATCTTAAGTAAAATCCAGGAAGAACAGAGTAATCCTCAATTGAACAGTTTAAAATGGGGAAAGGTTAAAAACCAACCCTATTACCATCTTCCATCTCCTATTGATGCCCAGTTTGAGAATAGGGCATTTAATGATGGGATTCAATTCAATGGAGAATACATTTGTGAGTAGAACCTTGATAGTCTTACTGATTATCAAATCATTGTTCTTCTCAAGCAAATGACGATGTTTTCCCAAGCGGCTAGAATTAAAGCCAACTCAGAGAAAAGGATTGCTCAAGCTTTAGCATCCGGTTTCGTAGGTCAGCTTGGCCTTTGGTGGGATAATCGCTTATCAAGTGAAACTAAGGAAATCATCTTTAATTTCCAATTTTCAAAAGGGTGTTGATGCAATGAACGAACCAGTCTTCATAGAGGATGCAGTAAACGCTTTGTTGTATACTATTATGCGCCATTTTATGGGCAACAACCAATTAATAGTATCAAGAACTTATGAGCAATTAAGTAACTTAAAGTGCAAATCACTCTCTAAATTTAAATTCTGCCGTGACACATTCTTCTCTAAAGTGTTTAACAAAGGAGATTGCAAAAGTGACTGCTGGAAAGAAAAATTCATAGAAGGTTTACTTGTTTTATTCTCTCAAAGAGTTAAAATAAGGCTGAAAAATAAAAATGATGGAGTGATTCCATGGGATGAATATAATTATGGAGAATTAGCCTCAAAAGTTATTGCTGAAGGTGTGAATCTATGTAATATCTTAAAGATCCAAAAACAAATTGCAGAAGAGAAAGCTAGAGGAAAACGTGTTCTAGGTGATTTCTGTGAACAATATGGTCTGGCTGACATCCCTATGGATAAACAAAAAAGGAAGTCTACCAAAGAACCTTCTGGTTATAAGGATAACAAGAGATCTAAAGGGAGAGATCATCGCAAAAGGTCTAAACATCAGACCAAGGAAGATCAACCTAAAAGGAAAAAGTCATCTAAAAGAAAGGTGACTAGTTCTAAACCTCCAATGGGCTATAAATGTGGCAAGATAGGTCACAAGAGTCCTGAGTACACTACTAAAAAGGAAATTAACCAACTGGTTAAAGATGAAGGGTTAAAAAAGCAACTTCTAGCTGTCTTTATAAACTCTGATGAGGACGAATTCTTTTCTTCTGGTTCAAGTCCTAGAAGTAGTTGTTCTAACTTGAATAATTCCCATTTCGATGAAGAAGAGGTATCGTGTGGTGAGTTAATGATTGCAAATGCGATGAAGGTGAAGCTTGCTTGTGTGCCTTAAATGGACTCTCTATTAATGTTTTATCTAAAGAAGATAGCCTTATCTTAGATATTATCAATCAATTAGAAGACTCTGGGAAGAAGAGGCAAATGATCGAGAAGTATATCACGCTTGCTAAAAGAAAGAAAAAATCTTCTGATGATGATGAAAGGTTTGACCTAAGCCAATACTCATTACAGAAGATCTTTGATAAGGTAAATGATCGTCATAAGGAGCCTACTCTTAAAGAGTTACAAGGAATGATAACTAATCTGCAAGCTAATAGCGATGCTAGAGAAGTTGATATTGCTGATCTATAGAAAGAGATCAAGCAGATCAAAAAGGATATCTACTAGCTTAAAGGCCGGGATGACAAGGGTAAAGGTAAGATGGAGGACTCTAATTCGCCTATTATCAATGAAGAGGAGAGTGATGATTTTGAAGATGAAGTCTCTAACTTTTCTATTCAGGATAGACGAATTATTCCAGGAGAGTCTAGTTCAAAAGGATTAAAAATCAATTTAATTGATAGGATTATCACTCAAAAGTGGTATGTGAATATTACTATCCTTATTGAAGATGAGCTCTCAGTCACTACTGAAGCATTGAAAGATTCAGGAGCAGACTTAAATTGTCTGGCTGAAGGTCTAGTTCCTTTTAAATACTACTCAAAAATAGCTCAAATGCTGAGTACTGCTGATGGAAGCCAACTGCATATAGATTATAAACTATCTGATGCAGTGGTGTGCAGTAATGGAGTTTGTTTTGAGACTCCATTCCTCCTTGTTAAAAATATGGCTCAAGCAGCAATTTTGGGTACACCTTTTATTAGTCTACTTTTCCCAATTTCTATTGATCATAAGGAGATAAGCACTAATAAGGAAGGGATAGAAGTAAGGTTTGATTTTATCTCTGAGCCTCGATTTCAAGGACTGAACCACTTATTTAAACGCAAAGAAGATTTTCTTTTCTTTCTTAAGCAAGAGTTAGAAATTAAGTAGATTGAAGAGTATCTTAAAGATGAAAAAATTAAGCTTAAAGTCAAAGCTTACCAAGAGGATCTATGCAAAGAAATATGTTCTACAGTTCCTACTGCTTTCTGGAATAGAAAAAGCTTGTCATATCATTGCCTTACATAGAAGGATTTAATGAAAAGCTTATTCCTACCAAAGCGAGACCTATTCAAATGAATGAAAGGTTTCTTAAGCTTTGCCAAGATGAAATTAATGATCTCTTAAAAAAGGGATTGATAAGGAAAAGCTACTCTCCATGGTCGTGCTCGGCGTTCTATGTTGAAAACGCTGCAGAAATAGAAAGAGGAGTTCCAAGGTTGGTGATTAACTATAAACCTCTTAATAAAGTTTTGAGATGGATTAGGTATCCAATTCCAAACAAGAGGGATTTTTTAAATAGACTGCTTAAAGCAAATGTCTTCTCAAAATTTGATATGAAGAATGGATACTGGCAAATCTAGATCAAAGAAAAAGATAAATATAAAACAGTGTTTACGGTGCCATTTGGGCATTATGAATGGAATGTTCTGGGTTTTGACCTCAAAAATGCACCATCAGAATTTCAGAACATTATGAACGAGATTTTTAATCCATTCATGGATTTCATGATCATTTATATTGATGATGTTTTAGCCTTCTCAAAGGACATTGATCAACACTGGAAACACTTAAATGTCTTTAAAATAGTTGTAAAAAGAGAAGGTCTTGTGGTCTCGGCTAGCAAGATGCAATTATTTCAAACCAAATAAGGTTCCTGGGATTTGAAATTTCTCGGGGAAAATATATCCCAATTGACAGAGCCATCGCCTTCGCTAACACGTTTTCTAGATAAAATCTTGGATCAAAAGCAACTCCAGAGATTTTTGGGAAGTGTTAATTATGTCAGAGATTTCTACAAAGATTTGGCGAATGATGCTGCCCCTCTTTGCAAAATGTTAAATAAGAAGCCTATTCCTTGGACAGATGAATGTACCCAAGCCATTAAAAATATTAAGTCTCGGGTGAAGTCTTTACCTTACTTACATTTCTCTGACCCTAATGCTCAAAAAATTGTTGAAACTGATGCCTCTGACAAAATTTATGGAGGTATTCTGAAATAGATCATAAACTCTAAAGAAGTCTTAGTTTGTTTTGTTTCAGGAAAATGGGATGATGCACATAGAAACTACTCTACCATTAAGAAAGAGATATGCTCTATAGTTCTATGTATTGATAAATTTCAAGGATATCTCTTAAATCAGAGATTCCTTCTTAGAGTTGATTGTAAGTCAGCTAAAGAAATTTTAGATAAGGATGTTAAAAACATCGCTTCTAAACAGATATTTGCTCAGTGGCAAGCCTTATTATCAGCCTTTGATTTTGACATTGAATTCATTAAAGGAGACTCTAATTCTTTGCCAGACTTCTTAACCAGAGAATTTTTGAAGGATATTCCTAATGTTTGTGTGTTAAATTTTGTTAGGCCTCCTAGACGCTAAGCTAAACCCGCAATGGAGAGACCCTCTAATGACTTCCTCAAAGGACATTCTTCAGGATCTCAAAAGCAAGGCAATAAAGGAAAGGCTCCTGAGCTTAAAGTTCAGATTGATTCTCATTATATTGATACCATGGACAGAGAAGTAGTTGATATTGAAGAGGTGGATGCAGTTCGATCCCCGAAACAAGTAGCAGATCTTTATCTGTCTTACTCTCATCATCTCCCGGTTTTCTTCCCTAAAACCAGGGAGTTCTTTGAAAAATTTTTGATAGAGACTGGTTCTATTAAAGTTTCTCATAAACCTAGAGATTGTTACAATCTAGCTTTCTCGACGATTAAGATCTTAAAGGTCTTACGTCCTTGTGACTGGGTGGGTGATCTAAGGACTCATAAATATTTCGAAGCAAAGTCTATGATTCCTAAGTATTTTAATTACTTTGATTACACTCTAGCAAGGGAAAAGTTTTTATATTATCAAAATGAACATTATACCCATAGCTGGTTTCTCCACCCCAAGTTTCCAAAAACTATCAAGGCTCAGGATTTTCCTGCATGGTTCCAATCTTGGTTCTATTATTGGGGACCTGTTCCGGAGTTCTTTCCCCCCAAGGTTAAAGATATGTTTGAAAAATATTTTCAGACTTCTAATTGCCTCAATGATAATCATGCCTTATTAACCTTCTGTTGCGCTAATGAAATCCCTTGGATCTTTAAGTTGTCCTATTCTATTACTCAGCATGGAGGAACAGGGGTTCATTTGCTTTATTGTCAACTAGCCATTAAATGGTGGGCCACATTTGATGAGGACAAAATTGAAAATATTTCTCCTAATATTTCTCCTAATATGATGCCTCTCAACAGAAGTTAAAATCTATCCTTAAAGGAATTCCTAAAACTGAAATCCTGGATTTCTTAAGAAATCGTGATGACACGGTTACCATGCTTGACAGCGATGATGAGAAAGCCTCACCTAGTGATCCTTTTGGTGGCCCATGCTCTCAGCCTAAATAATTCAGGCGTGCTAATGCTTAAAGCATTTGGGTGGTTCAGATGGTCCCGTTGTGCTTTTGTCCTATGCCTTAATAATTCAGGCTTTCGGTGATAGGAAGCTTATCCTATCTTTTGTGGTCCCTTCTGCTTTTGTCTCATTGCATGCTGTCCATCCGACTCCAGCTTTATCCAGAAAACGCGTTAGCAGCTTTATTTTAAGTCTTTTCTACTTTTGTTAAAGTAGATTCTTTTTAAAGTTGTTTGTTTTATGTAATTATGATGTTTCTCCTCATTTCTATAAGATGATATGCTTGCTCTTCTAGGGAGGCTTCCGAAGTTTGTATTCAGTTTATTTCCTAAGTTTTCTTGTGAGTTTTACAAGTTTAGTTCGAAGTTTTCAAGCTTCAATCTTTGTGTAAGTCTTTTTGTTTTTAAATAATATTCCGCTTTTCTCTGTTTATAAAATCTCTATATGGGGGAGCCCAGTTAGTTCTATCTCTTATGGATTGGTGTTTCTCTTTGAGGAATCAACCGCAGCTTAGATGGTCACCGAATCTCCCGTTTACATGGGGAGGTCAGGTAGGTCCATCCCTTTGGTCTGAAGCTGATGAAATGTGATGGATTGAGGGATGATCCCAGTACCGTTGACAAGTTTTTATGTATTGGTAAGGGGTAAGACCGAACCATGAATGGATGCCTATGTACTCCTATTGAAGAGGAGATCAGGTCTGCGTAGTTCGAACCTGGTGTATGAGGTTCAACGCTGTGAATGGAAAAAAGGGTGTAGAGATTTTTTTTGTTATTTTTGTTTTTGTAATGAGAAGGGTGTAGAAATGTTTTTGTTGTTTTTGTTTTATTGCGACCGGACCATATAAAATATGGTTGCCTACGTACTCCCGTATATCAAGGAGATTAGGTCGGCGTAGTTCGCCCCATGTTCAAGATGATTTACAGCCAATAAAAAGTTGGATCCCATGTTCAGGACAAACTGTAGGGAAGAAAGTTTAATCCCATGTACAAGACAAACTGCGGGTGTGAAAAGTCTTATCCCTAGTGGGGTAAAACTACGGGTGTGAAAGGTTCAATCCCTGGTGCGAATTTTTCGTTTGACTGATCTTGGTTTTCAATGATCGTTTTCAAAACCAAGTCGTGTAGTTTGAACTGCCATAGACGGACTTTTCTGTTGTAGGACCTGGCGATCCTTTGTTGATATAATTGACCGTGGAAGATAGCAGCGGCACACCTTTCGTCTATTAGAGACAATTGGTGATACCTATCGGTCTTCATCCAGCTGAGCGTCTATCAATACTCTGAGGGATTCTATTTCCACTTCTATGGGGAGCATTGCTTCCATCCCATAGGTTAATGCATAGGGTGTTGCCCCAGTGGAAGTGCGAATTGAGGTTCTGTAGGCTTACAGAGTCAGAGGCAATAAGTCAGGCCATCCTTTATGGTTGGAGGACATCTTTTGCATGATCTTCTTGATGTTTTTGTTAGCAGTTTAAATAGCACCATTCATCTTTAGACGGTAGATGATGAAGTTGAGATGCTTGATGTGGAATTTACTGCACAACTCCTCCATCATTTTGTTGTTGAGGTTCTTAGCATTGTCTGATACAATTACCTTTGGTTGTCCATATCGACAAATGATATTGTGTCTGATGAAAGCAATGATGACTTCCTTGGAAACCCTGGGGAAGGAGGCTGTTTCCACCCACTTGGTGAAGTAGTCGATCATGGTGAAGATAAACCGATGCCCATTACTGGCTTTGGGCCTGATCACTTCCATTCCATATATTGAGAAGGGCCAAGGCAAACTCATATTGTGGAGCTCCCTCGGAGGGGCGTGGATAGCATTCCCATGAATTTGGCATTGATAACATCTCTTGACGTGATCATCACAGTCAGCCTTGAGAGAGAGCCAGTAATGCCCTGTTCTGAGGATTTTCTTTACAAGTAAAGGGCCACTCATGTGTGGGCCACATACTCCACCATGGATCTCATCCATAAGCCTTTGAGCTTGGTCCTTGTCCAGACATCTGAGGACACCTAATCCTGCATCTCTTTTGTAGAGTGCATCTCCGCTCAGGTAGAATTTCATAGCCAGTCGATGAATCCACCTTCTTTCAGTCAGGCTCGCCTCGGAGGGTGTAGATCCATCTTGTAAATACTCATTGATATGCTGATACTAAGGGTGTTGGATGGGAGGTACCTCATCCGATACTTCTCTAATGTAATTCCCATAGGTTGGAGCCTTTTGTTGGGCAAATGTGGGGTTGGCATGTCATCCTTGTTAGGTATGTTGATTAAGGAGGCCAAGGTTGCTAGTGCATCCGTAAAATCATTCTTATTCCTAGGAATATGGAGGAAGGAGAATTTTTCAAACTCCGAAGCCATCTATAGAACATGTCGATGGTAAGGTAGCAAGTGTAGACCTTTGGTGTGATAGATTCTGGTGGTTTGTCTGATTACCAACTCGGAATCTCCAAAGACAGTTAACCGTTTGATGCCCATTGATTGGGCAAGTTTTAGCCCCTTGATACAACATTTATACTCAGCTGTGTTGTTGGTGTTGGCAAACTATAATTTGACAGCGAAGGGATGCTGCTCCCCCGTAACGGATACTAGAACTGCTCCAGCCCCAGAACCTTCAATGTTTATAGCTCCATCAAAATACATCTTCCATGCTTGGTGTGCATCGTACTGATGGTGTTTTTGAATTTCCATTACCCCTTCATCGGGGAAGTATGTCTCCAAGGGTTTGAAGTCCCTTGAAGGTGCGACGGCTAGTTGATCCGCAATTCCTTGTCCTTTAACGGACTTTTGCGTCACATAGACGATGTCAAACTGTTGTAGGATCAACTGCCATCTGGACAGTCGACAATTTAATATGGGTTTACTGAACATGTACTTGAGAGGATCCACGCGGGATATGAGATAGGTTGTGTGACCATAGAGGTAATGTTGTAACCTCATGGAAGCCCATGCTAAAGCACAACAAGTCTTCTCAATCAGAGTGTACTTGTGTTCACTGCTGCTGACTCTTTTGTTGAGGTAGTAGATAGCTTGCTCTTGGCCTCTATCATCTTTCTGTCCCAACATGTAGCCCATGACATCGTCACTTATGGACAGGTACATGAAGAAGGGAACATCATCCCTAGGTGGTACCAAGACAGGAGCTTTGACTAGATGCTCTCTAATTATAAGGAAGGCCTTCTAGCACTCATCATTCCATTTCATGGAGGAGTTCTTCCTTAACAATTTGAAAATGGGCTCACAGGTTGCTGTGAGTTGAGAAATAAACATGCTAATGAAGTTGATTCTTCCCAAAAATCCCCATATTTCCTTCTCTGTCTGAGGAATGGGCATCTCCGTGATGGCCTGGATTTTGGTGGGATCCAGCTCAATCCCCTTGTGGCTGACTAGGAATCCTAGAAACTTGCATGATTTAACGCCAAAGGCGCACTTGGCTGGATTCAACTTCAAGTTGTACTTACAAAACCTGTTGAAGAGCCTTTTGAGATTGTCTAGGTGGTCTTCCTCCCTTCAAGATTTGACAATGATGTCATCCACATAGATCTCTATCTCCTTATGCATTAAATCGTGGAAAAGAACCATCATGGTTCGCTGGTAGGTAGCTCCGACATTGATGAGGCTGAAAGACAATCGTCTATAGAAAAAGGTTCCCCAAGGAATGATGAATGCAGTTTTCTTGCGATCCTCTTCAGTAACCATAATTTGATGGTACCCCGTGAAGCAATCAGCAAAGGCGTACATGCCGTATTGAGCAGTATTGTCAATGAGAATGTGGATAAATGGCACGGGAAAGCTATCCTTAAGGCAAGCTTTATTCAGATCCCGGTAATCCACGTAAACTCGCACTTTCCCTCCTAGTTCAAGCATGGGGACTATGTTAGATAGCCACTCAGGGTATGTAGACACCATGATGATGCTTGCTTGAAATTATTTCATAATTTCCTCTTTAACCTTTAAACTCCACTCAGGTTTTAATCGCCTGAGCTTATGCCTGACTGGCTTGAATCCCTCTTTGATGGGGATGCGATGAATGACAATTTCAGTAGACAAACCCACCATGTCTTCATGAGACCATGCAAACACATCCTGGAATTGGGTTAATAGTGTAACCATGTCATTCCTTTGGTTTGGAGTGAGGTCTGAACCAATCTGGATTAGCTTAGGGTTTTCTAAGGTTCCGAGATTGAAGGAAGTGGTTTGATCAAGGTTGGGTTTGGGTTTGTCTTCGACCCATTCTTTGATCTCCTGAGGTAGCTCAATGTCCTCTTGTATTTCCATCAAGTCTGAGTCCAACTTTTCATCAAAGTTACAATCCTTGTGGAGAAAAGGCACCTTATCAGCAAGTATAGGCACATCTAAATTTAGAGTCCTAAAACAAAATATGTTTTCACTTAATATATATGAAATTGTTCAATCATACAAAGTGTTATCATGTACTGACAAAACAACTACTAATATTGTATAAAAAAGTAAGCAGTTATTGTTATCTACGGGGCAGAGGGAGTTTCTGCCCGCTTTACCCTTGTCGACTAATGAAAGGAGTGATGCTCCAATTGTCAAGGGTGAAGTCCTGATGGACTGCAGTGATGGAGGGGCTGTCATCGTCCTCCTTTTCCCGAATGATGATCATAACATCTGGGTAATCATCGTCTGGGGTGTTTCTGTTTGTATGTTCATCATGGATAATGATGCGTATGTTTGCCATCATTCTAGTGATGTCTTATTTATATCTTCGTTCCTCTTCTTCCACTCTGGGATCAGGAACCAGAAGTTCTTTCCCTTTTACCAGTATCGGTTTAGTAAAATAGCATAGCCATTACATGGGCTGGCACCTTTACCGGAGACAGTATAGGCTCAGGAACTGTAGGTGGAGATAATTGCAGTGTGGCTGAAGCTGAAGGAATCTGATTGTACTTATAAGGATTCTTGTTACTAGAACTGGCATAATAGCCTAGTCTGGCTGTCCCTGTTTGACTGGACACTTGAATTGGGCGCTCAATGCCCTGATGATCTTTACCCAACCCTTGTCCAGGTTGATAACCCAATGACATCATTTCTTGAGTAGCCACCATTACTTCGTCAGAAATCTTGGGTACGGAAGGTAGCGCCCCAATGGGATGGTAGTGAGTGTTGCTCACCTCCAGGGCATGAAAACTGATCGGCTCAACTTCTGAATTGAATCTGATTAGTAGTATGCCACTTTGTTCAAGACATTCCGACTCTGCATCGACAGTGATAAGGATATTGTTGATAATGTATTTAAGCTATTGATGAAGGGTGGAGGGGATGGCCCCGGCCATATGAATCCACGGTCTTCTAAAGATCAGGTTGTATCCTGTACCTATTTTGAGCACGTGAAAAGATATGCAGAATGTATGTGGACCAATCTCCACTAGCAGTTCAATCTCTCCGACAACATTTCGTCGGGATCCATCGAAATCTTTAATGATTGTATGGCTTCTTCGGATTCTGTTGAGATTGATATTCATCTTCACCAAAGTAGCATAAGCACAGATATTCAAAGATAACCCTTCGTCTATCAAAACTCCTCCCACCATGTATCCGGAAGATAAAATCGCTATGTGCAATGGCTTGCAATGACCGGTCCCTTCGGGAGGTATATCGTCATCAGTGAAAGATATCACATTGTTGTTAAAAATGTGTTTCACCAGATGCTAGAAGTTCTCAACATCTATTCACTTAGGTAGTTGGGCTTCTTCCAAAACCCTAAGCAAGACCTTTCTATGATCTTCGGATGAGAAAACCAAGTCCAGTATAGAAATTTGATGTGGAGCTTCTCTTAAGCTTAAAACCACCTTGGCTTCATTATGGCCCATAGTACGGAGAAATTCTTCCACCTTTTCCGTGGAAATCTTCCCCTTTGATGTAAAGCCCCGAAATTCGGTCTATCTTCACACCCGGATTCCGTACGTCACGAGTACATCATTCATCCAACATACATCATTATATACTGAAATATAATGACATACACTCTCTAATCCCAGGTTCTGGAAACCTTATAACCTTTTTCATTACAAATATTAATGAATACATTATTTATTTCATCTTACAAGAGTGACTTTTATCCGCCACCAAGGATACATAACAGTTCATTAAACTAGTCTACAATTCAATTTCTTTTTTTACATTACAAGTCTTCACTTGATCTTCTCGCTCCTTCACATTCTGAATGACAATTCGTCTGGATACCGTCAGCTTGATCTTTACGAGATCCTTAAGTTCTGCTAACCTTGTTCGCTGAAAATTATTTTTCATTTAAAGTAAGTGTGAGCATTCAATTGCCCATCAAGTCATAACAGTTGAACGAACAACTTCAAAATTAAAACATTTCTTTAGAACTTCTATAACCGAACAAAGGTTATGAAGCAGCTTGAATAATAGGAATAGTCTCGATTCCTATCATCTTAAAACCTCAGTCACTTTCATTTTGAAATACTTTCATTCCTCTACCTTTTTCATACACATCCTGTCTGACTAGAATCATTAGCACAGACTTAACAATAAGGGTTCATGTACAAACAGAACATACTTTTATTGAACAACTCAATCACAGAATAGTTCATATCCTAGAAACATTAAAGTGTTCAAATTGTGGCACAAGGCCTCATACATACTACCACCTTGTACATACATCGCACATACACACATAGACAAGACTTCTAAAGTACAACATCTGAGAAGTTTAAGAAACTAGCATTCATATAATATGAATGAAGTTAGGAAACTTGCCTTACGCCCAATTACAGCTTACGCTGAATTGCTCATTTCAATTCCTATATAACACATAAGGAGAAAACATAAACACCAATTAGTCATATATTGAACTTACGCATTGGTTTACATAACTTTACTTCTTAGGGTTTGCGTTCTTGTAATATAAGTTTACGCGACTAACTTCCTTTACCAATTACGGCTTTATGACATACGGAGATGTTTTACTCAAAACGTTCATCATCTTGGATGATTTACATTCTGATCTGACTCACATTCGGCTTTCATTAATCTTATTACCATTCATTACGGCTTTCTTGATAATTCATATCTTATTAATACTTTTGTTATCCATTACATGAACCCCATGTTCATTACCCTCGTCGCTTAACCTCTAAGGAATCACAACCATAGCAATCCCTCAAGTCCATTCATCGCGACTACAGTCCCCGGATATCGATTACGTAACCCGCATTTATATTCTTTGTCATTTAATCTTTTTTAATCTATATTTTCAACCTTCAATAAAGGTTTACATCACTTTATTAAGTGTTACCTTAGTTGAATATTATATTCTTTATCTTCCCTTACATTTACCCCCAAGAGCTGAGCAGTTATAAGCTCATCTCTGGCTTTTTCCCAACACTGGCGCCGTGGCGCCACTCCCTTCTTTATCTCTCGCACTGCAGCGCCACTCTCCAGAAGTTTATGGTCGAGCTCGCATTGTGGCGCCGCCTCCCAAGGCTCAGCTGGCACTGCAGCGCCGAGCCTAAACCCTAGAAAAATTCTCTAAGTGTTAAATCAATTTTGAGCTGCTTACTTCGCGATCTCATAACTCCTTCGTTATAACTCGGAACGAGGTCGTTCCAAAGCCATTCTCTTCCTTATCTTACGTACTTTAATATCCATCAAGTAGAAATTCATTATAAATTCGTTAATGTGCCATCCGATTGGCTTGATCTTCACCCTTTGTTCGTTTTACGTTTTTAACGCTCTTCGTTTGTTCGTCCGTAATTCGGTTATCCGAACTCGAAACTTGTTTGTTCTTGAGTCCATGACTCACGTTTTCTATGTTCTCTTACATTCTTATGAAACCCTACCCACTCGGGTTCATTTACTAACTTTCTAATTCTTGTTTGACTTTTACGAAATTTTTATCATAACTTCGTTATAGCTAAGTTTTAATCTGTTCTTCATGAACGTTTCTACCGTTCCTAACCAAGCAATATGCAACTAACTTATAGGCGATGATTTTAAACTTGTCCATCAACAACAATTAAACTACGATGGTTTTAAATTTGTCCATTAACAACGTTCTTCGTGTTCTTCGCGTGTTCTTCGTGTTCTTCATTCGTTCTTCATTTTTAATCGATATTTTGGATTATAATTCTACTTTTTATTAGAATTTGATGTTATAGAATATCATTCCTTACTTATTTCACCTACTTATTCATACAATCCACTCGGATCGTTTTAATTCATTACGAATCGTGTACTTCTTTAAGAAATTTACAAACTAAACTTCTAATTTTTTATTTCTTCTTTTCTCATGATTTCAACCATATGAACTCATCTCTAACCTTATCTACTTCTTATCTTCATTAATTTATGTTTTAAACATATTAAACTTAAAGAAAATATTAGAAGAAATTAGGGTTCGGATTACTGTTTTTCTTTAATCCTCTTCCGTTATACAAAGCCGGCGATTTGCAAGCTTTGCAATTACACGATCACTTTCGATCCGATCATTCATACTCATGCTCTTCCTTTTCCCGCCCCCCATCCGACTTCTCTCTCTCTCTCTCAAGTGTGGGATTTTCAAAATCCAACCAAATGAGCTTAAGGCTCCTATTTATAGAAAATCAAGGCTAAGGGCATTTTAGTCATTTCGCCCCCCACCTCCTTACTATTCCCACCTCCTCCAAGACTTAGCCACCAAGTTTACTTGGCCACCACCCTTACTTTGTGTCCAAGTGGCAGGCCCACATGCCCATGGGTCATCCCATGGGTTGCCCCAATAGTTTTACCCATCGATTACCCATCGGTTCGATCCGCGATTTTTTTTCTTGGTTTGGGCCTTAACCCTAATTCTTATTGGGCCTATCTTGTGCTTGATTTCACAAAGTTTTGGGCTTGACATAATCAAAGTCCAATTAGATTCTACAAAGTCCATGAACTCAAAGTCCATTAAGACTAATCGTATTCTACGCATCTCATTCTCGTATTCTCGCATTTTCTTCGTATATAGTTCGAACGATATTCGTATTATACGTCGTACTAATCTTCTTACTATACTAATATAATAACTAGTATAATCCTCGTATTTCTCACTCATAATAACCCTAATGATTATACGTGATCATAAAATTCTCGGAACTCACTTTTCCTAACCCTTAGGTTTTCAGTCCGCAGGCAAAAACTTCATTTTTGCCATAACTGAAATATTATTGAATATTCCATCACGTCTCAAAATTAAACGTAATCTATAACTTCTCGGAATTTCAAAATAAATCTCCGACCAGAAATGAATGAATAGTGCCTATTTCATCTTTTTTCCCGAAAAATATTTTATTCCCGAAAAAATCTTATTTTCATCTTGAAAATTCTTACTCGCTCAGACTAGCTCGTAGCCAGAATACTCCCGACCTATAATCATCCTAGGTTATAGAACGATTAACAAACACATAGCACATAATAGTATTAATAAAAATTAGTTTTATTAATAACTAATTCTTTAAACCTAAATTTTGGACAACCCGAATTTCTGGGTCGTCACATTTGACCTGATGGTAGATTTCATCATCCGCTGGGGGAGATATAGTGGATTATCCTTCGACAGTGCAGTAGTTATGTGAGATTTGGATCCTTCAGCCAATCCATAATTCCATCGAACTTTCTAAAGGCTGACAACATGATATTGTGGTATAAATGGCAAGATAATTGGCTCTGGAGCAGTCACTTTCAAAGGATTGTCAATACCTTTGAGTTGAAATGCTTGTGAAATTGAACTAGGCACACTTAGAAGGGGGGTTGAATAAGTGTAGGAGCAATCTATGACCAACTTTTGAATTTTAAAAGAAACTTTAATTCAGGTTACTATAATGATGAATTCAGCTTGCTGAATTAATATTGTCTCCTGAGTTGACTGTTTGTTTTTAAAAAAATATTCTGCTGAATTTATAACTTAGATAAAATACTTGGTGTTAAGAGATTATTTTAATATAATGCTAATATTCAAATTTTAACTATTAAGATAATTAAATAGCCTTTGTGAGTAATTAAAATAAAGCAAATAATAAAATCAACACCAAGAATTTTTACGTGGTTCAGCTATTACCCTCTATAATAATAGCCTAGTCCACGTCCAATACCAACTAGTATTGGAGACTCACTTTATTTATTTCTTTATAAATAAAAACTACTTACAAAACAGATTCTTACAACAATTAATTTCTCTTGAGCACTCTTGCTCCTTGTGCACCTATGCACTCTTCAAGCACCTTTGCTTCCTTGAACCTGTCTGTAAACCTTTTCTCTAATCCACTAGGATTAACACCTTTAGACTACACTTAGTCTAAATAGAAAAGTAAATACAAATATAGAGGTCTATGATCAATACAAGAATAATCAATTTAACAATTAAAGGCTCAACTATATGAAATGATCAATTAGCACAGAAAGATAGACAATTAAATCTTACCAAATACCAGCTAAAAGAATATCATAAATATAATTGCTTAGCTGCTCAAGTTTGCACCAATCAAATTAAGTTGCTCGATAATAACAGTAGTTAGTGCAAGAAGAATTTCGTGAGTGCAGTTAATTCCATACATGACTAACGGGTTTTATAACCCAATTGTTAAAGTTACCGTTAATCCCAGATATATATCTATTCCATTTATCCAAAACAACCGACATCAAATAATGGAACAAACCCACAACGGTAAGGAATATATTCGTTTAATATTTATCCAGTTAATATATGTTTAAAACAAATCAAACTCTTGTTAGTTATACTGTTTGAATAACTTAGAAAGTCTCTTTAAAAAATATCCCATAAAATCTGTAGACTTTATCTCTCTTATATCTTAAAGTGGCGTGTAACACAAAAAGTAGCGTATGTCATCACACTTCGTTTCCAATTAACAAGGTCTTCTAGTTCCAAGATATGAATAATCATTATCCCTTCAAAACCGCACATGCATCAAATCACAAGGATGTATAGCTACCGTCCTTTAGGCTTTCTAGGCATGCATAATACATAGATGTCTACGTGTAGCTAGAATGAGAATATGACCCAAGGATATCAAGTAAACATTTATAAAAGCATGCACACGTAACATATATATCAAGTTTTAGACATGTAAGTAACATTTTATGAAGTATTAATTTCTCTTATACTTGATGTCATATATTAATCTTATCTCAAATTTTTTTTATATATAGAAAACCTTTTTCATTAGATTTTAAATCATTTTTCATTTAAGACATATAACAAAATGTAAATGATATGTCCTAGAGCCTTTAAATGAAAAATCAATTATTATGCAATTAACCTTACACTTTTGTTTCCTAGTAAAGAAAAAACTCTTCAACCACTGGAATATCCAATTAATGTTCCTTATCATCAGATACCTGAAATGCCATAAAATAATTTAGCATACGAACAATTCATCATCAAAACTTTAAAGATGAAATATGATTAGGTCAACATTCTCCCCCTTTTTGATGATGACAACCAAAAAAAACTTTTAATTCCCATTAACTCCCCCTAAAACTATTCGTACGATATAATTAGCTCCCCCTAAATTCATGCAACAATATCATTTCAGGAATCTCATAATAGCTAACTGAAATTCGATTTTAGTGTATCCTGAAATTTTAAACATGTACCTGCAATTATGTTAGTTCAACATTTACCAAATATCAAACTGCTAACATAACATTTAAAATTTAAACAAAATAATAAGTCTCTGAAACAAAAATCTAATCCAATGAAACACAAATCCAAGTCTTTTCAGTAAATTTCTCCCCCTTTGTCATCAAACAAAAAGGGAAATAGCCATCAATCGAGTTCTACCACTATTGCATGCTGAGCAACCCTCTGTGTGAAGTAAGGGCGATGATTGGCACGGTGAATCCTTTCAGCAAGGGTAAAATCAGCAGCAAATTGAGGAGGACGAGGAATGTAAGTTGTATTTGGCAATGGTACGTCAAGGAAATCACCCATATATTCGGCTAGCCATTTACAATGAACCCATTACGTAACGGAAAAATGCTTACGCTGCATATGTAATTTAGGACTGATGTTATTGGAACGCAGAGCAGCAAACTCAGCCAATTCACCATCTTGATTGCTTACAAACTTGATTTCCTGACTTAATTGACAAGCATTTCGGTTAATTTTCTTTTGCATAACCATTGCCAAAGCAGTGGTTTGCAACTCAAACCCAGCTTGTAGATCAATAAACTCGTCCTCAAGATTCTGATAAAGTTTGTTAATTTCAAGAGCACCCAAAGTCAGTTTTCCTTTCTCCAACACAGTCATACGAGTGTTAAGGCCAGACATCTCAAGTTACATTTTTTCTTGATTACCAATAATAATTTTTAACAAATCAATAATCTCATAAGAAGATTGAGTAGGAGGCACAACATGGGAAGATGGAATTGATATTGGAGGAATAGAATTATCAGAAGTGACACGAAAAAACTGACCATCAGTCAAAGTAATACAAGACAGCTTTAGAGTATGAACACTCAGTGAATCAATCACAATAACAGAAATTTTATTTTCAAAAGAAATTTTAAAATGATTGAAGAAAGTAGTGAGACTGGCACTATAAGGCAGACAAGTTTTTAATTTTTGCAAACAGCTCATCATTTGATGAAGCAACATTTGAGACAAATTAAAAGACACACCTTTCAAAATCATAGCAACAACAATTAAATCCTGATAAGTAAAATTAGCACCTCCACCTAAGCGGAGCAAAAGATTAACACAAGCAATAGGAGAAACATCCACTGTTTTGGGAGTAAAAACATCATTCAACAAAGGATTATCCATAACAATCTGTAATTGTTCCAAAGGGGTGAATGGAGAATGGACAGCCCCTTTTCGAGTAAATGGACAGTCACTAGTGAATGGAATGCTTAAAATGCTACCGAAATCCATGACAGTGAAATACAAAGATTTTCTTTTAACAAAAGAGGTGTACAAATCTCCACGACATTCCAGATTAGTACTAAATTATTGAACTAGTCTAGGATATGCAACTAAAGGAGGAAAAATCATGGAAGACATACCAAAAAATTCAAACAAATTTTTCAAAGGAGACTCTTGATAACAGATTTGATCCACAGATTTTTCATAAACAAATTTTTTTGGAAAAATAACATTCTTAAACCGTACCTCATATGCATTACTATGAAAGAAATTTTCAGGAAGGTCAGAGGTGAGGTTAGGGTTTACCGAAACTGGTGGTGGTGTGAACTCAGCCTTAGAGGATGGAATTGTTGAATGTCGTCGTCGAGAGGGTCCAGATGATTTCTGCAATGAGGACAAAGAGTCCAAAGACTCCATTTCCACAGACATGGCCTTCTTCATTTTTCTTGGTTTCCATGAAGGGCCGGTAGACGATTTGGGAAGTACCGGTGTCGGATCATCGTGAGAATCGATCATTGATCGCTTATGGGTTTGGGTTCTCATGGTATTTGACGATAAAGATAGAGAAGATGAGCATATAAAGAAAGAGAGAAAGAAAGAAGGAGAGTCAAAAATCAAAAAGTTTAGAGAAATAAAGAGAATGGAGAGAGAGATAGATAGAATGTTAAATAAAAATAAATGGATGCATGTACTATGTACACTCCTACACGCTTACGTCTTCCAAGAAACCCTAGTCGTCCTGTCTTTTCAATTTTCAAAAACCATTATGATATACGCCTAGAATATTGCGTACATGATTTAAGGACTTAAATGGGCAGCCACAAAATTATACCAACAATTATCCTTATTTTAACAATTAATAAGAGAAGCATGCAGGATAGGATAAAAAAAAGATAACGCAGATTTTTGTATTTTTATTTTAAAAAAAATTCAAAAGGAGTTATGCAATACACATTCCAAGTTCTCTTCGTAGCATACAAAATATGTCTTCACTTAACGGTTTAGTAAAAATATCTGCAATTTGATTTTTAGTAGGAATAAAAATTAATTTAATTAAACCTTTTGATACATTATCTCTTAAAAATGATGTCTTACTTCTATGTGTTTTGTACGTGAGTGTAACACAGGATTTTTAGAGATATCTATAGCACTAGAATTATCACAATATATGGGCACACATTCACATAATATATCAAAATCACATAGGGTTTGTCTCATCCATGAAATCTGAGAGCATCAACTTCCTGCAGCTAGGTATTCACCCTCAGTAGTTGAAAGAGCCACTGAGGTTTGCTTTTTACTATGCCATGACACGAGACTTTGTCCCAAGAGAGTACAAGCACCACTCGTACGTTTTCTGTCAATTTGACACCCTGCATAGTCAGCATCTGAATAACCTATTAGTTCAAAGTTATTGCAGATTGGATAAAATAATCCTAGGTTAATAGTACCACTTAAATATTTCAAAATTCTTTGAACAACATTTAAGTGTGATTCTTTGGGTTTACCCTGAAATCTTGCACACAAACAAATACTATACATTATATCGGGTTTAGAAGTAGTTAAATATAGTAAGCATCCAATCATACCTCGATATTTTGTTATATCAACATCAATACCTTTCTCATTAGTGGTGAGCTTTATTGATGTGCTGATGGGTGTACCTTTCGAGTTAGATCCTTTAAATCCAAATCTTTTGAGTAATTCTTTTGTGTATTTGGTTTGATGAATATATATTCCTTCCTTTGTTTGCCTGATTTGAAGTCCCAAGAAGTAATTAAGCTCTCCCATTAAGCTCATGTCAATTTCTTTATGCACGCACTTGGAAAACCACTCACACAAAAAATCATTAGTAGCACCAAATATTTTATTATCTACATATATTTGAACAATAATGATATCTATTTTTGTATGCTTAATAAACAATGTAGAATCTATTTTACCTCTAACAAATCCATTTTACAAGAGATACTAACTTGACCTTTCGTACCAAGCCCTTGGAGCTTGTTTCAAGCCATAAAGAGCTTTCTTTAATTTGTAAACATGATTAGGATACTTTTCATGCTCGAATCCAGGAGGTTGTTTGACATATACTTCTTCATTTATGTACCCATTTAGGAACGTGCTTTTTACATCCATTTGATGAAGCTTAATCTTTTTGTAGCATGCAAAAGCTAACAAAATTTGGATTCATTCTAGCCTGCTACTGGTGCATAGGTTTCTTCATAGTTGATCCCCTCCTATTGGTTGTATCGTTGAGCTACCAACCTTGCTTTGTTACGAATGATTGTCCCGTGCTCATCAAGCTTGTTCTTGAATACCCATTTAGTATCAATGATGGAAACATCATTTGGAGGAGACATAAGTTCCCACACTTGGCATCTCTCAAATTGTTAAAGTTCTTCTTGCATTTCCAATAGCCATCTTTCATCAAGAACTGCATCCTTTGCATTCTTTGGCTCAACCTGTGACAAAAATACAGAAAATACACAATGATTTTGTAAACCTCTTCTTGTGGTTATACCTTTGTGGATATCTCCAATGATATTTTCTAGAGGATGATTCTTGATATATCTAGTTGTTCTTGGTATTTATATATTATGTATAACTTCCTCTTGATCATGAGACTCATCTTCAGCATCCTGCAAATTTTCTGGTTCACGTTCATGCTGGTCATCTATTTCAGTTTCCTGAAACTGTTCTTTCGGTTTCCTATTTTGTTCGTTTTGGTTTGCTGAAATCCTGACTGTCTCCAAATTTCATGCATCATCTTCACTTTCTTTTGGAAGATCATTGTTAGTCTCAATGAAAGTGATATGAACATATTCTTCTACACATGACTTTCTAATATTGAAAATGCGATAAGTCTTACTATTTTGAGAATAGCCGATGAATATTCCTCCATATGACTTAGCATCAAATTTTTCCAAATTGTAACTTATATTTAAGATGAAACATTTAGAACCGAATATTTTGAAATAACTTATGTTTGGAATTTAATTATTTAAAAGCTCATATGGTATTTTTAAAATAATAGGACGAATGAGTACTCTATTTAAAACATAACATGATGTACTTACTGCTTCGGCCCAAAATTTCTTTGGAAGCTTACTTTCTTGTAATAGAGTTCTTACCGTTTCTTATAGAGTTCTATTCTTCCTTTCCACCATCCCGTTTTGTTGAGGAGTCTTTGGGGCAGAGAATTCATGGCTAATACCTCTTTGATCACAAAAGGTTATGAAATCTTTTTGAAATTCAGTACCATAGTCACTTCTAATTCTAATGAGTTTGTAGCTATACTTTGTTTCAAGATTCTTCATTAATCTTTCAAACTCTTTAAATGCTTCATCCTTAGTTCTCAAAAATAATACTCATGTGTATCTAAAAAAATCATAAACTATTATAAATGCATAAAATTTACCATTAATACTAGAATATCTTTCTGGCCCAAATAAATCAAGATGAAGTAATTGCAAGGGAGAGGAGGTTAATACCATATTCTTTGCCGTAAAATAAGTTCTTACTTGTTTTCCCAGTTGACAAGGAATGCATATTCCTTTCTTTTCTAACCTTATTTTTGGCAGTCCTTTTACAAGATTCCTTATAGATAACTTTTTGATTAGATCCATATGATCATGTCCCATCCTTTTATGCCATAGATAAGCTTCGTCTTGTACTGAAGTAAGACATAGTTCTTCATCATGTTGCTTAACAACAATAGTATATATATTTCCTTCTCTTTGTGCAACTAGAGTAGTATTGTTAGTACCATGAAATATTGTGCATTTATCTTTTTCAAAATTAAATTGATGACCGTTATCCATTAATTGACTTATACTTATTAAATTAAATTCAAGACCGTTAACCTGATGAACATTATTTATACTTACCTTGTCATTACCAATTTTACCTTTTTCGATTATTTCGCAGGTTCTATTATCTTCAAATGTGATCGTTCCATTCTTTTTCTTGATATCTAGTACCATGAACTTTGATTTATCACCTGTCATGTGACGAGAACATCCGTTATCAAGAATCTATTTTTGAGATGGAACTCTTTCCTTTAAACATACCTGTTAAGAAAAGATAATTCATCCTTTTGGTACCTATATCTTTTTGGGTCCACTCATGTTAGTAGCAAGTAAATCATTCTTTTTAATCCATACCTTTTTAACCTTATTTCATTTCTTAAAACAATTTATATCTAAATAACCTTTAATACCACAATGTTTACAAGTTGTGAAAGGAGAATAATAATTTAAACTAAAACGTGACTTTGATTTAAACATTTTCATTATACTCTTTTTATGCATAGAATTATAACCAATTCCTTATCTTTCAAAACTAGGCCTTTGTTTACCTAATATGACATTTAAATTTTCTTCACGTTGAACAGATTTAGCAAGAGATGATTTTAGTGAGTCTATTTCTTTTTGAAGTTCATTATTAGGAAATGTTTTAACAGGAGATTTATCACTAAATGAATTAATACACACATCTCTCATTTTTAGCTCTTTAGTCAATTTTTGGACTTCATTATTCAAGAATTTTAGCTTATTGAAAAGTATTTTAATATAATTGTCTAAATATTCAATCTTTGCAATCAAGACCTTTTCTTCTTTACATGTAGATTCTTTTTCAATTTCTTTCTTTTCATCTATTAGTGAATCTACTTCACTCATTAATGTACTAACTAAACCTTTCAAGCATGCATTCTTTTCTTTTAACTTCTTATTTTCTTGTTCTAATGAGTTTAGTTCACTAAGAGATGCCTGATTATATTCACCTTCAATTCCAACGAAACATACTTGTGTTATCTCATCTTTAGCATCAATCTCCACTTCGGATTCCTCATCACTCCAAGTAACAAGGGCTTTGTTCTTCTTGTTATCTTTGTAGTTTGTCTTCCCTTTATTCTTTAATTGAAAACAATCTTTCTTGAAGTGACCAGGACGTCCACATTCGAAAGACATCTCTTCAGTTTGCTTTCCTTTGAATTTATTCAAATTGAAAGTGTTTCTTCTCTTACTTTTCCTTTGTAGTAACCCCTTGAGTTTTCTTGACATCATGGCTATTTCTTCATCGGAGTCATCATCAAGCTCCTCCTCATTATCTGCAGTAAGAGCTAAGACCTTTCTTCGAGGAGTTTCCTCCTCATCATCATATCTCTTTAACTGATGTTCATATTCTTCTAATTCACCAAACAAGGTTAAAGTATCCATGGAAGAAATAGTAGTAGAATCTTGAAGAGTAGTGAATTTAGAAGTAAACCTTTTGGGCATAGCCCGAAGTAACTTACGGTTGATCTCACTTTGAGGAATAGTCTTGTCCAGCAATTTCAAAGAGTTTATAAGGACTAGAAATCTTGCTTGAGCTAGCTTAATGGTTTCATCTTTTTCAAGCTTGAACATTTCATAATCGTGCATAAGCATACTTAGCTTGACTTCTCGTACTTTGGAAGTACCTTTATGACTTACCACTAGAGTATCCCATATCTCTTTGAAAGTGTTGCATGAAGAGATTTTATCTATCTCGGATTGTACCATGCTGATGAGAACTGTGTTCATTGACTTTGAATCATATGAGACCATGTAGGTTTCGGTTGAATCCATTTCTAGCAGAGTTTTTGGTGTCCTATCATCTCTTCGTGGAATAACTGGTCCGTTCTCCACAACCCACTATTCCCAAGGACCTCTTTTAAGATAGATCCTCATTCGGAATTTCCAAAAGTTGTAATTTTCTGCTCCAAACAGCAAAGTAGGTCAATTGGTTGATTATCCTTCTTGATTGTTGTTCCCGAATTGTGTCATGTCAGAATCTTTCCCTACAAGTCACCTTTAAGACCAAGATAAGTAAATCCAAGCTCTGATACCAAATGAAATTTAACTAGGCACACTTAGAAGGGGGGTTGAATAAGTGTGGGAGCAATCTATGACCAACTATTGAATTTTAAAAGAAATTTTAATTCAGGTTACTATAATGATGAATTCAGCTTGCTGAATTAATATTGTCTCTTGAGTTGACTATTTGTTTTTAATAAAATATTATGTTGAATTTATAACTTAGATAAAATACTTGGTGTTAAGAGATTATCTTAATATAATGCTAATATTCAAATTTTATCTATTAAGATAATTAAATAGCCTTTGTGAGTAATTAAAATAAAGCAAATAATAAAATCAACACCAAGAATTTTTACGTGGTTCAGCTATTACCCTCTATAATAATAGCATAGTCCACGTCCAATACCAACTAGTATTGGAGACTCACTTTATTTATTTCTTTATAAATAAACACTACTTACAAAACAGATTCTTACAACAATTAATTTCTCTTGAGTACTCTTGCTCCTTGTGCACCTATGCACTCTTCAAGCACCTTTACTTCCTTGAACCTGTCTGTGAACCTTTTCTCTAATTCACTAGGATTAACACCTTTAGACTACACTTAGTCTAAACAGAAAATTAAATACAAATACAAATATATAACTTACAAAGTCTCTTTAAAAAATATCCCATAAAATATGTTGACTTTATCTCTCTTATATCTTAAAGTGGTGTATAACACAAAAAGTAGCATATGTTATCACACTTCTTTTCCAATAAACAAGGTCTTATAGTTCCAAGATATTAATAATCATTATCCCTTGAAAACCGCACATGCATCAAATCACAAAGATGTATAGCTACCGTCCTTTAGGCTTTCTAGGCATGCATAATACATAGATATCCACGTGCAGCTAGAATGAGAATATGACCCAAGGATATCAAGTAAACATTTATAAAAGTATGCACACGTAACATATATATCAAGTATTTAGACATGTAAGTAACATTTTATAAAGTATTAGTTTCTCTTATACTTGATGTCATATATTAATCTAATCTCAAATTTATTTTATATTTAGAAAACCTTTTTCATTAGATTTTAAATCATTTTTCATTTAAGACATATAACAAAATGCAAATGATATATCCTAGAGCCTTTAAATGAAAAATCAATTATTATGCAATTGACCTTACACTTTTGTTTCCTAGGAAAGAAAAAACTCTTCAACCACTTGAATATCCAATTAATGTTCCTTATCATCGGATACTTGAAATGACATAAAATAATTTAGCATACAAACAATTCATCATCAAAACTTTAAAGATGAAATATGACTAGGTCAACAGGTTGGATGGTATGTGAGGGAGTGGTTGTATCTGTCTCAGAATATATGATTGCTACGACTTCCTTCCACTTTGTAGGAAACGCATCCCCACTCTCTAGTACTATAGCATCATCGTCTGCCATCTGCAGGATAATGCTGTCAATTAAATTCTGAATAAGGTGGCGGAGTGCCCAACATTCTTCTGTGTTGTGACCATGAGATTGGGAGTTATACTAGCACACTCCTTTAAAATCAAACTATCTTGAACGCAAGCTGATTGGAGGTAGCAGAGTTATGATTCTTCCTTCATGTGTCAACATCTGCAGTATTTCTTCCATCGGTTGGCCTAGGTATGTAAATTCCCTTTTGTTAGCAAAATCTCGACGGGCTTTGGCATTTGCTCTTTTTATAATTTTATCCTCCAGTGTTTCATTTTCTGAAGTACGCGGTGGAATGTTTGTAATAAGAGGAAGGACACTGGCATGCTCCTGACTAAATAATTGGCGTGTGCTTTGGTGCTGATGGACCACTACTTCTGCCAATTGGTTGAGTTGTTCACGTAGAGCATTCATTTTTCATTCCATCATAAACTGGAACTTTTCATAGTCCCACTTGTGAGCATCATCCTTGCTGGTCTGGGAAGATCCACCATTATGATTATTGGAACTTTGTCCACTACTCCAATTAATCATATTAACCTCCTCTTCTTTGTGTTGAGGAAGAGGGTTGTCTTGCACATGGGGTTGGTCGAGTTTAGCTACCACAATCTCACCATTATCAATCAAATCATGGATCTAGTGTTTCAAGGCCCAGCAATCTTGAGTATCATGTCCAGGAGCTCCAGCATGATATGCACATTTCCGACTAGCATTGAAACCCTTCCCATTTAGGTTCGTTGGTGGAAGAAGATGGGTAATTTTCTTCTGAGTCATCAGAAGATCGAGAATATTCTCCAGTGATTCCCCTAGGGGTGTGAACACTCGAGTGCGTCTGACTTCTCCAACCTTTGGTAACGAAGGGTTTGAAGGTTGTGCTTGAAAGGGGGAGTAATTTCTCCTCTGGATAGACATATTCTGACTGCCTTTCTGACCTTGGAGTATCAAGAAAACATCTTCCTCGTTGTTTCCATAATTTTTGGACTGGATGTGTTCAGTAATAGCTTTAAGGGCAGCTAGGTGTTAAATCTTTCCTGACTTCAATCCCATCTCAGCCATTTCCCCATGTTTAATCATTTCTGAGATTTGTTTGCCAATACCAGCCAAAAGCCTCTCATAGAAAGGAGCTTCTTGTATGTCTATGAAGGTCATCACCATCTCTGACTCATTCATAGAGGGAACCACTTAAGCAGCAAGGCGCCTCCACCTTTTAGCATACTCTCTGAAAGATTTATTGGTTTATTTCCTGACTTTAGTAATTTGGTAACAGTCAGGGGCCATTTGAGACTGGAAGTTGTACTGATTGAGGAAGGCATGAGCTAGCTCCTCCCAGCTATGGATCTTTGAATTGTCTAAACTAGTATACCACGATCGGGCTTCTCCAGTCAGGCTTTTCTAGAATAGCTACATTCTGAGCTTCTCGTCCTCTGCATAAGATACAAGTTCTCCAATGAATACCTTCAAATTTGTGTAAGGGTCTCCTAACCCATCATACTTTTCAAAGTCAGGAGTCTTGAACTTCTCTGGATAATGCACTCCAGGGAATATACAAAGGTCTGCATATGAAACACTCCCATGTGCTCCAATCCCTTTGATAGAACGGGTACTCTCTTCCATTTGAAGGACTTTCTTTCTGATATCACCGGTGTCTAGATCTTCTTTGAGATGGGTGGTATCATGAATTTTGTTGGCTATATCCAACTGAGCATCAGGTACGGGAGCTTCTTTTTTCGCACCTTGGGTTCCTCCATGTGTAGAGGATTCAGTATGTACGGGTATCCTTGTACCCTGAGTAGACTGGTGTAGTTCTTTAAGAAGAACAGTTAAGTCTGTGATTTGTTTACTTAATTCGTCAAATTCTTCGCGAGAGAGCGGATTAAGATTAGCCTGGTCAGATGAAGACATAATTAGATGTAGGCTCGTGGCCTTTTTGGACTTTGAACGGGTAATAGGACTGATTGTTTCCCTGCGATAAACTGACGTAGTTTAGTTCCAGGGAATGTATAAATATTTACATGCTATATGATGTATCCGTTTTAGGAGCATTTTCCTGCAAAATGGAGGTTAGATGCTTGTAATACAGGATAGCATGTTAATATTTGTAAATATGGGTGTACACATATTTCTTAATATTTCTCATTACATGGAGATCAATATGGAATAAAATTACAAATAATTGAAATTATGAGTAATTTTGAAATGGGAAAGTATGAAGAGACTTTCCTCCGTGTTTGGTTTATTAGAGACTGACCTATCTTAGGCTACTCTCGCGGCTTTTTGGCATGAAGGTTTACAAATCATCGCAATTTACTTGACGGGAAGTTAATCCGGTCTTTCAACTGGAGCAAATTTGGGTGGTGCCTTTCCTGAGCCTCGTTGGAATTAGTCTTCCTATGAGTCCAGTAATCAAACACCAACAGGATAGCCTCCTGATAGAGGAACCACACAACATACATTTAATTACAACGTGTCTCACCGTTTATGAAAATGATGACATGTGCGAAGCACTAATATCACGAGCAGATATAGTGTAAAGTAGTAAGCAAATGCATTCGTACACATCCATCAAATGTAAATTCAGCATCCACACACAATCATATAACAGTTTGAAAAGCTTATAGGAGCGGCTTAAGTCCTCTTACTGCTCATACACGAACAGAGTCGCCACCTGTCGACGTCGGGATTTTTAATTGTCCTTTTTCTGTTCTTGTCTTTTGGTGTTCTAATGTTAGGTGAGATTTGTTTGAAAAAACAAGTCGTGAAAAGGTTCGATATGTATATGTCGACGAGCGGCCTGTAAGTGTCGCTAGTTGGGTTTTTAAATGGTTGTACCAACACAATCGAGAAAAGATTTGCACATTGACCCAGTGATGTGACACTACTTAACGGGTCTGTGAAACCGAGATTCGTTAGGGTCCGGGGACTTAGTTATGCGGAGGGAAGGTGTTAGGCACCCCCCGACATCAGTGTTGCCACGGTGACTGCCACTTTTCAATTAAACTATTTTATAAATGTGTGTGTGTGTGGATCAATGTGCAATTATTTGGAAGTAGTGTTATGCCTCGTTCGAACCTATATACAAAGGGTTTGAATTTTGTATAAAATTAAATTTTAACAAGATATAGCAGTGATGTTTTGTAAAAAAAAAGAGGTTTTTCAAACCCTTGTGCTCAATAGTAATTGAGGCCTTTGATACTTCTATTTTATTATGTGCTCGGCTTGATTACTTTGATTTTCGAGAAGCAAAGCATCTTTGAGAAAATAATATACAAAGCAATGTCGAACTCCTTATGGGCATGAGAGTCATCTAAGGAAATTCAAACACCGTGAATAATTTACAAGTCGTGTACAGCTGAAAATGTCCATCACGAGAACCAAATCTAGATTCAGTGGACTGAATCTGTGATCACATGATTCATAGGCTCACATGATGCCGTAATTCATATGAAAGTTGTAAACATTTATATATATATATATATATATATATATATATATATATAAGTTGTAAATATATATACAGACTTGATCAACCACCACAAAGCACCTCCACGGGGGATCAGAAATGTAAATATATAAAAGCGATAAATAAATATATATATATATATATATATACATGATCAACCACCACGAAGCACCTTCATGGGGGATCGGAAATGTAAAGAAAGATGTAAAAAGCGATTAACCGCCACGAAGTAAACTCCAAGCGGGACGAAAAGTTAAGAAAGCAGTAAAAATGATCAACTGCCACGAAGTAAACTCCAAGCGGGACTGAAATGTAAATATGTATATATATATATATATATATATATATATATATATATATATATATATATATAAGCGGTAAACGCACAGGATATATATCGATCCCGGCTCGGTTTATCATTTCAGCGATTTGTCGCTATATATATATAAGCAGTAACACCGGACGTAAAATCCAGGCTCATCGAACAGAGTTTGACAACAGTTCATATATATAAGTATATATATATATATATATATACTCTTATATAAACACTCCGGATGTAAAATTCAGGCTCATCGAACAGAGTTCGACAACAGTTTATATATGAGTATATATATATATATATATATATATATATATATATATATATATATATAAAAGCCGCGGACCGAACTCCGGGCATACACACGCAATATGACTCTCAACGTGCAGGACTGTGTGTGCACAGTAGTGGAGAAAGGCCTTAGAAAATGTAAGAAGGCTTATAGTGGACTACCAAAGAAGACTTCAATAAGTTTAAGGGGATGAACACTCGGCTCCCACCGATAAAAAGTAGCTTTATATGAGCTTACAAGTGTTTAAAATGAGAAAGCACCCAGTTTAGGGTGTGTACAGAGCAAATTAGACGGGGCTTCCTCGCATTTTCTCTTTTTAAAATGGCTGCCCCAATCCCTCTATTTATAGAGGGGGAGCCGCAGATGCACCTGCGGCAGCCGCAGATGCACCTGCGGCTGCCCGGGGTGCCCCGAGTTCCGCGGGTCTCGCAGTCTCGAAGTACGTCTACGCATGCAACGTGTTGTCCGCTCGAACTTTCAGAACTTCAGTCCGGCCACTGATCGAGGTGTATAAGACCTTTTACAGCATTCTATTTTCGAGAGCTACACAATGGCATGGGATTAGAGGTTGTACGAAGTTAAGAAGATGGGACCATACCCTTGGTCTTCAAGCTTCAAATTCTATCCGGTGTGCTATCTTATGCAGTAGTCACTCGGGATTGGAGCTCTTTGGTTCTTGTAGGACATTGTTGGGTAGAATGTATGTATGAATGTTATTGAGATGGCGCAATGGGATTGGGATGGAAAAATGACAATTCTGCCCCTCACCGGGGTTATCTCCGATTTGAGCAATTTTTAGCGGTCGTTGCTTAGGGTTATCTTTGAGATTGGACTGATGCAGATGTTGACCATCCTCAGGGTTGTCTCTAAGGTATGCCTTGCTTCCCAAGGTTATCTTCGGGCTTGGGGACTGAGTGCCTCGGGGTTATCGCCGAGTGTTGAAGCTGATAGCGTAGGTTTGAAACAAGCATTTCCTGGGTTATCTCCAGAACTGCAACTGCAAGCCTCGGGGTTGTCTCAGAGGTTTGATATTATCTTTCCCAGTGTTGTTTCTGAGACTGAAACTAAGTATGTCAGGGTTATCTTCGAGATGAAACAAGCTTCAGTGGTGTGATTTTCGGTATTTAAACTGCATTCCTCGGGGTTATCTCAGAGGTTGAAACTGAAACTCCCGGTGTTATTTCCAGGACTGAGCTGGATGTCTCGGGGTTATCTCCGAGATAGTAATAACTAAATATCCCAGGGTTGTCTCTGGGATTGAACTGAGCTATCTTCTAGGGTTATCTCTGAAAGACGATTCTGACCTCCTGCAATGTTGTAACAGGTATGCAGAAAGTTTCGAGTGTCTACACACTGCTAACAGGGTACCATGTTTGACCATAGCTAGATCTTTGATCTTTAAGTTTTTGGGTTTGAAATAGTGTTAATGTTGTAGTACTGATGTAACACTACAAACACAAACAAGTTTCATAGCTAAACAACATCATAACAGAGAGATATATGACCATAAAAGCTTGTTGAAGATGTTCTTCATTTTATGGGTTACCCAAAAATGAAGAACAGTTCATGGTGCTACTTTTGGATCCTCATAACTTGGATTATGGGTCTTGATTGTGTGTAATAAGGGTTCAATCGTGTAGTCCTTATGTTAAAGAACAAAAATACAACAATAGTTCAATCTAACTACATCACAAACTCAAGATCCGAGTCAGTCGAACCTTGTCAGAAAACTTGTTCTTGAGAAATTTGGGTTTTCCAGAATCTTCATCAGGCAGATGGTCAACCCTACTTTGACCACCCATAACTTTTTGTCCTGTGCAAGATCTGGGTGTTCTAATGGCATGATTGTGTAGTCCATTTGTCAGACTACAAAACCTATACATTAACATGGCCTATAACCTTAACAATAGCAAGATCAGAGGCCTAAAAAACGTTGTTAGAAGCTTTCTGGGTTTCTGGGTTGCCCAAAAACTCAGTTTTCATGGTCGATCAACTATGTTTGACAACTCATATCTTGAGATCTAGACATGGTATGGAATTGATTTCACTTCCAGTCTACTCTCCTTATGGTAGAGAACAAGTCTATAACATCTAACACACAGAGATCTGTGAGCCCTGACATATGGTTGTCAGACCACAATATTAAGGTTCATGATCAGTTTTTAAAAACTCATTTTCTTGCATCTAGATGTTATAGATCCTTAATGTAACATCTTAGATCACTAAATAACATCCTTAAACATTAATCTAAATAACAATTAACAACATTAACATGAATCATAAGGATTTTGAAAATTTAGGGTTTATACCTCTTTCATGCTTAACACCTGAATCTGATCTTTCATTTTGTTCTTGGGGGTGTTAAGGACCATACTAGGGACTGATCCACTAATGGATTTCGTGGCTTTAGAGAGAGAGAGAGTCTTGGCTGAGTGTTTGGTCACAAATGAGGCTTGTTTGTGAATTTTCTCTCTTTAATCACTCTAACATTTGATACAATGTGTTTGGCTGATAAAGTTGTCAATACTTGACTGATATGAATTGATATAGAGCACATGGAATATCTAAGAGTTGGTGAATCCAAATATCTTTGCAAGATTTGCACTCCAACATAATAAAGAATTACAAAAAGGGCATTTTTGTCACTTAGCTTACAATTTTAATGGCATGCTTGTCATTTGACCCAACCCTTAGGTTTTATAGATTAATTTTTAGGATTTTCTAATTAGGGTTTAAAATAGAAAATTAAGCTTTCTAATTTAGAAATAAGGGTTTCCTAATTACATTAAGGCTTGTAAATTAGGATTAAGGTTTCCTAATTAATATTAAAATTTCTAAATTAACAATTAGGTTTTTTCTTAATTGAACATTAGGGTTTCTAACTTAACAATTAGGGTTTTCTAACTAATTGTTAGGGTTTCCCTAATTAAGTTTATAATTAATAATACTTAACCCTTTATACTTAGTTTATGAGCTCCCAAATTAGGGTTTTAATATTCCCGGTTAGGGTTTCAAATTTTTAGAACTTAAATTAGGGTTTTCAAACCATTCGATAGGGTTTCTTATCAATCGTTAGGGTTTACTAACTAGACGTCGAAGTTCTTAACATAACATTAGGGTTTGTTAAAGTTACACTTATCTGATCAATAATTGATTCCTAACCACAAACTGTACAAATACAATCAGTATACACAAAATCATATACACTCATACACTTAACCCTATAAGTTCTCCACAAAAAATTTTAAATTCATAAAAATCCTTCACAGAATTTCAAATCCATACCTTATCTTCTGTCTAGGTCTTAATAATTAACCTTTAATAAATAAATTCAGATTTTTATTAATTATCTAAATTCTCAGGTTGTCACAGTCGTGACCACCCAAAGAGCGAGGAACCCGAACGAAGTTATCACGGGTAAGCTAATTATAAACTCTTGCGAAGTATTTACTTAATTTGATACCGGTTCTACCTATTTTTTTATTTCACCTACTTGTGCTCAACATTTAAATTTGACTCCAGAGAAATTAAGCTTTGACTTATCTGTTGAAACTTTGTTGGGAGAAACCTTCATTACATCCACTATTTATAAATCTTGTTTAATTTAAATCGGCACCCTCACATTACCTGTCGATCTCATCTCTTTGAAAATACTTGCATTTGATGTTATTTTAGGGATTGATTGGTTAACAACTCATCATGTTAAAATTGATTATTTTCGTAAGGTTATTAGCTTTTATAATCTTAACCAACCTATTATGCGAATTCAAGCAACCAAACCACTAAAGTTAATCATTGTCATATTAAGCCATAAAGTCATTCGTTTATTGAAAAATGGATGTCAAGCTTTCTTAACCCATGTCACAGATTTAAACAAAAATACGTCACATTTGAATGATATTTCTATTGTGAATAAATTTCCTGACGTATTCCCTGAAGAACATCCTGGCCTACCCCTAGAGCGTGAAATCGAGTTTTGTATTGACCTTGAACCCGGTACAAAACCCATTTCCAAAACCCCATATCGAATGGGTCCTATTGAACTTCAGGAGTTAAAAACCCAACTGCAGGAATTGTTAGACATTGGCTTCATTCGTTCTAGTACGTCTCCTTGGGGTGCTCTAGTTTTATTCGTAAAGAAGAAAGATGGGAGTCTTTGTATTGATTATCAGTAGTTGAATCATGTCACCGTCAAAAATAGGTACTCGTTGCCTCGCATTGATGACATCAGTTAAAGATTAAAATAGATGACATTCCAAAGACTATTTTCAGAACTCAGTACGGGCATTATATACGAATTCTTAGTCATATCTTTTGGATTGACTAATGCTCCTGCTACCTTCATGGATATGATGAATCGAGTATTCAAGGAATATTTGGATCATTTTGTAGTTGTCTTTATTGATGACATCCTCATTTACTCCAAAAGCCGTGAAGATCATGAGCAACACTTGAGGCTGATACTCCAAAAGCTTTGTAAAAATAAGCTATACACCAAGTTAAAGAAATGTGAGTTCTGGCTTGAGAAAGTAGCATTCCTTGGGCACGTGATATCGAATCACGGAATTTCTATTGACCCAGCGAAGATTGAAGCAATACAAAGCTGGGAGCAACATAAGTCAATGACCAAAGTACGTAGCCTTTTGGGCTTAACTGGTTATTATCGGAGATTCATGGAAGGATTTTCTCGAATCGCTACTCCATTAACTCAGCTGAGTCGAAAAGATACAAAATTCAGTTGGAGCAACGAATGTGAGAGAAGAGTTTTTAAGAACTCAAGAGGAAACTCATTTCAACACCTATTCTGACAATACCATCTGGTTCGGAGGGATTTGTCATCTACAGCTATGCTTCATGCAGAGGGTTAGGATGTGTTCTCATACAACATGGGAAAGTCATAACCTATGCCTCACAACATCTCAAAGAATATGAGAGGAATTATCCTACTCGTGATCTAGAGTTGGCAGCTGTTATTTTCGCGCTTAAAATCTGGAGGCATTACCTGTATGGGGAGAAAGTGGAGATCTATACGGATCATAAAAGCCTCAAATATTTTTTCACCCAAAAGGAACTCAGCATGTGGAAATGATGTTGGCTTGAGCTCTTGAAAGATTACAATCATACCATTCAATACCATCCTGGAAAAGCGAACGTGGTAGCAGACGCATTGAGTAGAAGATCATATGCTGGTATGAGTGTGATATTGTCAACGCAAAGGCCCATTTTGTATAACTTACAAAGGATGGAGATAGAGTTAAAGACTCCAAGGACCCACGTGATGATGTCAAATATACGAGTAGAACCGACTTTAATTGATAAAGTTGAAGTTGTTCAAACTACAGACCCGGAGCTGATGCGTATGAAGAAGAAAGTGCAAGAAGGTGCTATTCCAGAAGCAAAAATTAATGAAGAAGGAATACTTCGAGTAAAATCCAGACTTTGTGTTCCTAAAGACTCTGATTTGAAGTATAAAATCATGACAGAGGCGCACAACACACCATTTGCAATCTATCTTGAAAGTACCAAAATGTATCATGATCTTCGACATACATTTTGGTGGAGCAATATGAAGAGAGAGATCGCGGAGTTTATCTCAAGGTGTTTAACTTGTCAACGTGTCAAGGCGGAGCATCAAGTGCCAAAAGGTCCATTGCAATCACTTAAAATTCCAGAATTGAAGTGGAAGCACATTAACATGGATTTTATTACTGGTCTTCCCAAGGTTTCTCAAGGTATAGATGCAATTTGGGTCATTGTTGATAGATTAACCAAGTCTGCTCATTTCTTACCTATACGAGAAACTTATTCACTTGAACGTCTTGCTCGTATATATATAAATGAGATTGTAAGACTGCATAGTATGCCAGTATCCATAGTTTTTTATCGAGACCCAAGATTCACTTCACAGTTTTGGGTCAGCCTACAGAAAGCTATAGGCACGGATTTACGATTCAATTCTGTATATCAACCTCAAACGGTAGGAAAGTCGGAGAGGACTATTCAAACTCTTGAAGATCTATTAAGACTATGTGTCCTAGACTTCAAATGAAGTTGGGACAAGTTCTTTCCATTAGTGGAATTCTCCTATAACAACAGTTATCAAGAAAGTATAGGCATAGCTCCATTCGAGGTGTTGTATGGACTCAAGTGTAGTTCTCCAGTATGCTGGGACGAGGTGGGTGAAGCAACGTTGTTGGGACCGGATTTGGTATGCATGACTATGGAAAAGATTCAAATGATTTAGCAACGTATAAAAATCTAACAAGATCGACAAAAGAGTTATGATGATCTTCATCGAAGGAAAGTGGAATTCAATGTCGGAGAACATGTGTTGTTATGAGTTGCTCCATGGAAAGGAGTTACAAGATTTAAAAAGAGAGGAAAGCTCAATTCTCGATTCATTAGCCCATTTGAAATCCTAGACCGAGTAGGAACTATGACATATAGACTTGCCTTACCACTAAGTTTGTCTCGTGTTCAGAACGTTTTTTATATATCTATGTTATGTAAATATGTGGAAGACCCGAATCACATTATTGACTTAGAAGCAGACGAGATATCGGAAGATTTAACGTATGAAGAAGTACCTGTTAAAATCTTGGATAAGAAGGAAAATATTCTATGATCTAAGGTTATACCTTAAGTCAAAGTTTTGTGGAGAAACCACGATAATGAGGAAATGACCTGGGAGTTAGAATCTGAAATGAAATCAAGGTATCATCACCTCTTTGACAAACCAGGTATGTACACCAATTTTGAGGACAAAATTTCATAAGAAGGGGTGTAACGCCCCGAAATCTGGTCTATTCTCACACCCGGATTCCGTACGTCATTGCCCACTTCTTACCAAACATACGTCATTATATAGTTAAATATAACAACATATATTCCCAAATCCCAGGTTTTGAAAACCTTATAACCCTTTTCATTACAAATAATGGTAACTACATTATTCTTTACTTCGTACAAGAGTGACTTTTATCAGCCACCAAGGATACATATCAGTTCATTAAACTAATCTATAGTTCAATTAAACTATTCTACATTACAAGTCTTGGCTTTCTCTTCACGCATATTCACATACTGAATGGCACTTCGTCTGGATACCGATCAGCTTGACCTTTACGAGATCCTTAAGTTCTTTCTAATATCGTTCGCTGAAAATATTTTTTATTTAAAGCAAGTGTGAGCATTCAATTGCCCTGCAAGTCATAATAGTTGATCAAACAACTTCAAGAGTTTAATCATTCTTCAAAACTTCGATAACCGAACAAAGGTTATGAAGCAGCTTGAATAATAGGAATAGCCTTGATTCCTATCATCTAAAAACATCAGTCACATGTACTTTGAAATACTTTCATTCTTCTATCTTTTTCATACACATTTTGTCTGGCTAGAATCATTAGCACAGACTTAACAATAACGGTTCATGTATAAGCAGAACATACTTGTATTGAACAGCTCAATCACAAAATAGTTCATCTCATAGAAATATCGAAGTGTTAAAATTATGGCACAAGGCCTCATACATACTATCACCTTGTACATACATCGCACATATGCACATAGATAAGACTTCTCAAGTTCGACATCTGAGAAGTTTAAGAAACTAGCATTCATATAATATGAATGAAGTTAGGAAACTTGCCATACGTACAGCTACAGCTTATAGTTTAAGCTATACTGCTTATTCCAAATCCCTATATAACACATAAGGAAATAACACATACACCAATTAGTCATATACTTGACTTACACATTGGTTTACTTAACTTTACTTCTTAGGGTTCGCGTTCTTGTAATCTAAATTTACGTGACCAACTTTCTTCTACCGCTTTACAGCTTCATAACATACGGAGATATCTTACTCAAACATTCATCATCTTTGATGATTTATAATCTTATCTTCTTTTTATAACTCTTTTATAAGACTCAGTACTCATCGCGTCTTTGCTAGTAGTCCATATGGTACTCTGAGTGGTTTCACACAAACAACCAACAAACAAGTTCCCGTCTCATCTACACTGCCCACAACAGTGAGTTAGATCGGTTGCCAGCTTTGTATATACCTTTACTCTCGGAAGGAATTGTTTAGCCCAGCTCCCATATGTCAACCATCAAAGGTTACGATTGTACTACAACCTAACTTTATCTTAACCTATCCGAACCATTAAACTATAATGTTCGTTAAGTCAATTCTTATTCCTTACGGCTTTCTGGCAATGAAATGCCATACCTCCAGATTCATTCTTTATCGTCTAAGTCATACAGTCTTTTGTATACTCAGAACAATCATTCAATGTCAATACTATGAGGTCATAGCGTTAAACATTTTCTATTAACTTATTCGTACCTTACAACGTCTGGTTCATTCAACTCGGAACGTTGTCCAAGTTATACTTATTAACTCAGCTTCTTAACGTTATACATTATTGTCTTCAATTTAGTTTCTTCACCGTTCATGGTTAAATCTTAGTCTCCATTACCTTACGGTCAAACCATACACGGGGTGTAGGTTCTTGTCCGTTTAATATTCGCGTACACTCAACCCTCACATTAGCAAAAGGGTTTAATGCTTACATTTCATTATAACATTCTCTATCCGACTCATGCTCGGACTTTCATTATTCTTATTACCGTTCGCTACGGCTTTCTACGATATTTCATATCTTACTTACTACTTTCGTTAACGTCCAAGTTAAACAACCATTGTACACTTAGATCGTCCGTCCTACTCAAATACGATTCACGAGGATCGTTTACGTATTCGGCGTTCACGTTGCTCGTCTCTTAATCTCTCATTCAACCTTTACTCAAGGTTTCAATTGCATTTAATCGTTATCCAACCCATGAACCCTGTGTTCATTATTCTTTCTTAATGTCGAAGCCATACGGCTTGTTGTATGCTAAGACCGATCGTTCATCGCAACTGTGTTGCGTTCACAGCGTTTATATGCTTTACACTTATCTCTCATTACCATGACATAACATCAAAATATTATTCATTACCCTCATCACTCAACGTCTAAGGAATCACAACCATAGCAATCCCCCACATTCGTTTATCACGACTACGGTCCCCAGACATCAATTCCGTAACCCGCATTTACATTCTTTGTCTTTTAATCTCGTTTAATCTTTTCGTTTAACCTTTACTAAAGTTTTAACTCACTTGCTTAAGTGTTATTTTAGGTGAACTACATGTTCATATTTCTTTCTAGCACATCCCCCAATAATTGTGCACTTAAAATCTCATTACTGGGCCTTGCCTTGCACCGGAGCTGCAGCGCCACTCTCTTCTTTCTCTCTCGCGTTGCGGCGTGAGCCTACGTCGCCATCTTCCTTTGTCTGGCACTGTGGTGCCAAACTCTTCGTTACCTCTCGTGTTACGGTGCCACTCGTCAAAAGTTTATGGCTGAGCTCGCACAGCGGCGCCGTCTCTCCAAGGCTCAGCTGGCGCTGCGGCGCTGAGCACAAACCCTAGAAAATTTTCTAAGTCTTGAATCAAGTTTGAGACGTGCAATTTACGATCTCATAACTCCTTCGTTATAACTCAGAACGAGGCTGGTCAAAAGCCATTCTCTTCCTTATCTTACGTACTTCAATACCCCTATGACAGAACTTCATTCTGAATCTACTGACTGCCATCCGATTGGCCTGATCTTCACCCTTTGTTCATTTTTTTGCTTTTAACGTTCTTCGCTCGTTCATCCGTAATTCAGTCATCCGTACTCGAAACTCATTCGTTCTTCAGTCCACGACTCACATTATCTACGTTCTCTAAAATTCTTATGAAACCCTACACGTTTGGGTTCATTTACTAACTTTCTAATTCTCATTTGTCTTTTACAAAAATTTCGCCATAACTTTGTTATAGCTAAGTTTTAATCTGTTCTTCATGAACGTTTCTACCGTTCCTAACCAAGCAATAAGCAACTAACTTATACGCGATGGTTTTAAACTTGCCCATCAACAACAATTATCCTACGATGGTTTTAAATTTGTCCATCAACAACGTTCTTCATGTTCTTCGCGTGTTCTTCGTGTTCTTCGTTCGTTCTCCGTTCGTTCGTTCTCCGTTCGTTCTTCATTTTTAATCGATATTTTGGATTACGATTTCACTTTTCTTGGAATTTAATGTTATATAACACCATTCCTTACTTATTTCACCTACTTGTTCATAAGATTCATTCGGATCGCTCAAAATCCTTACGAATATTATACTTCCTTAAGAAATTTGTAAACTAAACTTCAAATTCTTATTTCTTCATTTTCTTATGATTTCAACCATATGAAATCATTTCTCACATCACCTACTTCTTATCTTCATTAAGTTATATTTTTAAACATAGAACTTAAAGAAAACTTAAATTCAATTAGGTTTTAGGTTACCTCTCTTCTTTATTTTTTTTTTCGCTAGACAAAGCCAGCGATTCGCAAGCTTTTCTATTTCACGATCACCTTCGATCCGATCATTCATGCTCATGCTCTTCCTTCTTCTTCTTCTCCCAGCTCTCAAGGTCTCTCTCTGTCTAAGGTGTAGGATTTTCAAAATCCTATAAAAATGAAATCTAAGCTTCCTTTTATAGAAAACCAAAGCTAAGGGTAATTTGGTCATTATCTCCCACCTCCTTATTGTTCATGGCTTAGCCACAAAGTAACAACTTTACTTGGTGGCCAATTGGCTGGCCCACAAGCTCCATGGGTCACCCCATGGGTTGCCCCATTGGTTATTACACATCCGGTTACCCATCGGTTCGATCCGCAGTTTATTTTCTTGGTTTGGGCCTTAACCTTAATTTTTATTGGGCCTATCTTGGGCTTGATTTCACAAAGCGTTGGGCTTGACATAATACAAGTCCAAATGGATTCTATAAAGTCCATGAACTCAAAGCCTATTAAGACTAATCGTATTCTACACATCCCATTCTCGTATTTTCTTCATATATAGTTCGTACGATATTCGTATTATACGTCGTAATAATCTTCTTACTATACTCGTATAATAACTAGTATCATACTCGTATTTCTCACGCATAATAACCCTAATTATTATACGTAATCATTAAATTCTCGGAACTCACTTTTTCTAACCATTAGGTTTTAAGTCCGCAAGCAAAAACTTCATTTTTGCCATAACTGAAATATTATTGAATATTCCATCACGTCTTAAAATTCTATCATTACGCGTTTCTCAAAAATTTAAAATAAATCTCCGAGCAAAAACGGATGAATAGTGCCTATTTCGTCTTTTTCCCCAGAAATATTTTTGTTCCCGGAAAACTTTCATTTTCATCTTGAAAATTCTTACTCGTTCAATCTAGCTCATAGCCAGAATCCTCCCGACTTATAATCATCCTAGGTTATAAAACGATTAATAAACATATAGCACAGAATAGTATTAATAAAAATTAATTTTATTAATAACTAATTCTTTAAACCTAAATTCTGGACAATACAAAATTTCGGGTTATCACATTCTTCCCTCCTTATAAAAATTTCGTCCTCAGAATTTCTTAAAACCAAACCCTTACTCAGGTCCTCACATTCTCCCCTTCTTCACAGAATTTCGTTCTCGAAATTTTTAGCTTACCCTTCTTCTCAACTTCTCTTCAATGAAGTTCTTATCTTTCGATCATTCTTAACATCCATAACTGTGAGGGCCCCGAATCCGAGGTCCCGAATCACCGTGGATCCGGTTCAATCATTTTATCACTATTACTATTATTTGCGGAAGATATAAACATAAATTGTTTATACAATACATTTTACACACTATTCCCTAAGGTCGAGTAACCTTAACTTATACACAATTCATAACTTACTTGACTTACAATAACATTAATATCATACTTATACAAATTTAGATGCACACATATACTAAAGCTAGAACTGTCTTTAACCTTTTCTTGTATCCGACGTATTCGCCTTAATCTGCAATGTTTATCATGATATAGCAAAGGTGAGCATAAGATTGCCCAGCAAGTTTAAGTTCAATAATTTAACGATATATCATGATTGAAAGAATCTAAATAATAAGCTGGCTATAATTCAACAATATAATTGTGAACTAGTAGGAAAAAATTTATGACTGAACAAGTATTTAACATGAGCAAATATATCTGGACCGAAGGGTAATGAAGGTGATAAGCCTTTCATACCTGACTTATACATGCAATATGTACAGAGTACAATTCTATAATGGCAATCAACAATGATTATCCATAAGCATATCTGAATGAAACAACTCTTAGTAGAGTTAAGTAAAAACAAACTTGCATGAACCGTTGATTATCGCTACGCAATTTATAACGCTATTTCCGAAGACCTAATATTAGTAATATAGATCTCCAATATTAGAATAATATCATCACAATATAATACTATTATATATATCGACATACATAGAATAACCTAAACACATAACCCTATCAATCTATAACACACATAAGACTCTATATCAAATCAAACTATTGTAGTCTGAGTTGAACCCGACACAAATCTGACATCCCGACGGTCTAGTCGGACAATTCACGAGTTGAAGTTCAATTATACTCTGTATAAACGCTTAACCATTATCTCAGATAATTTTAATATTAGTCGAAATATTTTTCATAAGTTCGTAATAATTTTCAAATAATTATTATTATTTATCTTGAATTTTCAATCATTAATATCGTATTTAAATGAATTAAATGCCACATAATTCTTTTATCATTAATATTTATTTATTATCAAATATTAATGAAATATATGTCATAATATTATAATATATTTTATAATATCACAAAGTATTTTTAATACTTTAAAATCATATTTATATGATTTTTAAACACTTAAATCCATTATCTGATTATTGCTTTTACTATTAAAATATTACTATTTTCATGACAAAATATCAAAAGTTATATTTTATAAATTAAAATATTTTTATAACACTTAAATCATTTTTATATGATTTTTAAATCATTAATTCTATTTTTTCATAATTTATTTAATATAATTATTAAATAAACTAATTATCATTAATATTGATTAATTAATGAAATTCATCCTAAAATATTAAAAGTCACTAAAAATAACTTAAATATTTTATTATACCATAATATTATTTTTCATGATTTTTCATGTATTAAAATTATTTTTAAATAATTTATTTAATATTATAATTCAATAAATTAAATACCATTTATATTCTAAAAATATTAATATTTATGAAATATACTCTAAATAATTAAAAACTATTTTTCAGACTTTAAAATAATTTTTTAGAATTTATTTAGTATTTTTAATAATTAAAAACCATTTAATACGATTTATTTATTAAAATAAATAATTTTCAAAAAATATTAATTACAAAAGGCCCTATAGCGACAGACCTGTCGCTATAGGTGTTCTTGAGTGTTCTTGAGCTGCACAGAATGTTCACAGTCAGTGTTCGAGGTTAGTACTTTGACCAGTCTTTGGTTCATCGTTATAAGGTTTCTGGGAAAGGTATTAAGTTAATGTTGTAGTACTTATGTAGTACTACAACCATAAACAAGTTGCATGACCAAAATCTAACACAACAGAGAGATTAATGCTACAGAAATCATTGTCAAAAACTGTTCTTTAGACCTTCATGTCAGTTACAAGCTAGCTAGTTTGACCACCATTTTATTTCTAGAATTGTCATGTGTTGTAAACCCTTAGGGTTTAGGGTTTAGGATTTGAACCCTTTAGGGTTTAAAATTTTGAAATTAGGGTTTGCTAATTAATTAAGCTTTACCCTAATTAATATTATAATTAATTGCACTTGAGCATTATAATTCTCCTTTAAGTTCCCAGATTAGGGTTTTAAATTTCTGAAATCTAAAATTAGGGTTTTTCAGATCTAGTATTAGGGTTTTCTAACCGAACGTTGACGTTCTTAATATATATCGAGGGTTTGTTACAGATATCGTTTATCTGGTCAACCCTTGACCCTTAACCACATATTGTACACATACATAACCATATTCACAGAACATATTCATTTATTCCTTAATCCTTGATAATTCAACTAAATCCTTCATAGAATTTTGAAATTCTCAAAATTCCTTCTTAAAAATATTAAACGTATACAGTTATTTTCTGTCTAGGTTCTAATATTGAACCTTAAATCAATTAATTAAAATTTTAAAATTTTGCTAAATTTTCGGGTTGTCACATTCACCCCTTCTTCTAAAAATTTCGTCCCCGAAATTTACCTTACACCTTACACCATACAACATTCAGCATTCAGTATTCCTTCTCATCATCACATGCTACCCAATACATTTTTCACAAGAATAAAAATTTTAAAATTGTGATGAGGGGTTTTACAGACATATCTGTCATTTTTGCAAAGGTTTTATGGAACTTCATCCGCAAACCGTCTTAACTTACGGACATAGTGGGTAATTAGCCCGATATGCCCTGTACTTATAAAGTACTTCTTGTCTGATCTGTTTCTCGTATCCGCCTTGGGCGCTTAAACTTTTTCCTCAGTCTTATTAGATTCCGCACCAAAATAATTTGGTCCGGGAAATTTCTTTCAATGAACACTTAGAGTTTTCATAACATTAGTCTAGCTGAATCGAATAGCGTAAACTCATATCAATAATTCAATTCAATCGAATTATTTAGGTGTAGCCAACCCCCGTTGGCAAATTAAAATTTTTGAAAATGTTTTTGAGAATGACGTCATGATGTCGTACTGTAGTAACAGTCCGTTTGAGGATGTCGTCATCGAGTGACTTTGTCATAACACATCATACAATAGTGGAACAATGATTTTCAGAACGAATTCGCACTAAGTATTCCTGCATTTACAACTCTATCAACTTTTATCATCTCTGCACCAGGTTACATGGTACATGAGTGATAAATAAAAGATATTTTGATATTTCAAATCATTTGCGTCTAGCTAAAATAAGTAGCATAGACTATACTTTAAACCGTTTCAAAAATGATTACAATTCTACATATTTTTATTTTTTTTCAAAAGCACATAGTGCGTATTTAGCATGATGTCAAAATTCTGAAGTCTAGCATAGCTAGGAGTTTTGGAAAACTTATGTTTCCACTAATAATCATTGGCTTAACAATCTATCTGTTCCTATAATCTATAATACTCCATTTACACACAACTATACCCAGTTCGTCAAACCACACTTATGAGTTCATTTACTTGCCACAATCATATGAGTTTAAGAACTTGTCCTAGTCAGACCTTGGGTGTCCATTCGCTGAGGGGTTCATAAACATTTCATATAACTATGAATCAAGAATGCCACATAAGTATAAGTTTTAAGAACTCGTACTTAACCTTATATTCTCTACCTATAATCTATCTATCTGATATACACATGAGAAAGGAATCACCCTCTTAACATGTATATAGCAAATAGCACGACACAAACATTTCAATGATTATTATTGTCAGAACTAAGTAGTTTTTACACCAAGTATAATTCCCCGCCCACACAAGGAATCATACAACTCAACTGCTGACACGAGTCCTCAATTGAAATCCCCACTTAATCTTAACTCCCTTCTCCATACGAATTTCATTTAATCCGTATTCATAATCTTTTCCTGAATCTGTACCAATTCATAGTACAACTGACACTCAGCAATCTTGCTGTAAACTGTTCAATCATTCGCTTGATCCTTCTCCATACTATAACCTTATCCGATCACGGGGTGATCTCATCATATATATTATGATTCATTTCTATGCCTTGATCATTTTGTTTTATGATCTCCTATCACTGTACTTTTAGTCTTTTAGACTCTATCTATTCATCACTACTGTTCAACTTTATTATCAGAGTTAGGGAACTCTGTATCTTATAACTCACCGAGATTTATCTTTGAATCTTACCGACCAACTAACTTTATTTGAGTTAGTACTTATCCTAATCACTGCGGTTATTAGTCTCAGGTATTCCTACCTAAGGTTCATAATCTACAGCTTTGATACCAACTGTGAGGGCCCCGAATCCGAGGTCCCGAATCACCGCGGATCCGGTTCGATCATTCTATCACTATTACTATTATTTGCGGAAGATATAAACATAAATTGTTTATACAATACATTTTACACACTATTCCCCAAGGTCGAGTAACCTTAACTTATACACAATTTATAACTTACTTGACTTACAATAACATTAATATCATACTTATACAAATTTAGATGCACACATATACTAAAGCTGAAACTGTTTTTAACCTTTTCTTGTATCCGACGTATTTGCCTTAATCTGTAATGTTTATCATGATATAGAAAGGGTGAGCATAAGATTGCCCAGCAAGTTTAAGTTCAATAATTTAACGATATATCATGATTGAAAGAATCTGAATAATAAGCTAGCTATAATTCAACAATATAATTGTGAACTAGCAGGAACAAATTTATGACTGAACAAGTATTTAACATGAACAAATATATCTGGACCAAAGGGTAATGAAGGCGATCAGCTTTTCATACCTGACTTATACATTCAATATGTATAGAGTACAATTCTATAATGGCAATCAGCAATGATTATCCATAAGCATATCTGAATGAAACAACTCTTAGTAGAGTTAAGTAAAAACAAACTTGTCTGAACCGTTGATTACTACTACGTAATTTATAACGCTTTATCCGAAGAACTAATATTAGTAATATAGTTCTCCAATATTAGAATAATATCATCATAATATAATACTATTATATATATAAACATACATAGAATAACCTAAACACATAACCTTATCAGTCAATAACACACATAAGACTCGGTATCAAGTCAAACTATTGTAGTCTGAGTTGAACCAGACACAAATCTAACATCCCGACGGTCTAGTTGGACAATTCACGAGTTGAAGTTCAATTAAACTCTGTATAAACGCTTAACCATTATCTCAGATAATTTTAATATTAGTCGAAATATTTTTCAAAAGTTCGTAATAATTTTCAAATAATTATTATTATTTATCTTAAATTTTCAATCATTAAAATCGTATTTAAATGAATTAAATACCAAATAATTTTTTTATCATTAATATTTATTTATTATCAAATATTAATGAAATACATGTCATAATATTATAATATATTTTATAATATCACAAAGTATTTTTAATACTTTAATATTATATTTATATGATTTTTAAACACTTAAATCCATTATCCGATTATTATTTTTAATATTAAAATATTACTATTTTCATGACAAAATATCAAAAGTTATATTTTATAACTTCAAATATTTTTATAACACTTAAATCATTTTTATATGATTTTTAAATCATTAATTCAATTTTTCCATAATTTATTAAATATATTTATTAAATAAACAAATTATCATTAATATTGATTAATTAATGAAATTCATCCTAAATTATTAAAAGTCACTAAAAATAACTTAAATATTTTATTATACCATAATATTATTTTTCATTATTTTTCATGTATTAAAATCATTTTTAAATAATTTATTTAATATTACAATTAAATAAATTAAATACCATTTATATTCCAAAAAAATTAAATATTTATGAAATATACTCTAAATAATTAAAAACTATTTTTCAAACTTTAAAATAATTTTTCGGAATTTATTTAGTATTTTTAATAATTAAAATTTATTTATTTCGATTTATTTATTAAAATAAATAATTTTCGAAAAATATTAATTACAAAAGGCCCTCTAGCGACATACCCGTTTCTATAGGTGTTATTGAGCTGCTCAGAATGTTCATAGTCAGTGTTCGAGGTTAGTACTTTGACCAGTCTTTAATTCATGGTTATAAAGTTTCTGGGAGAGGTATTAAGTTAATGTTGTAGTACTTATGTAGTACTACAACTATAAACAAGTTGCATGACCAAAATCTAACACAACAGAGAGATTAATACTGCAGAAATCATTGTCATAAACTGTTCTTCAAACCTTCATGTCAGTTACAAGCTAGCTAGTTTGACCACCATTTTATTTCTAGAATTGTCATGTGTTACAAACCCTTAGGGTTTAGGGTTTGAACCCTTTAGGGTTTAAAATTTTGAAATTAGGGTTTGCTAATTAATTAAGTTTTATCCTAATTAATATTATAATTAATTGCACTTGAGTATTATAATTCTCCTTTAAGTTCCCAGATTAGGGTTTTAAATTCTTGAAATATGAAATTAGGGTTTCCAGATCTGGTATTAGGGTTTTCTAACCGAACGTTGACGTTCTTAATATATATATATATATACAGGGTTTGTTACAGATATCGTTTATCTAGTCAACCCTTGACCCTTAACCACATATTGTACACATACATAACCATATTCACAGAACATATTCACTTATTCCTTAATCCTGAATAATTCACCTAAATCCTTCACAGAATTTTGAAATTCTCAAAATTTCTTCTTAAAAATATCAAACGCATACACTTATTTTCTGTCTAGGTTCTAATATTGAACCTTAAATCAATTAATTAAAATTTTAAAAATTTTATAAATTCTCGGGCTGTCACAATAACCTATTAAGAATCATGAAGTAGAAGGAATAACGAGGAATATAAAATTTCCTTTAAAACATTTCATACTTTTGCTAAGGGGTCAAATCGACCATGAACTCTTACTAGGTTAAACAGCATTTCGTCGTAAACTCTTCTTTAACAGTCAGTTTACAATCACCAAGAAAGTAAACTATCTCTTCCATACGTAGGTGATCAACCTATCGTATAACCCCATTTCGGGGTATGTTCACCTCATACTTAATCATTAGATTCCGCACCAGAAAAATTTGGTTTGGCACAACTTCTTCAAAGAAAACTCGATTTTCTTTTCGCAATACATCAAAACGTTTTATGACGTCAGGATACCGTACTTTTCACAGTACGTGTATATGACTTCGTCATTATACATCATACCATAGCGGGTTGTTGATCCTAAGATCACATCTAACACCAGGTTCAATTGCATTAACAACTCCATCTTTTTACCATCCTTGCATCAAATGCACGGATGATATAAAATTCATTTCGATATTTTAAATCAATTTCTGTCTAGCCAAATTAATTAGCATAGACATACCAAGAATATCTCTTTTAAAATCCGTTGGTTCCAAAAGTTGAACCAATTCTTTCCTTTTTGAAATGTACACATAAGCACGATTTCAATAAAGTTCGAAATCTAGCATAGCTAGATGACTTGGAATATCCTATTCTGCATCTTCCTTCATTATCTTACTGCGACAATACTTAATCTCCTCTAGCACCTTAAATGCTAAGCATACTGAAAATACTTCGTTTTCAGTCTAAACATTCATATACCTTAGTATAGTCCATCAACTTACCACACTTTATGTGTTTAGGAACTTTCCACAACCATATGTTATGAACTTATCTTCGTAATATGTAATCCAAGAACAAATCAAGGACTATCCATACGCTTAGGGCTCAGAAACATATCATATAATTATGAGTCACAAACTTTTCATAAGTATGAGTTTCAAGAACTCGCACCTATCTTAACATTCTCTACCAATCAAGTATATACATGAGAAAAGATTCACCTTCTCGTCATATACATCTTAATAGCGCGACCAATTCCAATGATTATCACTGTAACAAACTGAGCAGTTGTTACACCAAAGCACAAACCTCTGCCCATAACAAAGGTTCATACAACTCAGCCATCACATGAGTCCTCAATTGAAATTTTACAGATTCTAATTTCTCTTTACTTAATACGAATTTTATTTAATTTATATTCTATCCTTTACAACTCAATCTGAGTTCTTCTTCCCGTACTACTTCGTAGTACCATTTATTCATAGCATTAGCTATAAATCATTCATTGTTTAACAGTTCATCTGTTACTACAATTTACTATGATCACGTGGTGATCTTCTTATCCTTCTCTCTACGATTATAGTCTTAGGTACTCATACCTAACATTTATAACCTATCGGCTTTGATACCATAATGTAACGCCCCGAAATTCGGTCTATTCTCACTCCCGAATTTCGTACGTCACGGTCCCACTTCTTACCAAACATACGTCATTATATAGTTAAATATAACAACATATATTCTCAAATCCCAGGTTCTGGAAACCTTATAACCCTTTTCATTACAAATAATGATAACTACATTATTCTTTACTTCGTACAAGAGTGACTTTTATCAGCCACCAAGGATACATATCAATTCATAAAACTGATCTATAGTTCAATTAAACTATTCTACATTACAAGTCTTGGCTTTCTCTTCACGCACATTCACATACTGAATGGCGCTTCGTCTGGATACCGATCAGCTTGACCTTTACGGGATCCTTAAGTTCTTTCTAACATCGTTCGCTGAAAATGTTTTTCATTTAAAGCAAGTGTGAGCATTCAATTGTCCTGCAAGTCATAACAGTTGATCAAATAACTTCAAGAGTTTAATCATTCTTCAGAACTTCGATAACCGAACAAAGGTTATGAAGCAGCTTGAATAATAGGAATAGTCTCGATTCCTATCATCTTAAAACATCAGTCACATGCACTTTGAAATACTTTCATTCTTCTATCTTTTTTTTACACATTCTGTCTGGCTAAAATCATTAGCATAGACTTAACAATAACGGTTCACGTATAAAAAGAATATACTTGTATTGAACAGCTCAATCACAGAATAGTTCATCTCATAGAAACATCGAAGTGTTAAAATTGTTGCACAAGGCCTCATACATACTATCACCTTGTACATACATCGCACATATACACATAGACAAGACTTCTCAAGTTCAACATCAGATAAGTTTAAGAAACTAGCATTTATATAATATGAATGAAGTTAGGAAACTTGCCTTACGCACACCTACAGCTTATAGTTTATGCCAAACTGCTTATTCCAAATCCCTATATAACACATGAGGAAATAACACGTACATCAATTAGTCATATGCTTGACTTACGCATTGGTTTACTTAACTTTATTTCTTAGGGTTTGCGTTCTTGTAATCTAAATTTACGCGACCAACTTTCTTCTACCGCTTTACGGCTTCATAACATACGGAGATGTCTTACTCAAACATTCATCATTTTTTATGATTTATATTCTTATCTTCTTTTTATAACTCTTTTATAAGACTCATTACGCATCGCGTCTCTGCTAGCAGTCTGTATGGTACTCTGAGTGGTTTCCCACAAACAACCAACAAACAAGTTCCCGTCTCATCTACACTGGCCACAACAGTGAGTTAAATCAGTTATCAATTTTGTATATACCTTCACTCTCGGAAGAAATTGTTTAGCCCAGCTCCCATATGTCAACCATCAAAGGTTACGATTGTACTACAACCTAACTTTATCTTAACCTATCCGAACAATTAAACTATAATATTCGTTAAGTCAATTCTTATTCCTTACGGCTTTCTGGCAATGAAATGCCATACCTCAAGATTCATTCTTTATCGTCTAAGTCATACAGTCTTTTGTATACTCAGAATAATCATTCAATGTCAATACTATGAAGTCATAGCGTTAAACATTTTGTATTAACTTATTCGTACCTTACAACGTCCGGTTCATTCAACTCGGAACGTTGTCCAAATTGTACTTATTAACTCGACTTCTTAACGTTATACGTTATTGTCTTCAATTTAGTTTCTTCATCATTCATGGTTAAATCTTAGTCTCCATTACCTTACGGTCAAACCATACACGGGGTGTAGGTTCTTATCCGTTTAATATTCGCGTACACTCAACCCTCACATTGGCTAAAGTGTTTAATGCTTATAGTTCATCTCATAGAAATATCGAAGTGTTAAAATTATGGCACAAGGCCTCATACATACTATCACCTTGTACATACATCGCACATATGCACATAGATAAGACTTCTCAAGTTCGACATCTGAGAAGTTTAAGAAACTAGCATTCATATAATATGAATGAAGTTAGGAAACTTGCCATACGTACAGCTACAGCTTATAGTTTAAGCTGTACTGCTTATTCCAAATCCCTATATAACACATAAGGAAATAGCACATACACCAATTAGTCATATACTTGACTTACACATTGGTTTACTTAACTTTACTTCTTAGGGTTCGCGTTCTTGTAATCTAAATTTACGTGACCAACTTTCTTCTACCGCTTTACAGCTTCATAACATACGGAGATATCTTACTCAAACATTCATCATCTTTGATGATTTATAATCTTATCTTCTTTTTATAACTCTTTTATAAGACTCAGTACTCATCGCGTGTTTGCTAGTAGTCCATATGGTACTCTGAATGGTTTCACACAAACAACCAACAAACAAGTTCCCGTCTCATCTACACTGCCCACAACAGTGAGTTAGATCGGTTGCCAGCTTTGTATATACCTTTACTCTCGGAAGGAATTGTTTAGCCCAGCTCCCATATGTCAACCATCAAAGGTTACGATTGTACTACAACCTAACTTTATCTTAACCTATCCGAACCATTAAACTATAATGTTCGTTAAGTCAATTCTTATTCCTTACGGCTTTCTGGCAATGAAATGCCATACCTCCAGATTCATTCTTTATCGTCTAAGTCATACAGTCTTTTGTATACTCAGAACAATCATTCAATGTCAATACTATGAGGTCATAGCGTTAAACATTTTCTATTAACTTATTCGTACCTTACAACGTCTGGTTCATTCAACTCGGAACGTTGTCCAAGTTATACTTATTAACTCAGCTTCTTAACGTTATACATTATTGTCTTCAATTTAGTTTCTTCACCGTTCATGGTTAAATCTTAGTCTCCATTACCTTACGGTCAAACCATACACGGGGTGTAGGTTCTTATCCGTTTAATATTCGCGTACACTCAACCCTCACATTGGCTAAAGTGTTTAATGCTTACATTTTATTATAACATTCTCTATCTGACTCATGCTCGGACTTGTATTATTCTTATTACCGTTCGCTACGGCTTTCTACGATAATTCTTATCTTACTTACTACTTTCGTTAACGTCCAAGTTATACAACCATTGTACACTTAGATCGTTCGTCCTACTCGAATACGATTCATGAGGATCGTTTACGTATTCAGCGTTCACGTTGCTCGTCTCTTAATCTCTCATTCAACCTTTACTCAAGGTTTCAATTGCATTCAATCGTTATCCAACCCATGAACCCAATGTTCATTATTCTTTCTTAATGTCGAAGTCATACGGTTTGTTGTATGCTAAGATTGATCGTTCATCACAACTGCATTGCGTTCACAACGTTTATATGCTTTACACTTATCTCTCATCACCATGACATAACATCGAAATGTTATTCATTACCCTCATCACTAAACGTCTAAGGAATCACAACTATAGCAATCCCCTACGTTCGTTTATAGAGACTACGGTCCCCAGACATCGGTTCCGTAACCCGTGTTTACATTCTTTGTCTTTTAATCTCGTTTAATCTTTCCGTTCAACCTTTACTAAAGGTTTAACTCACTTACTTAAGTGTTATTTTAGGTGAACTATATGTTCATATTTTTTTCTTGCACATCCCCCAGTAATTGAGCACTTAAAATCTCATTACTGGGCCTTGCCCTGCACCAGCGCTGCGGCGCCACTCTCTTCTTTCTCTCTCGCGCTTACGTCACCCTCTTCCTTTGTATGGCGTTGCGGCGCAAAACTCTTCTTTACCTCTCGTGCTGCAGTGCCACTCGCCAGTAGTTTATGGTCGAGTTCGTGCTGCGGCTCCGTCTCTCCAAGGCTCAGCTGGTGCTGCGGCGCCAAGCACAAACCCTAGAAAATTTTCTAAGTCTTGAATCAAGTTTGAGACGCGCACTTTACGATCTCATAAATCCTTCGTTATAACTCGGAATGAGGTCATTCCAAAGCTATTCTCTTCCTTATCTTACGTACTTCAATACCCTTTAGACAGAACTTCGTTCTGAAACTGCTAATGTGCCATCCGATTGGCCTGATCTTCACCCTTCGTTTATTTTTTTGCTTTTAACGTTCTTCGCTCGTTCGTCCGTAATTTGGTCATCTGAACTCAGAACTCATTCGTTCATGAGTCCATGACTCACCATTTCTATGTTCTCTTACATTCTTATGAAAGCCTACATGTTCGAGTTCATTTACTAACTTTCTAATTTTCATTTTTCTTTTACGAAAATTTAGCCATAACTTCGTTATAGCTAAGTTTTAATCCGTTCTTCATGACGTTTCTACTGTTCCTAACCAAGAAATAAGCAACTAACTTATACGCGATGCTTTTAAACGTGTCCATCAACAACAATTATCCTACGATGGTTTTAAATTTGTTCTTCGTTCGTTCTTCGTTCGTTCTTCATTTTTAATCGATATTTTGGATTATGATTTCACTTTTCTTTGAATTTTATTTTATAGAACACCATTCCTTACTTATTTCAGCTACTTGTTCATAAGATTCATTTGAATCGCTCAAAATCCTTACGAATCTTATACTTCCTTAAGAAATTTGTAAACTAAACTTCTAATTCTTATTTCTTCATTTTCTTATGATTTTAACCATATGAAATCATTTCTAACATTAGCTACTTCTTATCTTCATTAAGTTATGTTTTTAAACATAGAACTTAAATTCAATTAGGTTTTAGGTTACATCTCTTCATTATTTTTCTTTCACTAGACAAAGCCGGCGATTCGCAAGCTTTTCTATTTCACGATCACCTTCTATCCGATCATTCATGCTCATGCTCTTTCTTCTTCTTCTTCCACAAGCTCTCAAGCTCTCTCTCTCTCTCTCTAAGGTGTAGGATTTTCAAAATCCTGTAAAAATAAAATCTAAGCTTCCTTTTATAGAAAACCAAAGCTAAGGGTAATTTGGTTATTAGCCCCCACATCCTTACTATTCATGGCTTAGCCACCAAGTAACCACTTTACTTGGTGGCCAAGTGGCCGGCCCACAAGCTCCATGGGTCACCCCATTGGTTATTACCCATCTGATTACCCATCGGTTCAATCTACGATTTATTTTCTTAGTTTGGGCCTTAACCTTAATTCTTATTGGGCCTATCTTGGGCTTGATTTCACAAAGCGTTGGGCTTTACATAATCCAAGTCCAATTGGATTCTACAAAGTCTATGAACTCAAAATCTATTAATACTAATCGTATTCTACGCATCTCATTCTCGTATTTTCTTCGTATATAGTTCGTACGATATACGTATTATACGTCGTAATAATCTTCTTACTATACTCGTATAATAACTAGTATCATACTCGTATTTCTCACGCATAATAACCCTAATTATTATACGTAATCATTAAATTCTCGGAACTCACTTTTCCTAACCATTAGGTTTTAAGTTCGCAGGAAAAAACTTTGTTTTTGCCATAACTGAAATATTATTGAATATTCCATCACGTCTTATAATTCTATCATTACGCGTTTCTCAGAAATTCAAAATAAATCTCCGAGCAGAAACGGATGAATAGTGTCTATTTCGTCTTTTTCCCCGGAAATATTTTTGTTCCCGGAAAACTTTCATTTTCTTCTTGAAAATTCTTACTCATTCAATCTAGCTCGTAGCCAGAATCCTCCCGACTTATAATCATCCTAGGTTATAGAATGATTAATAAACACATAGCACAGAATAATATTAATAAAAATTTATTTTATTAATAACTAATTCTTTAAACCTAAATTCTGGACAATTCAAAATTCTGGGTTATCACAAGGAGAGGTTGTAAAACCCCCAACTTTTGTGAATAAAAATATTAAGTTTTTTCTAAATATTATTTTGAATAATAAGGTGTGGATTTGTTATAATGTTATAGTTGTGGGTAATATTTATAAAGTTTGTAAAGTAAGCAAGTTGTCATAAAATACTCGTTTGGTCAGGGAATATTCGTTTTATCAGGGAATATTCGTACGACGGCACAATCATTGGTCGACCCCATAACGGAATTAGTGTCGGAGTTAAAAAATGACAAAAATAACTTTTTATAAAAATCACGGCAAAACTTTTACTGTTAACTGTTGATATACCCGGTGATAAAAGTACAGTAATATGCGTGGTTGCATAGTAGCACATGATATTGTACAGTATCTTTGAATATTGATGCTTACATGAGAAGTCACTCAGTTTTACTCAATTATTGCCACAGTAATTGATGCATAGTATCTCACAGTATTGAATCAATTATTGTCATTGTATCATCTGCACAATATTTTATATTATTAAATCAATAATTGAGACGACATAGTTATTCATATTATTATTTGTATTACTAATAATGTCTAGAAAGTTCTATCGAGGAAAGGGGATTAGTCACCTAATTGTTCGCCAATAAAGAGAAGTCCTTATCGGAAAGCCTCTTCTTTCGTGGGAATGATCTGGTTGTTAATATTGTGAGTTATAATATTAATAATGAAAAAATATTATTAAAAATGTGTTTAGTGGAGCCAAGTTAATTGAGATAAATAAAGGGTTTTTTAATGAAGTATTTGTTGTAGTTTTGCTTATTATATGAACACACACTTACCCATTTTTCAAAATCGTCAGTAGAAAGTTATCTCAGTTTTGTTTTATTACTTATATATATATATATATATATATATATATATATATATATATATATATATATATATATATATAATATTATATTTTATTATTTGCATAGTACTGCATAGTATTTACATAGTACTGCATAGTGCTGCATAGTGCAGCATAGTAAAATCAAAAATTTTAAAAAAAGGTTTCAGCAGAACGCCCGTGAAGAAATTTATGTTCACCCGTGATTTTTTAAATTTAAATAGTGCCCTGACATTCTCCTATAAATAAGATGCTTAGTTTAGAAATAAAAATCACACCAGAATCAGAGAATTATTCTTCTATAATATTGAGAGTATTTCTTTTTAATTTAAGGAAGCTTTGAGTGTAGAAAAAAGTACAAGTTTTATTCAAGAATATCTCCGCCATACCATTCAGAAGTCATCTCCTTTTAAAGTGAGGGAAATTATTTTTGTTCAATATTCGTAAGAAATAATATTTTCTTGCATACTATGTAGTATGTAAGTAATATATTTTCGTAACAGATTCTGAATTTTACACTTGTTTTGTTAAGTATTGTTTCTATACTCCTTGAAATTAGTAGAATATCCTTGAAATTTGTGCTTCATCTAGTATCGTTTCACAAAAATATTTTTTTGAAAATTCTTGTTAAATTTGTAATCTTTTCATGTCGAGGTACTATTCACGGGGTACTATTCACGAAGTACTATTCATGGGGTACTATTCACTCGGGTACTATTCACCCCGGGTACTATTCATGATAAAAATTTATTTCTTTTCTGTCCAAATTATTTTTGATACATGAATATTACTCTTGAATTTTACTCCACAAAGCAGTTATCATGTTGACAATTTGGACATTTTTAAACTCTGGATAAATTAAAAATCTTTAATATTTATCCTTGATTTCGTTTGATTGATGCTTATATCATTGTCATCATTCGCATGCTTATATTGTGATGAAAGTCATCTTTGGCCCGTAGAGCATAAATGGACTGTTGATTGGTATGATTATGATCAGAAATTATGTATCGGTATAATCATGACCTGTAATGTTACAAATGATGTGGTAAAAGTCCTCATTGGCCCGTAGTGCATTGATGGACAATTGTTGGCATGATCATGACCATTGGTGATAATAACGAATATCCTTAGCCCGTAGTGCATGCATAATTCGATGATATGGATTATTTATTGAGCTGTGTTACAGTGATAAAATATTGATGATGAACTTTTAAATCATAGAAGATAATAGATATCATGCTCTACTTGACTCTTCTAATGGATTATTTGTTCCACTGCAGTTAAACTTGTTGTCTATTGTATTCTATCAGTTTAACACGGTTGAAGGCTAACAATAATTTATTCTGTTTTATCTTAGTTATAATATTCTTTACTGGGCTAGTTGAGCTCACCCTTTGCTTTCATTGTTCTCTTCAGGAAATGAAAATATAGTTGGGACTAGTCAGGGAATGGAGTGATGGTCCAAGATGGTGGCTATAGTAGTCCTCGCTATTCTATGAAATATTGTGATAATAAATGTAATGAGGACTCCATTTGAGTTTGGAAATTGTCTACGAGACAATATTCGTGTTAAACTCTCAGCTACGTTTTGTCGTATTGTATAAATGAAGTTTGTATTTAAATTATGCACTATGTATTTGGCGACTCAGAATGGGTATTGTATACCTATTTTGGGGGCTCACTGTTGGTATCAAAGCTTAGGGATATGATCCCTGGCTGAGACTTGAGGCTAGAACTAGGAGGGGAGAGATGGGTAAATCCTTTGCTAGTATGACCTACCTAAGCTTATTTATTATTTAATTGATCGGTCAGAATATAGGGATAATATGTGACATGTCAATTAACCCTTGTTTCATGGTAGTGTTTGAAAATGGCATCTGAAAATGTTGAGATAAGCAATGGAGCACATGAGACCATTGAGTCACCGATGATCAATAACCAGGGTAATGTGCAGCAGGAAGGCAATAATCCTCATGTACAAAACAACACCGACCAAATGATGAACAACCGAATGTTTAGGAGCTTTCTGTTATTCATGCAACATCAGGCAAGATAGACTCCTGTTCAAAATGTAGGTGGAAACACTGTCAACTCTCGGATGGTCACCGCAAACCAATTCAAGGAGCTGGGACCATCGGAGTTTTTGGGAAAGCCAGAACCACTTAAGGCAGAGACGTGGATAAAGCATATCACCAAGATATTTGATATCTTGGGATGCTTCGAGGAGCAAAAGGTACCCTTTACCACCTTCATGTTGCGAGGAGAGGTAGATCATTGGTGGGAATCTGTAAAACGTACTCAACTTGCCGCACTGAAGATGTCTTGGGAGGAGTTCCAAGAATTGTTCAACGATAAGTACTTTCTTGAAAGTATTCGTCACGTGAAGGAGGTAGAATTCATCAAGCTGGAGCAAAACAATACGACCGTGTTGCAATACGAGGCTAAGTTTGTAGACTTATCTCGGTTTGCATCCCATTTGGTAGATAATGAGGAGCGTATGAGGCAAATGTTTCTAAGAGGTTTGAAACCCGAAATACGTCAATACCACATTTCTCACAAACTTTGCTTGTATTCAGATGTTGTGAATATGGCTTAGTTATTGGAGCATGATAATGAGTCAACCCAACCAAGAGATAGTAGTCAACAAAGCGATAATACCAGTGGTAGCAGTCATCGAAGCGGTGGCAACAAACGTGGAGGAAATCAACATACCAGAAATGGTAACCACTTCGGTGGTAATCCTGGCCAAGATAATAGAAGTGAAAATTTCAAGAAGAGGATATTCAACAATGATTGAAAGACAGCCTCACCAGCACTCGTTTTCAAGGAAGGAGAACGACCACCGGTAGTATGTTACAAATGCGGAGGGGAGGGACACATCAGTCCAAACTGTACGCAGCAACCCAAAGCGTGTTACAATTGCAGAAGAGAAGGTCACCTAGCCCGATTTTGTCGTGTAGTGAATTCAAGTCCAGCTGAGATGGAGGCACCAAAGGCCATCCCATACATGTCAAAGTTGGTAGTTCAAGGGAGAGCATTTGTCGTGACCTCCCAAAAAGCGAGGAACCTGAACGAAGTTATCACGGGTAAGCTAATCGTAAACTCTTGCGAAGTCTATACCTTATGTGATACCGCTGCAGTTAAACTTGTTGTCTATTATATTCTATCAGTTTAACATTGTTGAAGGCTAACAATAATTTATTCCTCATTATCTTAGTCATAATATTCTTTACTTGGCTAGTTGAGCTCACCATTTGCTTTCATTGTTCTCTTCAGGAAATGAGAATATAGTTGGGACTAGTCGGGGAATGGAGTGATGGTCCAAGATGGTGGCTATAGTAGTCCTCACTATTCTATGAAATAGTGTGATAATAAATGTAATGAGGACTCCATTTGAGTTTGGATATTGTCTACGAGACAATATTCGTGTTAAAACTCTCAACTACGTTTTGTCATATTGTATAAATGAAGTTTGTATTTAAATTTTGTACCATGTATTTGGCGACTCAGAATGGGTTGTGTATACCTATTTTGGGGACGTCACACTAACACCTAGTCATAATTGTTAAACTTCAATTAGGTACTACTAAACATCATTAAGCAACCCTAATCATAAAAACCAAAACCCTAATCAAGATTAAAGAGGATTAGGGCATAATTAAGCTACTAATTTGTACAAAATAGCTCACAAGAAGGTTCCTACTCACCAATGTAAGTTCCTAGGCTGCACAAGACATGCTTGTAACTCCCAAGCAGCACAAGTATCATAGAATCAGATATTTGTAGAGGCAAGAAGGTAAAAATGACACATAAACTCTAACCTCGCAGTTCTATAAATAGCAGCCCAATTTCAGTTCAAACCTACGAAATTTCTAAGCCTAAACACTCATATATCATACCTAAATAAGCTTGGTGATAGCTACAACAGAATCAGTAACCAGAAATCAAAATCAAGCAAGAAAAGGTGCAAACCCTAATTTTAATCTAGATCTTTGATGTTATGTTTAATGTATAGTTTAGATGTTTAAATATGTTTAATAACATGTTAGTAAGTATGCTATGTGACGCTCCCAAAATAAGTGTACATCACCCATCTTCAGTCGCTAAATACATGGTACAGAATTTAAATACAAACTTCTTTTATACAGTACGACAAAACGTAGCTGAGAGTTTCAACACGGATTATGTCTCGTAGAGAGTATCCAAACTCAAATAAAGTCCTCATTACAATTATTATCACACAATTTTACTGAATAGTGAGGACTACTAATGCAAACATCTGGACCGTCACTCCATTCCCCGACTAGTCCCAACTATATTCTCATTTTCTAAAGAGAACAATGAAAACAAAGGGTGAGCTTAACTAGCCCAGTAAGAAATATTATGACTAAGATAATGCAAAATAAATTATCGTTAGCCTTCAACAGTGTTAAACTGATAAAATATAATAAACATAAAGTTTAACTGCAGCGGAACAAGCAATCCATTGGAAGAGTCAAGTAGAGCATGATATCTACTATTTTCTATGATTTAAAAAGTTTATCATCAATTATATCGCTAAGACTCAGCTTAATAAATAAACCACATCATCAAATCATCACTGCACTATGTGCCAAGGAAATTCATGTAATCATCAATGGTCATGATTATACCGAATAATCCCTGGTCATAATCATACCAACAACTGTCCATCAATGCACTACAGGCCAATGAGAATTTTTACCAAATTATTTGTAACATTACGGTCATGATTATACCAAATAATCTCTGGTCATAATCATACCAATCAATAGTACATCTATGCACGTAAGCCACATATGACTTTTATCATAATATAAGTACGAGGATGATGACAATGATATAAGAATTCAATTAAAAGAAAGCAAAGGATAAATTTTTAAAGATTTAAAACTTAATTTATCCAAAATTCAATAATGTCCAAATTGTCAACATGATACTGCTTTGTGGAGTAAAATTCAAGAATAATATTGTATCAAAAATGATTTGGACATCAAAGAAATCAATTTTTGTCATGAATAATTTCTCGGGTGAATAGTACCCGAGTGAATAGTACCCCGTGAATGGTACTTCGGGAATAGTACCCTGTGAATAGTACTTTGTGAATAGTACTCGTGAATAGTACTTTATGAATAGTACCCGTGAATAATACTTTGTGAATAGTATCCCGTGAATAGTACTTTATGAATAGTACCCCGTGAATAGTACTTTGTGAATAGTACCGTAAAAATGAATACTACTCATGGACAGTACTCCGGCATTAAAAGCTTTAAATTTAACAAGAATGTGTAGAAAATATCCTTGTGAAACGATACTAGATGAAGCGCAAATTTCAAGGATATTCTACTAATTTCACGGAATATAGAAGTAATACTTTAACAAAATAAGGGTATAATCAGGAATACAAGACGAAATAATATTACTCATATACTACAGAGTATGGAAGAAAATATTATTCCTATGAATAATTAACAAAATAATATCCCTTACCTCAGAAAAAGACTGGATACTGGAATAGTGAGGTAGCAGACTTCACTTCTACTTTCTCTCTAAACCTTCTCTCTCTATAATTACTCTTATGAGTCTTAGTGAATTGGTGAGAATGAAAGAAGAATGGGCTTCTATTTATAGAAAAATATTGTTTCGATAATTGCACGTTTTGGGGCTCGAAATATTACAGTATAATACCTTCATCTTTTCTTTCATTTTTAATTTAGTCTTCCAAGTATTATCAAACTTGCACCACCTCCCCTAATAGTACATCTTGTGAATCAATAACACAATCATGTGAATCAATAGTACAATCATGTAAAAAAAATAATTACGGTATAGTACCTTCATTTATACCTCCATTTTTAATTTAGTCATGCAAGTATTATCAATCTTGCACCACCTCCCTAATAGTACATGCATGTGAATCAATAGTACACACATATGAACAAATAGTTATAAGCATGTGAATTAATAGAAATTAATTGCTCATTTATCCGATTAATTACCCGATTGGTATAACCTCCAGACATCAATTATTATCGAAATAGATGTTCATTTCCATTAACACTAATAATCCCAACACAATGAAAATATCAATTTCATCTTTAATCAATACGAACTTATTCATTATTAATATTATAACTCACAATATTTAACAACCAGATCATTCTCAGGAAAGAGGGGGCTTTCCGATAAGGATTTCTCCCTATTATCGCGCAATTAGGTGACCAAACCTCTCCTCGACAGAACTTTCTAGACATTGTCAATATTGCAAATAATAATATGAATAACTTTGTTGTCTCAATTCTTGATTTAATAATAATAAATATTATGCAGATGATACTGTGATAATAATTGAATCAATAATATGAGAGATATTATGCAGCAATTACTGTAGCAATAATTAAGTATAATTGAGTGACTTTTCACGTAAGCATCAATAATTAATACCGTGGGCTACTATACAACCACGCGTATTACTATACTTTTACCACCGGGAAGTTCAACAGTTTAACGGTAAAACTTTCGCCATTATTTTTATAAAAAAATTATTCTGTCGTTTTCTAACTAGGACAATACTTCCATTGTGGGGTCCACCAATGATTGTGCCGTCATACGAATATTCCCTGACCAATCAAATATTATATTCCACTTACTTAATTTACAAAATTTGTAAATAATACCCACAACTATAACATTATATCAAATCCACACCATAATATTAAAAAATATATTTTGAGAAAAATTAATCTTTATTCATAAAAGTTGGGGTCTTACAACCTCCCCTTCTTATGAAATTTTATCCTCAAAATTAGGGTGCGTACCTGGTATGTCGAAGAGGTGAGGATACCTTGACTTCATTTCAGATTTTTAACTCCCAGATCATTTCCTCAACATCGTGGTTTCTCCACAAAACTTTGACTTAAGGTATAACCTTGGAGCGTAGAATATGATCTTTCTTATCCAAGATTTTAACAGGTACCTCCTCATACGTTAAATCTTCCGCTATCTCGTTCGGTTCTAATTCAATAATGTGGTTCGAGTCTTTCACATATTTACGTAGCATAGATATGTGAAAAATGTTATGAACACGAGACATACTTGGCGGTAAGGCAAGTCTATAGGCCACAGTTCCTACTCGATCGAGGATTAAAAATGGGCCAATAAATCGAGGATTGAGCTTTTCTCTATTTGTAAATCTCGTAACTCCTTTCCATGGAGTAACACGTAACAACACATGATCTCCAATATTGAATTCCACGTCCTTTCAATGAAGATCAGCATAACTCTTTTGTCGATCTTGTGAGGTTTTTATACGTTGTCGGATCGTTTGAATCTTTTTAGTAGTCATACGTACCAACTTCGGTCCCAACAAAGTTGCTTCACTCACCTCATCCTAGCATACTGGAGAACGACACTTTCTTCCATACAACGTCTCAAATGGAGCCATGTCAATACTTGCTAGATAACTGTTGTTGTAGGAAAACTCCACTAATGGTAAAAACTTGTCCCAACTTCCTTTGAAGTCAAGGACATAGATTCTTAATAAATCTTCAAGAATTTGAATAGTCCTCTCTGACTGTCCGTCTATTTGAGGATGATATGCCGAACTAAATCGTAAATCTGTGCCCATAGCTTTTTGCAAACTCACCCAAAATCGTGAAGTGAATCTTGGGTCTCGATCATAAACTATGGATACTGGCATACCATGCAATCTTACAATCTCGTTTATATACATACGAGCAAGACGTTCAAGTGTATAAGTTTCTCGTATCGATAAGAAATGAGCAAACTTGGTCAATCAATCAACAATTACCCAAATCACATCTATGCCTTGAGAAACCTTGGAAAGACCAGTAACGAAATCCATGGTAATGTGCTCCCACTTCCATTCTGGAATATCAAGTGATTGCAATGGACCTTTTGGCACATGATGCTCCTCCTCGACACGTTGACAAGTTAGACACCTTGAGATAAACCCTACTATCTCTCTCTTCATATTGCTCAACCAAAATGTATGTCGAAGATCATGATACATTTTGGTACTCCCAAGATGGATTACAAACGATATGTTATGCGCCTCCATCATGATTTTATACTTTAAGTCAGAATCGTTAGGAATACAAAGTCTGGAGTTGACACAAAGTATTCCTTTTTCATCAATTCTTGCTTCCGGAATAGCACCTACTTGCACTTTCTTCCTCATATGCATCAGCTCCAGGTCTGTAGCTTGAGCAGCTTTAACTTTATCGATTAAAGTCAGTTCTACTCGTATATTCTCCATCATCACATGGGTCCCTGAAGTCTTTAACTCTATCTCCATCCTTTGTAAGTCATATAAAATGGGCCTTTGCGTTGACAATATCGCACTCATACCTGCATATGATCTTCTACTATATGCGTCAGCTACTACGTTTGCTTTTTCAGGATGGTATTGAATGGTATGATCGTAATCTTTCAATAGCTCAAGACATCGTCGTTGCCGCATGTTGAGTTCCTTTTGAGTGAAGAAATATTTGAGGCTTTTATGATCTGTATAGATCTCCACCTTCTCTCCATACTGGTAATGCCATCAAATCTTAAGCACAAAAATGACAGCTATCAACTCTAGATCATGATTAGGATAATTCCTCTCATATTCTTTGAGTTGTTGTGAGGCATAGGCTATGACTTTCCTATGTTACATGAGAACACATCCTAACCCTTTGCCTGAAACATCACTGTAGATGACAAATCCCTCTGAGCCAGATGGTAATGTCAGAACAGGTGCTAAAATGAGTCTCCTCTTGAGTTCTTAAAAACTCTTCTCACATTCCTCACTCTAACCGAATTTTGTATCTTTCCGAGTCAGCTGAGTTAGAGTAGTGATTCGAGAAAACCCTTCTACGAATCTCCGATAATAACCAACTAAGCCGAGAAAGCTGCGTACTTCGGTCATTGACTTAGGGTGCTCCTAGTTTTGACTTTCTTCAATCTTTGACGGGTCAACAGATATTCCATGATTTGATATCACGTGCCCAAGAAATGCTACTTTCTCAAGCCAGAACTCACATTTCTTCAACTTGGCGTATAACTTATTTTCACGAAGCTTTTGGAGTATCAGCCTCAAGTGTTGCTCATGATCTTCACGGCTTCTGGAGTAAATGAGGATGTCATCAATAATGAAAACCACAAAGTGATCCAAATATTCCTTGAATACTCGGTTCATCATATCCATGAAGGCAGCAGGAGCATTATTCAATCCAAAAGACATGACTAGGAATTCGTAATGCCCGTACCGAGTTCTGAAAGCAGTCTTTGGAATGTCATCAGTTTTAATCTTCAACTGATAATATACAGAACGAAGATCGAACTTTGAAAAGAATTTGGCGCCTTGCAACTGGTCAAACAGGTCATCAATGCAAGGCAACGGGTACCTATTTTTGATGGTGATATGATTCAACTCCCGATAATCAATACAAAATCGCATACTTCCATCTTTCTTCTTCACGAATAGAACAAGAGCACCCCAAGGAGACGTACTAGGTCGAATGAAACTGATGTCTAACAATTCCTGCAGTTGGGTTTTTAACTCCTGAAGTTCAATAAGAGACATTCAATATGGGGCTTTGGAAATGGGTTTTGTACTGGGTTCAAGGTCGATACCAAATTTGATTTCACGCTCAGGGGGGTAGGCCAGGAAGTTCTTCGGGGAATACGTTAGGAAATTTATTAACAATAGAAATATCATTTAAATCTGACATATTTTTGTTTAAATATATGACATGAGCTAAGAAAGTTTGACATCCATTTTTCAATAAACGAATAGCTTTATGGCTTGAGATGACCGTGATTAATTTTAATGGTATGGTCGCTTGAATTCGCATAATTGGTTGATTAGGAATATGAAAGCTAACAACCTTACGAAAATAATCAATTTTATCATGATGAGTAGTTAACCAATCAATCCCTAGAATCACGTCAAATGCAAGTATTTTTAAGGAGATAAGATCGACATGTAACGTGCGGTTATCGATTTAAATCAAACAATACTTATAAACAATGGATGTAATGAAGGTTTCTCCCAACGGAGTTTCAACAGATAAGTCAAAGTCTAATTTCTCCGGAGTCAAATTTAAACGTTGAGCGCAAGTAGGAGAAATAAAAGAATGGATAGAACCGGTATCAAATAAGGTATAGACTTCGCTAGAGTTTATGATTAGCTTACCCGTGACCACCTCGTTCGGATTCCTCACTTTTTGGGAGGTTACGACAAACGCTCTCCCTTGAACTATCGGTTTTGTCTTGTCAGGGACGGCCTTTGATGCCTCCATCCTAGCTGGACTTGACTTTGGTGCACGATAAAATCGGGCAAGGTGACCTTCTCTTTCGTAATTATAACACGCTTTGGATTGCTGCGTACAGTTCGGACTGATATGTCCTTCCCCTCCGCATTTGTAACATACGATTGGATGTCGTTCCCCTTCCTTAACAACAGGTGTTTGGTGATGACGTCTTTCCATTATTGTTGAATCTCCTCTTCTTGAAATTTCCACTTTTATTATCTTGGCCATGATTACCACCAAAGTGGTTACCATTTCTAACATGTTGATTCCCTCCACATTTGTTGTCACCGCTTCGATGACTGCTACCACTGGTATTATCATTTTGTCGGTTGCTCTCTCTTGGTTGGGTTGAATAGTTATCGCACTCCAATAACTGAGCCCTATTTACAACATCTGAATACAAACACAGTTTGTGAGAAATTAAGTATTGGCGTATCTCGGGTTTCAAACCTCTTAGAAACATCCGTGTCATTCTCTCCTCATTATCAACCGAGTGGGACGCAAACCAGGATAACTCGGCAAACTTAACTTTGTACTGTGACACAGTCATATTGTTCTGCTCCAACTTGATGAACTATACCTCCTTCATGTGACGAATACTTTCGAGAAAGTACTTGTCGTTAAACAGTTCTTGGAATTTCTCCCAAGACATCTTCAGTGCGGTAGGTTGAGTACGCTTTACAGATTCCCACCAGTAATCTGCCTCTCCTCGCAACATAAAGGTGGTAAAGGAAACCTTTTGCTCCTCGGAGCATCCCAAGACATCAAATATCTTGGTGATATGCTTTATCCACGCCTCTGCCTTAAGTTGTTTTGGCTCTCCAATACACTCTGGTGGTCCCAGCTCCTTGAACTGTTTAGCGGTGACCGTCCAAGAGTTGCCAGTGTTTCCACCTGTATTTTGAACAGGAATCTTTCTCGCCTGATGTTGCATGAATTGCATAAAGCCTTTGAACATCCCATCGTTCATCATTTGGTCAGCGTTGTTATTTTCCTGAGAATTATTGCCATCCAGATACACAAATTCCTAGGTATTGATCGTTGGTGACTCAACGGTCTCATGTGCTTCATTGCTTATCTCAACATTTTCAAATGCCATTTTAAAATACTGCCACAAAACAAGGGTTAATTGACATGTCATATATTATCCCTATACTCTGACCGACCAATTAAATACCAAATAAACTTACGTAGGTCATACTAGTGAAGGAATTTTCCGTCTCTCCCCTCCTAGTTCTTGTCTTACATCTCAGTCAGGGATCATATCCCTAAGTTTTGATACCAACTGTGACGCCCCCAAAATAGGTATACATCACCCATCTTGAGTCGCCAAATACATGGTACAGAATTTAAATACAAACTTCTTTTATACAGTACGATAAAACGTAGCTAAGAGTTTCAACACGGATAATGTCTCGTAGAGAGTATCCAAACTCAAATAAAATCCTCATTACAATTATTATTACACTATTTCACTGAATAATGAGGACTACTAATGCAAATATCTGGACCGTCACTCCGTTCCCCGACTAGTCCCAGCTATATTCTCATTTCATGAAGAGAACAATGAAAACAAAGGGTGAGCACAACTAGCCCAGTAAGAAATATTATGACTAAGATAATGTAGAATAAATTATAGTTAGCCTTCAACAGTGTTAAACTGATAAAATATAATAAACATCAAGTTTAACTGCAGCGGAACAAGCAATCCATTAGAAGGGTCAAGTAGAGCATGATATCTACTATCTTCTATGATTTAAAAGGTTTATCATCAATTTTATCGCTGAGACTCAGCTTAATAAATAAACCACATCATCGAATCATCCTTGCACTACGGGCCAAGGATATTCTTGTAATCATCAATAGTCATGATTATACCGAATAATCCCTGGTTATAATCAAACCAATAACTGTCCATTAACGAACTACAGGCCAATGAGGATTCTTACCACATCATTTGTAACATTACGGTCATGATTATACCAAATAATTTCTGGTCATAATCATACCAATCAATAGTACATCTATGCACGTAAGCCACATATGACTTTTATCATAATATAAGTACGAGGATGATGACAATGATATAAGAATTCAATTAAAAGAAAGCAAAGGATAAATTTTTAAAGATTTAAAACTTAATTTATCCAAAATTCAATAATGTCCAAATTGTCAACATGATACTGCTTTTTGGAGTAAAATTCAAGAATAATATTGTATCAAAAATGATTTGGACATCAAAGAAATCAATTTTTGTCATGAATAATTTCCCGGGTGAATAGTACCCGAGTGAATAGTACCCCGTGAATGGTACTTCGGGAATAGTACCCTGTGAATAGTACTTTGTGAATAGTACTCGTGAATAGTACTTTATGAATAGTACCCGTGAATAATACTTTGTGAATAGTATCCCGTGAATAGTACTTTATGAATAGTACCCCGTGAATAGTACTTTGTGAATAGTACCGTAAAAATGAATACTACTCATGGACAGTACTCCGGCATTAAAAGCTTTAAATTTAACAAGAATGTGTAGAAAATATCCTTGTGAAACGATACTAGATGAAGCACAAATTTCAAGGATATTCTACTAATTTCACGGAATATAGAAGTAATACTTTAACAAAATAAGGGTATAATCAGGAATACAAGACGAAATAATATTACTCATATACTACAGAGTATGGAAGAAAATATTATTCCTATGAATAATTAACAAAATAATATCCCTTACCTCAGAAGAAGACTGGATACTAGAATAGTGAGGTAGCAGACTTCTCTTCTACTTTCTCTCTAAAGTTTTTCTCTCTATAATTGCTCTTGTGAGTCTTAGTTAATTGGTGAGAATGAAAGAAGAATGAGCTTCTATTTATAGAAAAACATTGTTTCGATAATTGCACGTTTTGGGGCTCGAAATATTACAGTATAACACCTTCATCTTTTCTTCAATTTTTAATTTAGTCTTCCAAGTATTATCAAACTTGTACCACCTCTCCTAATAGTACATCTTGTGAATCAATAGTATAATCATGTGAATCAATAGTACAATCATGTGAAAAAAATATTAACGGTATAGTACCTTCATTTATACCTCCATTTTTAATTTAGTCATGCAAGTATTATCAATCTTGCACCACCTCCCCTAATAGTACATGCATATGAATCAATAGTACACAAATGTGAATAAATAGTTATAAGCATGTGAATTAATAGCAATTAATTGCTTATTTATCGGATTAATTACCCGATTGGTCAATATAACCTCCAGACCTCAATTATTATCAAAATAGATGTCCATTTCCATTAACACTAATAATTCCAACACAATAAAAATATCAATTTCATCTTTAATCAATACGAACTTAATCATCATTAATATTATAACTCACAATATTTAACAACCAGACCATTCCCAAGAAAGAGGGGGCTTTCCGATAAGGATTTCTCCCTATTGGTGCGCAATTAGGACCCCAAACCTCTCCTCGACAGAACTTTTTAGACATTGTCAATATTACAAATAATAATATGAATAACTTTGTCATCTCAATTATTGATTTAATAATAATAAATATTATGCAGATGATATTGTGACAATAATTGAATCAATAATATGAGAGATAGTATGCATCAATTACTGTAGTAATAATTGAGTATAACTGAGTGACTTCTCACGTAAGCATCAATAATCAATACCGGGTGCTACTATACAACCACACGTATTATTGTACTTTTACCGCCGGGTAGTTCAACAGTTTAACGATCAAACTTTCGTCGTTATTTTTATAAAAAGATAATTCTGTCATTTTCTAACTACGACAATACTTCCGTTGTGGGGTCCACCAATGATTGTGCCGTCGTATGAATATTCCCTATTAAAATGAATATTCCCCGACCTATCGAATATTATATAACCACTTGCTTACTTTGCAAAATTTGTAAATAATACACACAACTATATCATTATATCAAATCCACACCATAATATTCAAAAATATATTTTGAGAAGAATTAATCTTTATTCATAAAAGTTGGGGTCTTACATGTTAAGTTAATAGAACATGTTTACATTACATCTAGATGCATCAAATTGATGTTTTAACAAACTAGAAATTCTGGAAAAATAGGTCTGACAAGCGAATGTCAGAGCCTGTAGATCCATGTATGTTAATAGTTAGGTCTTTTAATTGTATGCTAGTTATAGTATTACATGAGGTCTTTAATCTGGAAAAGAAAACATGTCCATTAGAATCATATATTGCAAGATATAAGTGGTAAAAAGTGGTTGACCCAACACGAAGTTCTTGTTTCTGGGTTACCCAGAAATCTCAATAACAGGTTGAGCCAGCTACTTTGACCAACCATTAATTTGCTTTCTGTTTGTTGTTAGGATGTCTAAGTGTTATGAATTGATACCCTGATATACATACTACATATCTATGACACTCAAATGCTTAATCAATTCATAGGATTACTAGAATTAATGGTCAAAAGTCGTTGACCGAGCATGACTGTGTTTTCTTGGTTACCCAAAAAACTGAAGAACATGAAGAACAGCCTTTGGCTGTACTTTGACCAACATAGATCTAAACCTTAGAATCTTACTCTGTCTAAACAAGTGTAACATATATGTACCTTGATATATAGACTACATGTTATAACAATCAAAACACAAATCTATCATACGAATTGAAAGATCTAGAAGCCACAAAATTGTTGACTGACCATGACCACTATTCTAGGTTACCCAGAACCCCAAGAACAGCTCTGACAGTGACTTTGAGCCTCTATAACTTCTTGTTATATGTAGGTTAAAGCATGAAATTGGTATGTTGTAATACTACTACATGAGTACTATAACACCCATACACTTACAAACCCAGAATCATAAACAGTAAGGAATTAAGCTAAGGTCAAAGTGACCTCTAAGCCATAACCAACTGATTTCCAGAAACTCAAGAACACCTATAACAACACTTTCTGTCGCTATAGGGCTTTAGCGACAGACAGAAAATAATTTCTAATAAATAAATTAATAAAAATTAAAAATAATTAATTAATAAATATAAATAATTATAAAACAGTTTTAAAAATTATTTTAAGTTATAATAATTAACTTTTAATATTTTTACATAAATTCAATAAATATTTTATTTATTTGAATATTATTAATAATTAAGTTAATAATAAATTAATTAGAATAATTATTTAAAAATCATATTAAATGGTTATAAATTATTTAAAAATAATAAACAAGATTTTTATAATATTCTAAGTAAATACTAATTATTTAGAAGTAGAAATAAATGATTTAAAAATCATTTAATGGATAAATAAATATCTAAAAATTATTATAAGCTTCTGAAAATTATTATAAAGGATATATAAATTATCTAAAAATATAATAAAGCTTATAGATAAAGTTTAACTGAGATATTAACTTATTAAATACCAGGTAAAGTCTTAGGACACCGAAATCATATTGAACTTAACCCAAACGTGAATAGTTTATGTATTTAAGTATTGTTATCAATACTAATGTGTTAGACTTATATGAATGAACATCTTACGTGTTTATAGACGAACCAAGTAACTTCGCTTAATCGATCTTCGCTCAAGCAAGTTACTAAGCCCTATTTTAATTATTTAAGCAAGTTGTAGACACTCAAAATTTTCAGCACACCTGTCACTAATATTGTAGGATGACAAATTTGTCTTTCAAGAGGGAACGCAGGAAGACAGTTCATATCCATTTCGAATACTACCGAAAGTTCATCATCAACCCCAGAACACACACTGGGAGTAACAACTCCAACCTCAGAGATAACCCCGAGGCGTGCAGATCTAATACCGGAACACACACTAGAGAAGACCGATTAATCTCAGAGATAACCCTGAGGTATCCAGTCTCAATCTCAATCATGGGAATAGCTACCAACCTTGGTGATCACCCCAAGGAATGCAGTTCCGGCAATAACCCCGAAATGCTTGTTTCAAATGCAACCAGCTTCAATCTAGGCGCTCACAACGAGACACCCAGTACCAACCCAGAGATAACACCGAGAGGACAGGCACACCTCAGAGTTGACACTGAGGACCTTCAACACTTGCAGCAGTCCAATCTCAGTAATAACCCTGAGTAACGTCTGTTTTATCAGCCCAAGCTGGCAATAACTCTTGTGAGGGGCCAAGGCATCATCTCGCCACTCTAAAGCCACATCATGTTGTCTCAACATTTCATACACACATCTCTACACCACGATGTCCCACAAGAATCAAGAAAAACCAATCCCGAGTGACTATTATGCGGGATAACGGATAGAATTTGAAGCTTGAAGACCGGAGGGCACCGTCCAATCTTCATGACTTCGTACAACCTCTAATCCCATTCCATTGTACAACTCTCAATAATGGCAGTCCAAAATAGGTCATGTATACCTCAGTCGGATGCCCAAATTGTAATTTTAAAAGTTCAAGCGGACATTGCAGTGCCTACGTGCACGTACTACGAGACGACCCGACCTGAGAAACCCGGAGCAACCCGGGCATCCTCAGGTACACTTGTGGCTGGCCGCAAGTACACCTGCGGTTCCCCCCTCTATAAATAGAGGGCTTGGGGTGGCCATTTTGAGAAGAGAGATAGCGAGGAAGCCCTATCAAATTTGCTCTGTACTTACAATATACTGAGTGCTTTCCTATTTTAAACACTTGTGAGCTCACATATAGCTAATTTTGTACCGGCGGGAGCCGAGTTTCATCCACTTTAAAGATATAGAAGCCTTCTTTGGTAGCCCACTGTAAGCTTTCTCACACACTTTAAAGCCTTTCTCTTCATCTTTGCACACACCCTTCTTCACGTTGAGAGTCGTGTTGCGTGTGTTTTCCCAGACTTCGATCCGTAGTTTTATTTCAGTTTGTATATATATATTAACTGTGAGTCGGACTCTGTTCGATGAGCCTGAATTTTACATCCGGTGCGTTTATTCGCTTATATATATATATATATATATATATATATATATATATATATATATATATATATATATATATATATATATATGAACTGTTGTCAAACTCTTTTCAATGAGCCTGGATTTTATATCTGGTGCATTTACTCGCTTATATATATATATATACTTATATATATATATATGAACTATTGTCGAACTCTATTCGATGAGCCTGGATTTTACATCTTGTGTGTTTATTGCTATATATATATATATATATATATATATATATATATATATATATATATATATATATATATATATATATATATATCATCCCACCTGGAGTTTACTTCGTGGTGGTTGATCGCTTTTACAGCTTTCTTTACGTTTCGTCCTGCCTGGAGTTCACTTCGTGGCAGTTGATTGCTTTGTATAGTTTTATTTACATTTTGTCCCACCTGGAGTTTCCTCCGTGGTGGTTGATAGCTTTTACAGCTTTATTTATATTTCTGATCCCCCATGGAGGTGCTTCGTGGTTGGTGATCATGTTCGTATATATATATATATATATATATATATATATATATATATATATATCTTTTATATATATACTCGCTTACTGCTTTCATACAAATTGCGGTATCATGTGCGCCTAGAAATCATGTGATCACAGATTCAGCCTATTATATCTAGATTCGATTCCCGTGATAGACATTTTCAGCTGTAAGCAGCTTGTAAATTATTCTGCAGTGTCTGAATTTCCTCAGATGGTTTTCATACCCATGAGGAAGTCGGCATTATTTTGTACATTATTTTCTTACAGATGCTTCGCATCTCGAAAAAAAAATCAATTAAGCCGAACACTTAATAAAATAGAAGTGTAAAAGGTCTCAATTACTATTGAGCATCAGGGTTTGAGAAACCGCTTTTATAAAACATCACTGCCATATCTTGCTAAAAATTGAATTGTTAAATAAATTCAAACCCTGTGTATATAGGTGCGAACGAGGCCTCACATTATTTCTAAATAACAGCACATTGACCCACACACACACACATATTTAGACAACAGTTTCTTGAAAAGAGGCGGTCACTATGGTAACACGGATGTCGGGGGGTGCCTAACTCCTTCCCTACGCAAAACCAAGTCCCCGGGCCCTAATGAATCTCGGTTTTACCGACCCGTATGTAAGTGTCACATCACTGGGTCAATGTGCAAACCTTTTCTCGATTGTGTTGGTACAACCATTTAAAAAACCAACTGGCGACTCTTAACAGTCCATCGTCGACATTATACATGTCGGACCTTTTTCACTTATTTTTTCAAACAAATCTCACCTAAAATGAGAACACCAACAAATAACGAAAAGGGACATTTAAAAATCCCGACGTCGACAGGTGGCGACTCTGCTGGGGATCCCAATAAGAGGACTTAAGCCGCTATTACAATTTTTTCAAAACTGTTATCTGCTTGTGTGTGGATGTTGCATTTACATTTATGATGAATGTGTATGAATGCATTTATTTATTGCCCTTAGTGCCTTGCACCATATCTGCTTGTGATATTAGTGCTTCGCACATGTCATCATTTCAATACGGTGAGACGTGATGTATGTGAATGTATGTTGTGTGGTCCCTCCACCAAGAGGCTATCCCGTCGGTGTTTGATTACTGGACTCGTAGGAAGACTAATTCCCACGAGGCTCAGAAAAGGCACCACCCAAATTCGCTCCAGTTGAAAGACTGAATTAATTTCCCGTTGAGTAAATTGCGATGATTTGGGAACCTTCATGCCAAAAAGCCACGAGAGTAACCTAAGATAGGTTAGCCTCTGATAAACCCAAAACGGAGGAAAGCCTCTTCATGCTTTCTCATTTTAATTACTTGTATACACATTTACTTGTAATTTCATTCCATATCTATCTCCATGTAATGAGAAATAGGAAGAAATACGTACACATACATATTTAAATTGTCATGCTACAAACAGCTGACATCCGTTTTGCAAGATAAAATTCCTAAAATGGACACATCACGTAGCATGTTAATTTTATATATTCCCTAAAGACTAAACTATGCAAGTCTTTCGCGGGGAACCAATTAGACCTATAACCCGGTCAAAATCCAAAAAGGTTGCAGGCCTACAGTCAATCATGTCTTCATCTGACCAGACTGACCTTAATCCAGTTTTGCAAAGAATTTGACGGATTAAGCAAATAAATTACAGATTTGGTTGTTCTACTCAAAGAACTACACCAGTCTACTCAGGGTCCAAAGATACCCGTACATACCGAATCCTCTACACAAGGGGAAAACTAGGTCATTACAATACCTGAACTGCAGTTGGATACGACCAACAAAACTCATGATGCCACCCATGTCACAGGAGATCCAGACACCGGTGACATCAAAAAGAAAGTCCTCCAAATGGAAGAGACCCTTTGTGCTATCAAAGGAGTTGGAACACACAGGAGTGTTTCATATGCTGACCTTTGCATTTTCCCTGGTGTTCATTATCCAGAAAATTTTAAAACTCCTGACTTCGAAAAATATGCCGGGTTAGGAGATCCTTACACACATTTGAAGGTGTTTATTGGATAACTTGGATCTTATGCAGAGGACGAAAAGCTCAGAATGCAACTGTTCCAAAAGAGTCTAACTGGAGAAGCTTAATTGTGGTACACAAGATTAGACAACTCAAAGATCCATAGATGGGAAGAGCTAGCACACGCCTTCCTCGCTCAATACAGCTTTCAATCTCAGATGGCTCCTAATCGGTGTCAAATTACCAAGATCAAGAAACAGTCTAACGAGTCTTTCAGACACCAGTACAAAGTACCTAATAGACAACACTTAAACCACAACGTTTTTTAAAAAAACATTGTGGTTTTTTTTTACAACGTTTTTAAAAAAAATATTGTAGATATATATGCAAAAACGTTATCTATTTAAAAGGGCATTTTTTTATTTTAAATAGATAACATTTTTTTAAAAAAATGTTATCTATCTACAAAAACACGGAGCAAAAAATAGGAACAGGAAGCCAAAATTTGAAATTCAAACAAGACTACTTTCTCATTTATCTCTGTACTTTCTCTCTCTACGACCAAAGGAAGCGGGTGCCTTCTCTCCAACATCCAAACGGAGAAGATCTTGAGCATTTTTAAAACTACAGAAGCACGAATCAGAAGTTCTTAGGTCAAATTTCTCTCTTGATTGTCTCATGGTGGAAGCCAAATCGATCGACTCCTGCCCACAAATCAGTCGAACGGAGGATTAATCTAAGAAAACCCTAACTGGTATGTCCTCGATTTTGAACTCTTGCAATATTTTTTTATCATATTTGTGGGAATCGCATGTGTTATCTTCTTTGGGTAACTTTTTTTGCCCTAAGAATCTGGTGTAACCCGATGATCGTCCCATCTATATCCTCTGAAACCTCGGTGACTGTCGAGTCGGATTCATCTAACGGTGCAGAAGCAAAGCAACCCAAAACATCTCTTCTATGTAGGTAAGAATGAACTGTCATAACATGACTTAGAGCTACTATAGAAATTTTAATTGGAGAACTTACTCAACTCAAACAAGAGCATGTATAAATTGAAGTCTTCCAATACCAGATTAATATTAATTTTATGTTATTTATTACATTAAATATCATTTGCTGTATTTTTCCTATTTCCATTTCCATTTCTTTTGGTTCCATATTAACAAAGTAATTCTGTTGACCAAAAGATCTGTTTTGAAGTAAAAATGTCACTTGTCATGTGTTCTAAAATTGGGGACCTATTTTGTTTGACGAACAATGAGCAGTTGAGGATATTTTAATGTCTGGAACTAAGTTGTAATATATCTATTTTGATTGCTTTGGAAGCCCGTGCCTTAACCCACGAGACAACATTTGTTATTCTAGACATTATTAAGGCTAATATTCAAGATAAGGAAGGTATGTTCATGCTATTTGTGCCAATTTCATGAGCTCTTTCTGTTTCTCTCCCCTCTCTAATGGTGCAAACTCCTATATGGATAGTTGATTATTATCTTTGTTATTTTCATTTTTGGCAGACTCCAATCTATTGCTGAGGAGACCTTGGCAGTGTTCCTTGTGTTGTCGACTTGCAGTGTTAACTGTTAAGCAATCAAGGTTTGTAGTCGTTCCTTTGGTTGCTACTTGCTGCTTGCTACTTGCTTCATAGCTACTTTGTCTACAAAGTAGCCATGATCAAATTGAATTGGAGCAAGGGGTTTATAATTTTATGAGCAGTTGCAGTTGTAAATATGAATAATTGAATGCTTAATAGAGGTTATCTTAACAACCTTTTTCAAGTGTTTTCTTAATATGCTTATGTTGTGAGCAATTTGTTGTTGGAACCAACATAGTTGGATGCGCATTTAAAAGAGATTGTATTGGATGCATCTTAAATTATCTGCAAACAAGATTTACAATAACTGTGACAATGTCTTAGTGTGATTCCGGGTCTTCATTCACTTAGAAAAATAGTGGAATGGCTATCACGTGAGATGCTTTTGTTACAAAATGATCTTGCATTCTTACACCTATAGCCCTAGATACATCGATTCTTTGACTGATACAGGAAAAGTCTTGCTCATGATCTCAGTTGTATTGATTTTATGCTAACATTATATGAAATAATTTTTATTCTTTTTTAAATACATTTATTGTTTTAGGGAGATTGTGGACTGAGCATAAGACCTGGATTTTCAGGGAGCAGCATCTCCCTTCGCATATATTTAGAAGAGTATTTTACCCTTGCCTCTTTGTGGTGCCTACCATGGGAGCTTTCATGGTCTTTCTAAAGCAGATTGTCATTGGGAATAGTGGCTGCAATTTTTTAAGTTCTTTATCTCTAGTATTTTGTCTTCTTTTTGCTCCACTAAGGTTGACATCTTTCCCCACTCTTGTGCATTCTCTCTTCTGTTAGTAGAATTTTCTTCTTTATTGATTATAGGAGAAACATTTATTGTTTATTTGGTGCTTTATCTATTTGTTATGGATTTGAATGACATATAGTCAGCGGAGAAGATTGCGCACAGTTCCTTTACAACCAAAGTACTGCAAATTTTGAATGTCTTCACGAAGGACATGCAAGATATGGGGATTCTTGAAATGCATATTGTTAAGGTTTAATCTGTTTCTCCTTTTGATTCTCATTTAGCTGATATAGTTATATACTCTCCTGGATGATTGAGTGTGATTGTTTTTATGATAAAGATTTAAACAACCAAGTGTTTAGTGCTTACAGTCATATAGAGAGCTTGCTCTTTCATTGGTAGTTGAAATACTGACGAATCAGATTTATTTATTTTCTTTCCTATGGTTCAATTTGTGATGTATTTCTGTCAATGTTGCAGAAATTTCTATTACTGAATGTCATTTATTATTCATGCTAGATAGATAGATGTATTTCTGTAATTTTTGATTGACACCTAGATAGATAGATATATTTCTGTAATTTTTGATTGACAGCTAGATAGATAGATGGACTGCAATTACACTATATAACTGGCTTTATAAATTTGATAATAGAAAGTCGAAAGAATAATTTTCAGTCACATGTAGGAGGTGTAATGGTGGTAAGCTATCTGTTTTTTTTTCTTTCCTGTATGACTTTGTGATATCCATGGTTATGGTTGGTTCGGATTGGAGGATGTCAGCAAATTCCAACTTGGATTGTGGGTTATGCAGTTGATTGATTTTTGAATGATAAGGGAAAGGTCAAAGTCTCAGGTACTTTCTCAGTTGATTGATTTTTGAATGATAAGAGAAAGGTCAAAGTCTTAGGTACTTTCTCAAGTATGTGTTCTTTTCTAAGAATGTATTCATTCATATTATTATGTTTTTCAGTTTTTTCCGTTGGATTACTGACAAAAGAGTCTCATCTATGCCCACCAACTTAGTTTATTAAGTTTTCTTGGAACCACTTTATGTTATATGTTGTAGCTAAGGTGTTTGTATTTAACTACAACACAGATTTTGACTAAAAATGTGTCTGTATTTTACTTAAAAGGTACTCAACGGATTACAGAATGTTTCACTTCTGCATAGCTGATACCAAGCATAATTGGAGGGAGGGTTCGGAAGGTTCATTGAGTAATGCTTTGCATCAGTAGACAGAAAAAATTAAAGCAGCTTGTTACAACAATGTTACAATGATAACAATGTATAGAAGTTATCTTATGTTTTACAAATATTTATGTTTATTTGGATATATATATTTGGTTAGGAATTATGGGATCAGTAGCAGTTATCTTATGTTTTACAATGTTACAATGTTATCATAAGAATTATGTTTATTTGGATATAAAAATTTGGTTACAATGTTACAAATATTTATGGGATCAAATTTGGTTACAACCACATCTTTTTTTTTCTTTTTTTTATCTACAACATTTAAAAAACGTTGTCTGATATACTAAACAACAACATTTTTATCCAAAAAACGTTATGGAATCATACCTTCTACAACGTTTTTAAGCATCTGCTAATTTTTGAAAAAAAATCTACAATGTTTTTTCCTAAAAAACGTTGTGTATTGTGCTTAACTACAACGTTTTAAAAATGTTGTGTAAGGGTATCAAATAGACAACACCCTTAACCACGACGTTTTTCTGACTGAAACTACAACGTTTTTTCCGTGTTGTCTATTTACTGTTTTGTAGTAGTGAGAGAGTATGCTCAAAGGTGGAGACGTCTGGCTGCCCAAGTTATTCCTTCCATGATAGAATCAGAGATGGTCATGACTTTCATAGACATACAAGAAGCTCCTTTCTATGAAAGAGTTTTAGCCGGCATCGGCAAACCATTTTATGAAATGGTCAAACATGGGGAGATGGCTGAGATGGGATTGAAGTCCGAAAAAATCCAAGACCTAGCTTCCCTTAAAGTTGTTGCTAATCACATCCAATCCGAAAATTATGGAAACAACCCCTGGAGGGTCCATAAAAAGAAAGAGGAAGATGTTTCCCTGATACTGCATGGTCAAAAAGACAATCAAAACATGCCTATTTAAAGGAGAAACTACACTCCCTTTCAAGCACAGTCTTTGAACCCTCCAATACCAAAAGGTGGAGAAGTCAAACACCCTCGAGTGTTCACACCCTTAGGGGACACCCTCGAGAATATTGTCACTCTTCTGACAACACAGAAGAAAATTACGCATCTTCTTCCACCAGCCAGCCCTAATGGACGGGGTTTCAATGCTGCTCAAAAATGTGCTTATCATGTCAGGGCACCTGGACATGATACTCAGGATTGTTGGGCCTTGAAACACAAGATCCAAGACGTGATAGACAATGGTGAGATCGTGGTCACAAAACCAGATCAGCCTCACGTTTAAGACAACCCTCTTCCTCAACACAAAGAAGAAGAGGTCAACATGATCAATTGGAGCAATGGACAGAGTTCCAATTTCAACTATGAATCCTCCCAGACCCTCAAAGACGGTGTTGACAAATGGGATTATGCCAAGTTTCAGTTCACAATGGAATGAAAGATGAAAGCTCTATGCAAGAAAATTGAGCAATTGGAAGAACTGGTGACTTATCAGCATCAAGTGACACACCAGTTAATCAGCTAGGAGCATGCCATTCTCCTGCCTCTTGTCATGAATATTCCCTCGTCACTTTCAAAAAATGAAATGCTGGAAGACAAAGTGACAAAGAGAGCAAATGCCAAAGCCCGTCGGGATTTTGCCAACAAAAGGGAATTCACCTATTTAGGCCAACCTATGGAGAAAATCCTTCAGATGCTAATCAATGAAGGAAGGATCACTTCCCTTCTACCTCCAATCAATCCCAGTTCAGGACGGTACAATTCTAATGGAGTATGTCAATACCACTCCCATTCTCGCGGTCACATCACAGAAGAATGATGGGCACTCCGCCACCTCATCCAAAATCTAATTGGCAGTGGTGTCCTGCACCTTGCAGACGATGATACTGTGTTACGTGCAAGTGAGAATACATGTCCTAGTAAGTGGAAGAGTTTGGTAGCAATTATATCCACTGAAACTGATGGGGCTAACAAATCACTCACAATGCCAACAATTCAACTCAGGGGAAGAAACAATCCTTTGAAAATGGCCGCTCCCGAGCCAATCAACTTGCCATGCAGAGCACAATAATCTATTGTTAGCTTGCGCAAAGTTCTGTGGAATTACGGAGAAGGTGAAGGATCCACCACACATACAACTGCTACAGTGTCGAAGGAAAATCCACTGTATCTTCCCCAACGGGTGATGAAGTCTACCATCAAATCAAAGGAGAAAATACCCATGGAGAAGATTGAAAAATTCCTCCGCACTATAGGTCATAACGAAGCCAAGGTGGTTTTAAGCTTAAAAGAAGCTCCACAACAAATATCAATTTTGGACTTGGTCCTAACTTCCGAGGATCATCGGACGATTCTTCTGAAGGTTTTAGACGAAGCCTATCTACCGACATCAGTTGATACGAAAAAATTTCAACACTTGGTTGATCACATTTTCAACAACAATGTGATATCCTTCACTGATGATGACATACCGCCCGAAGGGACCAGTCATTGCAAGTCGTTGCACATTGCGGTCTTGTCCTACGGATACATGCTAGCTGGAGTCTTGATAGATGGAGGTTCATCTCTAAATATCTGTCCATACGCTACCTTGGTGAAGATGAATATCAATCTCAACCGACTCCGGAGTAGCCATACAGTCATCAAAACTTTTGATGGAGCCCGCCGAAATTCAGTCAGAGTAATTGAACTGCCAATCGTAATTGGTCCCCACACATTCTGCGTATCTTTCCACGTACTCAAGATAGATTCGGGATACAACCTGCTTTTGGGACGACCTTGGATTCATATGGCAGGGGCAGTCCCCTCCATCCTTCATCAGCAGCTGAAATACATTATCAACAATAGCCTAGTCACGGTCAACGCTGAACCAGAGTGTCCTCAACACGGGGACATGCCATTCATCAATGCCAATGCAGATGTTGAACCGATCAATTTTCATACATTGGAAGTAAGCAATACCCAATACCATGCTATTGGAACGCCATTTCCCGAACCCAAGATTTTTGCCAAAGTAATGTCGGCTATTCAAGAAATGATATCATTGGGTCATCAGCCGGGACAAGGGCTGGGTAAAGATCGTCAGGGTATCAATTACTCAATTTAATTAACTAAGCAAACTGGAACAGCTGGACTAGGCTATTCTACCAGTTCTAGTCATAGGAATCCTCATAAACATCAGCCGATTCCTTCAGCTTCAAACGCGCGGTGTTTACCTTCGCCTTCAAACTCTGAGTCCGCTCAACCTCCTGTAAAGGTGCCAGCCAGTATCATAGCTATGTTATTTCCCAAGTCAGTACCAGTGAAGGAGAAAGAAGTCTTTGTTCTAGATCCCGCAATGGAAGAGAAGGAACGAAGAATCAAGCAAGACATCATCCGGATGATGTCAGGCATATGCATCATCGTTCATGATGAACATACAAACAGATACACCCCAGGCGATGACTGCTCGGACATAATGGCCATCATTCGGGAAAAGGAGGATGATGACAACCCCTCTGTCATTGCAGTCCACCCGGACTTTGCCCTTGCCAATTGGATCAGCACTCCTTGCATTGGTCTACAAGGGTAAAACGGGCAGAAACTCTTTCTACCCTGTAGAAATCATAACTGCTTACTTTTCTGTACAGTTTTAGCAGTTTATTTTGCCAATATATGCTAACACTGTGTATGATCAAAACGTTTCATATATACTAAGTGAAAGCATATTTTGTTTCAGGACCCTGAATTTAGATGTGCCTGTACTTGCTGATACGGTGCCTCTTCTCCACAAGGATTATACCTTTGATGTAGAGATGAATTCAGCCTTGATGGAAGTACATGAGGACATTGAGGTGCCTCAAGAAATTCAAGAATGGGTCAAAGACAAACCTAAACCCAACCTCGACCAAACCACTTCCTTCAATCTCGGAACCTTAGAAAGCCCTAAGTTAATCCAGATTGGTTCAGACCTTACCCCAAACCAGCGGAATGACATGGTTACGCTACTAACCCAATTCCAGGATGTGTTTGCATGGTCTCACGAAGACATGGTGGGTTTGTCCACTGACATTATCCTTCATCGCCTTCCTATTAAAGAGGGATTTAAGCCAGTCAAATAAAAGCTCAGGCGATTAAAACCTGAGTGGAGTTTAAATGTAAAAGAAGAAATTGTGAAACAGTTTCAAGCTGGCATCATCATGGTGTCCACATATCCTGAGTGGACATCTAACATTGTTCCTGTGCCTAAACCCGGAGGGAAGGTGTGAGTTTGCGTGGATTACCTGGATTTGAACAAAGCTTTCTTAAAAGATAGCTTTCCCGTGCCATTTATCCATATTCTTGTTGACAATACTGCGCAATATTGTATGTAGTCCTTTGCTGATTGCTTTGTGGGGTACCATCAAATCATGGTTGCTGAGATCGTGAGAAAACTGCTTTCATCACGCCTTGGGGAACCTTTTGCTATAGACGGTTGTCATTCGGCCTTATCAATGCCGGAGCCACCTACTAGCAAAATATGATAGCTCTCTTCCATGACTTAATGCACAAAGAGATCGATATCTACGTGGATGACATCATTGTCAAATCCCGGAAGGAGGAAGACCACTTAGACCATCTCAAAAAAAATTTCAACAGGTTGCGTAAGTACAACTTGAAGTTGAATCCAGCCAAGTGCGCCTTTGGCATTAAATCAGGTAAGTTGCTAGGATTTCTAGTCAGCCACAAAGGGATTGAGTTGGATCCTACCAAAATCCAGGCCATCACGGAAATGCCCATTCCTCAAACAGAAAAGGAAATACGAGGATTTTTGGGAAGAATTAACTTCATTAGTAGGTTTATTTCTCAACTCACAGCAACCTGTGAGCCAGTCTTCAAGCTATTAAGGAAGAACTCCTCCATGAAATGGAATGATGAGTGCCAGAATACCTTCCTCATAATTAAAGAACAGCTAGTCAAAGCTCCCATTTTGGTACCACCCTGGGATGATGTTCCCATGTTCATGTACCTGTCCATAAGTGTCAATGCCATGGGCTGCATGCTGGGACAGAAAGACGATAGAGGCCAAGAACGAGCTATCTATTACCTTAGCAAAAGATTCAGCAGCAGTGAACACAAGTACACTCTGATTGAGAAGACTTGTTGTGCTTTAGCATGGGCGTCCATGAGGTTACAACATTACCTCCATGGTCACACAACCCATCTCATATCCTGCGCAGATCCTCTCAAGTACGTGTTCAATAAACCCATGTTAAATTGCCGGCGGTCCAGATAGCAGTTGATCCTACAACAATTTGATATCGTATATGTGACTCAAAAGTCTATCAAACGTCAAGGAATTACGGATCAACTGGCCGCCGCACCTTCAATGGATTTCAAACCCTTAAAAACATATTTCCCCGATGAAGGAGTAATGACTGTTTAGTAACACCATCAGTATGATACGCACAAATCATGGAAGATGTATTTTGATGGAGCTGTTAATATGGAAGGTTCTGGAACTGGAGCAGTTCTAGTATCTGGTACGGGGAAGCAGTATCCCGTCGCCGTCAAATTGCAGTTTGTCAGCACCAACAACACAGCTGAGTATGAAGGCTGTCTCATGGGGCTAAAACTTGCTCGTTCAATGGGCATCAGGCGGTTAACTGTCTTTGGAGATTCAGAGATGCAGCACTAGGTCTCCACAGATGTTTAGACAAAGATCAAGCCCAAAGGCTTATGGATGAAATCCATTGTGGAGTCTGTGGCCCCCACATGAGTGGCCCCCTCCTTGTCAAGAAAGTCCTCAAGACAAGACATTATTGGCTATCTCTCAAAGCTGATTACAATGACCACGTCAGGAGATGCTATCAGTGCTAGATTCATGGGAATGTTATGCACGCCCCTCCACGGGAACTCCACAACATGAGTTCACCTTGGCCCTTCTCAATGTGGGGAATGGACATTATCGGGCCCATTGAGCCTAAAGCCAGTAATAGACATCGATTTATCTTCACCATGATCGACTACTTCACCAAGTGGGTAAAAGCAGCCTCCTTCCCCAGGGTTACCAAAGAAGTCATCATTGCTTTCATCAGAAACAATGTCATTTGTCGATATGGACAACCAGAGGTGATTGTGTCAGACAATGCTAAGAACCTCAACAACAAAATGATGGAGGAATTATGCAGTAAATTTCACATCAAACATCTTAACTCTGTCATCTATCGTCCGAAGATGAATGGCATTGTTGAAGCGGCTAACAAAAACATCAAGAAGATCATGCAAAAGATTTCCGACAACCACAAAGATTGGCCTGACCTATTGCCTCTTACTCTGTTAGCCTACAGAACCTTAATGCGTACCTCCACTGGGGCACCCCCCTATACATTAACCTATGGGATGGAAGCAGTGCTCCCCATAGAAGTTGAAATGGAATCCCTCAGAGTGTTAATAGATGCTCAACTAGAGAAAGACCAATGGGTACAAGACAGGTATCACCAATTGTCTCTAATAGACGAAAAGCGAACCACGGCTATCTTCTATGGTCAGTTATATCAACAAAGGATCGCCAGATCCTACAACAAAAAAGTTCAGCTACGGCAATTTAAACAACATGACTTGGTTTTAAAGAAGATCCTTGACAATCAAGATCAATCAAAGGGAAAATTCACTCCTAACTGGGAAGGCCAATTTGTTGTCATGGAAGTATTGACAGGAGGCGCTCTCAGATTGCAAGAAATGGATGGCGATGAATCTCCACAGGTCATCAACTCGGACGCTGTGAAACGATACTATGTCTGAAGTTGCCATCAAGCAAACATCCTGGTGTTGGATCATCAGATCACCAGTCATTCCGGTTCTTTAACCCTTTACCACATATAACTCTTTTCACATTTTTCCCCTCAGGGAAACATACTTCTCAAGCCAGCAGCCTGGCTTCTCTGCCTTCCTATGACTTAGGTCATCCCACTACGGATTGAACCTCTAGCGTTTGCAGTTTGGCTACCCATACATGAGATCAAACTTCTCATACCTACAGTTTATCCTCAACCTAGGATTAAACTTTCTCCTCCCCGCAATCTGACCTGCATATGGGATCACGCTTTTCACCTTACCCTGAGGGGCGAACTACGCCGACCTGATCTCCTCTTCAATAGGAGTACGTAGGCAACCATGTTACATAGCCCGGTCGCAATAAAACAAAAACAACAAAAACATTTCTACCCTTCTCCTTACAAAAACAAAAATATTCCTACACCATTTCTGCCACATACAGTGTTGAACCTCTTACACCAGGTTCGAACTACCCAGACCTGATCTCCTCTTCAATAGTAGTACGTAGGCAGCCATTCATGGTTCGGTCTCACCCCCTAACAAAACATAAACCATTGTCAACTGGTACTGGGATCATCTTTCAATCCACTACATTTCATTGGCTTCAGACCAAAGGGATGGAATTACCTAAACTCCTCCCAAATAGGAGATTCGGTGACCATCTAAGCTGCGGTCATATCTTGAAGAGCAACACCAATCCATAAGAGATGGAATTAACTAGGCTTCTCCTAAATAGAAGTACTGGTGACCATCTATGGTGCGGTCAATCTCAGAGAGGAAAGCTAAATTCCTCCCCACATTTTAATGTAGAAACCAGTCCCAAGACACCAAAGATGGTAGGGATACATACAGATCAATGATCCATTCTGAACTATCCAAAGACATCTCAATGTCCATCCCTCAAGGAAGAATTCAGAATACATCAAGATCGCAAGCCCTGAAGCAGTAGGCAAAATATCAAGCTAGTAGCAAAGCATATCTAAAAGGGAAGTGATCAAAAATATATTTCCCTACCATATATAATGCTGTTTGGTATACACAATGTAAACTGTACATGACAAAATGGCTAAGCTAGTCTGTGCAGGAAAATACAAGCCCATCTACAAGTCATGGAATATGCGAGCTAACAAGCCCAACATGGCATCCCTCTCAGAAGAAGGAGGTGAAGCTGTGGTCTCCTGTACTAGAATGTCCACATGACCCAACAGATTTGTAGCCATCTACATGGTGACCATATGCTGATCGATGTAAGTGCTCATCTCTGCAATCATGCTAGTGGTAAGGGACCTCACTGCAGTACTATCTGTAATAGCTACATCCCAGGTAGATATGGCAATATCCCGCTCAACTATCACTATATCTCTGGCTCATCTGGCCTCATCATGCTCAACAACAGCGACATCTCTGCGAGCTAATACCTCATCTCTCACTAACAGAGTTGTGTCTCTCCCATCAAGGGCAGTCAATATCAAGGCTCTAGCCTGGTCTCTCTTGAAGGTCATCAAATGGAGACTCTGCTCAAAGTACTGTGCTGAATGTTGTATCACAACAGTACTAGTACTAGGAGAATCCAAAGGAAATGCTGGCAACCCAGCAACTAGCTCCTCCTCAAAGTGGGAATCAACATCCTCCCTGGGCTCTCCATCATCTGTCTCACTATTCGATACTGTGGATACTACAGCAGCCGATAAAATCTCTGTCTCCATCCATGTGGAATACCTTGCAAAACAACCTGGATGGCTCACAGAAAAAGCAGCTATCTCACGCTGATCCCAACAAGCATATACACGGGATCGGTCCTCTGCTAAAAGATAGCGAGAAGCGAAACGCTGACCTAACGTCCCCTCAAAAGGATGAAAGTCCTAAAACTGGTCAAACTGCGACATCACGGCCAGTGGGTGGTAGGTAGTCATGCCCCTCAAGCCAGCTAGAGGGAGATAGTCCATGCCCTGAGCATGAGTAATAAAGTTGTAAGGTGAGCTAAGCCCTGAGAACGGTAATATATTGAACGGATCTCTGATATCTGCCAAGAACATAGACCAAGACGTAGTATCTGTACACTCCGATGGCTGAAAGGAGTATGACATGGCTATATCATGGGTGAAACAATACCCATGCCATCTAAAGATGTTAATCGGTCTCAAGTGTGACATAAACCACACGTATAGCATGACCAAGCTGCCCGTGAACACTCCTGTCGGATAAGTACAGCAGTATGTAGCTGACCTCAGGGTCTCTGCTATAATCATCGGTATAATGGTATGACCCTACCTGAGAGCTCTCACTGCCATGATGACTCTAATGTCTATCTCATTCATGTACCATGGCATATAGACATACGACAGCAAGCACAATAGCAGTACATCAATCCAGGCTAGACGCCAATGATCCTCCGGTGTGGTGAAATCCCCAGAATGTCTTGTATAACTATCCTCAGAGCCAAATCTGTCAAACAGAAAACACTGGGATATAATGTGGCTCGATGTAAGCTCATCCTGCACCACCCTGCGCCTCAATCCAGTGAGGGTCATGAACCGTCGACTCATGTCCCCTAAAGCCATATGCCGCAAGGTCTTTCCAGTGACAGCATCGTCAACTGTGCATACTCCTCCAAAGTGGGAGTCAACTCCTGGGTCCCAAATTGAAAAACCTGCCTCTTTGATACCCAATGCTCTATCATGCCATCCAAAATCATGTGGGAACCTGAAACATCAACAGGGTCATTGTATGCTGCAACAAATGATCTACGGTCACCTTGTCTGATGGTGACATGCTATCATACCACGATCGCATACCCGATGCCACCAATGATGGTGGGGTATGATCAATACGGCTAACTGTCGAAGAAGACATCTGTACGGGCTGTGTCATAAGACCATATAGGGGTTAATGCTAAATATCTCTAGACATACATACATATGCATAACATTATACATGCATTATAGATAATAGATGGCAATATGATATAGGGAATGAAAAAAAATTGTGCATACATTCCTAAGTATATCAACATCTAATACATCATCTCTGTATAGCTACAAATACAGGGAAATGGGGCACAGACGCCCTACTACTAACAGAGGCCTATCAAAAGATATAGTGAGAATGGGGCACAACCACCCAATAGCTAACAGAGGCCTATCAAAAGATATAACGAGAATACATATCAAAAGAAGACAATAGTGTCAATGTCTACATCATCAATCCTGTCCACCTGATGTATCTCCTCCTGAGTCACTAGATCTCTGTCAACAGGGATGTCAGGCCTATATAGAGGAGGATCTGCACCAACAAAACTGAATGGGTCGTCTGAGGGGCCAGCGCCTAAGCTGGAAAGATCAAACGAATCTGCCTCTGCTGGATCTCTGCCCAAATGCCGGATAAAGAAATGTTCCTGGTCTAGTTGCCGGATCAAACTACCAATCTGTGTCACATGAGTCGGATCTCAGACACAGGCTATCCAATCTGTCATCATCACGGATCCTAAATCTATATCCCCCATGAACTGAGTGGCGCAGGACTGGGCTCCAATAGTACGAGGTATACCATTCCAACGATCTTATTTGTTACAAATCATATTCGGCAATACCTTGTACAGGTCCAATGCCGCCAATTCTGGGTCATTACCCTAAAGATCAACGTGGATCCCCGACGGGGGTTACAACGTGGATCCCCGACGGGGGTTATAATGTGGAACCCCGGCGGGGGTTATAATGTATGTTCATCTGTTGACACACACATCAACGAAGGTCAAGCAGCCTTGACATTATTTCAGTCGATGGCAAGTAAACCCGTCGAAGCGTCGAAAGCTATTCGATGATTGCGTACATTTGTATTCATAAGTCCCCAGTGGATCCCTGGCGGGGGTCACAACGCAATGTTCCATTGATTCACACGTCGGCGAAGGTCAAGCAACCTTGACAATGTGCTCACAGAGTATCAGCCGTTGATTCACACGTCAGCGAAGGTCAAGCATCCTTGACAGTCTACCCCACATGGTTTTCATCCGTTGATTCACATGTCGGTGAAGTTCAAATCAACGAAGGTCAGGCAATCTTGACATCATCTGCTGTTGGCAGTAAATCCAACAGAATCTTGACATGTCCCGGTGATACAAACCAGGAAAGGTCAACATCATCAAGGAAGATCGATGAAGGAATATGTTATACGCATCCTCAAACAGACAAAGCTTTATCCCCACAGATCTCTTACACATAAGAGGTACATCTTCGGGATTAAGTCGGTATCAAGGATCCAAGACTTTGGTGATAACTCCAACATCAACATGCTAACAGATTCGGATCACACGACAGATCAGGTCATAGTTGCCAATCCTCGGTAAACATTACAAGGATTCAGCAATCATCCCCAGCATGTTGGGAAATAACACCATACACATGCATCATACATTTACATCATGTTGCTATATATAGTATCATGTTTGACTTATGGCATTTCAAGTGTCTAGGATTCTTTATCCTACCCATGTATTGCATTGCATGAGTATGATAAAGAGGGGTATCTGTAGACACTCAAAATTTTCTACACACCTGTCACAAATATTGCAAGAGGACAGATTCATCTTTCCAGAGGGAACCCTGGAAGACAGTTCATATCCATTCCGGATACTACCAGAAGTTCAGCATCAACCCCAGAACACACACTGGGAGTAACAACTCCAACCTCGAAGATATCCCCGAGGCGTGCAGATCCAATACCGAAACACACACCGGAGAAGACCGATTAATCTCGGATATAACCCCGAGGTATCCAGTCTCAGTCCCAATCATGGGAATAGCTACCAACCTTGGTGATCACCCCAAGGAATGCAGTTCTGGCGATAACCCCAGAAATGCTTATTTCAAATGCAACCAGCTTCAATCTTGACGCTCACAACGAGACACCCAGTACCAACCCGGAGATAACACCGGGAGCACAGGCACACCTCAAAGTTGACACCGAGGACCTTCAACACTTGCTGCAGTCCAATCTCAGTAATAACCCTAAGCAACGTCTACTTTATCAGCCCAAACTGATAATAACTCCGGTGAGGGGCCAAGGCATCATCTCTCCACTCTAAAGCCACATCACGTCGTCTTAACATTTCATACACACATCTCTACACCACGATGTCCCACAAGAATCAAGGAAAATCAATCCCAAGTGACTATTGTGTGGGGTAACGGATAGAATTTAAAGCTTGAAGACCGAAGGCCACCGTCCCTTCTTTATGACATCGTACAACCTCTAATCACATGCCATTGTACAACTCTCAACAACGACTATCTGAAATAGGTCCTATATACCTCAGTCGGATTCCCAGATTGCAATTATGAAAGTTCGAGTGGACATTACAATGCTTACGTGTACGTACTATAAGACGGCTCGACCCGAGAAACCCGAGGCAACCCGGGAAGCCTCAGGTACACCTGCGACTCCCCCCTCTATAAATAGAGGGCTTGGGTGGCCATTTTGAGAAGAGAGAGAGTGAGGAAGCCCTGTCAAATTTGCTCCGTACTTGCAATATACTAAGTGTTTTCCCATTTTAAACACTTGTAAGCTCACATATAGCTACTTTTGTACCGACGGGAGCCGAGTTTCATCCGCTTTAAAGATATAGAAGCCTTCTTTGGCAGCCCACTATAAGCTTTCTCACACATTTTGAAGCTTTTCTCTTCATCTTTGCACACACCCTTCTTCACGTTGAGAGTCGTGTTGCATGTGTTTGCCCAGACTTCGGTCCGTGGTTTTATTTTAGTTTGTATATCTGGACTAACATTATCGAGTTATGCCTCGATTGAGCCTAGACTTTGGTATATGAACTGTGTGTCGAACTTCGTTCGATATATATATATATATATATATATATATATATATATATATATATATATATATATATATATTAACTGTGTGTCCTACTCTATTCGATGAGCCTATATATATTAACTGTGTGTCCTACTCTGTTCGATGAGCCTGGATTTTACATCCGGTGCGTTTATTCGCTTATATATATATATATATATATATATATATATATATATATATATATATATATATATATATATATGAACTGTTGTCAAACTCTGTTCGATGAGCCTGGAATTTATATCCAGTGCGTTTAACTCGCTTTTAAATATATATATATATATATATATATATATATATATATATATATATATATATATATATATATATATATATTTCGTCCCACCTAGAGTTTACTTCGTGGTGGTTGATCGCTTTTACAGCTTTCTTTACGTTTCGTCCTGCCTGGAGTTCACTTCGTGGCAGTTGATTGCTTTGTACAGCTTTATTTACATTTTGTCCCACCTAGAGTTTCCTCCGTGGTGGTTGATAGCTTTTACAGCTTTATTTATATTTCCGATCTCCCATGGAGGTACTTCGTGGTTGGTGATCATGTCTTTATATATATATTTATAGCTTTCATATATATACCTGCTTACTGCTTTCATACAAATTGTGGTATCATGTGCGCCTAGGAATCATGTGATCACAGATTCAGCCTATTGGATCTAGATTTGATTCCCGTGATGGACATTTTCAGCTGTAAGCAGCTTGTAAATTATTCTGCGGTGTCTGAATTTTCTCAGATGGTTTTCATACCCATGAGGAAGTCAGAATTATTTTGTACATTATTTTCTTACAGATGCCTCGCATCTCAAAAATAAATTCAATCAAGCTGAACACTTAATAAAATAGAAGTGTAAAAGGTCTCAATTACTATTGAGCATCAGGGTTTGAGAAACAGCTTTTATAAAACATCACTGCCATATCTTGCTAAAAACTGAATTTTTACATAAATTCAAACCCTGTGTATATAGGTGCGAACGAGGCCTCGCATTACTTCCAAATAACAGCAAATTGACCCACACACATACACACATTTAGACAACAGTTTCTTGAAAAGAGGCGGTCACCATGGTAACACGGATGTCGGAGGGTGCCTAACACCTTCCCTCTGCATAACCAAGTTCCCGGACCCTAATAAATCTCGGTTTTATCGATCCGTATATCAATGTCACATCACTGGGTCAATGTGAGAACCTTTTCTCGGTTGTGTTGGTACAACCATTTAAAAAATCAACTGACGACTCTTAACAGTCCATCGTCAACATTATACATGTCGGACCTTTTTCACTTATTTTTTCAAATAAATCTCACCTAAAATGAGAACACCAAAGAACAAGTAACGGAAAGGGACATTTAAAAATCCCGACGTCGACACAAGTCTTCTAACCTATCTTGTTATTTACGCAAGTTTCTTGAACCATGTTTATTCGTTGAACAAGATTCCTATCTTGAATTGCTTTTGATATGTATTACTAAACCTAAACTTGAATTGCCAATTATTGTAAAGTCATCGTTATAGCTTCAGTATAACTAAGAAATAAATTTTTTATTCATATGATATTGTTTATTGAGCATTAATTGTTGTGTCAAATCAAATTTGCTTTAGTAAGACATCCTATACTGAGTTGTATATCCCAAGAGGGATAAATGTATGTCAATAAAATATTGACACTTAGTGCAAGTAGACACGATTAGGATGAGATGCATACTCCTAGGATGTTGAATAGGTTGATCCCCTGTTTCACATCTGAACAAGATTTCTAAGTCTTTGTAACTGACAGAAATAGTAAAAAGTTCAGAAATGGTTGAAATATAAAAATTCTAGACATGGTAAACAACACTCAGTTGAGAAAAGTTTTGAATTGTTATACTTCTTCAAATTATATATTGTGATATATTATAAAACCTGCTGAGTATGTCATAGCTCACTCTTGCAAATCATTCTCTTTGCAGTATTAGATGGTAACCATGGCACATATGGAGTAAATAAAGGGAAGCGTCCTTGCTTAGATTAGTTTATGTTACTGTCTAGTTGACTGTAATACTTTTGTAAATGAGAAATTCTTTATGAAGAATTATGTAACTAAACTTTAATATATGATATATAACATCTTTTATTTCCGCAACCGTGTTTCCTTTACATAAATAGATGTAATTAGAACTTTTGATTTAGTTTGAGATCCTTGGAAACTATATATCTGAGTGGGGGTATTGACAACATGGACTATTCATGTTGTTGTTAATACTCTAGATTTCAGATAGATAGGTATTATCGATATGATATTGTAATTCGCATGATATAGACTATACATCTGAGTGAGGGTATTGGTAATATGGATTGTTCATGTTATTACTAGTACTCTGAATTTTGGATAGATAGATACTATTCATAGATACAGACTATACATCCAAGTGAGGGTATCCAAACACATCAAAAGTTCTCTAGGGAATTGTTATCTGTTATGGGATACTGTGAACCTTGGATCTATGGGAATTGTATCTTGTGATATCTGTATAGTAGTTCAATCAGATATAAGCATAGAATCGAATACCATAGGTGGATATATTTGAATGTGTTATATTAATTGATTAGTTGTAAGAACCATATCGGATATTGTGGGAGTATTGATCTGGGGGTGTTACATTAGCGCAAGGCCCCATCTCTGCATTTAATTCCCGAACCTCAATGTGATGGCCTGACATTGTTCCTTCCCATCCCTTCTCAGATTTTCTTCTGTATTATTTGGCAGAGCTCCTTGCGGTCTATTATTCAACATACTAGCCATTTGGAGTTAATGTTGAGGTTTTTATCAGTATTTTTGTCGAAATGGAGGTATTAAAAATCAGGGTTTTTGAGATATTTTGTGGGGGTTATAATTTTTAATCCGACCGTTGGATCGTGGTAATTTTTGGATATGTTATACATATATAAGTTGAGTATATGTCCACAAATTTTGAACCGTTAAAAATTAATGTATGATTTATTATGAATTTTACGAGATGACTGGTTCAGAAATTGTTAAATTTTCGGAGTTAATCATTTTGGTAGAAAATTCTAGAATTGGTGGGCCCCACTCTTGGTTGGTGAAGAAATGTGCTGAGATTTTTATTCAAATGTGGTGGGTGGGAATAGTAGCAGGTAAAGCCATCAGGTTGCAGGTTAAGTCTGCTTCGGCGTGCTAACATTTTCCTATAAATAGAGGGCTAAGTTAGAATTGAAAATCACACCAGAAACAAGTTTTCTCTCTTTCTCTCTCTAGATTATTGAGTGTATTTTGTGAGTATTTAGATACTTTGAGAGTTTCTATTCATCAGAGCAAGTGTCTTTCAGCCTTATACCGGTATTCCGACCAGAAGTACTGTCTTTACGAGGTAAGAGATGTTATTTTATTCAAAAATGATATTATTTCTTCAATATCATTATGCCGAAATATTGGTTGGAAATTTTTATCAAATTTAGAACTTTTCACGTCGGGGTTACTATTCACGAGTTACTATTCACGAGTTACTATTCATCGAAAAATAAAATTTTCTTCTTTTCGTCCAAAATATCTATTCTGGGTACTAACTTTGATTGTATCCATATTTTGATCATTCTTGAATTCTACTTCACTATGAATAATTATAAGGTATTTTTGGACATGAATAAATCGAAATACGAATCCTTAATATTTGTTATTTTGTTTCACTGGATTCGTTTTCTTTAAAATATTTTTCATCATTCTCAGTCCTAAATGATGATATTACTGAATATCTTTGGCCCGTAGTGCAAAGATGAATGATTAACTGATGAATATCTTTGGCCCGTAGTGCAAAGATGAACAGGTGTTGAGATGAACATGACCGACTGGTGATACAAATAAATATCTTTGGCCTGTAGTGCAAAGATGAATATTTGATTAAAAATGGTTATTGATTGCTGTTACAGGGATAAAATATTGATGATGGACTTTTAAATCTTAGAAGATAGTAGAACTCATTCTCTACTTGACTCTTCTAATGGTTTGTTGTTTCCGCTGCAGTTATTGATTTAAAACTTGTTGTCTATTGTATTCTATTAGATTTTTCCCTGTTGAAGACTAACAATAATTTGTTCTGTATTATCTTAGTCCTAATGTTCTTTACTGGGCTAGTTGAGCTCACCCTTTTCTTTTTTGTTCCATTTTTCTCAGGAGGCGAGAATGTAGCGAGTACTAGTCGGGGTATGGAATGATGGTTCTAGAAGTTACTTTAGTAGTCCTCACCATTTTTGTGAAATAATGTATCAATAATTGTAATGAGGACTTATTTGAGTGTGGATATTGTCTAAATGACAATATTTGTATTTAAACTCACAGTTCTTGTGTTGTAATAATAAAGATGTAGTTATTTCTGTACCATGTATTTTGGCGACTCAGAATGGGTGTTGTATACCTATTTTGGGGGCGTCACAGTTGGTATCAGAGCTTAGGGATATGATCTCTGGCGGAGATCGGAGAATAGAACTAGGAGGGGAGAGACGAATAAATCTTTCGCTAGTGTGTCCTACCTAAGCTTATTTATTGGTCAGTCATAATATAGGGGTATTATGTGATTTGTTAATTTATTTAATTAACCCTTGTTTTATGGCAGTATTTGAGAATGTCGACTGAGAATGTTAACAGTGGAGTAAATGAGACCGTGGAGACACCGGTGCTTACCAACGAGGAGAACGTGCAACAGGCTGGCAATGTTCCTCCTGTGAACAACACCAATGAGCAGATGATGAATGATGGAATGTTTAGAAGTTTTTTGCAATTCATGCAAAACCAGACGAGGGAGACTCGTGTTCAAAATACAGGAGGAAATGATAGCAATTCACGGTTTGTCACAGCCAAACAGTTCAAAGAATTGGGACCACCAGAATTTAAGGGAAAGCCGGATCCGATCATGGCGGAAACGTGGGTCAAGCAAATTACCAAGATATTCGATGTCTTGGGATGCACGGACGAACAGAAGGTTCCATTCGCCACCTTTATGTTCCGTGGCGAGGCAGATTACTGGTGGGAGTCTGTGAAGCGTACCCATCCAACCGCACTCAGCATGTCTTGGGAGACATTTCAGAAATTTTTCAGTGACAAGTACTTTCCTGAAAGTATTCGTCATATGAAGGAGGTAGAGTTTATTAGACTGGAGCAGAATAACATGACGGTGTTTCAGTACGAGGCGAGGTTTGCAGAGTTGTCCAGGTTTGCACCTCATTTGGTGGAGAATGAGGAACGCATAACGAGGATGTTTTTGAGAGGTTTGAAACCCGGCATACGTCAATATCTCATTTCTCATAAATTTTCTCTCTATTCAGATGTTGTCAACAGGGCTCAATTATTAGAGCGAGATAATGAGTACGGTCAACTGAGGGACCACAACCAGGATCATATCGGTGACAACAGTCATCAGAACAATGATAACCAGCAGAGAAAGAAAAATACAGACAAGAACGGCAACCACTCTGGTGGTAATCGTGGCTATAAAAATAGAAGAAGCGAGTCGGGAGGAGATTTTAAAAAGAGGAGATTCAACAATGACAATACGAAGACGTCAGCACCAGCAGCAACTGGTTCCAAGGGAGGAGAACGACCACCGATTATATGCTATAAGTGCGGAAAAGAAGGACATATCAACCCAAACTGCCCACAACAGTTTAAGGTATGTTATAATTGTGAAAAGGAAGGACATATCGCTCGAGATTGCACTATAGCAAAACCAAGCCCAGCGGGGATGGTGACTCAAAAAGCTGTCCCAGAAAAGATCAAGTCAACGGTTCCTGGAAGAGCGTTTGTCGTGACTGGTCAACATGCGAGGAACCCAAACGAGGTGATCACGGGTAAGCTAATCATAAATTCATGCGAAGTTTATACCTTATTAGATACCGGTTCTACCCATTCTTTTATCTCTCCTGCTTGTGCTCAACGTTTAAACTTGACTCCGGAGAAGTTAAGACTTTGATTTATCTGTGGAGACTCCGTTAGGAGAAACTTTCATCACATCCACTGTTTATAAATCTTGTGTGATCCAAGTTGGCACCATCACCTTACCTGTTGACCTTATCTCTTTAAAGATACTTGCTTTTGATGTGATTTTAGGGATTGATTGGCTAACTACTCATCATGCCAAAATTGATTGTTTTCGTAAGGTTGTTAGTTTTCATATTTCTAACCAACCTGTTGTACGAATTCAAACAACTAAGCCATTAAAATCAATCACTGTTATATCAAGCCATAAAGTCATTCGTTTATTAAAAAACGGATGTCAAGCTTTCTTAGCCCATGTTATGGATTTGAATAAAGACACGTCAAATTTGAATAATATTCCTGTTGTTATTGACTTTCCTGACGTATTTCCTGAAGAACTTCCCGGTCTACCCCCGGAACGAGAAATTGAATTCTTTATTGATCTTGAACCTGGTACAAAGCCCATTTCTAAAACCCCATATCGAATGGATCCTATTGAACTTCAGGAGTTAAAGGTCCAACTACAAGAGTTGTTGGACATCGGTTTCATTCGTCCTAGTACATCTCCTTGGGGTGCTCCTGTTTTATTTGTAAAGAAGAAAGACGGGAGTATGCGACTTTGTATTGATTACCGGGAATTAAACCATGTCACTATTAAGAATAGGTATCCGCTACCTCGTATTGATGACCTGTTTGACCAGTTACAAGGAGCACAATTCTTTTCAAAGATCGATCTTCATTTTGGATATCATCAGGTGAAGGTTAAAACTGAGGATATTCCAAAGACTGCCTTCAGAACTCGGTACGGGCATTATGAGTTCCTAGTCATGTCTTTTGGATTGACTAATGATCCTGCGGCTTTCATGGATATGATGAACCGAGTATTCAAGGATTATTTGAATCAGTTCGTTGTTGTCTTTATTGATGACATCCTCATATATTCCAAAAGCCGTGAAGATCATGAGCATCATTTGAAGCTGGTACTCCAAAGGTTGCGTGAAAATAAGTTATATGCTAAGTTGAAGAAATGCGAGTTCTGGCTTGAGGAAGTAGCTTTCCTAGGGCACGTGGTGTCAAAACATGGAGTATCTGTTGACCCGGCGAAGATTGAAGCAATACAAAGTTGGGAGCAACCAAAGACGGTGACCGAAGTACGTAGCTTTTTGGGCTTAGCTGGTTATTATCGGAGATTCGTGGAAGAGTTTTCTCGAATCGCTACCCCGTTAACTCAGCTGACTCGGAAAGATATCAAATTCGTATGGAGCGAGGAATGCGAGAAGAGTTTTCAAGAGCTTAAGAGGAGACTCATTTCGGCACCTGTTCTGACAATACCATCTGGTTCGGATGGATTTGTTATCTACAGTGATGCTTCAGGCAAAGGGTTAGGATGTGTTCTCATGCAACATGGGAAAGTCATAGCCTATGCCTCGCGACAACTCAAAGAATATGAGAGGAATTATCCTACTCATGATTTGGAGTTGGCAGCAGTAGTTTTCGCGTTGAAGATCTGGAGACACTACCTGTATGGGGAGAAAGTGGAGATCTATACAGATCATAAAAGCCTCAAATATTTCTTCACCCAAAAGGAACTCAACATGCGGCAGCGACGTTGGCTCGAGCTGTTGAAAGATTACGATCATACCATCCAATATCATCCTGGAAAAGCAAACGTAGTAGCTGACGCATTGAGTAGAAGATCATATGCGGGTACGAGTGCAATGTTGTTAACACAAAGGCCCATTTTGTATGACTTGCAAAGGATGGGGATAGAGATGAAGGCTCCAAGTACCCACATGATGATATCAAATATACGAGTAGAACCGACTTTAATCGATAAAGTTAAAGCTGCTCAAGTTACGGACATAGAGCTGATGCGTATGAAGAAGAAAGTACAAGAAGGTTCTATTCCAGAAGCAAGAATCGATGAAGAAGGAATACTTCGAGTCCACTCCAGACTTTATGTTCCTAACAATTCTGATTTGAAGTACAAGATCATGATGGAAGTACACAATACACCATTTGCAATCTATCCTGGAAGAACCAAAATGTATTGTGATCTTCGACATACATTTTGGTGGAATAATATGAAGAGAGAGATTGCAAAGTTTATCTCGAGGTGTTTAACTTGTCAACGTGTAAAGGCGGAGCATCAAGTGCCAAAGGGTCCATTGCAACCATTTGAGATTCCGAAATGGAAGTGGGAACACATTACCATGGATTTCGTTACGGGTCTTCCCACGGTTTCTCAAGGCATAAATGCTATTTGGGTTATTATTGATAGATTAACCAAGTCTGCTCATTTCTTGCCGATACGGGAGACTTATTCCCTTGAACGTCTTGCTCATATATACGTAGATGAGATTGTGAGACTGCATGGCATGCCAGTATCCATAGTTTCGGATCGTGACCCAAGATTCACTTCAAGATTTTGGGTTAGCTTGCAAAAAGCTATGGGCACAGATTTACGATTTAGTTCGGCATACCATCCTCAAACGGACGGACAATCAGAGAGGACTATTCAAACTCTTGAAGATCTATTAAGACTTTGTGTCCTAGATTTCAAAGGGAGTTGGGATAAGTACCTACCATTGGTGGAATTCTCTTACAATAACAGTTATCAGGCAAGTATAGGTGTGGCCCCATTTGAAGCATTATATGGACGAAAGTGTCGCTCTCCAGTATGCTGGGACGAAGTGGGTGAAGCAACATTGTTGGGACCAGAGTTGGTACGCATGACTACAGAGAAGATCCAAACGATTCGACAACGTATACAAACGGCACAGGATCGACAAAAGAGTTATGAGGAACTTCATCGAAAGGACGTGAAATTTGACATTGGGGATCATGTATTGTTGCGTGAGGCTCCATGGAAAGGAGTTACAAGATTTGGGAAGAGAGGAAAGCTCAATCCACGATTTATTGGTCCATTTCAGATTCTTGACCGAGTAGGAATTGTGGCCTATAGACTCGCGTTACCTCCAAGTATGTCTCGTGTTCATAATATTTTTCATATATCTGTGTTACGTAAATATGTGAAAGACCCAGACCACGTTATTGAGTTAGAACCGGACGAGATAGCTGAAGACTTAACGTACGAAGAGGTACCTGTCAAGATCTTGGATAGAAAGCAGCATGTCCTACGCACGAAGGTCATACCACAAGTTAAAGTTTTGTGGAGAAACCATGCTATTGAGGAAATGACCTGGGAGTTGGAAACGGAAATAAAAGCAAGGTATCCTCATCTTTTCGAAACACCAGGTACGTACGTCAATTTCGAGGACGAAATTTCATAAGAAGGGGAGGTTGTAAGACCCCAAATTATTAATAAATAAAATTTAAATTCCCTCTATTTATTATTTTGAAATAGTAAGTGTTAAATTGATTAATGAGGTTAGTTATGGGTAAAATGCGCAAATATTTTAAATAAGCAGGTGGTTATAAAATATTCATTATTGTCGGGGAATATTCGTTTGGTCGTGGAATATTCTTCCCGTCGGGGAATATTCGTACGACGGCGCAGTCTTTTGTGGGCCCCATAACGGAAAGCGATTGGATGAAGAAAACGACAAGTATATGTTGTTTATTAATAACGACGTAGTTGTTACCGTTAATACTGTTGGAATACCCGGTGGTTAAAACACAGTAATACGCATTGTTACACAGTAGCACACTGTATTGCACCAATTATTGATTCTTACGTAAGAAGGCACTACTCAATAATGGTTACAGTAATTACTGTTCAGTATTTTATTTTATTGATTCAATAATTGCTGCGTTGATATTTTATATTACTGTTGTTTCAATAATTGTCACTACACAGTATTTCCCATTATCAGATCAATAATTCATATTATTTGAATAATATTATTAGATAACATTATTGGCAATGTCTAGAAAGTTCTGTCTAAGGAGAGGTTTGGTCATCTAATTGCGCGCCAGTAAGGAGAAATCCTTATTGGAAAGCCCCCTCTTTCCTGGGAACGGCCTGGTTGTCATAAATGTGATTCTGTAATATTATTTGTGAATAATTAATTATTGATTCATATGATAAGGAAATATTTATTTTTTGTGGATATAAATGAGGGATATATTTTTGTGGTTAAAAATGAAGGAGTTAATGTTGAGGTTTTTATCAGTATTTTTGTCGGAATGGAGGTATTAAAAATCAGGATTTTTGAGATATTTTGTGGGGGTTATAATTTTTAATCCGACCGTTGGATCGTGGTAATTTTTGGATATGTTATACATATATAAGTTGAGTATATGTCCACAAATTTTGAACCGTTAAAAATGAATGTATGATTTATTATGAATTTTACGAGATGACTGGTTCAGAAATTGTTGAATTTTCGGAGTTAATCATTTTGGTAGAAAATTCTAGAATTGGTGGGCCCCACTCTTGGTTGGTGAAGAAATGTGCTGAGATTTTTATTCAAATGTGGTGGGTGGGAATAGTAGCAGGTAAAGCCATCAGGTTGTAGGTTAAGTCTGCTCGGCGTGCTAACATTTTCCTATAAATAGAGGGCTAAGTTAGAATTGAAAATCACACCAGAAACAAGTTTTCTCTCTTTCTCTCTCTAGATTATTGAGTGTATTTTGTGAGTATTTAGATACTTTGAGAGTTTCTATTCATCAGAGCAAGTGTCTTTCAGCCTTATACCGGTATTCCGACCAGAAGTACTGTCTTTACGAGATAAGGGATGTTATTTTATTCAAAAATGATATTATTTCTTCAATATCATTATGCCGAAATATTGGTTAGAAATTTTTATCAAATTTAGAACTTTTCACGTCGGGGTTACTATTCACGAGTTACTATTCACGAGTTACTATTCATCAAAAAATAAAATTTTCTTCTTTTCATCCAAAATATCTATTCTGAGTACTAGCTTTGATTGTATCCATGTTTTGATCATTCTTGAATTCTACTTCACTATGAATAATTATAAGGTATTTTTGGACATGAATAAATCGAAATACGAATCCTTAATATTTGTTATTTTGTTTCACTGGATTCGTTTTCTTTAAAATATTTTTCATCATCCTCAGTCCTAAATGATGATATTACTGAATATCTTTGGCCCGTAGTGCAAAGATGAATGATTAACTGATGAATATCTTTGGCCCGTAGTGCAAAGATGAACAGGTGTTGAGATGAACATGACCGACTGGTGATACAAATAAATATCTTTGGCCTGTAGTGCAAAGATGAATATTTGATTAAAAATGGTTATTGATTGCTGTTATAGGGATAAAATATTGATGATGGACTTTTAAATCTTAGAAGATAGTAGAACTCATTCTCTACTTGACTCTTCTAATGGTTTGTTATTTCCGCTGCAGTTATTGATTTAAAACTTGTTGTCTATTGTATTCTATTAGATTTTTCCCTGTTGAAGACTAACGATAATTTGTTCTGTATTATCTTAGTCATAATGTTCTTTACTGGGCTAGTTGAGCTCACCCTTTTCCTTTTTGTTCCATTTTTCTCAGGAGGCGAGAATGTAGCGAGTACTAGTCGGGGTATGGAATGATGGTTCTAGAAGTTACTTTAGTAGTCCTCACCATTTTTGTGAAATAATGTATCAATAATTGTAATGAGGACTTATTTGAGTGTGGATATTGTCTAAATGACAATATTTGTATTTAAACTCACAGTTCTTGTGTTGTAATAATAAAGATGTAGTTGTTTCTGTACCATGTATTTTGGCGACTCAGAATGGGTGTTGTATACCTATTTTGGGGGCGTCACAGATGTCATCATAAATTAAATGACAATACTACTGAGCATACTTATAGTCTCGTAAATAACTCAAGTGAACAAGCATAATACTATAATATAAAATCTAATTCTTAATAAAGCCAATAAACATGATGTTTGTAAGACCCCAACTTTTATGAATAAAGATGAATTTTCTATAAATATCATTTTTGAATATTAAGATGTGAATTTGTTATAATGTTATAGTTATGGGTAATATTTATAAATTTTGCAAAGTAAGCAAGTTGATATAAAGTATTCGTTTGGTCGGGGAATATTCTTTTTGTCTGAGAATATTCGTACGACAACACAATCATTGGTGGACCCCACAATAGAATTATTGTCGGAGTTAGAAAACGACAAAATTATCTTTTTATAAAAATAACGGTGAAAGTTTTATCGTTAACCGTTGAAATACTCGATGGTAAAAGTACAGTAATACGCGTGGTTGCATAGTAGCATACGGTATTGTACAGTATCTTGAATTATTGATGCTTACGTAAGAAGTCACTACTCAATAATTGTTACAGTAATTACTATTCAATACTTTATTTTATTGATTCAATAATTGCTACGTTGATATTTTATATTATTGATTCAATAATTGTCATTGGACAGTATTTTAAATTATCAAATCAATAATTCATATTATTTGAATAATATTATTATTTACATTATTGACAATGTCTAGAAAGTTCTGTCGAGGAAAGGGATTTGGTCACCTAATTGTGTGCCAATAGGGAGAAATTCTTATCGGAAATCCCCCTCTTTCCTGGGAACGACCTGGTTGTCAATATTATAATTTTGTAATATTATTTGTGAATAATTAATTGTTGAAATATATGATAAGAAAATATTTATTCGAAGTGGATTTAAACTAAGAAATTTTAAGCATGTGACATTTGTTGAAAGTTGATATTTTATCTTTTCCGATAAAATAATTCATTCAAATATATTATTATAATATTACATTATAGTGGTATGATGTGATTATATAATAGTACTTTTTTATAATTTGAATTGTAGCATTATTATAGTAAATTCATGGTATAAAAGTAAAAGGAGGTGGAAGAGAATAAATTGAATTTGAATTCCTATGATGCAAGTGATGATGTCATCGGACGATGAGGTAAGCAATGATGTAATATGATCGATGATGTCATAAATTATGGCGAAAAGACTATTTTACCCTTACTCTGCCAAGCCTATAAATAGAAGCTCATTTCTTCATTATTTTTCACCAATTCATTCAAGCTATAGAGAGAGAAAGTATAGAGAGAATAAGAGAGAAAGAAGAAGAGTATTCTGTTACTACACTATTGCAGTATCCAATCTCCTACTAACGTAAGGGGTATTATTTCTTTCGTATTCATGAAGAGAGTTATTTTCTTTCAATACTCGTAAAGGTTGTTATTCCATTCTTTATTATTATGTTGGAATAACATGTCTGTGCAGTCTATCGCATGCTTGGTGAATTCTGTTGTTATTCCATTCTTTATTATTCTGTTGGAATATCCTGTCTGTGCGGATTACGCATGACCTGGTTCCATTCTTTATTATCCTGTTAGAATATCCTGTATGTGCGGGCTACACATGACCTGGTTCCATTCTTTATTATTCTGTTGGAATAACCTGTCTGTGCGAATTACGCACGCCTGGTGAATTCTTTTGTTATTCCATTCTTTATTATTCTGTTGGAATAACATGTCTATGTGGATTTCCGCATGCATGGTGAATGATCCTTCGTATTCATTCTTTATTAAATCGTGGAAATGATCTGTCTACGTGGATTACCGCATAGCGGGTAAAAATCTATTTGCGGCTTCATATATTCTAGTATACTCAGTTGGTTAAAGTTTTGGCTTCTATACTATATGAAATTAGTGGAATATCCTTCATATTTGCGATTCATCTAGTATCTTTTTATGAAAATATTCTTCTGAGCATTCTTGAATTTTACTCCACAAAACAGTATCATGTTGACAATTTGGACGTTATTGATTTCTGGATAAATTAAATTATAAATCTTTAAAAATTTATCCTTGAACTTGTTTTATTGAATTCTTATATCATTGTCATCATCCTCATGTTTATATTATGTTGAAAGTCATCTGTGGCCTGTAGTGCATAGATGAACTTGGTATGATTATGACCAGGGATTATTCGGTATAATCATGATCGTAATGTTACAAATATTGTGGTAAAAGTCCTCATTGGCCCGTAGTGCATTGATGGACAGTTGTTGGTATGATCATGACCATTGATGAAAACACGAATATCTTTGGCCCGTAGTGCATGGATAATTTATGGTCGTGATACTAATGAATATCCTTGGCCGTAGTGCAAGGATGATGCGGACTATTTATTTAGCTGAGTCTCAGCGATAAAAGTGATGAAAAACCTTTTAAATCATAGAAGATAGTAGATTTTATTCTCTACTTGACTCTTCTAATGGATTGCTTGTTCTGCTGCAGTTAAACTTGATGTTTGTTATATTTTATCAGTTTAACACTGTTGAAGGCTAACGATAAATTATTCTGCATTATCTTAGTCATAATATTTCTTATTGGGCTAGTTGAGCTCACCCTTTTACTTTCATTATTCTCTTCAGGAAATGAGAACGTAGCCGGGACTAGTCGGGGAACGGAGTGACGATCCAGATGATAGCATTAGTAGTCCTCATTATTCTATGAAATAGTGTGATAATAAATGTATTGAGGGATCCATTTGAGTTGAATACTGTCTAGAAGATAATATTCGTATTAAAACTCTCAGTTATGTCTTGTCGTATTTTACACGACAGTTGTATTATTAAGTTATATTTGAAATTTGTACCATGTATTTGGTGACTCAAGATGGGTGATGTATACCTATTTTGGGGGCGTCACAATGCTTGATAACGAAAATTAAGCAATGAATACAGTACGTAAGGGATACAAATAAATCAGAATTCATTATATGCGCTCATTATCAATTGAATTTACAAAGAAAGAAAGAAAGAAAGAAAGAAAGAAAGAAATTAAGTAGGTACGATTTCTTGAGTTTGTATATATTTCTTCAAGTAGTTAGAATTATCTTTGTACCAATTACCATCCCACTAACTAAGTGATTCCATCCATCCAAACAGACATCATGATTTATCGTCAACGCATATATATATATATATATATATATATATATATATATATATATATATAAGATTGATCAGGTCCGGACTCTCGGACGGGAGAAAATTCGGACCTTTAATTTTTATTTTTATTTTTACTTTTTTTTTAAAACAACTAAAAAAAATTAATATTTTATGGAGCTGGAATTTTTACATAATACAATATTTTGTGCGTGATTTGGATACCTATACCAAAAAATATATGTACAGGCTGCACAGACTGTACAGACATGTTTTGTTATATGTATCCAAATCACATTCAAAAAACTGTATTATATAAAAATTCAAGTTTCATAATTTTTTATTTATTTATTTTTAGTTGTTTAAAAAAAATGTCCGAATTTTGGTCCGGTCCGGGAGTTCGGACCTGATCCGACCTCTATATATATATATGCAGTAATTATATATGGTAATCAGAAGTCGTATGCTAATGTTACTTTCGAAAATTCCTTTTCATAAAACATACTGAATAATTTTATATTATACCAATAAAGAGGTTATGCGAAAATAAAATTTCTAACATAACAACGTAATTAATTTATTCTATACAATAGCGTAACCTTTGCTCTGATACCAGTTGTTAAATCAAGTTATACAGGAACGTGTTATTGCATAAAATAAATAAAATCAATTAATCATAATATTAAGTACTTACATGAATTGATCAGAGAAGTCATCTTGTATGTATCACGCTTCCGCTGCGCTTAAGGGTGAATGTCTTCAATTGTCTCTCTCAATCTTATGATGGATGTACAAGTGTGTATAAAGTTCTTGAGACGACAATTGGGACCAAACCCTAACTGTTCTATTTATAGAATAGCTAAGGGTCAAAATCGTCCATCAAGATTATGAAACCCTAGGGCCCATTATGCCAAATACTATTAGGAATATTATTTATAGGCCACATAATTAATTACCAAAACTCATAAATAAAGTGATTAAATTAATACAATATGTAAGTTCAATAATTATATAAATAGTAGAGGCCACATAAGGAATAAAATATTCCAACATGTATTTCAATAGTAATTATGGTTTTCATTAATATTTGACAATGATTGACTTGATTTGATCTTTTAACTCTTTGAAGGAATTATATTTGTATTCTTTCAGCACTTGTAATCTTTTCATAAATTATAATAAATTTACAGATTTGATACATTATAATTTTCTTAGACTATTTTCTTTACATGAAAAAAAAAAGTGATATTTTTGCCCAATTTTATAAATGAGGAACTAATTAGAATGTCATTTGCCGGACTCTCTGAGAGTGGGGAAGAAGATAAAATTTAAATGGTAAACAATAAAATACCAATATCACTTTGCTAACGTAAATGATTGCAAAAACAAGCCAAGTGGTTGTGCTACTTTTTATAGAAATCTATAGATGCATTTAATGAAGTGATGTTTGCAAGTAGGAATTTGGAAAGTTTGCAATGATCTATGCTTGGTTGATATTTCATAGCTAGCTAGATTGATTTGTTCTTTCCTAATACGTAGAATTTTCGTTCAACCATGTAACCTATTTGATACTTATTTTAGTGGTGCTGAAAAAGAAATATCGTAAGCCATTCAAATTGTTGTTTTCATTTGTGCTTTGGCCTAAAAAAAACCTAAAGGTGTCTTCTAAAGTGGTAAATCCACCGAGTATAGGGTCCCAAAGTGTCTAGTGAGTGTTCACAACAATTAAAGGGGATTATGCAACTAACTTCTAATCCATTATTTGTGGTATGTAGACCTTAGCTCGGTGCTCATGACGCGCTACGGGCTACAGAATCTCCACCGTGCCGGGGGACTTCGATATATTATGAATTAATTTTGTTAAGTTTTCAAGTTTAAATTCATCACAAAAATATAAAAATTTATCTTCTCAGAAAAGTTCTTTTATGCCCAAAATCTCTACCGCTAAAAGTATTTTTCTTATCCTAACATACAATACTAAAACAAACTTTAATTTAAAAGTGTTTTTAGCATACTGAGTAGCTCCAATAATGAGCCCTGAAAATAAAATAAAAAGAAGGCAATATATAAGACTCCATTTGTTTCACATATCATTTTAAGAAGAAATCTATATTTTTGGATGTTTGGATAACAAGCTTGGAAATATTTTTTTGTGTTTGGTGCAGGCAAAATAAACTTCAAAATTATGTTAATAATAATTATATATGTGTCTGTGTGTGTTTTATTTTTTTATTAGAAGAAATTAAATGATCACTTGCTTGTTTTATCAATGAGAATAATAGAAAAAGAAGTTAAGGTGTCTGGGCTCAAGTGCAAAATTAAGGTTCACATGACCTAATTGAATTAAATGCACAATTAGGGTTCCACGACCTCATTAAATATGGACCGGCGAAGCTACATAGACAATTGTGGGGTCAATTGACCCCATTGAAAAAAAATAATTGTTTTATAATATAAGGTAAATTTTAAAAAAATTAGATATTATATATAAATCGACCCCACAAAAATTTTATAAATTTTGTATTACACGGGATCAAATTGAAAATTTATAATTTTGTTAATCAAATTTTAACCACATATGACTCATATCCTCTCTGTATATGTATATCTCTCTATAATATTTTAAACTGAATAATAACCTAATTTATATTATTTTTAACAATAATTAATGAATTAATTATTTATGAACAGTTGTGATTAAAAAAGTCTATTATGAGTCAATATAGTGTATATAAACCATACATTATTACTTATATATGATTGTTGTATAGCTATATATATATATATATATATATATATATATATATATATATATATATATATACACACACACATACATACATGTGTGTGAGACTTGAATATATATATAAAAATATTAGAAAAAATGGCTTGGGGGCGCTGACCCGCCAAATTATTTATAACTTAAGTAATAATTTCAACCAGTACTAATTATTTCTGGCTTCGCCACTGCAAATGTGCAAATTAGGGTTCGCATAACCTAATGGAATGAAGACAGAAAAGTCGGAAATAAATGTGCTAGACTCAAGAGAAGCATTCACGTGTCCCGAGGTAGGAGGCTCGTGGAGGCGACTCGTTTTGGGAATTGATTGAGGGATTAGATTGGTGGCTAGAAGGACAGGACGATCTGGACATTACTCTGATAATTAAAGAGTATTTCTGGAATTTTCCTAAAAGTATGTGCCTGACACATGACCACTTTTCAGAAAATCCTATAAATATTCATTCCATTCCATTGGGAAGAGGACCTCTCTTCAGACGCCAGGACCTCTCTTCAGACGTAGGACTTGGACTCTTGGAAGATCGAAGGACCTGAACATTCTCTCTCAACACTCAAGAACACTCTTGGAATCTCAATAACCCTAACAAGATTTCCGGATTCTAGGGGTAGAAGGACTCAAGAAGAAGGCTCTTGAAATCCCAATAACCCTAACACAGTTCCCGGATTCTAGGAGTTATGTCACGTGTCGTTGGAGTAATCGACCACCTGTTCTTCTCCCCTCTTCAATTAATCAACCAATTTCGTGCTCTTCGTGGACTTCTCTTCTCCTCAGCCAATACGAAACTCTAACTAGCAAGACGCGATTTCCTTGCCCACAAGATGAAAATAGATGCTAAATGCTACTGTAGCTTGTTATAACTCTATAGAGAAAAATTTAAAGATGTTTCATACAAATTAATAAACATAAATATATATTGCCAGTATCAAAATGAAATATCAGGTAGTGTTACTGATTAATATTCAAATACTTTTATGAGTAAAACATGACCGTTGATATATTGACATAGCAAAAATAATAATACTGAAGAAAAAATAATGTCGTCGGAACAAATATATATTAAGCGAGAGAATGATTGTTGTATAGCTGTTGCTCTTTATCTTCTGAAAAAGATGAATATACTTTTTTAGTGTTTGCACTTTTTCTTAATCACTCTATGCTTTGGATAAAACTTTTATTTTTCGGAATGTATAGACTCTGAGAACTTAAATGATTTGAGATCAGTACGAGAGCTTCAAGATTGTGACTTGTTGTTTGTAACTTCGTCTCTTTCTTTTTGACCATTGAAAATTAATCCGTTGAGAAAGCTTAGGACACTAAAGGTGGTGCTGGTGCAGGTGCCCATGCTTTTCCAGCTCATCCAGTTTCCCAGTTTGCAAAGAATGCCAATGCAAGCTGATTCCCATCAGTGAGGGAAAGCTTGTACTAATTTCAAGGCTAGCTTGGGCTTAACCAAGACGAAATGAGTACATGCTTGTCAACCCACATATGGCGTAAGAACTTCTCCGTTTTTTTTGTTTCCCCACCCCAATATTTCTAGCTGACCAAAAAATAGCATTAAATGAAATTTTTCATAGCTGCCATCTACTCCAAACTATGAGGGGAATGTGTTGATTAATAGAACCATACGGGTTCATGTGCTGCCAAGGAACTTTAGAGCAAACCTTATGCTACGTTTACTTGCAAAAATAATGGATAAAATAAAATCATTTGTACTTATTTATTACCATCACGAACTATTTTATCACATGATTATTCCCTTATTTAATCTCATAATTATTCCCTTATTTAATCTCATAATCTATTCTTTATCATTTCTAAGACCGTTTAATGAAATATTATAATACAATCTCATGATCTATTCTTTATTCTTTATCATTTCTAAGACCGTTTAATGAAATATTATAATACCCCAAGTGAAAAGATGATAATGGCATTTTGAAGTATCAAATGACCTTCAAATGATAACAAATAATGTATGAGATAAAATAACGGATTAATTACGAAATAAAAGGTTACTGATATTAAAAATTAATACGAATGGCCATATTTCATTCATCACTATTGCAAACAAACTAACCTTAGTATATTATTTGTCAGTTTTAGTACCAAATTGGTCCCTGTGCTACCCAGTGAGACCAAAAGTGGGCCGTTATCTTCAAATGAATTACCTCAAAAATAATTACAATGTGCCATCTAGTAAGAAACCGAACATATATACAGAGAAATATGAATATATGATACAGATTTACAATATCTGCCTATAATGGAATATATATATATATATATATATATATATATATATATATATATATATATATATATATATATATCAGTGGGCATCCATCTAATATATTTACAAGATAGAATCATTTAAAATGACAAAATGATCCTTGTCGCTGATAGTCTTTGAGCATAGTCTTCTTTGCACCTGCACATTAATAAATAAAGAACAGCTGACTTGATGGAACCAAGCAAAAGTAATTCTCATCCAAACAGAATGACTTGTATAAGAAGTTGCTTTATTAAGTAGCCGCATTAACAAAATATAACTATATTGGGGAGAAATGAAGAGAAAAATTTAAAACGATTTTTTTATTATTAGGCCCAAATAGTAATGACGAAGAAATAAACTTGTTTTTGTAAATTTTTTCTTTGTAAGTAATGATTGAACGAAGTGCATTTTTAAAAATGTTAAAAACAATAACGATGATAAAAAAATAAAGGATAAACTGTGGAATTCCAAACTAATCCTAAAAACAATATGTACCATACGTCCTCAGGTGGAATATGTTTTACCTGATAAGTTTTTAATTTTTAGGATTAATTATATATTTTAGTATATTTTTAAAAATACTTAAAATAATAGTGCATCCATAAAATAATTACAAAAGTAATATATTTTCCCATATTTATTTATAATATTAGTGCAATTAGGATTCCTTAATTTAGAGAATTAGTATTCCGGTAGTTAGTTTTGTCCTTCATCGAAGCGAAGATCTCGTGTCCTTCATATAGCTCTAATACACAGAAGAAGGCATCATCTGTTTTGACTCCCAATACACATTCTCTCTCTACAAAACTATCTTTTTCCCATCTTTTTCCTATTCAAGAGCCATGGATTATCTGCAACACCACCACCACCATCAGACGGTGGAGAAGAAAATGATGTCTAATGGGTACCGAATTTATTGTCCCACTCCGGTTTAGCGCTTACCTCCGCCGGTTCTCAATAACAAGCATCATCATCAGTTGGTGAAAAATGGATCTATTGAAAAGAAGGAACCAATAACCGCCATTAATTTTGCTTAGGTCGCGTTGACGGCGGTGTCGACGGCGACTTCATTTATGTCGTCGTTGACCGAAGATACGGATGGGTCGAGTTTTCAGATCACGAATCTATATAATAATGAAGCTCTCGTTCAAGGGAAAACCAGGAAGATGGAAAGTACAAGCACGCATGATGGGCAAACTCTGCAATAAGGGAGCCTGAAATTCAAATATTATGGGAAGAAAATCACGTCTTTAAGAGACTCTCTGACAACAATACTTGGGCGAGTTTATTTTTTTCGAAAGGGGTGGTGGTTCAATTTATTGATTGGCATAAACTCTTTTTGTACTAATTAAGTCTATAATCATAAATACATACTTTTAAATTCCCAATTTAGGGTTTTGAATTCCCGGAACTGAAATTAAGGTTTCCAAAACCGGTTAATAGGGTTTCTTATCAATCGCTAGGATTTTCAAACTGAACGTCGATGTTCTTAATATAATATTAGGGTTTGGACACTGATATAGTTATCTGGTCAATCCTTGACCCTTAACTACATACTGTTCACATAAAACCACGTACACAGATACATAAACACTTATACCCTTAGTCCTGAATAATTCACCACAAAAATTTTAAATTCACAAAATTACTTCCTGAAAATATCGAATCCATTCACTTATTTTCTGTTTAGGTTTATTATTTAACTTTAATTCAAAATTTTAAGATTTTAATAAATATCCAAATTCTTGGGTTGTCACAAATCCCATATATTTGAATTTAAATTATTAATTATGACAGTTATTTCTCCTTGATTTTAAGTTTCCTTATTAATGTGAATAACGTTATTTTTGTAATTATTTTGTGGATACACTAAGAGTGTAATTACTTTCTAATTGTTGTATATTAATATTAAGGACCCTAATTTTTATTTTTCTTAACCTGCAGTTCTGCAGAGTGGCCCATCACTCAAACATCTGAGTGTAACTAATTTGTACAGCCACAAATTAATTCCAGATTGTACGTCTCAAATTATAAAAGCACAACCGACCAAATTCCTAGTCTAATTCACTACTACATTTATCTAAGAAAGCATCAGTTGAAACACGAACAAATTAAAAGGCACAAACTATGTGGTGTTGGAGACACAAAAAGTTCAGCTACAAAGAAATTGGTATCAACAAACCGTGTCAAGAGAATTCATAATAAACAAACTTTCTAGCATGGTTGAGACTCAATTCAGGTTCAATTGTGTTGTATTCTTGACTTGACCCTAATGGTGGGGGTGCGGGTGGGGGTGGGGGTGGGGTGGGGTGGGGGAGGGGGGGTGCGGAATCAAGGTTTTAATTTTGATGGAATCTCAGGCTGCGATATGAAGCACAGCAGAAGGGGTCAGTTGTACTGAAGGCAGAAGGTTAAGGTAAGTAGAACCCTTAGCTAAAGAATTGTATATCTGATGAATAGGCACATGCTTATCTTTGCTACGAAAGGATTTACCTACACAGCTAGATTGGTTGAGCAGTATATGTATTCATTTGCAATAGAGGACCCATCTTTGCTACGAAAGGATCCACCTAGACAGCTAGATTAGTTGAGCTAATGTATTTCGTTTGCAATAGCAGACCTATAGTTTCCCAAACAAGATAAAATTCTTTCACAAAGATTAAGAATAGTTGTAATTTTACTATTTTACCCTTAATTAATACTTTGATCTCATTTAATTCTCCATTTACACCAGACTTCATTTCACACTTTCTCTCCTAATTAAAGACGTTTCACACTTTCTCTCCTAATTAATATAAAATGCATTTGCCTCTCCTATTTCAACTTTAGCTGCAAAAAACACCTACATGCTACAAGAAAGACAGAGAGAGGAGAGAGAAACTAACGTTAGTCCCGTCGGGTTCTAACTTACAGGTGACCGGAGCTAACTTACTATTCCTTTTTTATACGATTTTGTAGTAAATTAAGGGTTTCTTATATATAGCTTCGTTTTAATTACCAATCGACCGGGGAATTTAGAAAAATTAACCGGCTGGGGAAGGTGGCGCATAGTATGGAATTTTGTATATGTCCGTTAGAGATTCTGGCGAGGTTACTGTGGAGTACCAGTTTCTTCCGCCACAAGATCAGGATTTAATTTCTACCTAACTCCTCATAAACCCAACACACAGAATACATTTATAATATTACGTTTGTATTCATTTTCGCCAGAAATATAAATCAATCGCCGAAGATCTGACACTGGTAAAAATCAAAACAACTTTTGACGAAGAATGGATTCCGACCGTCTATTCTTTAGTCCCCCGTGCAACGGTAACATGTTGTACACGTGGCAAATCGGGACAGGCGGAGAGGAGAGAGAAGGGAGAGAAAAGACAGGTATGGTTTATCCATACAGGTCAAGCAATCAATTCACACTTGAAACCAACGAAGAAAGGGTAGTATTGGAATAAAGTGGACAATTTAGCTTTGGACTTGTAAAACGTCTATTATTTTGGAAAAAATAAAAACCCTTTAAACGTCTATTATTTTGGGATGGAGGGAGTAACATTTAAAAGGTTTGAAAGAAGAATTTTAGATGTGCTTCTTTAAATTTTATGCCATGTCTTAATATAAGTAACAAAACCACAAAAAACACAATTATTATCGAACAAAGGAAGTAACTAATTTTCCCTCAAATTTAAATCAACGACAGATTAGTTTGCTTCCTTTAAATTTGCACTTTCTTTAAGCCAGATATGGACTGAATCTCTAGTTCAAATTATGTCTTCCATATTAATATATGGTTCAGGGTACAGAAAGAATGTAATATTATAGGCAGTCTAAGAAACTGCAGCAAGAAATTGCTACTAGACAAAATTTTAAATTGTCGATTGTGTATGATAGTTTGTCGTTTGTGTATATGTGTACAATTCATTTGCTCCCAAATGCAAGATTTCTAGGCTTCTAGTTGATTGTTTGCATGTCAGGAAAATTCTAATTACTATGAATTGAAGAAATTCCAATAAACACACAAGGCATGTATACTTGTTTAAACCTACATGCTAAGCAAATGAAGTCACATTGTCAAAAAATCCAATCGAACAGCCATTATTTCGAGTAGTGACCAAGGGTACTAGAAAGTACAAGGTTTCCAAAGTAATTATATTTCTCTTTTATTTTGTTAATAAAAAAGAGTTAAAACTCTAATGCTCGACTCCAGCTGTACTATATCCATAAGTGTAAAATATACTCACAGAAAGACCATTAAAGTAGGAGCCATCACTTCTTTGTTGCATCAATAGTCACTTCTTTGTTGCATCAACAAACATTGCTCGAGTCCAATGCTCAACATCTTCCGTTTCTGATGGAGGAGGAGGGAAAGTGGGATGCTCCACAAGATCCCATTCTTCAATAAGGTTAACATTCTTTCCGGTATCAGACAATCCAGTGGCATAAAGGAAACTGGCAGCAGAACTTGGTGGATTTTTGTCGAACATGTTTTCCTGTAAAGTAAAGCAAGTAGTAAGGATCTAAATAAATCCATCTTTTCCAACTATAGTTTTTTAGTTTCTGTCATCCAAAAGTCACTTTTGTCCTTTAACAATGTATTAATTCAAGTTACACTTCCTTAGCAAATTTCCCCATTATATTAAGAAAAAAATAAACTTGAGCATGCACCAGCAAGTAACCAAACTAGCTGATCTTACTTCTGCTGAACAGCAAAAAATACAGAGACAAACATACAAGGATAAAATGCGATATACTCATATGCTGTGGAATCATTTTATCCTGAACTAGAATTTATGCTGAAAGGATATGCTTTGTTAGGTAACTCCTTGAATCTTATTCTGAAATGAAATCTATATTTAGGAGTGCTATTTTGGAAGAGTCCTTTTTTCAATAGGAATATTTAATATATATATATATATATATATATATATATATATATATATATATATAAGATCATAAGTAGTAGTGTCCATAAATAGAACAACCAAAAACTAGTGACATCCTTGAGAATTGAGAAAAGGGTGTAATTGGGTCTTAAGTTGGTGTGAGAGGGTTTTTCAGCTTTTATTATGTGCAAATAGATGTAGCATTTGAGAATTGAGATTATAATGATTATTATATATTGAAGTTGTTTGTGAATTAGGTTATTGAGGAATATACCCCGTTAGATCTTGTGTTGATCGTTTTGCTTTATTTTGTTGTTTGGTTTACGTAAATTTAATTCCTATCAATTCATATCAAAAGATAGGTTGATTTGATTCAAGATAGAGGGAATTCATTCACGTATATGATGGCAACGAATTTGGGTAAATTTAAGTTTTCAATATTCGATGGGAAAACAAATTTCAAATGTGGCAGAGTACCAAGACCTTTTGGTGGTAATATGTGTTGAAAGAGGTTGATCAAAAAACGTTATGGAGAAGCTTGAGAAAAACAATGCTTCAAAATAGCTAACTAATAGATTGGGCTTGAAGATGGAGTTGTATTCTTTGAAGATGGATGATGAATGGATGAATTTCTATCATCATCCAAATGCTTTTAACATGTTAGCGTCTAAATTGTTGAATACTTTGAAAAAAGTTATAAAATGAGGAGAAGTCTTTACTCTTGTTATCATCTTTATCCATTCTTACAAATTCTTGGTTCAAACATTGTTGTTAAATAACTCAAGTTTGATTTTAGATGATGTCATTACTATCCTGCGAGAAAATCAAAAGTTGATGGGAGAATAAAGCAATATTATTGGTGAACAAGCATTAACCGTGGAGAGTTCTAATTGAGGTAGGGGCTAATGGAGAGAGAATAATAAAGGAAGATCAAGATCCAAGCCAGGAGATTACAGTGAGAATGGATAGGTATTGGATTATGCTGATACTGGGCATCAATGTAAGGAGAAGCGTTGCTTTAAAACTTTTATGTAAGAAAGAGAATTTGATTACATTAATGCGCTGGCCGCTGAATAACAAGAAAGTGAAGGAGAAAGTGAAGATTGAAGGTGTTAGAAGTACCCGTTTCAAGCGTCATTCATGATGATGCTACAAAGATTCTTAACAAATTATTTTGTTTCGGGTTGTGGTGAGAATATAAATTAACAAAATCATCCCACATGGAGATACATATTTGTGTCAATGAGATTCCAACAAAGGTGTTCAAGAAAGACAAATTAACTATTCAAGGTATGATGAATGAAAAATTAATTTGTTTGTTAGATGGGCATTTAGTGCATGGAAAGAGACCAAGAAGAGCAACAATAAGGTGAAATATAGTGATAAGATTAAAGTATCTGAGGATTCAAGTTAACGGAATTGTTAGGTGACGAGTCCTATTCTAAAAAAGAATCTTATTTTTAGTAAAGAGTTAAATTCAGTAGGAATATTTATTATGTAAGAATCCTAGTTCGATTAGGCAAAGGAAAGATGTGGTTCCTGTATCTATAAATAGGGTCTCTATAAATAGAATAAATAGACAGAGTATAACCAAAAGTTAGTGGCATCCTAAATATTTGAGGGGGCGTGTAATTAGGTTTTGAGTAGGTGAGTTTTTTTTCTTTTTATCCCATGCAAAAAAATTGTAGTATTGGGAATACTATATACTACGTCGTTGTGGACCAAAAGACGTTAGATCTTAGGTTTGCTTATTTTTCTTTATTTTGCTGGTTGGTTTACGTAGATTTATTTCCAACGCGTGTGGCACCAGCGGATCTGTTATGTTCTTTTTTCTCATTCAAGATTCATACTGAAGAACTGCAAGAACTTCACCGGCAAAGGCCAACAAGGAAATCCTTGAGGTTGCTAGTTCAAGTCCCCTTAAGGCCAGGCTGTGAATAAAATTTGTGACCTACTGACATTAAAATGCCTGCCTTTTGTCGGACAACAGTGAGTGACACGTAGCCACCTCAAGAACAAAATTATAAGTTCTAAATAGGGAGATAAACTGCAACCCTAAACAAGAGTGGAAAGTACAAATGCTATTAACTAGTTAATCACAAAAAAAGAAATAATAATAATAATAACAATAATAATAAATAAATAAATAATAAGAAAGAGGCATCATATAATGTAAAAATCAAATAAATCTATTAGTAACATTATTTTCCTGAGGGGGAGAAAATTATATCACTTCACTAATATACATTCATTGATGCCTTTCCAGATAGAAGTAGCCATTAAGCTGCTCAAGAAAACAACTACAACTTCCATATTTCAAGAACTACTCTCAAGCTAGCCAAAGAGCATCTATAAATTATATAATTTACACAGCTGATAAAAAATTAAATTATTTTGAGACATGGATTCAAGATACTCGTACCGATATGGGCAGTAAATATGTGCTATCCAGTAAAGTGCTTGATGCAATAGCGGAATTCACATTCCATACCGATTTGTTCAATTGTTGAACTTTCTTATGTGATCTGCAAAATATCATCACCAATATCATGTGTAATATCGAGAACATTAGTCTATATAATGATACTTAAATGAATAAAAACAACTGAAGATCGCCATACATGATTTTCAAATTCAACCAAGCAAATAAGAAAGATAATTGATCTTTACTGAAAAAAGAATAAGACGTGGAAAGTTCCCATACTCTCTAATCACCATCACTTACATTATACGCATTGTAAATAAATAAATAAAAATTGAAGATCGTCATACATGACTTTCCAATTCAACCAAGCAAATAAGAAAGAAAATTGACCTTTACTGGAAAAAAGAATAAGAGATGGAAAGTTCCCATCTAGGAAGCCGGGACTCTTCATTACCCCAACGAACTGGCGGGATACTCAGATTCTCAGGGACTATTAGAGATTCTCTCCTCCTTTGTAAGTTACGTGTTTTAAATTATGTATGATTATTTTTGTTATTTTTAAGACTTCAAAACATTAAAGTTATATTGTTTGTTGGAATTTTTTTCTCTCTTGTAATATCTACTTTGTTGAATGTTTTATCATATATATCTAACTAGACACATAAATATTTAAATATTTAATAATAAAATATATGTTGTGGCCCAACAGCCCCTGCACCCAAATACCTATATTTTGAGATTTGGTGAATCTTTGTATCTCAGTATGATGCACCCGTATCCCGCATTCCGCATTCGTATTCATGCTTCTTAGGTTCCCATACCCTGTAATCACCATCACTTACTTTATAGGCATTCTTCTAAGGATAGGTGAAAATATTTTCAGAATAATCAACCATGATGGAATCATCTTCAAAATCTCCTCACCCAAAAAAAATGTTTTCCTCCCCTCTGCTAAAAAAAATATACAACTAACTCAGCTCTTAAATAGAAAGAAAGATTCACATAATAACAAATCTTTCAAGGTGAGGTGTGAAAGAGGTTTAGAAGGATGAAGTACGAAGCGAAGGTGGCTGGGGTGAGATAGAGAAAATAACAATACAGAGAGGCTTTAAGGATAGAAAAAGCCTTTATAAAATACTGATGAGTAAATCTGGAAAATTATTTACCCATTGAGCATCAGCAGATCTAAAAGATTTTACTAGATAAGGTACGGCACTTATTTCTGCAATGTTCCTTAAACTCTTCCACTTTATTAGTAGTCCTAATTTCTACTGCCTACTAGAAGATTGCTTAAAACAATCCAATACTTAAAGGAACTAATTTAGCACTCCTTTCCAAAGTTAGTGATGCAGAACAATAAGTATGAAGTTGGAAGAATAGAGAGACGGTTTGCGTCAATCCTGCAAGGGATCCACTAGCCTGCAAAATAGGATTTAATTCTTCCTCGCAAGGAATTAGTGATGCCCTCAAGCTATAAACAAAAAACTCATAAACAATATAGTATTGAACATTATTAAACAAATGGAGAGTACAAGGTATTTATAGGCCTCAAGAAACGCTGGTAGGACAGCCTATCTAATTTAAATAAAGTCAATAACCTAGAGTCCTAATATATTACTTTACAATATGGAATTAATATTTTAATTATAATTCTTAATTACCTATGACAGAAAATATAATATTCCTAAGCTTTTGAAAATTTTGCTAATATGGAAGAATAATAAACCATAAGCTCCAATCTTGAACTCTCGAAACGATGGAATCTCTTGTGCTTGTATTGCTCTTGTGGCAGCCATCAAAATATAATAAGGAAAGAACCAATTTGCTACTTGTCCTATCACACCCCCAAATCCAGGTTCCTTGAACCTCGGTTGTGGTGATGATGATACACTCTCTTCCTTATTATCCACAACATTCAACAACAATATTATTGATAAAAACTTAATTAATAGAAGCTTTACAACATTCTTTTAATCCCTAATCGAAATTTTTACATTTTCATATCTAAATCATATACATTATGATTTGTTCTATCAATGAATATGAGTACTTATTACTCAAAATCCAAACGCTAACTTCCTGTTTATACATTCTACTTCAATTAATCACTCAAGATTTGTAATATAACAAGTATCTATCATAATTATATGATTTAACAACTTACAATTGTAGGTTGTAATACAAATAAGAAGAATTAAATTTATGTCTATTAACGTCGTGACTAATTTCCTGCATCGGTTGTCTTCATCGAAACCTTTGGGTTTCTTGACTTCGCTAAAAATATTAATTTAAAGCAAGGGTGAGCAACTACGTAGCTCAGCAAGTTTAACAGTTTTCACATAACACATAATTCGCATTTTAAACATATTTTACATTTTTCATGCTCCGCATTTTATACATACTTCATGTTTCTCATGCTTTGCCTTTATTCATGAACCATAATATTCATATTCAGCAGTTATACATACTTCATGTTTATCATATATTTCATAGTGAGTTCCCATAACTCAAACAACTTCACTCATCAATTTAATTCAATAGATTTATATCACAGTATAGCACATAGTGAATATTTCAACCCATTCGCAAGAAGTGCACATAACAGGATTCGTAGTTTATCATCTACCTCATTCACATCCATAATTTCTTCCTTCAACTGATAACCTACATCATCCATAGCGATTTACTTGATTAAGTTAATCATCGCCTCGTAACAATTATTGTCGATATTAATCGTATCCTAATCTGATAATTGTCCTTTCGACTTAAACCAACGTAAACGTCCCCTCAAATCATTTTTATAATATTTTCATAAAAATATGTGATTAACCTTTACTTAGACTCATATGCCCCATATCGACATATTTTAGCTAATAGAATTTATATCAATAACTCCTGACTTTACGTTAATTAATTGTTTTACCTCCTCGTAACTCCATTTTCTTCATTAAGCTTCCTTAATCATCTTATTATTTTTTTCTCTTGTGGCCCCCACATACTTAAAAACATTCCACAAGTAAAAATAACTTAACAAATTTTGCTATATCATACTTAATTTCAAAAATCACTAAACTCGATCAGTTTCATAATCATATGAAAGTATAATTCTAGTTAAAATTCCTTGGCCATCGGAGTTATAGAACTCAAGTTATAGCAATTTTCGTGTTTTAAACCCTAATTTGTGATTGGCCATAACTCATTCGTCCGACTTTGGAATTCGCTCATCTTCAGGAGCTTCGTTATACCATATAATTTCATGTCCCAAAAGGCCTTAATTTATTTCAATCATCAAGTGGACGAAATTGTCCACCAAAATTTTGGACAGATTGCTTTTGTCGATTTTCCAATTTTGTCATGTTTTAGTAGAAAATCCACTATAAATAATCTACAAGAAATTTTTCGAAAATTCTTGTCTGATGGGTTAGAGGACTCGTATATCTATCTCTGGAAGTTGACCACATTCAAAAATTCATAATAAAATGAGTTATAGTCGTTCAAATTTCAGTTTCTATTTTTAAGTAAAAAAGTTTTTTTAACTTTCATTTTCTTTTCATAAACTTTTATGATTTCTTGATTGTTCAAGCATACCTATCATAAACCAACATCATACATCATAAACCTCCTTATACTCCAACACCATGATCCACTAGCAATTTCATCAAACTCTCAAAACAAACATGCTTAAACAATCTTCAAACAAGTTTTAGGGTAAGAAGTTCTTTATACATTCTTGCTTTCTTCTTGCTAGATGGTTGATCCTCCTCCTTCCATCACTTCTTGCTTGCTCTTCCCTTCCTTCTTCCAAACAATGGCCTCTCTCTCTCTTTCTCAAGCTCTCAAGCTCTCTAACTTTTTAACTTAGAATGCTAAAAATGATCTAAAGTGTGTAAGCATTTTTGGTCTTGGCTATTTATAGAAAGTTGAGACTAATTTTCTCCCAGGACACAATGGTCATAAGCAATTTTCTCCAAGGACAAAATGGTCATCTCACCATGATTAAGAAACTTCCTAGAAATTTCCTTCAACGACACCATAGTCATTAACAATTTTATCTTATGGCAAAATAGTCATTTCACCATTACTAAGAAACTTCCTAGCAATTTCCTCTTAGGACACAATAGACATTAATAATTTTCTCTATGAACAAAATAGACATTATACCGTTACTAGGAAATTTCCTACCAACTTCACTAATCATCACTCCCTCGTGGGGCCCACAATACCTGTCCCCCACCTCCTTAATCCTCCAAATTTTACTTTATTTTTGCTTTTATTTACTCACTTATCCATTTAATTATCCATTTGACTTCTAAAAATTAACTTTTTTTCATGTTTACAGTTAATTCCTACTAAAGTCGACGTTCTCAACGTCATGGAAATATCCGCTTCTTCAAATTCATTTCCGAATTCCGAGTTTGATTTTTCTCCGCAAGTCAACTATTGACTTTGATCAAAAAGTCAACCCCGCACCATATTGTGTTTACAATCTTTTCTTATTAAATTCGACGTTCCGGAATCAACCAACAGTCCGTTTATCAAAATTCTATAACTCAAATTCGAGTTTTGATTTCCTTTTCTCGTCTTTTATGCAATTATTTGTTTTTCCTTAGTTCGCACGAATTAAATTAATTAGTCTTGACTAACTATAAATTTCTCAATCCTCAACACACATATATCTATATACACCACATCATTTACACCTAGAAATTTCCAAAGGAAACTCCATTTATTAATACAGCATTACGTGATCTTCTTAGTCATTACATTATTCTCTCTTTTTTAAGGATTTCTTCCCCGGAACCACTATATCATAACAATTTAATTCGATTTACTTCCAACTCTTGCACAATCTTTTTCATCAAATACTTTAACGAATTACCTTAATATAGATATTATCTTACTACCTCTTTTATTTACTCTTTTCTATCCAAATCATGAACAAAAATCTATTCTTAACTCAAGTCTTATTTGACTTGCTTCAGCTCATAACTACCTGTTTATTTTCAGATATTAACATCTTCATCATCATATCTCTTATAGTCTTATTCGTACGTAAACTTTATTTTATAATACTCTTTTGTTTTTATCAATTTGACATAATACATCCTACCTCATATAACCATAACATTTCATACCTTCACCCCTTTATCTCTCGTTTCTTATAATTATCTCTTCTATCTCCTTTTTCATTCATAACATGGTCTATCCATTATTGAATAATTAAAATTCTTTTAAAGCATTATATTATAGCATTCTTATTTTTAGTTATAAGACTTCATATATCATGATCTTCTCACTTCTTTCTTCATTTTCTCATTTTTTTACTCTTCAACATTTCTATCCTTTGCGTTTAATTATCTTTATTCTCGTTTAACCGTAGTAACTTATACATTATTATAAGCTAATAGTCCATCAAGTCACTAAAAATACCTAGTTTTAATAACTGATCTTCTAACCTGTCTTCATAACCTCCTTAGAGCCTCTTGCGCCAAAAGTCTCTCAACCATATTTGTTCTTCCTAACACATAGATTAGATTAAAATATTTAATCATTTCCTTCTTCAAAATCTAGGTTTTACATCTTAACCTTTAATCGTATTTAATTACATTCTGTACCTCATTCTTACTTAAATGGCTATCCTCCAACTTCCTTATTCAAGGATCATCGTACTCTACAATCGCCTTAATCATTTAAGATCATATTTACTATCCTCATAAATATTCGGGATATTTCATGCCCAGTGTCAGCTTTATTTCACACATCTATTGGCTTTCTCGTGCAGCTGCATTGTCATTAGTTGGATATCCAAACAATGAACTGGTAAGTTAAATACTTGAAGGGGTTGAAATCTAAAGTGCCACAATTCTATGATGCAGCAAAATAATTGTTTAGACAGCATCCTGTAACACTTAATTATTCCTGTGTATATCTTCTGCGACTACCGGAAACCATATGGCTTTATTATGAACCAAACAATAGAGATTTTCCGCCAGCTTCAATCAGTATCCTTGACAAGTACTCTCTCCGTCCCGTAATAAACGTCCTAGTTTGACTTTCATGATCAAAATGACCATTTTTAAAATTAATAAATCTTTAAAAACATTCAAGATATACGCCTAGAGATGATGATCATAATAAACTACGAAAAATGTACTACTAATGTCAAGTTTCGTGATTTAAAAATTCTACATAGATATTTTTAATTATTTATTTTAAAAATGGTCAATTTGACCGTTAAAATCAAACTATGCCGTTTATTATGGGATGAGTGAGTATTAGTTAATAGTTTTAAGAAAGAAGTACTTCATAGAGGAACACCCAATTAGATATTAACAATAATTAAACAAAGGCTCTTTTACAAAATGCTCAGACTGAGATAAACAATTATGCAAGGAATCAAATACATGAGAGAAATACAATAAATACCTTGAACAAGCATTTTTCAAGGAAAAGGCAGATCGGACATCCCTAGATGAAGAAAGTGTTGCCAACAACTTTGCAAATGCTTCAAAGGTCGATGCTTCAACAGGAACATCTAAAGATAATGAGTTATAACAGTATGCTGTCACGCAGGCCACACTTTTCTTAAGAAGTGAAATTCCTTTCTGCAAATCCAAGTGGGATTTTACTGAATGAGGTGAAGCAGAAGAATAATTGAAGCTACTACCACCAGAAGAATCTAAACGAGGCTTCCTCTCAGACTCCATTGAAGCAACGCCAAAATTACTAGAGCTTCTGTCTGACCATGAAGTTTCCCCACCAGTGGAGCAAAAGTTTTGGCGCGGTATAAACAATGGATACTCATTGCTAGACAGCATAAATTAAATTAATTTTAACATTTGATTATGATAAAGCTTAGTTATAGCATATCTAGTCAAAACTCAGAAATACAGTACCTCCTGGAAGTTGGGTGAGCATTCCAATACGAATCTCGTTGCCATATTCGGGAACTTGAACCCTACAGCAAAATATAGTGGGATGAATACAATTAAATATAATGAAATGAAGACATAGTATTAAAAAGGGAACAATGAAAACCTCAAACAATTAGTAAAGCACCCTATCAGATTTTTCACTACAGATGTAAGATTCAGTAATTCAGTTCATATCAGAAAATGTCTCAAATTACTTCAGAGTTTTAAAGTGAATTGGTGAGCTGTTGAAAATTGATGATAAACTAAATAAAGTCCAAGAAATGGGTACATCTTTGGAAAATCTATAGGTAAGTTCTTAAATCTTTTCTTAGATCTGTAACTTCTATTCACATGAGAACACAACTAATTCTAAATACAACATATACAATCACACATACGTATTTCAATGAATCCTAAGCTATTTAACTTTCCAAATTTAGAAAAGCCAAAAAACTTATAACAAAACTGTCGCAATATTATAAAATCAATATGAACAGCATAGCCCGACTAAAAGTTGCAAGATAATGTCAAAGCAATCTATATTTTGACAAATACTTCAATTCACACGCACTGGCCAAACTACCCTGCTCGAAGATTTGTCACAGATACCTTAACTTTTTAGAACCTCAACCTACACTGAATCTTTTGGCAGAAGCTCAAAATAATATAGGGTTTTAACTTTAGATGTAACGGATAAGTGCTACACAGCAAATAAAGTTTGCATAAGAGCTTACTGCAAAACCCGAGTTGTGAAGTGCAGGAGCCCCAACATTGTGAGCAACAAGATTAAGGAGTTGCACCATGTATCTGCTTTCCAGCGATTTGGAAAACCAGTTAGTGAGAAGACTTCATATAATAATTAAATAAATACTCCCTCCGTTCCATATTATTTGATTAAAAAGTCAACTTAAGAGATTTTTAAACTCAAAATTGACATAGATTCTTTTAATTTTAATACAATGATAAATATGGTAAACTATCTAAAACTTATTAGTCATTATAAGTTTTATTATTTCATAACTTTTAATGAGTCATCTCAATTTTGAGTTTGAAAATGTCTCAAATTGACTTTCAAAAGACAATAATGATCATAGAATTTGGAACGGAGGGAGTATATACTAACTGCACAAAAATCTACAACGATGGAATTTCATTAAGTTAATAGTTTATAGGAACATCTAATATTGAATAAAAGAACTATTGTAAGCACAATATAGATGATAATGTAAATAACTCTAAAATATATTTTAGCAAATAGTCAAAAGCATATAGAACGAGATTATTAAATCCATAATAATAACAAATAATAACTAATAAAAAAAACATACAGCCCCCTATATTGTCAAAAGAACACATTTCCTCATTACATATGAGGAACTATGGTCTCAAGATCAAACATGCTGAAATTGAGATGTAACTTGTAAGGGCTACAATGACGAATTTTAAACCTCACAGGAAACAATGAGATTGTAATTGTTAAGAAATATAAACAACTGCAGATAAATACAAAGTGAAAAGAGAATCACCCTAAGGAGGCGGAAAGGTCGTCAGATGGGACTGAATGGGGATCAAGGCCTCTTGGTAAGAGTGCATTGCAAATTTGATCACACTGGCCACTAGACCCATCTTTTCTCTCTCCATCTGGCACCTGCAACATGAAGTTACTATAGCTTATCCAAAACAATTAGGTATCAGAATAATTACAGCTTAAATTAATGGACCACACAGTTATCTAACATTTCAACTCTGAAAACATTGATGAAAATGTTTGAAAATCAACTGAACACCAAAATATGTTGGCCTTTTATTAAAAAGTTTATAATCCCATGCACCCAAATGCACCCAAGTCTCAATTGAGAAAAAAACCTTGTACTTTACCTTTAGAGTATGTTTGGAACTTGAAAAACTTGAAGAAAAAGGCAAAGGAAATGGAAATGAATCTAAAAATTTATAGCTTTCTTCTAATTATCCAATAAACTACATTTTAACATTTTGTACTTGATATTAGATTTTTTAGAAGTGTATATAATTAGTCACAAGTTCATACAGTTAGTTTTTTCCTTTTTAAAATTTGTTTTTGTTTTTCTTTTCCTTCGTAAGTTCCAAACATACCCTTAAGGCTGTAATGAAATATAACCTTAGCAAATAGCCACTGTCTCAATTTTGTACAAAATGACAATAAGTTTGAGAAGTCGGATACTTTTTTCTTTTTTTATTCTTTGATAAGTTTAGAAGTCAGATCCTTAAGACGGATTTTTATAATGAAAAGGAATATAGAATAGGCAAAAAAAACAGTTGGTAACTTAACCCAAATGTGGTAACTCTTAAATTACAACAAGTTAGAAAAGGAACACGGTCCTGCATATTCATGGATTACAGTTTGGTGATAACCTGCATCGCTTTTTGGTCACCGATGTAAATACTAAAATTATAACGAACTAGAAAGGAAATATGGGCCTGCAGAGAAATTGCTTAGATAATCCCTGCATCGCTTTGGCTGCTTATAATAGACATTGAAATTTTAGTATTCGTCTTGAATCTTAATATAAACATACTATATACTCCATAAGCATGTTACAAACTTGAGTTATGAATTATACTCCCTCGGTAGAACAAATATTGAGAAACATCTTTTTTTGATCCAAGTTTAATAAACTTTCAAATTCTCATTTGGTTTCCAAATTGGTTCTTACGAAGTGTGTGGTTGAAAGTGCTTCAAGAATGTGAACCACAAAATTTTTAGTTAGTGGAGGGACCTACTATATATTCAAATAATAAAAATGATATGACTCTTTAATTTAGTCATTTAACTTCACAAAAGTTGGTAATAGAACAAGTGTTGCAATTTTTTGGGGACTTCCTTAAAAGGAAAGTGTTTAATATTTGTGAGACGGAGGGAGTAAAACTTTTTACATGAATAAAGAAAAATAGGACTGATTGAGAGAACCAAAGACATATTTAATAATCAATTAAACACAGTTAGGGAGTTGCCAAAAAAGTCTCGAATTATATAAGATCACAAGCAGTTATAAAAAATAAAAGACGGATCACATGTTGAAAACTTAACAGAATGCTTTGAAAAAAATAATGATAATGGTAGTATTATGTTGCAGATGATGATATGGACAAATAAGAATGCAAATAATGAAATACAAACTCTTTTCCGTTAGATAATTAAGAAGGAAATACATACACTTAGAAAGCATTTAAACCCTGCACTTCATTATATTATAATTAATTCAGGTCAGTAATTGAAATCATGAATTGATAACATTACTAAACTTGTAGAAGTTTTAGGCAAGTTTAAGTAAGTCGAGGGGTAGAAATCACTCGTTGTGCTTACCCGACGTTGAGGAAAGAGCTTGCATATCTGTTTTATAACCACTGACTGCTTATGAAGACGTTCAGAGGTAATTGCCATCTACAATTCAACATAGTCTTCCGCATTAAACACAACAGATATCATTTCAGCAAGTAAAAATTTTGAAGAAAGGAACGTTAACTTTTTCTTTCTTTTTAGCAAGTAGTTAAATTGAAGGTTAGACTGTTAGAGAACTGAACTAAGCATAGAAAAAAAAATTATGATTATACAGAAACATTCTCACATGCCCCAAGCTCTGAGTACTGATAAGATTAGGATAATACTTTTCCAGTTGTTCATTGCAATTTCTTTCCAACTGCATTGAAAATACACAATATATTCGTTAAGCTAGTACAAAATCCTTTATCATGACCTAGTATTTGGAGTTTCCTTGTATTTAAACTTCTTTAGATAAAATTCCTTGTGATTAAACTAGAAAACTAAAAAGAAAGAATGAGGGAAGGAAAAGAAATGGGTAGTACCGTACTCTTGGCCGATTCAAGCAACTCGAATTTCACTTTTATATCATGAGCAATCTTCTCAACATTAGCCTTCCCTATAAAATATAAATTAGTCTAACAAACTCATAACTGTATAATGTGAATATGGCCAACATAAACTGAAATAGGGGATCACGATGGTTGCTCAGTTGAGTGTATGCCCATCCCCACACTAATGGTGTGGGTTTGAATCCCATTCCCCTCCCCCTTGACAAATGTAATGTTAAATGGTAGCAAACAAGAAAAACATAAACACGATTCAACAGTCAACACGACTTATTAATCAATTTACAAAATTGTCCTTAATTAATTCCTAACTTACGAACTTGCTTTCTCTTCAACCCAGAGCAAATATTGAATGTATACAGTATACATATATGACTTCCTTGATGAAAGCTGGTTATAAAGTAAAGTCCATAACATTTCCTTGGAATAGGGAATTGAATTTGAATTTCTTTTGCTTATTATTCCAAAAAAAACACGCAAATGGAGGGGTTGCGTACTGTATTTTCATTTCCCCAAGAGTTGGGCCCACTTTTTACATGCCAATGGAATCTTTCAAAACCCCGATTCCAGTAGTCATTTAGAGGGCCTAGGCGGGATTTTTTATTTTAAACCAATTTTAATATTTTATCTTACATTTATCCAAATAAAACAATAATATAAAACAAAACGATCTATAATAAAGATAATAAAGGCATTTGCTTAAAGTTCAAACACATCTATATCGCTAATGTCAAAGTTCAAACACAAACATGTAATTGTTCAAAGTTCAAACATACTTTTAACGTATTAGTTTTATTCATAAACACAATTGCTATTAAATAATAAAATTTAAAATTTTAAGAATTTGATTCAATATTAAAACTTAAGAAACTAAACATAAATTTAAGAATTATATTGAATTAAACTAAATATTACAAAGTATTGTCATTTATATAATTTGAAGTTGGTACAAGTTCAAAAAATTACAACTATAATAAAATTATCCATTTTGACTTGATATTGTTCACTTCTTGTTGTGATTTGATATGCTACAATTTGTATTATGAACATGGTAAATCATTAGAAAAATAAATATATCAAGATCTGGTTTAGATAGTTATTAAAAAAAAAAAACCTCTTCGTCTAGACCCCGCCTAATTTCCTGAAATGATTTTTTTGCCGCCTTGGGCCTAGGTGAGGCTCCAAGGGGGGCCGAGCGCCTAGGCGAGGCTTCAAGGGGGGCCTAGCTCCTAGGCGGGGTATAGACGGGCCTAGGCGGGGATTTTAAGAACACTGATAAATAAAATGCAGAAATTCAAGGGCTCCATTAGATTCTGTTTTGTAACAGTGGTACATGGATTGTGGAGCGGTTATGAAGAGGAAAAACATAGTAGTGGATGATCAAACCTATATGTCTGATTTTTTGTTTGTGGCTAGTTCATAGTGACGAATAGCATAGATACAATTCTGCAAGGGTTGTAATGGGGCGTCATGGTGGTGTATGGTGAATTGGTGATAGTAGATGAGATGATATCAGTGGTGGCTAGTTCTTGGGATTTAGTGGTATAACTAGGACCATCATAGCGAATGAATTCATGGCAAACAAATGGTAGCATTAAACATTGTAAATCTAACTGGAAAATGAAAAAACAGACAGAAGAATGATGCATTGACCTAAAGGGAACTTTTGTCTAAATAGATTAAACATAAAATCAACAAAAGAAGGAGCAAATAATTACATTAAGATGTGGAAATTGATGCTCCTAACTGGAAATTTCTCGTGTACTAAGAAAAAAAATGCATTTTCTGCCAGGTGAGGTAATGTGTTATGTTGTTATCTCATGTGTGCTCACTAAAATTTTAAACCCATACAATGAAAGTTTATAGAAAACTGTTTTGGTGCGCACGAGGTACTAAGCAAGGATGTCTACAGAAGAGTTTGGTGGACATTTGGGTGATTTTTCAACATTGCATCTGGTGAAGCACCTACTTCAGTGCAGTAGGAGGCATCATCCTCCTGTCCGGTTAAGAAACCTTTGCTTCATATTAATATTACTTAACCAAGGGGAAAGGGGGAGGAGAGAGAATTTCTTGCAACTATCGATAAGTGGCAGTCAACCTTGCAAGAGTTGTTCTTTGCGATGATGCAGCTTCTCCCTCAGTCTTGCAAGCTTCTCATGTTGAAGAACTCTCCAACTGAGATGATCCTCTGCCTTACCCTGATAAAAAGTTTCAAATTCCAAATTATTGAACGAATCAAGGTTCATGTCAGTAATGCATAACAGTCATAACAGTAAACTAAAGATAAAGGTAAACTGAGTATAGTTAACAAATAAAAAGAAGAGGAAATATAAAACTATATATGTAAAACAAAGAAGATAATTAGAATAAATAGTTACACATATCTAAAGAAAATCAGTACATCCTCCCCCAAAAAAAAAATTAAATTGCAACATAGTGATACAAATGACTTCAACTTACAAAACCTTTACATCCATTGGCGAGTCAAAGTCTGATTCACAGCTCCCCTAACGTGCTTTCAGACTTTCAGTTGCATATTTGGCTAAATATGCAATTATAAATTTCTACCAGATTAAAATAACAACCAAAGTAGCGATGAATCAAACCTTTGCCACAAGCACTTCACTCAATCTCAAATACAACAAATCACGGCGACTCTTCAACGTTTTCAAATTATTGCTATACTCATTCAATCTGAAAACAATAATACAACAAAATAAAATTACAAAATGGATTAATATACACTAAACATGCACCATAAGCAGTAATAATTGCAATTCCCTCGATTTCCAGATGAAATTGACGAGATTAAAAGAATTCAGTATCAAATTTTGGTGAATAATACCTGTAGTTGACGCAACCTGAGCAAATTGAAGAAAGATTCGAGTTTTCACAAATAGCACAGCTACTGGTTTTTCTGCTCATCGTCTAATAAGCCACAGAAATCCAAGATTCAAAATTGGCTCAACTCCGAATTTGGATTCGCAGCCTTTGTTATGGCGTCGGGAAATTTTGAGTTTGATTTGTAGTTAACGGAGAGAGGTTTAGGGGAATGGTTAAATATCGACTGAAATGCAAACGTTGGTCTCTAATTTGTACCATGTTTACAAAACTCACCCTCTAACTTTTATATTTGCAAATCTCTCCCTGTAAGATGTATTAATCGTGCAAAACTCACCTTTTATGTATTCTTTTGTTAAAAATTCTCACATAGTCAAATTATTTCATCTAATTCATCACATAAAAAATGAATATTTAGAATATTCTTTTGTTTTACTTAAACGACTTCCAATTAACGAAAAAAATAAAATAAAAATTCTCACAATACCATCATATTTGGAATCGTAGATTACTTAATGCATATATCTCACACTATAAGAAAATAAATTATATGGATTACATAAACATGTGTCGATCAATTTCCCTCATGACTAACATTACAAGAAATTTCATTAAAGACGACGAACCCAAAATAAAATAATAATTATTGACATATACAAGGATAGATGTAGACACCCGAAATTTCGCTTTTCTTTTACTAACTCTATAGGAGTGTAAAAGCATAATTTCACCCCAACGACAACCCCGTGGGAGTGCAGAAATGTAATTTCGCCCTGGCAACAACATGTTCAAGCAAGGATCGTCAAGCTGAGTATGGGGTCATAAAAAGCCACCACAGCGAAGCTGTAAAGAAATTAACTAGTCGATTGTCCCGCTGACTCCGGATGATACTTGTCTGCTTTTCACATCATCTTCTCGGATCCGAAAATGGTCAAAATTGATGATATTATGTATCCCTTGAAAGAGCTTTTTAAGATAGTATGACACGTCTCCCAACTATTCCCGGATTGAAAGGAGCAAACAACTAACTAGAAAGCAAGACAAATGACTAGCCGACATCTACCAAGGGTTGGTTTTTCCCCTTTTTACCTATCTTCCCAAACTCAGAATTGGGAGAATAATATGCCATTGCGAATCTCTTGAAAATAGATTTCTGGAATGAATGACACGTCTCCTAATTCTTCCCGGATAGAAAGTTACGAACGTTTCAGCGGACAACACAAAAAATGACTTCGCGACACAAAAACCGAGCAAGCGGGCCCACCCTAGGCCAACCACAGGTGTTCCTGTGACGCCCCCAAATTCAGGTCCCTTCGAACCTCGGATCCGGTCCGCCACGATACTACTATCGCCAAACTATTTATATTTTTCATTCATAACTTAATGAATAAAACTTTACTTATTACAATTTAGAATATAAATTCATTCCATTTTCAGGATCTGCACAATGACCCCAAACTTTTATAAGTTTATAATTCCGGTCATTTACTATTCCTGCATTACATTACATTCGATATTATAAAAACGCGGAATAATTTAAACTTTCTCAATCTCTTGAATAAAATCTTTTATTGATTTCATAACTTTAAACCAATTACAATTCTTGAATCAACTATATAATATGGTTCAGTCTATTGGAATTACTGTATAAGATTTTACATCTTGATTCGATATCCTCTATGTGACGCCCCCAAAATAGGTATACATCACTCATTCTGAGTTGTCAAATACATGGTACAGAAACAACTACAACTTTATTAATACAATTGTCGTGCAAAATACGACAACACTTAAACTGTGAGTTTAAATACAAAAATTGTCTTCTAGACAATATCCACACCCAAATAAGTCCTCATTACAATTATTATTTTATAAAAATGGTGAGGACTACTAAAATAACTTCTAGAACCATCATTTCATACCCCGACTAGTACTCGTTACATTCTCGCCTCCTGAGAAGAAAAATAGAACATAAAGGAAAAGGGTGAGCTCAACTAGCCCAGTAAAAAATATTATGACTAAGATAATATAGAACAAATTATCGTTAGTCCTCAACAGGGAAAAATTTAATAGAATACAATAGACAACAAATTTTAAATTAATATTTGCAGCGGAAATAATAATTCATTAGAAGAGTTAAGTAGAGAATGAAATCTACTATCTTCAATGATTGTAAAAGTCCATCATCAATATTTTATCCCTGTAACATCAATGAATATACATCTTGATTCAAATATTCATCTTTGCACTACAGGCCAAAGATATTCATCAGTTGGTCATGTTCATCTAAACACCTATTCATCTTTTCACTACGGCCAAAGATATTCATCATAAAATCATTAATCTTTGCACTACAGGCCAAAGATATTCATTGTAAAATCATTAATCTTTACACTACATGCCAAAGATATTCAGTTATATCATCATTTAGGACTGAGGATGATGAAAAATATTTTTAAAAAAACGAATCCAGTGAAACAAAAGAATAAACATTAAGGATTCGTATTTCGATTTATCCATGTCCAAAAATACCTCATAAATAATCATAGTGGAGTAAAATTCAAGAATGATCAAAACATGGATACAATAAAAGCTAGTATCCATAATAGATATCTTAGACAAAAAGAAGAGAATTTCATTTTTCGATGAATAGTGTCGTATTCGTGAATAGTACCGTATACGTGAATAGTGTCGTATACGTGAATAGTAATCCCGACACAAAAAGTCTCAAATTTGATAAAAAGTTCAGACCAATATTTCGAAATAATGATATTGAAAGAAATAATATCATTTACGAAAAAAAAATAACATCCCTTACCTCAGAAAAGACAGTACTTCTAGCTGAAATATTGGATATAGTGCTGAAGGGAACTTGCAACGTATAGCAATACTCAAAGTCTTAAAATACTCACAAGAATACGCTCGATAATATAGAGAGAGAAAGAGAGAGAAAACTTCAGTTTCTGGTGTGATTTTCAATTCTAACCTAAGCACCCTATTTATAGGAAAATGTTTAGAACACCAAAGCAGAAAATTTAATATAATATTAATATATTATATATAAATTCCTACGTACACCAAGAATCTGAATTCAGCAACTTAACACATGTTTAATGAGGCCCAAAAATGTAAAAAACGTTTTTCTTAAAAAAAATAATTAAAACTTCCAAAAATCAATTATTTCGGAATTTCGAAACTTCAATAATTCATAATAAATGACCCTTTTGCCAGAAAAATTCGAACCTTATGTCTTTTTCATAGGAAATTCCGTTATCTACAACTTTGCAGAAGAAAGTTTTTCCAAATTCCAAACAAAAGTTGACCGAAATCTACAAACGGACGATTTTACATGTTATAATCAAATTTCAGTCAAGAAATGAGCCCACAGACATGTTTAATATGTTTTAAACAACTTTTGCAACAAAAATACTCTTCCTCCTCATATACTCATATATCCTACATTCATTGTAAAAATATCATCATTATTATATTATAATAATATAATAAATATTATTTTATCAGAAAAGATAAAATATCGATTTTCAACAATTGTCACTTTAAAAATTTCTCCATTTATATCCACATAAAATGAATATTTTCTTTATCACATAAATCAATAATTAATTATTCACAAATAATATTACAGAATCACAATACTGACAACCAGGCAGTTCCCAAGAAAGAGGGGACTTTCCAATAAGGATTTTTCCTTACTAGCGCGCAATTAGATGACCAAACCTCTCCTTAGACAGAACTTTCTAAACATTGCCAATATTACTATCTATTAATATTATTCAAATAATATGAATTATTGATCCGATAATAAAAAATACTGTGTAGTGACAATTATTGAAATAGCAGTAATATAAAATATCAATACAACAATTATTGAATAAAATAAAATATTGAACAGTAATTACTGTAATAATTATTGAGTAGTGCCTTCTTACGTAAGAATCAATAACTGGTGCAATACCGTGTGCTACTGTGTTTTAACCACCAGGTATTCCAGCAGTATTAACGGTAACAACTATGCCGTTATTTATAAACAACTTATACTTGTCGTTTTCTTCATCTAATCGCTTTCCGTTATGGGGCCCACACAAGGCTGCTCCGTCGTACGAATATTCCTCGACAGTAAGAATATTCCACGACCAAACGAATATTCTCCGATAAAAATGAATATTTTATAATCACTTGCTTATTTAAAAAAATTGCGCATTTTACCCATAACTAACCTCATTAATCAATTCAACCCTTACTATTTCAAAATAATAAATAGAGGAAATTAAATTTTATTTATTAATAATTTGGGGTCTTACAACCTCCCCTCCTTATGAAATTTCGTCCTCGAAATTGACGTACGTACCTGGTATTTCGAAAAGATGAGGATACCTCGCTTTCATTTTCGTTTTCAACTCCCAGGTCATTTCCTCAATATCATGGTTCCTCCACAAAACTTTAACTTGTGGTATGACCTTTGTGCGTAGGACATACTCCTTTCTATCCAAGATCTTGACAGATACCTCTTCATACGTTGAGTCTTCGGCTATCTCGTCCAGTTCTAACTCAATAACGTGGTTCGGGTCTTTCACATATTTACGAAGCACATATATGTGAAAAATATTATGAACACGAGACATACTTGGAGGTAACGCGAGTCTATAAGCCACATTTCCTACTCGGTCAAGAATATGAAATGGACCAATAAATCGTGGATTGAGCTTTCCTCTTTTCCCAAATCTTGTAACTCCCTTCCATGGAGCAACTCGCAACAATACATGATCCCCAATACTAAATTTCACGTCCTTTCGATGAAGATCCGCATAACTCTTTTGTCGATCATGTGCCGTTTGTATACGTTGTCGAATCATTTGGATCTTTTCTGTAGTAATACGTACCAACTCAGGTTTCAATAATGTTGCTTCACGCACCTCATCCCAACATATTGGAGAGCGACACTTTCGTCCATATAATGCTTCGAATGGAGCCACACCTATACTTGCTTGATAACTGTTGTTGTAAGAGAACTCCACCAATGGTAAATACTTATCCCAACTCCCCTTGAAGTCTAAGACACAGAGTCTTAATAGATCTTCAAGAGTTTGAATAGTCCTCTCTGATTGTCCGTCCATTTGAGGATGGTATGCCGAACTGAATCATAAATCTGTGCTCATAGCTTTCTGCAAGCTAACCCAAAATCGTGAAGTGAATCTTGGGTCACGATCCGAAACTATGGATACTGGCATGCCATGCAACCTCACAATCTCATTCACGTACATAAGAGAAAGACGTTCGAGGGAATAAGTCTCCCGCATTGGCAAGAAATGAGCAGACTTAGTTAATCTATCAACAATAACCCAAATAGCATTTTTACCTTGAGAAACCGTAGGAAGACCCATAACGAAATTCATGGTAATATGTTCCCACTTCCATTTCGGAATCTCAAGTGGTTGCAATGGACCCTTAGGCACTTGATGCTCCGCCTTTACACGTTAACAAGTTAAACACCTCGAGATAAACTTTGCAATCTCTCTCTTCATATTGTTCCACCAAAATGTATGTCGAAGATCACGATACATTTTCGTACTTTCAAGATGGATTGCAAATGGTATATTGTGTGCCTCTATCATAATCTTGTACTTCAAATCAGAATCGTTAGGAACACAAAGTCTGGAGTGGACTCGAAGTATTCCTTCTTCATCGATTCTTGCTTCCGGAATAGCACCTTCTTGCATTTTCTTCATACGCATCAGCTCCATGTCCATAGCTTGAGCAGCTTTAACTTTATCGATTAAAGTCGGTTCTACTCGTATGCTTGATATCATCACATGAGTATTTGGAGCCTTTACCTCTATCTCCATCCTTTGCAAGTCATACAAAATGGGCCTTTGTGTTAATAACATTGCACTCGTACCCGCATATGATCTTCTACTCAACGCGTCAGCTACCACATTCACTTTTCCAGGATGGTATTGAATGGTATGGTCGTAATCTTTCAACAGCTCGAGCCAACGTCGTTGCTGCATGTTGAGTTCTTTTTGGGTGAAGAAATATTTGAGGCTTTTATGGTTTGAATATATCTCCACTTTCTCCCCATATAGATAGTGCTTCCAGATCTTTAGCGCGAAAACGACTGCTGCCAACTCTAGATCATGAGTAGGATAATTCCTCTTATATTCTTTAAGTTGTCGCGAGGTATAGGCTATAACTTTCTCATGTTGCATGAGAACACATCCTAGCCCTTTGCCTGAAGCATTGCTGTAGATAACAAATCCATTTGAACCAGGTGGTATTGTTAGAACAGGTGCCAAAATGAGTCTCCTCTTGAGCTCTTAGAAACTCTTCTCGCATTCCTCGTTCCATACGAATTTTGTATCTTTTCGAGTCAATTGAGTTAACGGAGTAGCGATTCGAGAAAACCTTTCCACGAATCTCCGATAATAACCAGCTAAGCCCAGAAAGCTACGTACTTTGGTCACCGACTTCAGTTGCTCCCAACTTTGTATTGCTTCAATCTTCGCCAGGTCAACAGATACTCCATGTTTTGACACCGCGTGCCCTAGGAATGCTACTTCCTCAAGCTAGAACTCGCATTTCTTCAACTTGGCATATAACTTGTTTTCACGAAGCCTTTGGAGTACCAGCTTCAAATGGTGCTCATGATCTTTACGACTTTTGGAATATATGAGGATGTCATCAATAAAGACAACAACGAACTGATCCAAATATTCCTTGAATACTCGGTTCATCATATCCATGAAAGTCGCATGAGCATTAGTCAATCCAAAAGACATGACTAAGAATTCATAATGCCCGTACCGAGTTCTAAAGGCAGTCTTTAGAATATCCTCAGTTCTAATCTTCAGCTGATGATATCCAGAACGAAGATCGATTTTTGAAAAGAATTGTGCTCCTTGTAACTGGTCAAACAGGTCATCAATACGAGGTAGCGGATACCTATTCTTGATGGTGACATGGTTCAATTTCCGGTAGTCAATACAAAGTCGCATACTCCCGACTTTCTTTTTTACAAATAAAACAGGAGCATCCCAAGGAGATGTAGTAGGACGAATGAAACCGATGTCCAACAACTCCTGTAGTTGAACCTTTAACTCTTGAAGTTCAATAGGAACCATTCGATATGGGGTTTTAAAAATGGGCTTTGTACCAGGTTAAAGATCAATAAAGAATTCAACTTCATGTTCCAGGGATAGACCGGGAAGTTTTTCAGAAAATACGTCAGGAAAGTCAATAACAACAGGAATATTATTCAAATATGACGTGTCTTTATTCAAATCCATAACATGGGCTAAGAAAGCTTGACATCCGTTTTTTAATAAACGAATAGCTTTATGACTTGATATAACAGTGATTGATTTTAATAGCTTAGTTGCTTGAATTCGTACAACAGGTTGGTTAGGAATATGAAAACTAACAATCTTACGAAAATAATCAATTTTGGCATGATGAGTAGTTAACCAATCAATCCCTAAAATCACGTCAAATGCAAGTATCTTTAAAGAGATAAGGTCAACAGGTAAGGTGATGGTGCCAACTTGGATCAAACAAGATTTATAAACAGTGGATGTGATGAAAGTTTCTCCTAACGGAGTTTCAACAGATAAGTCAAAGTCCAATTTCTCAGGTGTCAAGTTTAAACGTTGAGCACAAGCAGGAGAGATAAATGAATGGGTAGCACCGGTATCTAGTAAGGTATAAACTTCACAAGAATTTATGATTAGCTTACCCGTGATTACCTCGTTTGGGTTCCTCACATTTTGACCAGTCACGACAAATGCTCTTCCAGGAACCGTTAACTTTGACTTTTCTGGGACAACCTGTTGAGTTCCCATCCCCGCTGGACTTGGTTTTGCTACCATACAATCTCGAGCGATATGTCATTCCTTTCCATAATTATAACATACCTTAAACTGTTGTGGGCAGTTTGAGCTGATATGTCCTTCTTTTTCACATTTATAGCATACGACCGGTGGTCGTTCTCCTCCCTTAGAATCAGTTGCTACTGGTGCTGACGTCTTCACATTATCATTGTTGAATCTCCTCTTTTTAAAATCTCCCCCCGACTCGTTTCTTCTATTTTCATGGCCACGATTACCACCAGAGTGGTTACCGCTTTTGTCCGTGTTCTTCTTTCCCAGCTGGTTATCATTGCTTCGATGACTGCTGTCATCGGTATGACCCTGGTTGTGGTCCCTCGGTTGAACGTACTCGTTATCTCACTCTAATAATTGAGCCCTGTTGACAACATTTGAATATAGAGAAAATTTATAAGAAATGAGATACTGACGTATGTCGGGTTTCAAACCTCTCAAAAACATCCGTGTCATACGTTCCTCATTCTCCACTAAATGAGGTGCAAACATGGATAACTCCGCGAACTTGGCCTCGTACTGGGACACCGTCATGTTGTTCTACTCCAGTCTAATAAACTCCACCTCCTTCATATGACGAATACGTTCAGGAAAGTACTTGTCATTGAACAGTTTCTGAAATGTCTCCCAAGACATGCTAAGTGCGGCTAGATGGGTACGCTTCACAGATTCCCACCAGTAATCTGCCTCATTGCGGAATATAAAGGTGGCGAATGGAACCTTCTGTTCCTCCGTGCATCCCAAGACATCGAATATCTTGGTAATTTGCTTGACCCACGTTTCTGCCTTAATCGGGTCCGGCTTTCCCCAGAATTTTGGTGGTCCCAACTCTTTGAACTGTTTGGCTGTGACCAGCTGTGCATTGCCATTGTTTCTACTTGTATTTTGAACAGGAGTCTCCCTCGTCTGGTTTTGCATAAATCGCAAAAAGCTTCTAAACATCTCATCGTTCATCGTCTGCTCAGTGGTGTTGTTTACAGGAGGAACATTGCCGGCTTGTTGCACGTTCTCCTCGTTGGTGATTAATGGTGTCTCCACAGTCTCATTTACTCCACTGTTAACATTCTCGGTTGCCATTCTTAAATACTGCCACAAAACAAGGGTTAATTAAAGAAATTGTCATGCAACATAATAACCCTATACTCTGGCCAACCAACAAATAAGCTTAGGTAGGACACACTAGCGAAAGATTTACTCGTCTCTCCCCTCCTAGTTCTACTCTCCGATCTCCGCCAGAGATCATATCCCTAAGCTCTGATACCAACTGTGACGCCCCCAAAATAGGTATACATCACCCATTCTGAGTTGTCAAATACATGGTACAGAAACAACTATAACTTTATTAATACAATTGTCGTGCAAAATACAACAACACTTAAACTGTGAGTTTAAATACAAAAATTGTCTTCTAGACAATATTCACACCCAAATAAGTCCTCATTACAATTATTATTTTATAAAAATGGTGAGGACTACTAAAATAACTTCTAGAACCATCATTCCATACCCCGACTAGTACTCGCTACATTCTCGCCTCCTGAAAAGAAAAATAGAACATAAAGGAAAAGGGTGAGCTCAACTAGCCCAGTAAAGAACATTATGACTAAGATAATATAGAACAAATTATCGTTAGTCCTCAACAGGGAAAAATTTAATAGAATACAATAGACAACAAATTTTAAATCAATATTCGCAGCGGAAATAATAATTCATTAGAAGAGTTAAGTAGAGAATAAAATCTACTATCTTCAATGATTTTAAAAGTCCATCATCAATATTTTATCCCTGTAACATCAATCAATATACATCTTGATTTAAATATTCATCTTTGCACTACAGGCCAAAGATATTCATCAGTTGGTCATGTTCATCTAAACACCTATTCATCTTTGCACTACGGCCAAAGATATTCATCATAAAATCATTAATCTTTGCACTACAGGCCAAAGATATTCATTATAAAATTATTAATATTTACACTACAGGCCAAAGATATTCAGTTATATCATCATTTAGGACTGAGGATGATGAAAAATATTTTTAAAAAAACGAATCCAGTGAAACAAAAGAATAAACATTAAGGATTCGTATTTTGGTTTATCCATGTCCAAAAATACCTCATAAATAATCATAGTGGAGTAAAATTCAAGAATGATCAAAACATGGATACAATAAAAGCTAATATCCATAATAGATATCTTAGACAAAAAGAAGAGAATTTCATTTTGCGATGAATAGTGTCGTATTCGTGAATAGTATCGTATACGTGAATAGTGTCGTATACGTGAATAGTAATCCCGACACAAAAAGTCTCAAATTTGATAAAAAGTTCAGACCAATATTTCGGAATAATGATATTAAAAGAAATAATATCATTTACGAAAAAAAATAACATCCCTTACCTCAGAAAAGACAGTACTTCTAGCTGAAATATTGGATATAATGCTGAAGGGAACTTGCAACGTATAGCAATACTCAAAGTCTTAAAATACTCACAAGAATACGCTCGAGAGAAAGAGAGAGAAAACTTCAGTTTCTGGTGTGATTTTCAATTCTAACCTAAGCACCCTATTTATAGGAAAATGTTTAGAACACCAAAGCAGAAAATTTAATATAATATTAATATATTATATATAAATTCCTACGTACACCAAGAATCTGAATTCAGCAACTTAACACATGTTTAATGAGGCCCAAAAATGTAAAAAACGTTTTTCTTAAAAAAATAATTAAAACTTCCAAAAATCAATTATTTTGGAATTTCGAAACTTCAATAATTCATAATAAATGGCCCTTTTGCCAGAAAAATTTGAACCTTATGTTTTTTTCATAGGAAATTCTATTATCTACAACTTTGCAGAAGAAAATTTTTCCAAATTCCAAACAAAAGTTGACCGAAATCTACAAACGGACGATTTTACATGCTATAATCAAATTTCAGTCAAGAAATGAGCCCACAGACATGTTTAATATGTTTTAAACAACTTTTGCAACAAAAATACTCTTCCTCCTCATATACTCATATATCCTACATTCATTGTAAAAATATCATCATTATTATATTATAATAATATAATAAATATTATTTTATCAGAAAAGATAAAATATCGATTTTCAACAATTGTCACTTTAAAATTTTCTCCATTTATATCCACATAAAATGAATATTTTCCTTATCACATAAATCAATAATTAATTATTCATAAATAATATTACAGAATCACATTACTGACAACCAGGCAGTTCCCAAGAAAGAGGGGACTTTCCAATAAGGATTTTTCTTTACTAGCGCGCAATTAGATGACCAAACCTCTCCTTAGACAGAACTTTCTAGACATTGCCAATATTACTATCTATTAATATTATTCAAATAATATGAATTAGTGATCCGATAATGAAAAATACTGTGTAGTGACAATTATTGAAACAGCAGTAATATAAAATATCAATGCAACAATTATTGAATAAAACAAAATATTGAACAGTAATTACTGTAACAATTATTGAGTAGTGCCTTCTTACGTAAGAATCAATAATTGGTGCAATACCGTGTGCTACTGTGTTTTAACTATCGGGTATTCCAGCAGTATTAACGGTAACAACTATGCCATTATTTATAAACAACTTATACTTGTCGTTTTCTTCATCCAATCGCTTTCCGTTATGGGGCCCACACAAGGCTGCTCCGTCGTACGAATATTCCTCGATAGTAAGAATATTCCACGACCAAACGAATATTCTCCGATAAAAATAAATATTTTATAATCACTTGCTTATTTAAAATATTTGCGCATTTTACCCATAACTAACCTCATTAATCAATTCAACCCTTACTATTTCAAAATAATAAATAGAGGAAATTAAATTTTATTAATTAATAATTTGGGGTCTTACACTCTATGTATTAACTAATACATCCTTACAATACAACAAGTATTAAACATCGTAAGTATATATCAAGTACACTCCTAGAACCTAAACATGGTTCAAGTAATAATCTAAATAGTATCCTTCGTCATTAAACTATCTACTTTATCAACCAAGAAGCACGAAATCTTTACCGTGAGTCTTTAACCTGCAAAAGTGGTTATTTGCAAGGGTGAGCTCGACAGCCCAACAATTCTAACAGTTTTCATGCAGTACATAACATATAATAGCATATTTAGTTCATGCATTCATAATCAATTAATATTAACTACGCATGTTACTTCACACATAACATGCATAGAAATTTACTTCACAAGCATATCATCAAAGATCAACTTTCAACTTTCATACATATCTTATATGCATTTCTTATATATACATCAACATTATCATAGCAAAATATAGCTCAACTAACAATTATCGAATTCATATATCAAATAGAAACTGAAAGACTTGCCTGATTCGTAGTTTATGAACTGCGACTTAACTGTTTAACGCTTATCTGCACTTCGTGTATTCCTACACAGTTATATAATCATGGATTCATATCCATTAGTAATATATTTCATGCATTCCCAATGTGATAACAATGTTACATTGTTTCTTAACTAGGTTCGTAAAACCTACATTTCACTTTCTCATCATATTCTCGGAATAGCTAGTTACGTATAGATATACCTTAACCACTCATACTTTACATCAACATTCATATATATCTATCACACACTTTGACTTGCTATGTGTTCGACATATTTAAAACTCATAAAGTAAGTTCAAACGTACATAATTCTAACTTAGTTGTAAACTTTATACATACATCATCATATATCCTTCATACTCATAGTACAAATCAGATTATAAGTCACCATGAAGTCAAATCAACATAGTCCCTAATCATTACTTTACAGTCTACAAATACCTTTTGGACTTATCATTTGAAAGTCTATAATCACCTCTTTAAACATTCAATCCTATCACCTAGCATGCTTCTAAACACATTAGATTTGTATTGGTCATATAATACATGTTAGAGTAATAATACAAGCATGCAAACACCTTCAAACCATTCACAGAAAATAGATCTTACTACAAGCTGACGCGGCCGCGCTTGGTTTGTACTGAGGAGTGGCGCGATCGCGCTACTCCTATTGCAAACCAAGACTGCTATATAGAAGCTAGGCCAGACTTGCACATCCGATCACAATTCGGATAACACTTGCATAATCATACATGACATGATATTTATGAATAGGTTTGGTCTCCGTTATAACTTGTTCTTTACAGGATTTGTTAAGTCTCACAAAGTCAAGACTCCACATGTTGATTAAACAAATTCCTTCATGTTTAGTCGTTATATTCATTCGGTGAGATCAATAAGTCCCGATTTCAGAAATATGTGCAAGGTTTGTCATCAACAAATCCGTTTTCCCCAATCTCTTAAGTTCCTTTAAGAACACATATATAAACCAAGCTATGCAACCTATTATATGCAATATATATATTGGGATCACCTTCCTTACCCATTCATGCACACAACTAGGCCACATTCACATGTTTACAAAGTTGGAACTTAAAATACACAAAGTTCGTCAAATTTCATTTTTAAAACTTCATGTTTTCTTTTAAAAACTCATACTACACCCAATTAATATACAAGGTAACTTCGAATCATACCTTATACTCATTTGTACATTTAACTAAGCCATATATACATGCTCAAATGTATACTACTTATTCACACCAAGGTTGAATAGTTTAACACTTGAAAACTTATAATAAACCATGCTTGAAAAGTCTAAATCATGCTTAGCTAGACGGTGATCATATCCATCATGTCTAGAAGCATAAAATACCCTAGCATACATGCTTGAAAGGTCAAAACTTAAAGGATATAAGGTTTATCATGGTTTGCTTTTCAAGACTTCAAAGTTTCTATTTTAAATCATTATAAACCAAGCCAATGCAACTCATCCTTGCAAAGCAACTTAAAATCACATGTTAGGTCCCTTTACATACTTGTTTAAGTCAAACTAACATGTTCACAAGATCAGAATACAAGTAAGTTTATTTCCAACAAGGTTTGTCTTTCCAAGCATATAAGTTTCCTTTAAAACTCAAACTAATCCAAGTTATAGTGGTCTACTATAACTAAAGTAACTCCAATCCATGTATTGGGGTTATTCATGTGTATTTCCAAACCAACCTAACATGCTCAGAAATTAGATTATAGCAGAAGTTGGAGTTCAAGACAAACACACGGCGCGACCGCGTTGGGTTTGTACTGGAAAGTGGCGCGGCCGTGCCACTTCAGCACGAACCTAGACTTGGCCTCTGCTTCTGCAGATTCCAGTCCAAACAACCATTATACTTTCATTTAGCATTCTCAGAACCATTGCATTGACTCCATATATTCATACAAACTCTGCTAACACCATGACATTCCTTTCCAAAACAATTAACAATTAATTTAATGAGTATTCTAAGAATTTATCAAACTTGAAATCAATAATATACATAAGGACATTACCTTCTTTGAAGCTAAAATGATACTCGTTGATCTTAACTTCAGATTCTTCATGTCAGACCCCAACTTTTATGAATAAAGATTAATTTTTCTCAAAATATATTTTTGAATATTATGGTGTGGATTTGATATAATGTTATTGTTGTGGGTATTATTTACAAATTTTGCAAAGTAAGCAAGTGGTTATATAATATTCGATTGGTCTGGAAATATTCGTTTTAACAGAAAATATTCGTACGACGGCACAATCATTGGTGGACCCCACAACGGAAGTATTGTCGTAGTTAGAAAACGACAGAATTATCTTTTTATAAAAATAACGGTGAACGTTTTACCGTTAAACTGTTGAACTACCCGGTGGTAAAAGTACAGTAATACGCGTTGTTGCATAGTAACACACAATATTGATTATTGATGCTTACGTGAGAAGTCACTCAGTTATACTCAATTATTGCTACAATAATTGCTGCATCATATCTCTCATATTATTGATTCAATTATTGTTACAGTATCATCTGCATAATATTTATTATTATTAAATCAATAATTGAGACGACAAAGTTATTCATGTTATTATTTGCAATATTGACAATGTCTAGAAGTTCTGTCAAGAAGAGGTTTGGTCACCTAATTGCGCGCCAATAAGGAGAAATCCTTATCGAAAAGCCCCCTCTTTCCTAGGAACGACCTGGTTGTTAAATATTGTGAGTTATAATATTAATGATAAATAAGTTCGTGTTGATTAAAGATGAAATTGATAGTTCCATTGTGTTAGGATTATTAGTGTTAGTGGAAATCGACATTTATTTCGATAATAATTGATGTCTGGAGGTTATATTGACCAATCGGGTTATTAATCAAATAAATGAGCAATTAATTGCTATTATTTCACATGCTTATAACTATTTGTTCACATGTGTGTACTATTGATTCACATTCATGTACTATTAGGGGAGGTGGTGCAAGATTGCTAATACTTGTATGACTAAATTAAAAATAGAGGTATAGATGAATGTACTATACTGTAATTAGTTTTTTCACATGATTATACTATTAAGTCACATGAATGAACTATTAATTCACATTATTTACTATTAGGGAGGTGGTGCAAGTTTGATAATAATTGCAGGACTAAATTAAAAATAAAAAAAAGAGGAAGGTATTATACTGTAATATTTCGAGCCCCAAAACGTGTAATTATCGAAACTATATTTTTCTATAAATAGAAGCTCATTCTTCTTTCATTCTCACCAATTCATTAAGTCTCACATGAGCAATTATTATAGAGAGAAATTATAGAGAAAAAGAAGAAGAGAAGTCTGCTACCTCACTATTCCAGTATCCAGTTTCTTCTTAAAAGTAGTATGAACACCAGCCAATCATGTTTGATGATAAAGCATGTAAACAATCTTATTCATTTATTAATAAAAAGTATTAATTTATTAAATGCTTTTAATTAACTACATGATGTTATTTTATAATATGTGATAAACCCATAGTTTTAAACAATGCTTTTAGAATAATGATGATGATCATTCTAGTGAGATCTAAATTCTTAGAAAGCTTAAAACTAAAATAGTTCCCAATTATTGGATTACTAAATTGGGGATTAGTGAATCCGGATAGATTGGTACATACGTTGCTTGCTCATTGGATGAGGATGTTTGATCTCATGATTATTTGTGTGGAGACACAAAAGTAAGTATGTAGGTGCTTATTAGAGAATAAGTTCAGTGAACGTGGCTCGCTAAGGAATACCTAATAGAGTTTTACTTGTCTGTCAATAGAAATTCCTATAGTGATAGTAGTACAAGTGATCCTTGGACTTGAGATCATCATAGTATCTTGTGTATAATAAATTATACTTTGACTTATTCCTTAAGACCCTTCGGGTATATAAAAGGGTATGCTTGGGTATAATAAGTTGTACATTGAGATAATATATGATCAATAAAGAATCTACCGCTTCTAGTAAAAGAAGAGAAATGTCCTATGTGATTCGATAAATGACAACCCAGTAGTCCTTGGCCAAGGCAGAATAAAATTAGAAAGGATTTTCTAATTTGTATTATTTGGAGTTGTGCATTTAAGAGTCGAAAAACATATAATTAAATAAAATAAGACTTTATAGTAATTTCATGTTTTATATTTAATTGGGACATTGTATGGTGGAAGGATTGAATTGTATGGTAACTATTTACTCAAAGGTTCTTTTATGATTAATGTTGAAATCTATATTATCTGGAAAGTCGTTAATCGCTAGGGAGGCTTATCCCTATTGTAGAATAAATATTATTTATTTAAATAAATTAATAATTTAATTTATATATTTAAATAAGATTAGAATTGTTCTAATTGATTTATTCACAACCGGTTTAATATGGAGAACCAAAAGGGTCACACCATAAAAGAAAAAATAATTATTTAAGAAGTTAATGGCATAATCGTAATAATAAGTTAAGTGTATTTAATTTAATCTATGGTGATAGAATAAATTAAATAGCTTAATATTTATTATTTAATATATTAGAAATATTAAATATAAATTAATAAGAGGAGTCTTATTATTATTATTATTACTATTATTATTATTATTATTATTTAATTCCTAAAGGAGTTTAGAAATTAATTAATAAAAGTACTCTCATATAATCCTAATAAGATTAGGAGGTTAAATTAATGAAAAAATTTCAATTAATTATTCCTAATGAGATTGGGAGCATAATTAATTAAAAGAATTTAATTAATTAAAATAAAAAATCCAATTCCTTAATTGTTAAGGAGAGTTGCACACATCTATAAATAAGAGGAGTCTTATTATGGGTGGGAAAGTTGTTGACTTTTTCACAACAGACGTGATTCAAATCATTGGAGAGTACGCTCATTTTCTATGAGAGATAGAAAAAACTAGGGTTTTGTCAAATACCCATCTTCTTATATCTTTATTCTTTCTTGGTGGATCACCTCTAGAGGCCAAACACTTGGGTGGCTAACGTTGATCAAAAGAAGGAACCAAACACGGTGGATTCAAGTTGAACGCGAAAAGGATTGGAGGTGAACTTGTACCTGAGGAAGCTCGAATCTTCAAGGGTATGATTCTTGTTCTTCATATCTTTTCGTTTAATTAATAATTGTGCATAAAGAATGATCCGGGTATATAGTTTGTAAAATTTTAAACTCTGATTTTTACACGTTTCCGTTTATTTTGTGCAATTTGATTGCGTTCATAAATATTACAAACCTAACAGTGATATCAGAGCCAAAACTTTATTCGAATTATTAATTATTTTAATTTGATATGTATAATGATGTGTTTAGAACAATTTAATTGAGCATAATTTTGTTGTATAAAATTTATTTTTTAAAAAAATAAAAATAAAATTCGTGAATCCCGTTTTTTTTTCTTTCCAATTCACTGCACCACTGTTCAAGGTAACCCTTTACCTTAAAATGAATTTTCTGTCGTCTTGGTTTGTCTGAAAACTTGAGCCTGTTATACCCTTTAGTTTTAATTCTGACTCACCATGATATATATATATATATATATATATATATATATATATATATATATATATATATATTGAATGTTTATTATTCATGAGATGAATATTATTTATTGATGCATATGGTGATGTGTATGATAATAAATGGGATTGATTATGGACTATTGACCAATGTGATTGGATTTTATTTTAGTTAGATGCATGAATGTATGTGTTTTATTAAATAGGGTCTGCGTACTTCGTCTTCTCTAAAAAATTTTTCTTAATGTAAATTCTAACTCCCTCCTATGTACTTCCCCTTGACTGCTGATCAATGTTTCTATTTATTTTAAATAGTTTTGTAATAGGAATAGTTAGAATTAATTTTTAAGAATTGGAGATCAAGGAGCAAGGAGTGCTTGAAGACCCGTTTGTAATGGAGCCCATGTTTAAATGTAATAGTTATATTTAAATATTAATTTTTGCACCCCTAGGGTTTGACCTTTTGGTTCATTTGGTGGCTCTAGTCAACCAAACTAGAATAAAAGTCCATAATCAATCTGGGTAGAATATAGTATTCTATATGTGCATGCTTATACTATATATATTATATATTATGCTAACATGCTTCACATGTTAATTAATATGTCGCGTATTTAATATATATATGTGCTTGCGCGCTAAACAAGATGAGACAAATTAATAACAAACCCATCAAATATTTTATAATAAGTTGTAACGTTTAAAGATATTTGGAATATCGAACGTCGCCTTCTAGCATGATAGAAACAATAGAGTATTGAATATTTAATATAAGTTTGTTGTGCACACACAAGGCAAGTAATAAATATTCAAGATGTTATTTTTATTACATATGATGTTTATTAGGAATAGAACATTGCTGCTTTTGTTGTGCACACACAATGGCTGTAGTTTTCTCTTCACTTATATGGAAATGCTGGGTCTGACTTAACTTAAATTATTTTAGTTCGGATGTGCACACACTTGACCATTATGATTTAAGAGGCAAAATACAAGGAGTTTCATAGTTGATGTAATTGACAAGAGTTGTCTACCTATTTATTTATATATAGTTTGTTGTGCACACACAAGGCTATATACATTTAAAATGGGATCCTTATTTTTACTAGCATATTTTTAATTAAATATTGCCGAACTATATATATTAAGGGTAATATAGTTTGAAGAAAATAGTGGGAGATACCAATTTAAAACAAGACCTAAATTATTTTGGTAATTAATAAAAGAATGTATGCTAAAATGTTGTTAAGAATAAATTCATTTACAGAATTTTATAATGTCTAAATTAATATACTGCGAAGCATATTAGATGTTATTTAACCGAACCGTATTAAACGGATTGGTTAAGGAACTTGAGAATAGTTCTCATGGCTGAAAAGCTATCTTATGTCCTTAATACGTCTATCCCTGCAATGGTTGCAGATAATGCCTCTGAGGAAGAGATTGCTACTTTTAGAAAGTGGCAAGATGATGTACAGTTGGCTCAATGCATCATACTCGCAACCATGAGTAACGAGCTTCAGCGTCAGCATGAAACTATGGATGCTCTTACTATATTCCTGTATATCAAGTAGTTGATGGTGAGGAAAGTAGGACTGATAGATATCAGATATCTAAGGAGCTCTTTCGATCTAGAATGACCGATGACACTACATTACAGATAAAAGTCCTTAACATAATCAATTTGATTGATCAATTAGGACAACAGGTTTTATCATAGATGGAGAGTTGAGCCAAGATTTGATCTTGCATTTACTCCCGGACTACTCTCACAATTGTTGAGAATTTTTCATATGAACAAGCTAGATATCAGCTTCGCTGATTTGCTTAACATGTTTAAAAATGTTGAGTCACTTTCCAACCAAGAAAGACCATGTCTTACTGGTAGGGGCCAAAGGATCTTCTGAAAAGAAGAACGATTCTAAGAAGGTAAATAGAAAAGGCAAAAACAAAAGATAATAAGAACAAAACTGATACGGATAGCAAAGGAGTTTGCTTCCACTGTAATAAGCCTGGACACTGGAAAGAAAATGCAAGAAGCATTTTGCAGAGGTTAACCAAAAGAAGCTTAGTGAAGTTTCGGTTACAATTACAATTTTATTAATGATTTAAAATAAATTTTTTCTTTAAGTCAAGGTTCTACTTGGGTATTGGATACCGGCTTTGGTTATCATAAATATAGATTTATGAAGGAACCAAGAAGAAGTAGACAGCTAAACAAAGATAAGTAATCTTATATGTGGGAATGAAGCAAATGTTGTTACATTAGCCATAGAAACTTATAGTTTAGCAATGCCTACGGGCAAATCTATCAAGTCAATAAGTTGTTATTGTATTCCAGTTCTTGTTAGAAATATTATTTCCATTTTGTTGTTGGACAATAAAATCTTTGGTATTATATTTAAGAATAATTGTTGTTCTATTTATAATAATAATATTTTGTATAGAACTGGAATATTACTTAATGGATTTTATATACTTGACTTACGTGAAAAATTATTTTACAAATTGAACAAACTAGTATAAGAAAAAGGATATGATCATTCAAAAAGTTGAATGTGTGTATTTATTGAAATAAAAGTGTGAATTATTTGAAAGGTTCAAAGAATTCAGAAGTGAAACAAATTGGGAAATTATTAAGATTCTTTGATTAGATCAAGGAATAAATACTTGTGCAATGAGTTTCTAGATCATTTCAAATGGTTTTCTCATAATGGACGCCTCCTGATACGCAGTAATTGATTGATGTATCTGAAAGGAAAATTCGTACCTTGTTAGACATGGTGCGGTCCATAATGATTTTACCGATATTCCAGTATCCCTCTAAGATCATGTCCTAGAAATGGCTGCATATGTATGAAAAGGTAACCTCAAAATTCAGCCACAAGACTCTATAAGAGTTATGGACAAGGAAGAGTCCTAATCTTAAGTATATTAAGATAAGGGGTTGTCCAACTTATGTGAAAAGGTTTCAAAGGATAAAGTTGAGACAAGATTTGACAAGTGTAGATTTGTGGGACATCCTAAACTAAGTTTATTGTATATGTTCTATAATCCTACTTACCAAAAGGTGTTTGTTGCGAAACGCATTGCCTTCTAAGATAAATGTGTTTATCATTGAAGGGGCTAGTGGTAGGATAATAGAATCTTGAAGAGTTCAAGAACCACAAAACATTATAAGTCAAATAAGAGAAACTTGTAGATAGACTTATTGTACCACAACTGAATCATAAATCTGGAATAATACTGAAGATACCTAGGAGGTATGGATTCATCATGGATGTTGATAATGAGGTACGTATCATAGAAGATGATGATCCAATTATATACGATGAGGTAAGAGTTGAAGACACTCAGAGAAATGATTGAAGCAAGCTTCTCAAATATGGAACATTCATTTTGATGAGACAATCAAAAGAGTTTGATTTTATTAAAAATAAGAATGAACCTAGTGTGTACAAAAGGGTCAGTGGGAGCATCGTGACATTCCTAGTATTATATGTTGATATAATACGGATAAGGAATGACATGCCAATGCTAGAATCAGTAAAAATAAAGTTGTCGAAACATTCCTCCATAATGATTTTGAAAGAGTATCTTAATTGGGGATACAAATTTATATAGATAGATTAAAGAGGATATGCTCGAATTAACCCAAGGAACGTATATTCATTTGATGCTAAAGTCGTTTAGCATGGCAAACTCCAAGAAATGTCTCATGTTGATGAGCCATGAAGTGTATCTCTCTTAATAGTCCCCATAGACTCCTGAAAAGAGAGATCGCATGAGTGACAATCATGTATGCAATGAAATATACGAGACCTGATGATGATCGGTCATATTCTGGAGAAGATCACTGTGCAGTGAATTGGAAAGGTTTCAAACAACAAAGAGTTGTTGGTTTAGTGATAAAGACAAAGTATATAGCTATAAATGAAGCTGCAAGTTGATTGTTTGGATGAAAAGTTTATTATAGAATTAGGAATAGTTCCTAAGTCTCATCTTGGGTCTAAACATGTGTTGTGACACTTTCATTTGATTATAGGAATCATTGAAAGATGGAAAATCACTATAGAGATAGTGGACTCTCAAGAACAATATTACATATCCATTAACTAAAGCTTATCCAACAACAGGATAATCGTCACTTAAAGAACAAGGGTATGAGATACTATGACGATTGGCTTTAGTGCAAGTGGGAGATTGAAAGTAGTATGCACGCAAGCCAATTATGTTTGATGATAAAGTATATACTTTGTAAACAATCTTATTCATTTATTAATAAAAAGTATTAATTTATTAAAGGCTTTTAATTATTTACATGATGCTGTTTTATAATATGTGATAAACCCATAGTTTTAAGCAATGCTTTTAGAATAATGATGATGATCATTCTAATGAGAGCTAAATTCTTAGAAAACTTAAAACTAAAATAGTTCCCAATCGTTGGATTACTAAATTGGGGATTAGTGAATCCTGATAGATTGGTACATACGTTGCTTGCTCATTGGATGAGGATGATTGATCTAATGATTATTTGTGTGGAGACACTAAAGCAAGTATGTAAGTGCTTATTAGAGAATAAGTTCACCGAACGTGGCTCGCTAAGGAATACCTAATGGAGTTTTACTTGCCTGTCAATAAGAAGTCCTATAGTGATAGTAGTACAAGTGATCATTGGACTTGAGATCATCATAGTATCTTGTGTATAATAAATTATACTTTGACTTATTCCTTAAGACCCTTAGGGTATATCAAAGGGTATGCTTAGGTATAATAAGTTGTACATAGAGATAATGTATGATCAATAAAGAATCTACCGCTTCTAGTAAAAAAAGAGAAATATCCTATGTGATTCGATAAATGACAACCTAGTAGTCTTTGACCAAGACAGAATGAAATTAGAAAGGAGTTTCTAATTTGTATTATTTGGAGTTGTGCATTTAAGAGTCGAAATACATATAATTAAATAAAATAAGACTTGACAGTAATTCCATATTTTATATTTAATTGAGACATTGTATGGTAGAAGAATTGAATTGTACGGTAACAATTTACTCAAAGGTTCTTTTATGATTAATGTTAAAATCTATATTATCTGAAAAGTCGTTAATCGCTAGGGAGGCTTATCTCTATTGTAGAATAAATATTATTTATTTAAATAAATTAATAATTTAATTTATTTATTTAAATAAGATTAGAATTGTTCTAATTGATTTATTTACAACCGGTTTAATATGGAGAACCTAAAGGGTCACACCATAAAAGGAAGAATAATTATTTAAGAAGTTAATGACATAATCGTAATAATAAGTTAAGTGTATTTAATTTAATCTATGGTGATAGAATAAATTAAATAACTTAATATTTATTATTTAATATTTTGGAAATATTAAATATAAATTAATAAGAGGAGTCTTATTATTATTATTACTATTATTATTATTATTATTTAATTTCTAAAGGAGTTTGAGAATTAATTAATAAAAGTACTCTCATATAATCCTAATAAGATTAGGAGGTTAAATTAATGAAAAGATTTCAATTAATTATTCCTAATGAGATTGGGAGCATAATTAATTAAAAAAATTTAATTAATTAAAATAAATAATCCAATTCCTTAATTGTTAAGGAGAGTTGCTCACATCTATAAATAAGAGGAGTCTTATTATGGGTGGGAAGGTTGTTGACTTTTTTGCAACAGACGTGATTCCAATTGTTGGAGAGTACGCTCCTTTTCTATGAGAGATAGAAAAAATTAGGGTTTTGCCAAACACTCATCTTCTTGAATCTTTATTCTTTCTTGGTGGATCACCTCTAGAGGCCATACACTTGGGTGGCTAACGTTGATCAAAGGAAGGAACCAAACCCGATGGATTCAAGTTGAACGCGAAAAGGATTGGAGGTGAACTTGTACTTGAGGAAGCTCGAATCTTCAAGGGTATGATTCTTGTTCTTCATATCTTTTCGTTTAATTAATAATTGTGCATAAAGAATGATCCGGGTATATGGTTTGTAAAATTTTAAACTCTGATTTTTACACGTTTCTGCTTATTTTGTGCAATTTGATTGCATTCATGAATATTACAAACCTAACACTTCTAAGGTAAGGGGTATTATTTCTTTCGTATTTATGAAGAGAGTTATTTTCTTTCAATACTTGTAAGGGTTGTTAGTCCATTCTTTATCATTCTGTTGGAATAACCTGTCTGTGCAGTCTATTGCATGCTTGGTGAATTATTTTGTTATTCCATTCTTTATTATTCTGTTGAAATAACCTGTCTGTACAGTCTATCGCATGTCTGGTGAATTCTTTTGTTATTCCATTTTTTATTATTCTGTTGGAATAACATGTCTATGTGTACTACCGCATGCATGGTGAATGATCCTTTGTATTCATTCCTTATTAAATTATGGAAATGATCTGTCTATGTGGATTACCGCATGGCGGGCAAAAATCCATTTGCAGTTTCATATATTCTATTATACTCAGTTGGTTAAAGTTTTGGCTTTTATACTCCATGAAATTAGTAGAATATCCTGGATATTTGCGCTTCATCCAGTATCTTTTCATGGAAATATTCTTCTGAGTATTCTTGAATTTTACTCCACAAAACATTATCATGTTGACAATTTGGACGTTATTGATTTCTGGATAAATTAAATTATAAATCTTTAAAAATTTATCCTTGAACTTGTTTTATTGAATTCTTATATCATTGTCATCATCCTCATGTTTATAATATATTGAAAGTTATCTGTGGCCTGTAGTGCATAGATGGACTTGGTATGATTATGACCAGGGATTATTCGGTATAATCATGACCGTAATGTTACAAATGATGTGGTAAAAGTCCTCATTGGCCGTAGTGCATTGATGGACGGTTGTTGGCATGATCATGACCATTGATGAATACACGAATATCCTTGACCCGTAGTGCATGGATAATTTGTGGTCGTGATACTAATGAATATCCTTGGCCGTAGTGCAGGGATGATGTGGTTTATTTATTAAGCTGAGTCTCAGCGATAAAAGTGATGAAAAACCTTTTAAATCATATAAGATAGTAGATTTTATTCTCTACTTGACTCTTCTAATGGATTACTTGTTCCGCTGCAGTTAAACTTGATGTTTGTTATATTTTATTAGTTTAACACTGTTGAAGGCTAACGATAAATTATTCTGCATTATCTTAGTCATAATATTTCTTATTGGGCTAGTTGAGCTCACCCTTTCTTTCACTGTTCTCTTAAGGAAATGACAAAATAGCTGGAACGAGTCGGGAAACGGATTGACGGTCCAGATGGTTGTTTTAGTAGTCCTCACTATTCTATAAAATAGTGTGACAATAAATGTAATGAGAACTCCATTGAGTGTGGATATTGTCTAGATGACAATATTCTTATTAAAACTCTTAGATTATGTTTTGTCGTATTTTACACGACTGTTGTATAATTAAGTTGTATTTGAATTTTGTACCATGTATTTGGCGACTTAAGACGGGTGATGTATACCTATTTTGGGGGCGTCACAGTTGGTATCAAAGCTTAGGAATATGATCCCTGGCTAAGATGTGAGACTAGAATTAGGAGGGGAGAACATGAGACCGTTGAGTCTCCACAGATCAATAATCAGGATAATGTGCATCAGGAAGGCGACAATCCTTATGCAAACAACAACACTGACCAAATGATGAACGATGGAATGTTCAGAGGCTTTATGCAATTCATGCAACATCAGGCGAGAGCGGCTCCTGTCCAAAATATAGGTGAAAACACTAGAAACTCAAGGACGGTCACCGCTAAATAGTTCAACGAGCTGGGACCACCGGAGTTTATTGGAGAGCCAAAACCACTTAAGGCGGAAGCATGGATAAAGCAGATTACCAAGATATTTGATGTCTTGGTATGCTCCAAGGAACAAAAGGTTCCCTTTGCCACCTTTATGTTGCGAGGAGAGGCATATTACTAGTGGAAATCGGTAAAGCGTACCCAACATGCCGCACTGAAGATGTCTTGGGAGAAGTTCCAAGAACTATTCAACGACAAGTACTTTCTCGAAAGTATTCGTCACATAAAAGAGGTAGAGTTCATCAAGTTAGAGCAGAACAATATGACCATGTCGCAGTACGAAGCTAAGTTTGCCGAGTTGTCCCGGTTTGCGTCTCACTTAGTTGATAATGAGGAGAGAATGACGCGAATTTTTCTAAGAGGTTTGAAACCCGAGATACGTCAATACCTTATCTCTCATAAACTGTGTTTGTATTCAGATGTTGTGAATAGGGCTCAGTTATTGGAGCTCGATAACGAGTTAACCTAACCAAGAGCAAGCAGCCGACAAAATGATAATACCAGTGGTAACAGTCATCGAAGCGGTGACAATAAACGTGGAGGGAATCAACATGCCAGAAATGGTAACCACTTTGGTGGTAATCATGGCCAAGACAATAAGAGTGGACATTTCAAGAAGAGGAGATTCAACAATGATGGAAAGATGTCAGCACCAACACCCGTTGTTAAGGAAGAAGAACGACCACCTATCATATGCTTCAAATGCGGAGGGGAGGGACACATCAGTCCAAACTGTGCGCAGCAGTCCAAAACGTATTACAATTGTGGAAGAGAAGGTCACCTAGCTAGATTTTGTCATACTGGGAAGCCATGTCCAGTTGGAACAGTGACACCAAATGCTGTCCCAGACAAGTCAAAACCAGTAGTTTAAGGGAGAGCGTTTGTCGTGACCTCTCAGAAAGCAAGGAACCCAAACGAGGTAATCATGGGTAAGCTTATCATAAACTCTAGCGAAGTATATACCTTATTTGATACCGGTTCTACCCATTCTTTTATTTCTCCTACTTACGCTCAACGTTTAAATTTGACTCCGGAGAAATTAGACTTTGACTTATCTGTTGAAACTCCGTTGGGAGAAACCTTCATTACATCCACTGTTTATAAGTCTTATTTGATTCAAATCGATAACCGCACGTTACCTGTCGATCTTATCTCCTTAAAAATACTTGCATTTGACGTGATTCTAGGGATTGATTGGTTAACTACTCATCATGCTAAAATTGATTGTTTTCGTAAGGTTGTTAGCTTTCATATTCCAAATCAACCTATTATGCGAATTCAAGTGACCAAACCATTAAAATTAATCACGGTCATCTCAAGCCATAAAGCTATTCGTTTATTGAAAAACGGATGTCAAGCTTTCTTAGCTCATGTCACAGATTTAAACAAAATACGTCAGATTTGAATGATATTTCTATTGTTAATAAATTTCCTGACGTATTCCCCGAAGAACTTCCTGGCCTACCCCCAGAGCGTGAAATCGTGTTTGGTATCGACCTTGAACCCGGTACAAAACCTATTTCCAAAGCCCCATATCGAATGGCTCCTATTGAACTTCAGGAGTTAAAAACCCAACTACAGGAATTGTTAGACATCGATTTCATTCATCGTAGTACGTCTCCTTGAGGTGCTCCTGTTCTATTCGTGAAGAAGAAAGATGAAAGTATGCGACTTTGTATTGATTATCGGGAGTTGAATCATGTCACCATCAAAAATAGGTACCCGTTGCCTCGCATTGATGACCTATTTGACCAGTTGCAAGGAGCCAAATTCTTTTCAAAGATTGATCTTCGTTCCAGATATCATAAGTTAAAGATTAGAACCGATGACATTCCAAAGACGGCTTTCAGAACTCGGTACGGGCATTACGAATTCCTAGTCATGTCTTTTGGATTAACTAATGCTCCTCCTGCCTTCATGGATATGATGAACTGAGTATTCAAGAAATATTTGGATCACTTTGTGGTCGTCTTTATTGATGACATCCTCATATTTTCCAAAAGCCGTGAAGATCATGAGCAACACTTGAGGCTGATACTCCAGAAGCTTCGTGAAAATAAGCTTTATGCCAAGTTAAAGAAATGCGAGTTCTGGCTTGAGGAAGTAGCATTCCTTGGGCACGTAGTATCAAATCATGGAATATCTATTGACCCGACAAAGATTGAAGCTATTCAAAGCTGGGAGCAACCTAAATCAGTAATTAAAGTACGTAGCTTTCTCGGCTTAGCTAGTTATTATTGGAGATTCGTAGAAGGGTTTTCTCGAATCGCTACTCCATTAACTTAGCTGACTCAGAAAGATACAAAGTTCGGTTGGAGCGAAGAATGTGAGAAGAGTTTTCGAGAACTCAAGAGGAGGCTTATTTCAACACCTGTTCTGACAATACTATCTGGCTCGGAGGGATTTGTCATCTATAGTGATGCTTCAGGCAAAGGGTTAGGATGTGTTCTCATGCAACATAGAAAAGTCATAGCCTATGCCTCGCGACAACTCAAAGAATATGAGAGAAATTATCCTACTCAAGATCTAGAGTTGGTAGCTGTCGTTTTTGCACTTAAGATTTGGAGGCATTACTTGTATGGAGAGAAGGTGGAGATCTATACTGATCATAAAAGCCTCAAATATTTCTTCACTCAAAAGGAACTCAATATGCGGCAACGACGATGGCTTGAGCTATTGAAAGATTATGATCATACCATTCAATAGTATCCTGGAAAAGCGAACGTAGTAGCTGACGCATTAAGTAGAAGATCATATGCGGGTACGAGTGCGATATTGTCAACACAAAGGCCCATTTTGTATGACTTACAAAGGATGAAGATAGAGTTAAAGACTCCAGGGACCCATGTGATGATGGCGAATATACGAGTAGAACCGACTTTAATCGATAAAGTTAAAGCTGCTCAAGCTACAGACATGGAGCTGATGCGTATGAGGAAGAAAGTACAAGAAAGTGCTACGTCGGAAGCAAGAATCAATGAAGAAGGAATACTTCGAGTCAACTCCAGACTTTGTGTTCCTAATGACCCTGATTTAAAGTATAAAATCATGATGGATGCGCACAACACACCGTTTGTAATCCATCCTAGGAGTACCAAAATGTATCGTGATCTTTGACATATATTTTGGGTAGCAATATGAAGAGAGATATCGCAGAGTTTATCTCAAGGTGACTAACTTGTCAACGAGTCAAGGCGGAGCATTAAGTGCCAAAAGGTCCATTGCAACCACTTGAAATTCCAGAATGGAAGTGGGAGCACATTACCATGGATTTCGTTACCGGTCTTCCTAAAGTTTCTCAATGCATATATGCGATTTGGGTCATTGTTGATAGATTGACCAAGTCTACTCATTTCTTACCAATACGAGAAACTTATACACTTTGAATGTCTTGCTAGTATGTACATAAACAAGATTGTAAGATTGCATGGTATGCTAGTATCCATAGTTTCTGATCGAGACCCAAGATTCACTTCAAGATTTTGGGTTAGTTTGCAAAAAACTATGGGCACTGGTTTACGATTTAGTTCGGCATATCATCCTCAAATGGACGGGCAGTCGGAGAGGACTATTCAAACTCTTGAAGATCTATTAAGACTTTGTGTCCTTGACTTCAAGGGAAGTTGGGACAAGTTCTTATCATTGGTGGAGTTTTCCTACAACAATAGTTATCAAGCAAGTATTGACATGGCTCCATTTGAGGCATTGTATGGAAGAAAGTGTCGTTCTCCAGTATGCTGGAATGAGGTGGGTGAAGCAACATTGTTGGGACCGGAGTTGGTACGTATGACTACGGAAAAGATTCAAACGATCCGACAACGTATAAAAACCTCACAAGATCGACAAAAGAGTTATGCTGATCTTCATCGAAAGGACGTGGAATTCAATATTGGAGATCATGTGTTGTTACGTGTTGCTCCATGGAAAGGAGTTACGTGATTTGGAAAGAGAGGAAAGCTTAATCCTCAATTCATTGGCCCATTTTTAATCCTTGATCGAGTAGGAACTGTGGCCTATAGACTCGCCTTACCGCCAAGTATGTCTCATGTTCATAATATTTTTCACATATCTATGTTACGTAAATATGTGAAAGACCCGAACTACATTATTGAATTAGAACCGGACGAGATAGCAGAAGATTTAATGTATGAAGAGGTACCTGTTAAAATCTTGGATAAGAAGGATCATATTCTACGCTCCAAGGTTATACCTCAAGTCAAAGTTTTGTAGAGAAACGACGATGTTGAGGAAATGACCTGGGAGTTAGAATCTGAAATGAAGTCAAGGTATCCTCAACTCTTCGACATACCAGGTATGCACCCTAATTTCGAGGACTAAATTTTATAAGGGGAGGTTGTAAGACCCCAACTTTTATGAATAAAGATTAATTTTTCTCGAAATATAATTTTGAATATTATGATGTGGATTTGATATAATGTTATAGTTGTGGGTATTATTTACAAATTTTGCAAAGTAAGCAAGTGGTTATATAATATTCGATTGGTCGAGAAATATTTGTTTTAACAGGGAATATTCGTACGACTGCACAATCATTGGTGGACCCCACAATGGAAATATTGTCGTAGTTAGAAAATGACAGAATTATCTTTTTATAAAAATAACGGCGAAAGTTTTACAGTTAAACTGTTGAACTACCCGGTGGTAAAAGTACAGTAATATGCGTGGTTGCATAGTAGCACACATTATTGATTATTGATGCTTACGTGAGAAGTCACTCAGTTATACTCAATTATTGCTACAGTAATTGCTGCATCATATCTCTCATATTATTGATTCAATTATTGTCACAGTATCATCTGCATAATATTTATTATTATTAAATCAATAACTGAGACGCCAAAGTTATTTATGTTATTATTTGCAATATTGACAATGTCTAGAAGTTCTGTCAAGAAGAGGTTTGGTCACCTAATTTCGCGCCAATAAGGAGAAATCCTTATCGGAAAGCCCCCTCTTTCCTGGGAACGACCTGGTTGTTAAATATTGTGAGTTATAATATTAATGATGAATAAGTTCGTGTTGATTAAAGATAAAATTGATAGTTCCATTGTGTTGGGATTATTAGTGTTAGTGGAAATCGACATTTATTTCGATAATAATTGATGTCTGGAGGTTATATTGACCAATCGGGTTATTAATCGGATAAATGAGCAATTAATTACTATTATTTCACATGATTATAACTATTTGTTCACATGTGTGTACTATTGATTTACATTCATGTACTATTAGGGGAGGTAGTGCAAAATTGATAATACTTGCATGACTAAATTAAAAATAGAGGTATAGATGAAGGTACTATACCGTAATTAGTTTTTTCACATGATTATACTTTTAAGTCACATGAATGAACTATTAATTCATATTATTTACTATTAGGGAAGGTGGTGCAAGTTTGATAATACTTGCAGGACTAAATTAAAAATAAAAAATAGAAGAAGGTATTATACTATAATATTTCGAGCCCCAAAACGTGCAATTATCGAAATTATATTTTCCTATAAATAGAAGCTCATTCTTCTTTCATTCTCACCAATTCACTAAGTCTCACAAGAGCAATTATTATAGTGAGAAATTAAAGAGAAAAAGAAGAAGAGAAGTCTGCTACCTCACTATTCTAGTATCCAGTTTCTTCTAAGGTAAATGGTATTATTTCTTTCGTATTCATGAAGAGAGTTATTTTCTTTCAATACTCGTAAGGGTTGTTATACCATTCTTTATTATTCTGTTGGAATAACCTGTCTGTGCGGTCTATCGCATGCCTGGTGAATTATTTTATTATTCCATTTTTTATTATTCTGTTGGAATAACCTGTCTGTGCGGTCTATCGCATGCATGGTGAATTCTTTTGTTATTCCATTCTTTATTATTCTATTGGAATAACCTGTCTATGTGGACTACCGCATGCATGGTGAATGATCCTTTGTATTCAATCCTTATTAAATTATGGAAATGATCTGTCTACGTGGATTACCGCATGGCGGGCAAAAATCCATTTGCAGTTTAATATATTCTATTATACTCAGTTGGTTAAAGTTTTGGCTTCTATACTCCATAAAATTAGTAGAATATCCTGGATATTTGCGCTTCATCCAGTATCTTTTCATGAAAATATTCTTCTGAGCATTCTTGAATTTTACTCCACAAAACAGTATCATGTTGAAAATTTGGACGTTATTGATTTCTGGATAAATTAAATTATAAATCTTTAAAAATTTATCCTTGAACTTGTTTTATTGAATTTTTATATCATTGTCATCATCCTCATGTTTATAATATGTTGAAAGTCATCTGTGGCCTGTAGTGCATAGATGGACTTGGTATGATTATGACCAGGGATTATTCGGTATAATCATGACCGTAATGTTACAAATGATGTGATAAAAGTCTTCATTGGCCGTAGTGCATTGATGGACAGTTGTTGGCATGATCATGACCATTGATGAATACACGAATATCCTTGGCCTATAGTGCATGGATAATTTATGGTCGTGATACTAATGAATATCCTTGGCCGTAGTGCAGGGATGATGTGGTTTATTTATTAAGTTGAGTCTCAGCGATAAAAGTGATGAAAAACCTTTTAAATCATAGAAGATAGTAGATTTTATTCTCTACTTGACTCTTCTAATGGATTACTTGTTTCGATGCAGTTAAACTTTATGTTTGTTATATTTTATCAGTTTAACACTGTTGAAGGCTAACGATAAATTATTCTGCATTATCTTAGTCATAATATTTCTTACTGGGCTAGTTGAGCTCACCCTTTCTTCCACTGTTCTCTTCAGGAAATGAGAATATAGTTGGGACGAGTCGGGGAACGGATTGACGGTCCAGATGGTTGTTTTAGTAGTTCTCACTATTCTATAAAATAGTGTGACAATAAATGTAATGAGGACTCCATTGAGTGTGGATATTGTCTAGATGACAATATTCTTATTAAAACTCTTAGATTATGTTTTATCGTATTTTACACGACTGTTGTATAATTAAGTTGTATTTAAATTTTGTACCATGTATTTGGCGACTCAAGATGGGTGATGTATACCTATTTTAGGGGTGTCACACTTCACCCAATTTTAGCAACTCACTCTCTAGTTCATACTTATCAGACAATTTAGCAACTAGATTATTTAAGAGGAAAGCTTTAATTTATAGAGAATTTCTTGCCTAGACAATACCTTTGCCCATTGTTTTGACTTACCAGGATGAAGAAGAAGCTATTGGGTAAAGAAGAGTTGGTCACCCACTCCGTCTTCCTCCATTCCTTTCTTCATCATTTGCTATAGGTAGCCATTATCAATTCTCAGCAAAGAAGGAAATAGGCCACTGGCCTACACACGGCTGATTAAACTTTGAGACTAAGAAATTAGGACAAGCTATTTAGCTTACCGTATTAGCAACAAGGCCACTTAATATACCAAGGTTATTTCCTTTTTGGGATCCCTAAGTCGATTATAAGGACTTAACATTACTAAAAGAAATAAGGTTATGGGCACATATATACACAAATATATGTACCTACCCACATAAGTACATTCATACTTTAATTATACATTAATACATAATATCATGTACCTCATGTACATTGGTTTAATCCAATAATATTTTAATTGGACTAATTATAAAATAGTTGGATATTCTCAATCCATCATTTTCTATAAAATTTATCATCACAAATATACCCAATTATCATAATGATAATTAATATCAATAACTCACCTTTTATTTTAAAACTTCCCATATAATTAATATCAATAACTCACCTTTTATTTTAATACTTCCCATTAAATCTCCCTTTGATTTAACTTCACTAGTTAAGCCACACAAGACATAATTATGTGAACATAATAATTAATAGTCCACAAGCATATAATAATTTAATCTCACAAAATAATAGTATTCTTAACATTACATCTCTAACCAATAATTAAATGTATTGGTCCCCTTCTTTTATTAGACACTTATAACATATCTCAACTATCAAATCTCTTCATATATTATTACACTATGTAATATATTAAAATTCCTTTTTAATTTACATATTCATTCCATTTTCTTTATGTTAACACATATATTAATTCACCATTTTACTTGAGTGCATTACTCCTTTAATTTAATATACTATCACGTCACTACCACATAAGGCTTTAATACTCAAATTATATTATTTCATAATATAATTTTCAACTTAATTTAAGTTAACCAATTTGTATTCTTGTTTAGTTAATTTCCATAATTAACTCTCATCCATTCATGGACACTATAATTATCAAATATGATCCACATGATAACATATTAGCCACTAACATATAGTTCTTAAAGTTCAGATTACACAAACTCATCCTAAACCATCTGCAGACCGGCGCGACCACGCTGGTCTTAGGCTTGAGAGTGGCGTGGTCGCGCCACTTTAAGTTAGGACGCAGACATGTTATGCTTCGACAGAAACAGAACTTAACTCGCAAATCCTCAAACATGCTTCATACATGCTATATCATTATACTAACCAACATAAATCTCCAATGACTACCATCTTCAATAATTTAGAGATTAAACTTCAAGTTCAACTCTTCTTCCTTTAATCTATACATTTAACCAAATCCCAATATTAGTCAATAAATCTCTAAAAATATTTATCTAAAGATATATCGATCTTATTCTCTCGTCAACAACGTACATATGTACAAGTCCAAACCTAGCACACATTGAGTCTTTAATGGTATTCAATATAGTACACTGAGTGGTTTCCCACAAACAACCAACAAATTAGTTTCCGTCTCGTCTACACTATTTTCACAATGAGTGAGATCGATTACTAATTCTTATATACCTCCGCTCTCTGAAGGAATCGTTTAGCCCAGCTCCTATACATCCACCATTAAAGGGTACGGTCGCACTGCCTTAGACTTGATACTTACTAGTACATACACTCAAGAAATTGGTGATTATCAAAGATATTTAATGTCACCAACTATGATAAAATAATTCTATAAATTATTTAATGCCGATAGATAAGTCTTATCCATCTTCTTACTAATTCATCTCTACAATGTATAATAAATATATAATAACGATATATATTTATTAAACACAACATCACTTATTAAATAGCTCATATTACCCTATGTAATATAATACTTCATACCACGTAACACATATATATTCTTATTCGAACTCATCTCATGCTTTAAGAATTTTATTTACTAAATTCTTATTTTAATATTTTCTAAAAATTCGGGTTCTTACATCCTCTCCCCCTTATAAGGATTCCGTCCTCGGAATCACCGAAAGCTCCTCTACTCGGTGCTATTCTGAATATTACATATTCTTTTGAATAATTTTATTCATTCTCTTTTAAAAAGTTTTATTATAACTTGCTCACTTGCGTTCTACCATATTCTTCTTTCTAAGGAACACTCTACTTACCACTTTCATCACACAAAAGAATAAGAATCTTTCATGATTTTTCAATAATCGGGAAGTAGTATGAATAACTCAGATTCCAAATTATGCTGAGGGGTCACAAGACCGTGAACTAGTGCTTCAACACAATCATCCACACTACAAACCAGAGTGTTTATCTATCACAAAGACTAAAAACACCCTCCACACGTACACTAGGTGGCCAACCTAATGTACCACTACGTTGGGCCGCAATGTAGTGTTTTGTAATGACTACATGCGTTACGCTCGAAACCATTGTCCCCGGAAATATGCCCCCTTATAGGGTTGTTCACCTCAGCTTTTCAACATATGAATCCACACTAGAGCAATCTGGTTTGGCATAAATACTCAATAATGCTTGAACTCTACAAATATTTTTCAACAGCCGTCTAGCCGAATCAAATAGCTTAGACTTTAATCAACAATTCGGACATCAATCGAAATAATTTGGCCAACTTAATTGACCTTCTTCGTAAATTAAAAGAAAACCAAAATTCTTTTATAACATCATGATACCGTACTAGATTAGTTGTACGTTGAGAATTCAGCCATTATGTGACTTTGTCATACTACATCATACCAAAAATAGGTGACGATCTTTCAATCACAACCAACACTAGGTTCAACTGCATTGATGACTCCATCGTTTACCATACATCATATCAAATGATGCACATGGTTAGAAATACATTTTGAAAATTTTTAAATCATTTTTGTCTTAGCCGAAATAGACATAAGAATAAATATATTATTTTTAAACATAATTGGTCCCATCACAAGATCCAATATTTTTCAAGAAAACAAAAGTGCAAACATCAGCACGAAGTCAATAACTTTTGAAAATCTAGCAGAGCTAGAAGATCTAGAAAATCCATGTTTCTCCATCAACTTCAATCTTTACTATACCAAAATTTCTAACTTCATAACATATATATAACCGATACAGTTCATCAAACTTACCACACTTTGGATATTCAGGAACTTGTCATAATTATATGAGTTTAAAAACTTATCCTAGTCAGACCATAGGCGTCCATTCGCTGAGGGGTTCAACAACATTTCATATAATTATGAGTCACGAACGTACCATAAGTATGAGTTTTAAGAACTCACAACTTAACCTTATATTCTCTAACTATAACCTATCTATCTGTTATACACATGAGAAAATAATCACCTTCTCAACATGTATATAACAAATAGCGCGACACAGATAACTCAACTGCTGACATGGGTCCTCAATTAAAATCCCACCTAACTCTATTTTACACTTTACTTGTTTTTGCTCTATACGAATTCTTCGTATCTCATCACATACAACTCCTCATGAGTTCACATCGTACCATTTCACAGTACATTCTCTTATAGCATCAAGCTATACACACTTAGTCGTTACAGACTATTTATCACTTCATAGCTCATTCTGATCACGTCGTGATCATCAATTTATCTTAGGGTTCTTTCCCTATAGTCAACTAAACTCCACTCGAGTCCATTCTCATTATCTTCGTCATATAGACACCATCTTAATATTTTTATTACTGGAGTTAGGAAACTCCTGAATTATCATTCTCTTAGATACTTCAAGATTCTTCTTTGAATCTTCACTTATATATTTTAATATTTATCTTCTCTCTCTCTCTCTCAGGTTATAGCCTAAGGTACACTTACCTAAGTTTATTACCTACAACTTTGATACCAACCTGTGACGCCCCCAAATCCGAGTCCCTTCGAACCTCGAATCCGGTCCGCCACGATACTATTATCGTCAAACTATTTATATTTTTCATTCATAACTTAATGAATAAAACTTTACTTATTACAATTTAGAATATAAATTCATTCCATTTCCAGGATCTGCACAATGACCCCAAACTTTTATAAGTTTCTAATCCTGGTCATTTACTATTCCTGTATTACATCTCATTCGATATTATAAAAACGCGAAATAATTTAAACTTTCTCAATCTCTTGAATAAAATCTTTTATTGATTTCATAACTTTGAACCAATTACAATTCTTGAATCAACTATATAATATGGTTCAGTCTATTGGAATTACTGTATAAGATTTTACATCTTGATTTGATATCCTCTATGTATTAACTAATACATCCTTACAATACAACACATATTAAACATCGTAAGTATATATCAAGTACACTCCTAGAAACCATACATGGTTCAAGTAATAATCTAAATAGTATCCTTCATCGTGAAACTATCTACTTTGTCAACCAAGAAGCACAAAATCTTTACCGTGAGTCTTTAACCTGCAAAAGTGGTTATTTGCAAGGGTGAGCTCGACATCCCAACAATTCTAACAATTTTCATGCAGAACATAACATATAATAGCATATTCAGTTCATGCATTCATAATTAATTAATATTAACTACAAATGTTACTTCACCCATAACATGCATAGAAATTTACTTCACAATCATATCATCAAAGATCAACTTTCAACTTTTATACATATCTCACATGCATTTCATATATATACAACAACATTATCATAGCAAAATATAGCTCAACTAACAGTTATCGAATTCATATATCAAATAGGAACTGAAAGACTTGCCTGATTCGTAGTTTATGAACTATGACTTAACTGCTTAACGCTTATCTACACTTCGTGTATTCCAACACAGTTATATAATCATGGATTCATATCCATTAGTAATATATTTCATTCATTCCCAATGTGATAACAATGTTACATTGTTTCCTAACTAGGTTCGTAAAATCTACATTTCACTTTCTCATCATATTCTCGGAATAGCTAGGTACGTATAGATATACCTTAACCACTTGTACTTTACATCAACATTCATATATATATATATATATATATATATATATATATCACACACTTTGACTTGCTATGTGTTCGACATATTTAAAACTCATAAAGTAAGTTCAAACGTACATAAGTCTAACTTAGTTGTAAACTTTATACATACATCATCATATATCCTTCATACTCATAGTACAAATCAGATTATAAGTCACCATAAAGTCAAATCAACATAGTCCCTAATCATTACTTTACAGTCTACAAATACCTTTTGGACTTATCATTTGAAAGCCTATAATCACCTCTTTAAACATTCAATCCTATCACCTAGCATGCTTCTAAACACATTAGATTTGTATTGGTCATATAATACATGTTAGAGTAATAATACAAGCATGCAAACACCTTCAAACCATTCATAGAAAACAGATCTTACTGCAAGCTGGCGCGACCACGCTTGGTTTGTACTGAGGAGTGGCGCGACCACGCGACTTCTGGTGCAAACCAAGACTGCTATATAGAAGCTAGGCCAGACTTGCACATCCGATCACAATTTGGATAACACTTGCATAATCATACATGACATGATATTTATGAATAGGTTTGGTCTCCCTTATAACTTGTTCATTACAGGATTTGTCAAGTCTCACAAAGTCAAGACTCCGCATGTTGATTAAACAAATTCCTTCATGTTTAGTCGTTATATTCATTCGGTGAGACAAATAAGTCCCGATTTCAGAAATACGTGCAAGGTTTGTCATCAACAAATCGATTTTCCCCAATCTCTTAAGTTCCTTTACGAACACATATATAAACCAAGCTATGCAACCTATTATATGTAATATATATATATTGGGATCACCTTCCTTACCCATTTATGCACACAACTAGGCCACATTCACATGTTTACAAAGTCAGAACTTAAAATACACAAAGTTCGTCAGATTTCATTTTTAAAACTTCATGTTTTCTTTTAAAAACTCATGCTAAACCCAATTAATATACAAGGTAACTTCGAATCATACCTTATACTCATTTGTACATTTAACTAAGCCATATATGCATGCTCACATGTATACTACTTATTCACACCAAGGTTGAATAGTTTAACACTTGAAAACTTATAATAAACCATGCTTGAAAAGTCTAAATCATGCTTAGCTAGACAGTGATCATATCCATCATGTCTAGAAGCATAAAATACCCTAGCATACATGCTTGAAAGGTCAAAACTTAGAGGACATAAGGTTTATCATGGTTTGCTTTTCAAGACTTCAAAGTTTCTATTTTAAAATCATTATAAACCAAGCCAATGCAACTCATCCTTGCAAAGCAACTTAAAATCACATGTTAGGTCCCTTTACATACTTGTTTAAGTCAAACTAACATGTTCACAAGATCAGAATACAAGTAAGTTTATTTCCAACAAGGTTTGTCTTTCCAAACATATAAGTTTCCTTTAAAACTCAAACTAATCCAAGTTATAGTGGTCTACTATAACTAAAGTAACTCTAATCCATGTATTGGGCTTATTCATGTGTATTTCCAAACCAACCTAGCATGCTCAGAAATCAGATTATAGCAGAAGTTGGAGTTTAAGACAGACACACGGCGCGGCCACGCTGGGTTTGTAGTGGGAAATGGCGCGGCCGCGCCACTTCAGCACGAACCCAGACTTGGCCTCTACTTCTGCAGATTCCAGCCCAAACAACCATTATACTTTCTTTTAGCATTCTCAGAACCATTGCATTGACTCCATATATTCATACAAACTTTGCTAACACCATGACATTCCTTTCCAAAACAATTAACAATTAATTTAATGAGAATTCTAAGAATTTATCAAACTTGAAATCAATAATATACATAAGGACATTACCTTCTTTGAAGCTAAAATGATACTCGTTGATCTTAACTTCATATTCTTCACCCAATTTCAGCAACTCACTCTCTAGTTCATACTTATCAGACAATTTAGCAACTAGATTATTTAAGAGGAAAGCTTCAATTTATAAAGAATTTCTTGCCTAGAAAATACCTTTGCCCATTGTTTTGATTTACCAGGAAGAAGAAGAAGCTATTGGATAAAGAAGAGTTGGTCACCCACTCCTTCCTCCATTCCTCTCTTCATCATTTGCTATAGGTAGCCATTATTTATTCTCAGCAAAGAAGGAAATAGGCCACTGGCCTACACACGGCTGATTAAACTTTGAGAATAAGAAACTGGGACAAGCTATTTAGCTTACCATATTAGCAATAAGGCCACTTAATATACCAAGGTTTTTTTCTTTTTGGACTCCCTAAGTCGATTATAAGGACTTAACATTACTAAAAGAAATAAGGTTATGGGCATATATATACATAAATTTATGTACCTACCCATATAAGTACATTCATACTTTAATTATACATTAATACATAATATCATGTACCTCATGTATATTGGTTTAATCCAATAATATTTTAATTGGGCTAATTGTAAAATAGTTGGATATTCTCAATCCATCATTTTCTATAAAATTTATCATCACAAATATACCCAATTATCATAATGATAATTAATATCAATAACTCACCTTTTATTTTAATACTTCCCATTAAATCTCCATTTGATTTAACTTCACTAGTTAAGCCACACAAGACATAATTATGTGAACATAATAATTAATAGTCCACAAGCATATAATAATTTAATCTCACAAAATAATAGTATTCTTAACATTACATCTCTAACCAATAATTAAATGTATTGGTCCCCTTCTTTTATTAGACACTTATAACATATCTCAACTATCAAATCTCTTCATATATTATTACACTATGTAATATATTAAAATTCCTTTTTAATTTACATATTCATTCCATTTTCTTTATGTTAACACATATATTAATTCACCATTTTACTTGAGTGCATTACTCCTTTAATTTAATATACTATCACGTCACTACCACATAAGGCTTTAATACTCAAATTTTATTATTTCATAATATAATTTTCAACTTAATTTAAGTTAACCAATTTGTATTCTTGTTTAGTTAATTTCCATAATTAACTCTCATCCATTCATGGACACTATAATTATCAAATATGATCCACATGATAACATATTAGCCACTAACATATAGTTCTTAAAGTTCAGATTACACAAACTCATCCTAAACCATCTGCAGACCGGCGCGACCACGCTGGTCTTAGGCTTGAGAGTGGCGTGGTCGCGCCACTTTAAGTTAGGACGCAGACATGTTATGCTTCGACAGAAACAGAACTTAACTCGCAAATCCTCAAACATGCTTCATACATGCTATATCATTATACTAACCAACATAAATCTCCAATGACTACCATCTTCAATAATTTAGAGATTAAACTTCAAGTTCAACTCTTCTTCCTTTAATCTATACATTTAACCAAATCCCAATATTAGTCAATAAATCTCTAAAAATATTTATCCAAAGATATATCGATCTTCTTCGCTCGTCAACAACGAACATATGTACAAGTCCAAACCTAGCACACATCGAGTCTTTAATGGTATTCAATATAGTACACTGAGTGGTTTCTCACAAACAATCAACAAATTAGTTTTCGTCTCGTCTACACTATTTTCACAATAAGTTAGATCGGTTACTAATTCGTATATACCTCCGCTCTCTGAAGGAATCGTTTAGCCTAGCTCCTATACATCCACCATTACAGGGTACGGTCGCACTGCCTTAGACTTGATACTTACTTGTACATACACTCAAGAAATTAGTGATTATCAAAGATATTTAATGTCACCAACTATGATAAAATAATTCTATAAATTATTTAATGCCGAAAGATAAGTCTTATACATCTTCTTACTAATTCATCTCTACAATGTATAATAAATATATAATAACGATATATATTTATTAAACACAACATCACTTATTACATAGCTCATATTACCCTATGTAATATAATACTACATACCTCGTAACACATATATATTCTTATTCGAGCCCATCTCATGCTTTAAGAATTTTATTTACTAAATTCTTATTTTAATATTTTCTAAAAATTTGAGTTCTTATAGTTCCTGTGGCCTAGTAGTAGGTGTACCTGCAGTTGCCCCTTTTCCTCTTCAAATGAGCGAATTTCAGAAAATTAGAAAAGAGAGAACGTATTTTAGAGAGAGAAAGTGAGATTCTAGGGTGTGAAAGGCTCAGGTTTAGCATAAAAACACTAGATTTAAGTTAGATTCATCACATATATAGTAGATCTCACATATCTAGAGTAGTATAGCTTAGATTTGAGTCCCTGGAGGCTTGTTTCTCGATTTCCCAAGGTGATAAAAATCAAATCTTTGGTAATTTCTTTGTAAATATCGTTAAATCTAATAGATCTATTTCAATATAGTGCTTATATATAGTTATACTTGTTTTCTTTATACATATATTGTGTGTTGGTTGGTAGATCTATCAATTTTACCAATTATTTTGCATATATATAGTTAGAAATCAAGTTTTTTTACTAGATCTACATAGATCTAGTCGAATTTAGCCCTTAACCGATTCTGGAGCTTCAAAGCTCGAACCTCTATGCTAGACCTGCTCAGATCTAGGTTTAGATATAGTCATTTTTCAATGTTTTTGACCGATTTCGGTCACTCCATAGAGCCCTAGATCTATATATAGTGGTGAGGGGGTCTTAACTATTTGTGCTAAGGGATTCCAATCGATGAATTGTCTTATAGCGAGTGTAGGATACATTTTACATATTTTCAAGTTTTAAATTTCGATTATGTTCAAGCATATTAATGTGAGACTAGGAAATCCGGGATTGAGATCCACTAATCGGATCTTGACTAGATTCCCACGATGGACCTTTTGTTTAAAATGTAATGTTAAATCGCACGAATCATTGTATATGTAATATCGGGCCTTAAAATGACTTCGAGAGCCTCGTCCCGAGAGACTGAATTTAAGACCCCGTGATAGTGAACAATTGTGATTATGGGTGCTCGGGTCTATCGAGATGGCTTTCATGCTCGGAGATGGTTCGACCCTTTTTGATGCTTTCTTTCATACATTATCACCCAAAACAATTTTCAAACAAAAACCGCAATGAGTTTATAAAAAATAAAGCGCTCCGAGGATAGACAAATTTAAGGTTAATGACCGAAAGTAACAAAAAACCTTGATTCCTATTTGACTAAGGATTTGAAAACCTTATTTTCCAAATATGGTTTATCTAAAAATGAAATTTTCTTTAAATCAAGTCATTCATGCATAAGTTCAAAGAGGTTCAACACTACTTTCAAAATAATGTCGCTCATAGGTTAAAATAAGACTAAGAACAACCCTTAAAATCAAGGCACTTAACACAATTCAAAGAATATCAAAAGCTTTCTCAAAATCACACACACACACACACACACACTTCTCTTTTCTTTAAAACGTTTGAACATGCACAATATACGTTAAACATCAATTTCGGTCCAAGACCTTGAGCATTTCATTCTTTCTTTGAAAAGGACAACCCGACACCAAGTTCGAAAGTCCAACATATCTTACGAGCACGTCTAGTACTTTATGTTGTACAACACTACTTCATTAAACGTATCTACGTTTAAGTTTTGGCAACCTCACGTGTCTGTTGTTTGATGACAAAACATTTATTTATTCATACTTAGTCTTTCTTTGAAATTCATACCAAAACAATTGGCAAAAGATAACAACATTGATATTATTTTGATAGATTATAAGGAAATCCACAAATCACATTAAGTCTAGCCGAAGGAATTGGCTTCGACTTTGTTATACATCAATTCATGCGTAAGATACATAAATCATAGAGCTTGTCCATAATAACATAGACAAGGGTTTAGAACACTTTCCTTCAGCGTCTTCTACAGTTAATTCACTTTTCTTTTGTGTCTTTAAGGATTCTACAATACATAATCACATAACATACCACATTAGGTCATAAACAATCAAGTATGGTCACTAATCTATCTTCCCCTTCTTCTCAATCTAATCATTCATTAGATTGGTTAATGTAACGACCCCAAAATTCATACAATTTAATTCTCGACTTCGGTTGTTAATAATATATTCAACCTTTAATTTTACATCATTAAACGATAATACAACCATTGAAATTTGCGAAATAATTAAAATTTTCTATTACAAACTATCCTCGTTCCCAAAACCTTCAACCTTTACATCTAAATATCTCAGAATCATTTTAATACTACAATAGTTTACATTCGTAAAGCAATATTATAATTACAACATTAATACATTTACCAAAACATTAGACATGGTTTACAAGAATAACAACTTAGCTAGGATATTAAATCTTTATATATCACTTTTGATCCATAACAATCAAGTAGCACATAGCGTTACCTTCAATTCTAGAATTTGCAAAAATGGTTATTTGCAAGAATGAGCTCGACAGCTTAGCAAAATCTAACAGTTTTTATGCAACACGTAACACATAATAACATGCTCAACATACAAGAATAATCATAAACAAACATAGCATACATGTTGTAGTTCACATAACAACTATAAAGATTGAGTTCCTTACTCAATCAACATTCATAGTTCAATCATCATAGTCATAGGTTGACTTTCACATTTCATACTTTTGACATATATAATACATCATACACTAAAATTTTAAAGCAGATCATCATCAAGTTCACATAGCAAAAAGGAACTGAAAGACTTGCCTTTACCGGCGTTTTACCAACGCGCTAATACATCGCGTCCTTGCACAACCTACACTGTATGTGAGATTGATAATAAATAAAATCAATAATCAATCTCATGGTCAAATTTATTCTAAGACCTTACTTTATCTTATTATCCTTTATAATATCTTTATAGACATCTAACTGTGTTTTATATGCAACTTGGTTTTATTTTCATTTTCATCACCACACATGCTAGAGTATCTCACTTGTAGTTTAATGTGCGTATATCACACCATTTTATTTTACCAATTTGGTTTCAAAAATGCATATTCAACACATTGTTTACATGTTTAATTTTCCTTCATAAATCAAAAATTACCCTTTTTGATTTCTTTCCATTATTATTCTTGTATTATCATCTTTTCATACTTAGATATCTAATATTAGCCATTAGTTAGACACTTTGTATACCAAAGTTTAGAAACACTATTACTTTTAGGCATTTTATCGAGCACGTTATGTGCACACATTAACTTATCTCAACTCTTGATCTTAAATGGTTAATTATGCATAGAATATGATAACACATATCTATATTCATTACATATGTCAAAACATATTTTTAATCATCAAAATATACCATCACCCAAAATCTTAATTCAAACATAATTATAAAACTCATCTTCACAATTTCTTTAACAAAACGTTGCTTTAGTTTTTAACGTATCTCCATCGTTATATGTCCGTTTTTGTTCCTTCTTATATAGAATTAACCCTTACTCAGTGTACTATAACCTCATCTAGGCCTTAAAGTCAGACCCTTATCCATCTAAACCAGATTCTGCAATTCATCAACTAGTGTAGAAAATTTCATTTTCTGGACATCCTTACTAAACAATTTATTTCGGACATGATCCGGTCCATAAAATGGCTAAATCTCGCAAGTCTAGCTAGTAAACTTCCATATCTACAACTTTGCAGTCTTAAGTTTCTTTAGATTCAAAACACACAAATTTATATGAATTTTTCAAAGTCAAAAACCGTAACAGTTTTGATTTTCTGGACAAATTATTTTCCCTTAGGACCAACCTTACTAAAACATACATTGCAAGAAATCTACAAAGAGTTTTAATGTGATTATACTTTCAGAATATAGCTTACTTCCATATCTTCGATTTGATATAAGGCTCACTTTCTAACTCATTATACCCAAAGAGATATGAATTTCACAAGATATGTCCACAATTACTCAAAACCTACGAATTTTGTTCTTCAAATTTTCTTTCCATTTTATTTTCTTTCTTGAATCCTCTTGTTTGATTCTTGATAATCCAAGATTAAACCAATACAAACAAGATTAAGCATGATCTATTACCCTAGAACATAAATCTACCCAAAAATCAAAGATTAAATAAGAGTTTAGAAGTTACCTTCTTCTAGCTTTTTCTTCTTCTTCTTCTAGCTCATCTCAATTCCTCTATTTCTCTCTATCTCTCCCAATTTCTCAATATAACTTCTATATAACCATTATCCTACATTATGAAGAACATAAAAATATAATTAAAACAAGGAATTTAGATTATACCCTTATTAGTATGAATTTAAGAGAGAGATGAAGATGATGATGATGGGGCTTGTTTTGTCTTCTCAAAGCTTTCCCTTCTTCTTCTTTTTCTTCCTTTTCTTCTTCTCATACAACTCTCTCTAACTCTCTTCTTCTTTCTTTTTTTTTGTTTTCTAAAACTAACATACTAACTTGTAGTATATACATATAATATGCAATACTAGTAATATATAATATATGTAACTCCTAGTAATTATTAGATATACTAATTACTAGTTAATACATAGGTTACACCAACTTGAATTTGAAAAGCCTAAGACCATGTTTGACAAATACTCATTATTTTAATTAATCAATAGCTTAACATCAATCAAACTCATCAAATTGTCACATAATTATATTTACTTGTTAATTATAATTTCGTGTAACAATCATCACATAACTCATCAAATTTAATTATCTCAATTAAATTAGAACTATAACATAAAATTATTATATTAATTAAATTAAATACTAAATATTCATTTAATTAATCTACTACACTTAATTACATTACTCTATAATCAAAAAAAATTTATTTATTTACTCAATAAATAATTCAATTAAATATTTATATATATTAAAATTAATATATAACATTCTCTTCACATCAATTCATATATTCTACAATATATGACATACACATACTCACACCCAACATATCTCATAAATAATACTTTTATTTATAAAATTCTCATTTATAAATTCTAAAAATCTGGGATGTCACATCCTTCCCTCCTTATAAGGATTCCGTCCTCGGAATCACCGAAACCCTACCTTACTCAGGTTTTCCTCAAATCTATTCATTGAATAATTTCAACACATTACCTTAATATATGTTTTATATTTTCTACTCTCACCATTCTTGATAATAAATTCTTATAAGTTTTATTTCATAACATTTAGTTAGACTTAATTATATTTGAGTATTACATATTCTTTGACCCGTTCATTATCTTTCTCTAAGGATCATTATCATATACTATATGATCAAACTCTCGGGACATTACATTCACCCATTCTTCTAAGAATTTCGTCTTCGAAATTTTTATTTATTAATCTTTATTCATTCAATCTATCAAAATAGATTTTTACGTTAATACTTTATTCAGTTATTGGGTTCTATAACCACTTCCTTTCTACAAAGATCTTTCTACAATTATTAACTTTTCTATTAAAAATTTTACATTATTCTTTGATAACTCATCTTCTTCTCATATCAACACTTCTTTTCTCACTTATTCAATATATTCATCATTCAGTGTCGCATCCTACGACTTACTTATTTCTAAGGAATATCATCCTTACCATATTTGCCTTTTAGAATAGCAAGAATCTTCCATAATTGCTCAATAATTAGGAAGTAGTATGAATAACTCAGGAATTTAAAAAATTCCAAATCATGCTGAGGGGTCACAAGACCGTGAACACTATTCTCGATTTACTAGTGCTTCAACTCAATCATTCACACTGCAAACCAGAGTGTTTATCAATCATAAAGACTGAAAACACCCTCCTTACGTACACTAGGTGGCCAGACTATTGTACCACTACGTTGGGCCGCAACGTAGTGTTTTGTAACGACTATATGCGTTACGCTCGGAACCATTATCCCCGAAAACATGTCCCCTTATAGGGTTGTTCACCTCAGCTTTTTAACATCTGAATCCGCACCAAAATAATTTGGTTTGGCATAACTTTTCAATAAACGCTTAAATTTTATGAACATCTTTCAATATTCGTCTAGCTGAATCAAATAGCATAGACCTCTACAACAATTCGAACATCAACCGAAATATACATATACATACATAGATATGAATTCTCATATCTTAAAGAAATCTCAAAAATCATTTTATGACGTCATGATACCGCACTGTATTTACAGTCCGTTGAGGATTCCGTCATTTGGTGATTTTATCATACTACATCATACCATAGTGGGCTGACGATCCTTAGATCACATCCAACACTAGGTAATACTGCATTGATGACTCCATCATTTTTATCATCTTTGCACCAGGTTACATGATGCATCAATGATATAAAATACATTTTGATATATTACAAATCATTTTTGTCTAGCTGAAACAATTAGCATAGACATACGAATAACAGTATAGTTATTAAAATATGGAAGAAAATATTATTTCTATGAATACTGAACAAAATAATATCCCTTACCTCAGAAGAAGACTGTATATTGGAATAGTGAGGTAGCATACTTCTCTTCTACTTTTTCTCTAAAGATTCTCTCTCTATAGCTTCTTTTTCTATAATTGCTCTTGAGAGTCTTAGTGAATTGGTGAGAATGAAAGAACAATGAGCTTCTATTTATAGGAAAACATAGTTTCGATAATTGGATGTTTTGGGGCTCGGAATATTACAGTATAATACCTTCATCTTTTCTTTCATTTTTAATTTAGTCATGCAAGTATTATCAAACTTGCACCACCTCCCCTAATAGTACATCATGTGAATCAATAGTACAATCATGTGAATAAATAGTATAATCATGTGAAAAAATTAATTACAGTATAATACCTTCATCTATACCTCTATTTTTAATTTAGTCATTCAAGTATTATCAATCTTGCACCACTTCCCCTAATAGTATATGCATGTGAATCAATAGTACACACATGTGAACAAATAGTTATAAGCATGTGAATTACTAGCAATTAATTGCTCATTTATCCGATTAATTGTCCGATTGGTCAATATAACCTCCAGACATCCATTATTATCGAAATAGATGTCGATTTCCACTAACACTAATAATCCCAACACAATGGAAATATCAATTTTATCTTTAATCAACACGAACTTATTCATCATTAATATTATAACTCACAATATTTAACAACCAGATCATTCCCAGAAAAGAGGGGGCTTTCCGATAAGAATTTCTCCTTATTGGCGCGCAATTAGGTGACCAAACCTGTCATTGACAGAACTTTCTAGATATTATCAATATTGCAAATAATAATATGAATAACTTTGTCGTCTCAATTATTGATTTAATAATATAAGATATTATGCAGATGATACTATGACAATAATTGAATCAATAATATGAGAGATATTATGCAGCAACTACTGTAGCAATAATTGAGTATAACTGAGTGACTTCTCACGTAAGTATCAATAATCAATACCGTGTGCTACTATACAACCACACGTATTACTGTACTTTTACCACCGGGTAGTTCAACAGTTTAACGGTAAAACTTTCGCCGTTAATTTTATAAAAAGATAATTATGTCGTTTTCTAACTACGACAATACTTCCGTTGTGAGGTCCACTAATGATTGTGCCATCGTACAAATATTTCCTGACCAATCGAATATTATATAACCACTTGCTTACTTTACAAAATTTGTAAATAATACCCACAACTATAACATTATATCAAATCCACACCATAATATTCAAAAATATATTTCGAGAAAAATTAATCTTTATTCATAAAAGTTGGGGTCTTACAACCTCCCCTTCTTATAAAATTTCATCCTCGAAATTAGGGTGCGTACCTGGTATATCGAAGATGTGAGGATACCTTGACTTCATTTCAGATTCTAACTCCTAGGTCATTTCCTCAACATCATGGTTTCTCCACAAAACTTTGACTTGAGGTATAACCTTGGAGCGTAGAATATGATACTTCTTATCCAAGATTTTAACATGTACCTCTTCATACGTTAAATCTTTCGCTATCTCGTCTGTTTCTAATTCAATAATGTGGTTCGGGTCTTTCACATATTTACATAACATAAATATGTGAAAAACGTTATGAACACGAGACATATTTGGCGGTAAGACTAGTCTATAGGCCACAGTTCCTACTCGATCGATGATTAAAAATGGGCCAATGAATTGAGGATTGAGCTTTCATCTCTTTTCAAATCTCGTAACTCCTTTCCATGGAGCAACACGTAACAACACATGATCTCCAATATTGAATTCTACGTCTTTTCGATGAAGATCATCATAACTCTTTTGTCGATCTTGCGAGATTTTTATACGTTGTCGGATCGTTTGAGTCTTTTCCGTAGTCATACGTACCAACTCCGGTCCCAACAACGTTGCTTCACCCACCTCATCCCAGCATACTGGAGAACGACACTTTCTTCCATACAACACCTTAAATGGAGCCATGCCAATACTTGGCTTGTATGCTTTGCAGATACTGTGTATATTTTTTGTGTCATTCTCGTTCACGAGATTAGTTCATTTATAGGCTTTTCCAATGTATTACCATTGCTTGTTGTCTATGTGAGATATGAACGTTAGAGACAGTATACATAAGTCACGTAATTCATAGGCTGACATCCAGATACTGTGCCAAAGATCAAGATATCCTATATATATATGTCATGATTGAGTGTACAATATAGGCGTATAATAGTGATGACTGAGGGAATCTTGCTTAATAGATAGTCCAACACGTTTAGTCTATATCTTTTATGATTTCCTTATTTAGTGGCCATCTTGTTATATGGCATCTTTCTTATTGGCGATTACCGGTTATAATCAATTTATTATCATGGAGCAGATTTCCTTGAATACTCTAGAATGTTCCTTGATCTTAGCTTTTATATTACGCGTGAGATTAGCTGGTTGCCTTAATTAATTGCTCAGGTTTAAGGACCTTGATTCACGAAACATGATTTATGATGCATGATCTATGATATGCCATGTTTTGTGCTTACCATAAATATCTGCTGGCCGGTGTCCATATATCTTACCATATATTGGGCTGGTGGAGACACCCAATTATATTCCTTAAATCATGGGACAATATAATGGTGCGTGTCTCCTGCTATCCCATATTAACCGTGAACTTAGATTGATACATGACTTACGGTAATTTATTCAATCAATCTTCTTGCTCTGCCGTACACGATTTGATTCCTTAACTTATGTTGAGCAATATTGGTCATGCATATTATGAGCTAGTTAATTACCATGTGATAACAAATATGAATATGAGTATATATGCAATGCACATGTCCTAGAGCCTTATTTTGGAAAGTAATAGATGCTAAGATCTTACATATATTCCTAGGACTCAATTTTGCTTTTCTTTCTTCAAGGATGTCTTGGCTTTGTAATTTCCTCCTTGATGTTTCTGAACTTTCATATCTTTCCCTGGAATGTAGTATAGCATGATTAGAGGAATAATAAGGTCATCATCAAAACATGGAGTGTGACATAAGTCAACATTCTCCCCCTTTTTGATGATGACAACAAAATAATTATGGCTCCCCCTAAAACCATGCATTTCAAGAGAATTATAGCTCCCCCTCAGTTCCTGCATATCCATACTTGTTAGAGTTGACTATTGACTGCAAATATGCAGTGTTTGAGTAACCCTGCATTTTTTGGTTAGTCCACAATATGTTAAACAAAGGTATATAATAGACTATGAAACTATCATCCCAAAAATCCATTTAAACCATAGTTTTTAAACCAGAAGTCATCATGCATGAAAAGAAAAAATAAAAATTTGTAAAGATTGTCTTGAAAGCAAACAAGCATAATTCATCTCTCCCTTTGGCATCCATCAAAAAGAGGTGTCCAGAAGGCCAAAAGGGGCAGGGTGACTAGGCATCCTCCACATCAATATAAACGTGGTTGGCTTCGCGGGCAGTGAAATAAGGTCGGTGGAGCCTGCGGTGTTCAATCTCTTCCAGGGACATGGTGTTGGCGAATCTGGGAGGACGAGCAATGAAGGTAGGAGGTGGTAAAGGCAAGTCCAGAAAGTTGCCTTGATATACCGCCATCCAATTGCATTGTGGTCATTCAGGTATGCGAGATTGAACTTGGTCTGCTTGCAGCTCTGCACTGAGGTCATTCATGCGACGCTCAGTAAAACGTCCAAGAGTCCCAATTTAATTGCTGATGAATTTTAGTTCAGTACTCAATTAACAGGCATTGTGGTTCATCTTCCTTTGCAGGGCTTCTACCATAGCTCGAGTGTGCAACTCAAATCCTGCTTGGAGGTCAATGAACTCATCTTCCACATTTCAAAAAATAGACTGAAGATCATTGTGTCGAATAGGGTGTTTGCCTTTTTCAAGCACAGAAAGACGAAGTTGGATGTCTTTAACATCAGCAGTGATGGTGGCTTGATTGTGCGCAATGGTATGAAGAAGATTGAGAATCTCAGGGGAGGGAGGTAGTGAAGGAGGAGGTATAAGATGTGGAACAGAGAGAATTTCTGGTACAACTTGTATGAACTGTCCTTTTAGAAGGTTGATGTGAGCACCCTTGAGATAGTTAGAGTCGATATGGAGGCCTCATTTTCGAGTAGAATTTGAAAGTGAGTAAATAATTTTCTGAGGAAGCAGCTGTAAGGCAAGCACTTTTTGGAATGTATGATACAGTTAACCATGTGTTTGAGCATCATGAGGGAAAAGTTAAATGGTTTTCCTGTCATTATCAAGGCCACCAAAACCAAATCCTGGTAAGTAAAGTCAGCTCCACCGCCGAGATGAGGGAGAAGGTTGTACCTTAGCAGTTTGTGAAGAACAATTTCAATAGGAGATACTTCGGTGGTTTTAGGAAGGGTGACCGTGGAGATGGTTGGGTCATTCATGACAGTGCGAAGCTGGACAATAGGGGACAAAGGGGTATAAACTGGTCCCTTAAGTATAAAGGGACAGTCACCTGTGTATGGAATAGAAAGTATACTTCCTAGATCCAGAGCAGTGAAAAACAGAGATTTTCCTTTAACAAAAGATGAAAAACAGTCCCCATTGTTTTCGAGATTCGTAAAAAAATGTTGAACCAATTTTGGATACGCCACAGAGGGAGGTGCACTTAGGGAAGCTAAACCACATGACTCAAGGAGGTTTTGAAGAGGCGAGTTTTGGTAGTAAAACATGTCAACTGATTTTTCATAAACAAAGGTTTTGTGACATATAAAGGACTTAAAGTGAAGTTCGAAGTTGTGACCCCTAAAGAAATTGTCAGGGATATCATGCAAAGAAACGAAGAGAGGAATTACCATTATCGGAGGTGAGCCTGGTGAAGAGTCTTTGATCTTTCGCTGTTTGGCTCCAGTCAAAGTCCCAATCGGTGGAGGAGAAGGTAAGCTTACTTCAGATTCGGCTGGGGAAGATTCATCGGAGATGATTATAACAGAGGATAATTTTTGTTTTAGTTTTCGAGTGGTAGGAAGGTGAGAGGGTGGAGAAGGGGGTGAGACCTCGTCCTCAGATTCATCACAGAGTTGTTTGGCACGCCTGGTTCTCATTTTTGCATAGTAGGGTTGAGACGATTGAGAGGTGCAGAGATGGAGCAAAAGAGTAAAGTAGCCTCTGTATTTATTTTGTGAACACGTTATTGAGATATGGGAAGTTGTGAAGCCATGTTCAGGAAGGACAATCTGAGCAGATATAATGAGCGTAATTATGGCAACTAAATATGTCGTGTCTATCTAAATTCCTTAAAGCATGCAAACCAGTTCTATATCAGTCTCATCCCGAGTTCTCTTCTTAGAGTGCATAAGCGTTCTTCCCTTAGAGGTTTTGTAAATATATCTGCTAATTGGTGCTCAGTGGGAATAAAAATTAATGTAATTAGTCCTTTGGACACATTGTCTCTAAGAAAGTGATGTCGAACTTCTATGTGTTTTGTGCGAGAGTGTAAAACTGGATTTTTTGAGATGTTAATCGTGCTAGTATTATCACAGTATATAGGCACATTTTCACATATAATATCAAAATCACACAGAGTTTGACGCATCCACAAAATTTGAGAGCAGCAACTTCCTGCTGCTAAATATTCTCCCTCGGTGGTAGATAAGGAAACTGAAGTTTGCTTCTTACTATGCCATGAGACAAGACTTTGTCCCAAAAATGTACACACACCGCTTGTGCTTTTTTGATCTATTTGACAGCCTGCATAGTCAGCATCTGAGTAACCCATTAGATCAAAACTGTCACATGTTGGGTAAAATAATCCTAAATTTATAGTACCACTCAAATATTTAAATATTCGTTTAACAGCTTTTAAGTGTGATTCTTTGGGTTTGGCTTGAAAACGAGCACATATATAAACACTGTACATTATATCAGGTCTAGACGCAGTTAGATACAGTAATGATCCGATCATACCTCTATATTTAGTTACTTCTACGTCCATACCTTTTTCATCTGTGGTGAGTTTTATGGATGTACTCATTGGTGTGGTTTTTGAATTTGCGTTGTCAAAACCGAATCTTTTGAGTAGTTCTTTTGTATACTTGGTTAGATGAATGAAGATGCCTTCCTGATTTTATTTGATTTGAAGACCCAGAAAGTAATTTAGTTCTCCCATTAAGCTCATGTCAAATTCCTTGTGCATGCATTTGGAGAACCACTCACAAAGAAAATTATTAGTAGCACCAAATATTATATCGTCTACATATATTTGTACAATTATGATATCTTTATTTTGGCGTTTAATAAATAATGTAGAGTCGATTTTACCTCTTATGAAGCCATTGGATAGGAGGTACTTACTTAATCTCTCATACCAAGCTCTTGGAGCTTGTTTGAGCCCATATAGTGCCTTCTTTAGTTTATATACGTAATGTGGTAACTTGTCATGCTCGAATCCAGGAGGCTATTTTACGTATACTTCTTCGTTTATGTAACCGTTGAGGAAGGAACTTTTGACGTCCATTTGATGTAGTTTGAATTTTCTGAAGCACGCAAATGCCAATAATATTCGAATGGATTCCAAACGAGCTACCGGGGCAAATGTTTCTTCATAGTCTATTCCTTTTTCCTGATTTTACCCTTGAGCTACTAATCTAGCTTTATTTCTGGTAATTGTTCCGAACTCATCAAGTTTGTTTTTGAATACCCATTTGGTTCCAATAATGGATACATCTTTCGGAGGAGGCATCAATTCCCACACTTGATATCTTTCAAATTGTTGTAGCTCTTCTTACATTGCTAGTAATTTTCATCAAGTATGGCTTCTTTGGCGTTCTTTGGTTCAAACTGGGATAGGAATGCTGAGAAAGCACACATGTTTTATGCTTTTCTTCTTGTAGTAACTCCTTCATTTATGTTTCCAATGATGTTATCAAGAGGATGATTTTTGATGTATCTTGCTAATTTTGGAAGTTGAATGTCATGGATCACTTCTTCAGTAGTTTCTGAATTATTGTCTTGTGAGTCGTTCACGTCAATTTGCTGGATATGTTCCTGATTTTCGTATTCAGCTTGCTGGATAGAATCTTGATCTTGTTGTTCTTCTAAATCAGCTTGCTGGATCGGTTCCATAGTCTTGCTGTTTTGCTTTATGTGGTATGCTAGATTTGCAGCAGTCTCTAAGTTTCTTGTATCTTATTCTCTTTCTTTTGTAATATCATGGTTAAATTCATTAAATTTGATATGTATAGATTCTTCGATACACAGCTTTTGCACATTATAAATGTGATATGCTCTACTATTTAGTGCGTAGCCAATGAAGATTCCCTCATATGATCTAGCATCAAACTTGCCTAAGTTCCCACTAGTGTCAAGAATAAAACATTTAGATACAAAAATTTTGAAATAACTTATATTAGGAAGTTGGTTATTTAATAATTCATATGCTGTTTTCAAAAGAATTGGGCGGATTAACACTCTATTTAGTACATAACATGATGTGTTTACAGCTTCAGCCCAAAATTTCTTTGGGAGTTTACTTTCTTGAATTAGTGTTCTAGCTGTTTCTTGTAATGTACGATTTTTTCTTTCTACCACTCCATTTTGTTGAGGGGTTCTAGGTGTTGAGAATTCATGAGTAATTCCTTTTTGATTGCAAAATATAATAAAATCTTTTTGAAATTCAGTGCCATGATCACTTCTGATTTTTATCAGATTAAGACTATATTTTGTTTCCAGATTTCTAATCAAATTTTCAAATTCTTTAAATGCCTCATATTTTGTTATAAGAAATAGTACCCATGTATATCTAGAAAAATCATCGACTATTACAAATGTGTAAAATTTACCATTTAAACTAGCATGCCTTTCAGGTCCAAATAAATCAAGATGAAGTAATTGTAAAGGAGAAGAGGTTGATACCATGTTCTTGGCTGTGAATGATGTTCTTACTTGTTTTCCAAGTTGACAAGCCTCGCATATACCTTTCTTCTCGAAGTTCATTTTGGGTAATCCTCTCACTAGGTTCTTTGATGATAATTTTTTGATTAGGTCCATATGAACATATCTCATCCTTCGATGCCATAGATTTGCTTCATCTTGAATAGTTAAAAGACATAATTCTTCCTCCTTTTGCTCAAAATCAAGAGTATATATATTTCCTTCTCTTTGGGCAACTAAAGTAGCATTGTTAGTACCATGTGAAATTGTACATTTATCTTTTTCAAAATTTACTTGATGTCCATTATCCATTAATTGACTAACACTGATAAGATTAAATTCTAGACCGTTAACAAGATGAACATTATTAATGTTAACCTTACCATTATCGATTTTACCCTTTCCGATTATTTCACATGACCGGTTGTCACCGAACGTGACAGTTCCATGTTTCTTTTTGACATTTAGTTCCACGAACTTAGATTTGTCACCTGTCATGTGGCGTGAACATCCACTGTCAAGAATCCACTTTTGAGGTGACACTTTTGCCTTGAAACACACCTGTTTAAGAAAAGTGCAATTTATCTTTTTGGTACCCATATCTTTTTTGGTCCATTTGTGTTAGTTGAAACCCTTTTCTTTATCCACATTGTTTTACTTTGATAGTGATTTTTCTTCTTTGAACAATTTATCTCCAGATGACCTTTAGTGCCACAATTTTTACAAGTAGTGAAAGGTGTACATTGATTTAATTTGAATGATGATTTAGATTTAAGCATTTCAACTTCATTTCTATGCACCGGATTATAACCAATTCCTTGTTTGTCATAACTTGGTCTTTGTTTCCCTAACATGACATTTAAATTTTTTTCTCCATGAACAAATTTAGCTAGAGACAATTTTAGGGATTCTATTTCCTTTTGAAGTTCATTAGTTGGGGGTGTTTTATTACTAGATTCATCACTAAAGGCATCAATGCATACATCTCTCATTTTTATTTCATTTGTTAATTTTTCAACTTCATTATTTAACTGTTTTACTTTGTTGAAAAGTATTTTATTGTAATTTTCTAAGTAATCATTTTTCACTGCTAATACTTTTTCTTCATTTGTATGTGTTACTTTTTCTAATTCCTTCTTTTCATCTATTTGTGACTCAACTTCACTCATTAGTGTGTTTACTAGATCTTTTAAATACATATTTTTCTCTTTTAGTTTTTCATTTTCTTGTTTCAAAAAATTAATATCAGAAAAAGATACCTTACTAGATTCACCTTCAAGTCCCATAAAGCATATTTGAGCCAGTTCATCATTCGCACTTATCTCCACATCAGATTCTTCATCGTCACTCCATGTTAAGAAGGCTTTATTCTTTTTGAACTCTTTATTTCCTTGCTTTCCTTTGTTTTTGAGTTGGAAGCAGTCCTTCTTGAAATGGCCTGGTCGTCCGCATTTAAAACACATTTCTTCGGTTTGCTTAGCTTTGAAATGGTTTGAATTAAATGTATTTCTTCTTTTATTCTTTCTCTGAAGTAATCCCTTGAGTCTCCTTGAGATCATAGCTATTTCATCATCCGAGTTATTTTCAAGTTCTTCTTCAATTCCTGTATTTAGAGCTAGCACTTTCTTTCGAGGAATTTTTTCCTCGTCATCATATCTTTTTAATTGATGTTCATATTCTTCCAGTTCACCAAAGAGAGTTAATGTATCCATAGAAGATATATTAACGGAGTCTTGAAGAGTCGTAATTTTAGATGCAAACCTTTTGGGCATAGCCCGAAGTAGCTTACGATTGATTTCGCTTTGTGGAATTGATTTGTCGAGTAGCTTCAAGGAATTTATAAGTACCAAAAATCATGCTTGAGCCATTTTGATTGTTTCGTCTCTTTCTAGTTTGAACATTTCGTAGTCATGCATGAGCATACTTAGCTTGACTTCTCATACTTTGGAAGTTCCTTTGTGACTTACCACTAGGGTATCCCAAATCTCCTTTGATGTGTTGCATGAGGAGACCTTATCTATTTTGGATTGCACCATGCCGCTGAGGAGAGTGTTCATTGCTTTTGAATCGTATGACACCATGTATGCTTCGGTTGAGTCCATCTCGAGTAGAGTTTTTGGAGTGCCATCATCTTTCCTTGGAATTACTGGTCCATTCTCTACCACCCACCATTCCCATGGGTCTCGCTTAAGATATATCCTTATCCGAAATTTTCAGAAATTATAGTTCTCCATTCCAAAAAGTAGTGGAGGTCGGTTTGTTGATTGGCCTTCGTGATGGCGTTTCCAAGTTATGCCATGTCAGAATCTTTCCCAACAAGTCACCTTTAAGACCAAGATAAGTAGAGCCAAGCTTTGATACCAAATGAAATTTAAATAGATACACTTAGAAGGGGGGGTTGAATAAGTGTATGCACAAACTATGTCCAATTTTTATTATTTATAAAAATTCCTTTGGATATTTAATGCAGCAAGCTGGATTATCAAATCAGGGTATTAAGTTAACCAGTTTACTGATATAAGGGATATAGAATGCAGGCTACTGGATAAATAACAGAATAGTCAGGCACAAAATGTAATCACACAAACACCAGAATTTTTACGTGGTTCAACTACTACCCTCTAGAATAGTAGCCTAATCCACGTCCAATACCAACTAGTATTGGAGACTCACTTTTATTAAACTCTTCCAATTACAGTATAAGTTCTAGCAAATTGAACACCTTTGTTCCCTGTGCACCTATGCACTCTCAAGCACCTATGCTTTCCACAAACTTGACTGTAATGAGTTATCAATTCAAACAGAATTAATCACAATAAAGTATTGATTGATATATGAAAATATAAGATACACACTAGAGGTCTAATGTAAGACCCCAACTTTTATAAATAAAGATGAATTTTCTATAAATATCATTTTTGAATATTATGGAGTTAATTTGATATAATGTTATAGTTGTGGGTAATATTTATAAATTTTGCAAAGTACGCAAGTTGTTATATAATATTCGATTGGTCGGGGAATATTCGTTTTAACAGGGAATATTCGTACAACGGCCCAATCATTGGTGGACCCCACAACGAAATTATTATCGGATTGAGAAAACGACAAAAATATTTTATTAAAAATAACGGCAGAAGTTTTACCATTGATACTGTTGAACTACTCGGTAGTAAAAGTACAGTAATACGTGTGGTTGCATAGTAGCACACGGTATTGATTATTAATGCTTATGTGAGAAGTCACTCAGTTTGATTCAATTATTGTCAGTTAATAATATGAATTATTTAGCGATAATGACGTTTTGTTTTATTCGTATTATTAACGTAATAAAACAGAAACATCTTTTTATATAAAACAGAATACTTTATTAAAGTTATTCTATAAATAGAATATATTATATTTTATTTAAAAGATTTTTCTTTAAATATGGACCGTCAGATTAAAGTAATCAATCTGGACCGTTCATGGATTAGTTACTATGCATTCTATTTTTCTATAAATATCAGCTCATTCCTTCATTATTTCTTACTAATTCACTGAACTCTAGATAGAGAAGCTATAGAGAGAAACTATAGAGAGAGAGAAGAAGAGTATTCTGCTACTTAACTACTTCCTTACTTCAGCTCTTCTTTAAAACGGTAAGGGGTGTTATTCTTTCTTATTCATGAAGAGAACTGTTGTTATTCCATTTCTTATTATTCTGTTGGAATAACCTGTATACGCGGTCTACCCTATACTTGGTGACATTCTTCTATTATTCTGTTGGAACATCCTGTCTGTGTGTTTTACACCGGACCTGGTTCCGTTTTTATTATTATTCTGTTGGAACATCCTGTCTGTGTGTTTTACACCGGACCTGGTTCCATTTTCATTATTATTCTGTTGGAACATCCTGTCTGTGCATTTTACACCGGACCTGGTTCCGTCTTTATTATTATTCTGTTGGAACATCCTGTCCGTGTGTTTTACACCGGACCTAGTTCCGTCTTTATTATTATTCTGTTGGAACATCCTGTCTATGTGTTTTACACCGGACCTGGTTCCGTCTTTATTATTATTCTGTTGGAATATCCTGTCTGTGCGTTTTATGCCGGACCTGGTTCCATTATTTATTATTCTGTGGGAATAACCTGTCTGTGCGGTCTATCGCATGCATGGTGATTTCTTTTGTTATTCCATTCTTTATTATACTCAGTTGGTTAAGTTTTGACTTCTATACTCCATGAAATTTGTGGAATATCCTTGATAATTGCGTTTCATCTAGTATCTTTTCATGAAAATATTCTTCTAAGCATTCTTGAATTTTACTCCACAAAGCAGTATCATGTTGATAATTTGGACGTTGTTAATTCTTGGATAAATTAATTTTTGAACTTGTTTTATTGAATTCTTATATCATTGTCATCATCCTCATGTTTATAAAATGTTAAAAGTCATCTGTGGCCTGTAGTGCATAGATGGACTTGGTATGATTATGACCAGGGATTATTCGGTATAATCATGACCGTAATGTTACAAATGATGTGGTAAAAGTCCTCATTGGCCCGTAGTGCGTTGATGGACAGTTGTTGGCATGATCATGACCATTAATGAATACACGAATATCCTTGGCCGTAGTGCAGGGGTGATTCGATGATGTGGATTATTTTATTAAGCTGAGTCCCAGCGATCACAGTGTTGAAAAACCTTTTAAATCATAAAAGATAGTAGAGTTTATTTTCTACTTGACTCTTTTAATGGATTGCTTGTTCCGCTGCAGTTAAACTTGATGTCTATTATATTTTATCAGTTTAACATTGTTGAAAGCTAATGATAATTTATTCTGCATTATCTTAGTCATAATATCTCTTACTGGGCTAGTTGAGCTCACCCTTTCTTTCACTATTCTCTTCAGGAAATGAGAACGTAGCTGGGGCAAGTCGGGGAACGGAGTGATGGTCCGAATGATAGTATTAGTTAGTAGTCCTCACTATTCTATGTAATGGTGTGTTAATAAATGTAATGAGGACTCCTTTTGAGTATGAATAATTTCTAGAAGATAATATTTTTATTCAAACTCACAGTTTATGTTTTGTCGTATTGTACACGACAGTTGTATTAGTAAGTTATATTTGTATTCTGTACTATGTATCTGACGACCCAAGATGGGTGATGTATGCCTAATTTTGGGGGCGTCACAGTTGGTATCAGAGCTTAGGGATATGATCCCTGGCTAAGATGTGAGAATAGAACTAGGAGGGGAGAGACGGGGAATTCCTTCGCTAGTATGACCTACCTAAGTTTATTTGCATGGTATTTAATTGGTCGGTCATAATATAAGGATAATATATGACATATCAATTAACTTTTATTTTGTGGCAGTATCTGAAAATGGCATCTGAGAATGTTGAGAATAGCAATGGAGCACAGGCGACTGTTGATTCACCACATATCAATAATCAGGATAATGTGCATCAGGAAGGTGACAATCCTCATGCAAACAACAACACTGACCAGATGATGAATGATGGAATGTTCAGAAACTTTATGCAGTTCATGCAACAGCAGGCGAGAGCGGCTCCTGTCCAAAATATAGGTGGAAACACTGAAAACTCTCGGACGGTCACCGCTAAACAGTTCAAGGAGCTGGGACCACCAGAGTTTAAGGGAGAGCCAAAACCACTTATAGCGAAAACATGGATAAAACAGATTACCAAGATATTTGATGTCTTGGGATGCTCCGAGGAGCAAAAGGTTCCCTTTGCCGCCTTTATGTTGCGAGGAGAGGCAGATTACTGGTGGGAATCGATTAAGCATACTCAACCTGCCGCACTGAAGATGTCTTGGGAGAAGTTCCAAGAGCTGTTCAATGACAAATACTTTTCCAAAAGTGTTCGTCACATGAAGGAGGTGGAGTTCATCAAATTGGAGCAGAATAATATGACTGTGTCGCAGTATGAGGCTAAATTTGCTGAGTTGTCCCGGTTTGCGTCCCACTTGGTGGATAATGAAGAGTGAATGGCGCGAATGTTTTTGCGAGGTTTGAAACCTGAGATACGTCAACATCTTATTTCTCATAAATTATGTTTGTATTCAGACGTTGTGAATAGGGCTCAGTTAGTGGAGCGCGATAACGAGTCAACGCAACCAAAAGAGAGCAGTCGGCAAAATGATAATACTAGTGAGAGCAGTCATCGAAGCGGTGACAACAAGCGTGGAGGGAATCAACATGCCAGAAATGGTAACCACTTCAGTGGTAATCAGGGCCAAAACAATAAGAATGGTCATTTCAAGAAGAGGAGATTCAACAATGATGGAAAGACGTCAGCACCAGCACCCGTTGTTAAGGAAGGAGAACGACCACCTATCATATGTTTCAAATGCGGAGGGGAGGGGCACATCAGTCCAAACTGCGCGATGCCGTCTAAAGCATGTTACAATTGTGGAAGAGAAGGTCATTTAGCTCGATTTTGTCGTTTACCAAAAACAAGTTCAGCCAAGATGGAGACACCAAAGGCTGTCCCAGAAAAGTCAAAACCGGTAGTGCAAGGGAGAGCGTTTGTTGTGACCTCCCAGAAAGCAAGGAACCCGAATAAGGTCATCACGGGTAAGTTTATCATAAACTCTAACGAAGTCTATTCTTTATTTGATACCGGTTCTACCCATTCTTTTATTTCTCCTACTTGCGCTCATCGATTAAATTTGATTCCGGAGAAATTAGACTTTGACTTATCTGTTGAAACTCCATTGGGAGAAACCTTCATTACATCCACGATTTATAAGTCTTGTTTGGTTCAAGTTGGTACCCACACATTACCTGTCGATCTTATTTCATTAAAAATACTTGCATTTGACGTGATTCGAGGGATTGATTGGTTAACTACTCATCATGCAAAAATTGATTGTTTTCGTAAGGTTGTTAGCTTTCATATTCCTAATCGACCTATTTTGTGAATTCAAGCAACCAAACCATTAAAATCAATCGCTGTCATCTCAAGCCATAAAGCTATTCGTTTATTAAAAAACGGATGTCAAGCTTTCTTAGCTCATGTCACGGATCTAAACAAAAATACGTCAGTTTTGAATGATATTTCTATTGTTAATAAATTCCCTGACGTATTCCCTGAAGAACTTCCTGGCCTACCCCCATAGCTTGAAATTGAATTTTGTATCGACCTTGAACCCCGTACAAAACCCATTTCCAAAGCCCCATATCGAATGGCTTCTATTGAACTTCAGGAGTTAAAGATCCAACTACAGGAATTGTTAGACATTGGCTTTATTCGTCCTAGTACTTCTCCTTGGGGTGCTCCTGTGCTATTCGTGAAGAAGAAAGATGGAAGTATGCGACTTTGTATTGATTATCGGGAGTTGAATCATGTCACCATCAAAAACAGGTACCCATTGCCACGTATTGATGACCTGTTTGACCAGTTGCAAGGAGCACAATTCTTTTCAAAGATCGATCTTCGTTCTGGATATCATCAGCTGAAGGTTAGAACTGAGGATATTCCAAAGACGGCTTTTAGAACTCGGTACGGGCATTATGAATTCCTAGTCATATCCTTTGGATTGACTAATGCTCCTGCTGCCTTCATGGATATGATGAACCGGGTATTCAAGGAATATTTGGATCACTTTGTGGTCGTCTTTATTGATGACATACTTATTTATTCCAAAAGCCGTGAAGATCATGAGCAACACTTGAGGCTGGTACTCCAAAAGCTTCGTGAATACAAGCTTTATGCCAAGTTGAAGAAATGCAAGTTCTGGCTGGAGGAGGTAGCATTCGTTGGGCACGTAGTATCAAGTCGTGGAATATCGGTTGACCCGGCAAAGATTGAAGCTATTCAAAGCTGAGAGCAACCTAAATCAGTGACCGAAGTACGTAGCTTTCTTGGTTTAGCTGGTTATTATTGGAGATTCGTGGAAGGATTTTCTAGAATCGCTACTCCATTAACTCAGCTGACTCGGAAAGATACAAAGTTCGGTTGGAGCGAAGAATGTTAGCAGAGTTTTCAAGAACTCAAGAGGAGACTCATTTCAGCACCTGTTCTAACAATACCATCTGGCTCGCAGGGATTTGTCATCTACAGTGATGCTTCGAGCAAAGGGTTGGGATGCGTTCTCATGCAACATGGAAAAGTCATAGCCTATGCATCAAGACAACTCAAGGAATATGAGAGGAATTATCCTACTCATGATCTAGAGTTGGCAGCTGTTGTCTTTGCACTTAAAATTTGGAGGCATTACTTGTATGGGGAGAAGGTGGAGATCTTTACGGATCATAAAAGCCTCAAATATTTCTTCACTCAAAAGGAACTCAACATGCGACAACGACGTTGGCTTGAACTGTTGAAAGATTATGATCATACCATTCAATACTATCCTGGAAAAGCGAACGTGGTAGCTGACGCATTGAGTAGAAGATCATATGCAAGTACGAGTGCAATATTGTCAACACAAAGGCCCATTTTGTGTGACTTGCAAAGGATGGAGATAGAGTTAAAGACTCCAGGGACCCATGTGATGATGGCGAATATACGAGTAGAACCAACTTTAATCGATAAAGTTAAAGCTGCTCAAGCTACAGACCTGGAGCTGATGCGTATGAGGAAGAAAGTGCAAGAAGGTGCTATGCCGGAAGCAAGAATCGATGAAGAAGGAATACTTCGAGTCAACTCCAGACTTTGTGTTCCTCACAATCCTGATTTAAAGTATGAAATCATGATGGAGGCGCACAACACACCGTTTGCAATCCATCCTGAAAGTATCAAAATGTATCATGATCTTCGTCATACATTTTGGTGGAGCAATATGAAAAGAGAGATAACGTTGTTTATCTCAAGGTGTCTAACTTGTCAACGAGTCAAAGCGGAGCATCAAGTACCAAAAGGTCCATTGCAACCACTTGAAATTCTAGAATGGAAGTGGGAGCACATTACCATGGATTTCGTTACCGGTCTTCCTAGGGTTTCTCAAGGTATTGATGCGATTTGGGTCATTGTTGATAGATTGACCAAGTCTGCTCATTTCTTACCGATACGAGAAACTTATACACTTGAACGTCTTGCTCGTATGTACATAAACGATATTGTAAGACTGCATGGTATGCCAGTATCCATAGTTTCTGACCGAGACCCAAGATTCACTTCACGATTTTGGGTTAGTTTACAAAAAGCTATGGGCACAGATTTACGATTTAGTTCGGCATATCATCCTCAGACGGACGGACAATCAGAGAGGACTATTCAAACAATAGAAGATTTATTAAGACTCTGTGTCTTTGACTTCAAGGGAAGTTGGGACAAGTTCTTACTATTGGTGGAGTTTTCCTACAACAACAGTTATCAAGCAAGTATTGGCATGGCTCCATTCGAAACATTGCATGGAAGAAAATGTCGTTCTCCAGTATGCTGGGATGAGGTGGGTGAAGCAACGTTGTTGGGACCGAAGTTGGTACGTATGACTACAGAAAAGATTCAAACGATCCGACAACGTATAAAAACCTCACAAGATCGACAAAAGAGTTATGTTGATCTTCATCGAAAGGACGTGAAATTTGATATAGGAGATCATGTGTTCTTACGTGTTGCTCCATGGAAAGGAGTTACGAGACTTGGAAAAAGAGGAAAGCTCAATCCTCGATTCATCGGTCCATTTTTAATGCTCGATCGAGTAGGAACTGTGGCTTATAGACTCGCTTTACCGCCAAGTATGTCTCGTGTTCATAACATTTTTCACATATCCATGTTACGCAAATATGTGGAAGACCCGAACCACATTATTGAGTTAGAACCGGACGAAATAGCGGAGGATTTGACGTATGAAGAAGTTCCTGTTCAAATCTTGGATAAGAAGGAACATATTCTACGCTCCAAGGTTATACCTCAAGTCAAAGTTTTGTGGAGAAACCACGATATTGAGGAAATGACTTGGGAGTTAGAATCTGAAATGAAATCAAGGTATCCTTACCTCTTCGACATACCAGGTACGTACCCTAATTTTGAGGGCGAAATTTCATAAGAAGTGGAGGTTGTTAGACCCCAACTTTTATAAATAAAGATGAATTTTCTATAAATATCATTTTTGAATATTATGGAGTTAATTTGATATAATGTTATAGTTGTGGGTAATATTTATAAATTTTGCAAAGTACGCAAGTTGTTATATAATATTCGATTGGTCGGGGAATATTCTTTTTAACAGGGAATATTCGTACAACGGCACAATCATTGGTGGACCCCACAACAAAATTATTGTCGGATTGAGAAAACGACAAAAATATTTTATTAAAAATAACGACGGAAGTTTTACCATTGATACTGTTGAACTACTCGGTAGTAAAAGTACAGTAATACGTGTGGTTGCATAGTAGCACACGATATTGATTATTAATGCTTATGTGAGAAGTCACTCAGTTTGATTCAATTATTGTCAGTTAATAATATGAATTATTTAGCGATAATGACGTTTTGTTTTATTCGTATTATTAACGTAATAAAACAGAAACATCTTTTTATATAAAACAGAATACTTTATTAAAGTTATTCTATAAATAGAATATATTATATTTAAAGGATTTTTCTTTAAATATGGACCGTCAGATTAAAGTAATCAATCTGGACCGTTCATGGATTAGTTACTATGCATTCTATTTTTCTATAAATAGCAGCTCATTCCTTCATTATTTCTTACGAATTCACTGAACTCTAGAGAGAGAAGCTATAGAGAGAAACTATAGAGAGAGAGAAGAAGAGTATTCTGCTACTTAACTACTTCCTTACTTCAGCTCTTCTTTAAAACGGTAAGGGGTGTTATTCTTTCTTATTCATGAAGAGAACTGTTGTTATTCCATTTCTTATTATTCTGTTGGAATAACCTGTATACGCGGTCTACCCTATACTTGGTGACATTCTTCTATTATTCTGTTGGAACATCCTGTCTATGTGTTTTACACCGGACCTGGTTCCTTTTTTATTATTATTCTGTTGGAACATCCTGTCTGTGTGTTTTACACCGGACCTGGTTCCGTTTTCATTATTATTCTGTTGGAACATCCTGTCTGTGCGTTTTACACCGGACCTGGTTCCGTCTTTACTATTATTCTATTGGAATGTCCTGTCCGTGTATTTTACACCGGACCTGGTTCCGTCTTTATTATTATTCTGTTGGAACATCCTGTCTGTGTGTTTTACACTGGACCTGGTTCCGTCTTTATTATTATTCTGTTGGAATATCCTGTCTGTGCGTTTTATGCCGGACCTGGTTCTATTATTTATTATTCTGTGGGAATAACCTGTCTGTGCGGTCTATCGCATGCATGGTGATTTTTTTTGTTATTCCATTCTTTATTATACTCAGTTGGTTAAGTTTTGACTTCTATACTCCATGAAATTTATGGAATATCCTTGATAATTGCGTTTCATCTAGTATCTTTTCATGAAAATATTATTCTAAGCATTCTTGAATTTTACTCCACAAAGCAGTATCATGTTGACAATTTGGGCGTTGTTAATTCTTGGATAAATTAATTCTTGAACTTGTTTTATTGAATTCTTATATCATTGTCATCATCCTCATGTTTATAAAATGTTAAAAGTCATCTGTGGCCTGTAGTGCATAGATGGACTTGGTATGATTATGACCAGGGATTATTCGGTATAATCATGACCGTAATGTTACAAATGATGTGGTAAAAGTCCTCACTGGCCCGTAGTGTGTTGATGGACAGTTGTTGGCATGATCATGACCATTAATGAATACACGAATATCCTTGGCCGTAGTGCAGGGGTGATTCGATGATGTGGATTATTTTATTAAGCTGAGTCCCAGCGATCACAGTGTTGAAAAACCTTTTAAATCATAAAAGATAGTAGAGTTTATTTTCTACTTGACTCTTTTAATGGATTGCTTGTTCCGCTGCAGTTAAACTTGATGTCTATTATATTTTATCAGTTTAACATTGTTGAAGGCTAATGATAATTTATTCTGCATTATCTTAGTCATAATATTTCTTACTGGGCTAGTTGAGCTCACCCTTTCTTTCACTATTCTCTTCAGAAAATGAGAACGTAGCTGGGGTTAATTTAATGGAACTTTGTATGAAATATAAGTCCAATAAGATTAAGGTGTAAACCTATGTGGGATTATTACTAAGCCCATGTAGTAATAACATGAAGCCCATAGTAGATTACAACAATCCCAAAGACTAAGTTAATTAAGTTAACCATTAAGGCCAAAGGATGATCCAATGGGTAAAGCAAGATTCATGGGGCAACCCATGGGTGATTTGATAACCAAGTATTTGGTGTGATGAGCAAGAATTAAGTGTGGTGGCCATATATAAGATTTAAGGAGCAAGAATACTTAGGCTTGAAGTTATGAATAGTAAGGAGGTGACTTAAGGAGGTGGGATGCCTTAAAGACCCTTCTACACTCACTTTAGGAAGTCTATAAATAGAAAGCTCACCATTCATTATTTGGTTGATTAGTTTTCATCCAACAAACTCTCTCACAAACAACTTAATTGTTAGACCAAATAAGCACTTTGAGCTTAACCTTTCATTAGTAGATTTCCAAAGCAAGAGAAGTAATCTTCAAAGGTAATTAATCTTGTCTCTTCTATCTCTATCATGGTAGGTTGATAAGAGAAGTGTAATCTAATGAACTTAGATGCTAAGAACATAAGGAAAGTGGATAAGCAATGGACTTAAGCCGAGTAAGCAAGAAATAAGCAAATTAAACCTAATTAAGTTAGGAACTTATGATGATCATTTATACACTTATAATATAATGAATGAAGTTAATATGTTAATAAAGATGCAATAATGTTGCTTAAAGGCACTTGAACCAAGAATAAGTTATAAGGAAATGAAAATCTTGTATTGAAGAATTAGTAAGTTATGAACTCATAAGAATTAAGCTATAACCTAATTTAAATATAAGTTGTTGTATCATGTAAGTTAAGATGTCTATATAATGAAATAAATGTATTTAGAATGATGAACAAATCACTAGTATAGAAGGTTGCCGGAATTAACGTGATTGGACGATAAACGTCGAATTCGTGAAATTCTCGGAATAGAAGTTGTATTTTGTATGTGAAATCAGAAACGTTGGTTTTTGATAGAGACAAGTCATATTTGGAATTATAGAGTTGCAGACTCAAAAATGATCGGATTCCCACTTAGAACGAAGAAACGAGCGTTGAACGTTCGCGAACGTTTATCGTTTTCGTTAAAATGGACTAATAGGTGAAATTTTAGCAAACAAAGTAAAATGGATAAAATTCTTGTATGAACGCATAGAGTACGTAATTTGTGAACCGTAGGCTTTTGAACGAGCCAATTTGGACTTATAACGAATAAGTTACGAGTCCGGGAATCTCAACTTTTGAAAAATCTGCCAAAAGTTTCTGAGGCACAGAGTCCGCGCCACGGTGCGACTCCAAGCCATTTAGCCCGCGCCACAGTGCCAAAGTGAGCCTCAGCCCCTGCAAACTCGCGCGCAGCGCGACCAGTAACAAAGGGACTCGCGCCGCAGCGCCGAGTACGGTTTCTGGCCAACAATAGGTGACGCCGCAGCGCGGCACCAAGTGTAAAAACCGGCGCCGCAGCGCCAGCCTTATAATCTAGACAATAAAGAATTTTTACATGTTGAGCATGGATAGTAATTGATAAGTAATTAAATAAGGATATTAATGAAACATGGTTAAGACATAATTAAACCTTAAGTATGAACACTTAGGGTTAAAGAAAGTCAATTGCTTATGAATGTAAGAATGATGTAATGGAAAGCTGGAACCAATAATAACAAATCTAATACGTAATTAGATTGAGAAGAATGGTAAGATTCTTTAGGAACCATGTATGATCATTCATGACCTAATGTGCTATGTGATGTTATTATTTACTGTAGAGACTTAAAGACTTAAAGTGCACGTGTTATAAACTGTAACAGACGCTAAAGGCAAGTACTCTAACCCTTGTTCCAGTTCGATCTGGACAAGTCTTTGTGATTCATGTATTCTTCGCATGAGTTAATCTATGATGAAGTCGACGCCAATTCCTTCGGCTAGACTTACGATATGTTAGATTCTTTTAATCTTTCAAGTATATGCAATGATTTACCAAACTAATATTGTTGTGGTTTTCAAAAGGAGACTATGATAAATTGTTTTGTCGTCAAACGACAGGCACGTGAGGTTGCCACAACTTAAACGTATACACGTTTAATGGATGTAGTGTTGATCAATATAGAGTACTATAGGCTGATCACCTAGACGTGCTCGTATGCTATGCCAGACTTACGAACTTCGTGCCGAGATGTCCTTTTCAAAGTACTTATGAAATGCTTACGGTCTTGAACCGGAATTGATGTTTTACTGAATATTGTTGTTGTAAAACGTTTTAAATGAAAAAAAGTGCTATTTTGAATTATCGATAGTACTTCGTAACTATTGTTCAGTTATTGAAGATATACGATTCCTATGTTTCAAGCATGCTATTTTCCTAGAATTGTTGTACTTGCTGAGCTAGTTAGGCTCATTCTTGCTTGAACCATATGAATGCAGCTAAGACCAAATGGACCGATGGATCCGACAAGGATAAAGGGAAGGCGAAGGCGAACCCGTAGATTACATATGTAATAGTATAGGTTTTTGTAAGAATAATATTAATATTATGACAAAAATAAATGTATTGGTTGTAAAGAACCTGGGAAATGTAAATATTCTTTTTATATAAATATAAGACATATCCGTTCTTTTGAGGCATTTCAATTGAATGTTTATGTGAACTGTAGTACCGTGTAGTACCATCTGTCGGGTTGGAAGATACTCGGATTTGGGGGCGTCACAGGTTGGCATCAAAGCATTAGGTTATAAAACTTAAGGGGGGGGGGGGAAATAAAACTTTAAGTCATAACCTTAAGAAAAGTCAAAGAATAAAAGATGTAAGTTAACCTTATAAAAATGCATTATATATGTTATGTGTTTTTATTATTATACTAACGTGTACTAATCAAACTTTTGTGTTGTTGTAGATGTCAGGAGAAAATAGAGATGTACAGGTAGTCAGTGAAGAGTCGGTTAATCAGGTAGAGATTATACCGAGTCCAATAGCAGCAAATCCCGAAGTGGTAGTGGTTGAGTCTGGAAACTCAGAAAGTTTAGATCTCATGTCAGTGTTTGACGACATGATAGAAGAAGAAGTAGAGGTAGTGTCCTTCAATCCAGTAGCAATAGCAGCAGAGATGGCTCCAGGGGAGTCAATGATGTCGTTATTCATGTCAGTGATAGATAGGAACATACACTATTGTCAGGAGTTTAAGGAGCTGAAGGCAGAGCTCCAAGCTGTTATAGAAGATAAGACGGACGTGGAGTCCATGTGGGAACAGGAACATGATGAAAGGGTTTTGGCTAAGGACAAGGTCCATGAGCTAAAACACGAGGTCTTTGAGCTCAGGGGGGAGCTAAAGACTAAGAAGCAGAAGATAGGGAGAATGTCCTATATTCATAGGAGTTCTCATGCGGAGTTTCAGCTGCAGGTGGCTGGTTATCCCGTAGAGACAGGGCAGACACGGCATACTATCAGTCGTGATATTATTGTCGGTCTTGCCAAGGCAGATTTTGAGAATGCCTTAAGGCAGATGTGATCTAGGATTGGCTAGAGTAGGCTAGATATGCACATATTTTTGTATTTGGTAGTGACGTAAAACCCTCTTTTGTATAACCAAGGGTAGTCTTTTGTAAATCCCAATTTTTGGAAAGTAATTGCGGGGAAGTAATGTATTCAGCTTAGACTATGTAATGTAACTGATGTAGTATTATACTACAATAAATTAATATAAGTTTTCTTTATCGAAAAATGTTGAGTAATGAATGTTTAAGTTATTGTTTAACATGGAATAATAACTATCTGACAGGAAATGAATAATAACAAAATATGTGTTTATTGTAACAGCAAAATGCCGCCAAGAAGAGTACCACGTAACCAAGGTGCAAACACAAACCAACCGGAGTGAGGTCCAGTTAACCCCATACAGGAATTCGTCAATCTAGTAAACGCAGCATTTAATAGAACAGGGGCTAACATCCCCGTAAATCCTGGTGTAGTACGAGCTACTACGTTTAAGGACTTTAAAAGTGTGGGTCCGCCGGAGTTCAAAGGAACTACGGACCCTATCGAAGCCCAAACGTGGGTGAAGGAGATTGAGAAGGCATTTGTGATAGCAAATGTCGACGAGGCCCAAAAGGCCAACTTTTGGTGGGAGGCCAATCAGGCTAGGGCCGAGATAGATGTTATTACGTGGGTGAGGTTAAAGGAAATATTTTACGAGAACTATTTTCTCACGAGCATGCAGGGAAGGACGGAGATGCGGTTTCTAGAGTTGAAACAAGGGGACATGACGGTTCCCTAATACGCCGCCAAGTTTAATGAACTGGAAAGGTTCGCTCCACACCAGGTGGATACCGAGGTGAGGAAAGCTCGACGGTTCGAGAAGGGCTTGAAACCCTGGCTCTATAACCGTATTTCTGTGTTCCAAAGTACTTCCTTTGGAATAGTTTTAGAGAAGGCAATAATTGTCGAAGGTGGTAGCAAGGCATTGAGCCAATACCATAAGGACAAGAAAATCATGGGGAATATGGACGGGGGAGTAAAAATCGAGGGTGCCAGCGGGAGTGGCGAGGGTTATAAGAGGAAGTTAGTTAGCTCTGGAAATACCAGAGTGAAACAAGGAGACCCGAAGAGGAGGATGGAGGCCTGCAAGACCTGCGGAAAGACTCTCTTATGAGTCTGTCTCAAAGGTAAGGTCGTATGTTACAACTATGGATAGGAGGGGCATATTTCGCATAACTGTCCATGTCCGAAGAAGAACCATGGATGCTTTGTATGTGGGTTAACTGACCACATGATAAAGAACTGCCCAAAGAAGGGGACAGACGGGAATAGGGGCACCAATAGTGGTAAGTTAACTATTGGGGGTCCAACGCAGCCGGGTAGGCCGGGTAGGCCGATGGCCCGTACCTTTAATATGACCGTCCAAGACGCGATGGCCTCGGGGGACGTAGTCGCTGGTATTATTCTGATCAACGACTTAAATGCATACGTGCTATTTGACTCGGGTGCTACTTGTTCGTTTATCGCATGTGATTTTGCTAGACGATTAGGACTACTTCCCGAAAAGTTGCCTATACCTTTAAACATTAAGGTAGCAAATGAAGAGATAATTCCTGTTGAAGATATTCATAGGAGTTGTTGCGTAGACATTTGAGGTTGTAAATTATCGGTAGATCTGATACCGATAAAGTTAGGAGAATTTGACGTAATTCTCGGAATGAATTGGTTAATTAATCATGGGGCAATTATAGATTGTCAAAAGAAATGCGTAAATATTAAAACATTAAGACAATCTCATGTAATATTTTACGGGAATAAATCACCGAGACGTTCGTGTTGTCTTACCATGACACAAACTTGGAAATTATTAAGGAAGGGGTGTGTAGGCTATTTGTGACATGTGGTTGATACCCAGAGAGTGGGAGCGACCATGGAACAAATACCTATAGTGAGTGAGTTCATGGATGTATTTCTGAGTGAGTTGCTGGGCCTTCCGCCGGATAGGGAGACCGAGTTCGTAATAGACATTGTGCCAGGAGCGGCACCAGTTTCCAGGGCACCGTATCATATGGCGCCAGTGGAGATGGAGTTGATGGTACAGTTGCAAGAGCTACTGGACATGAAGTACATACAACCGAGTGTTTCGCCGTGGGGAGCACCGGTACTGTTTGTTAAGAAGAAGGACGGATCGTTAAGACTTTATATCGACTACCGAGAGTTGAACAAGTTAACGATAAAGAATAAGTATGCATTGCCCAGGATCGACGATCTTTTTGATCAATTGAAAGGGGCAAAATATTTTTCCAAAATAGATTTAAGGACGGGGTATCATCAGCTGAAGGTTCGAAATGAAGACGTGCTAAAGACAGCATTTAGAACTCGTTATGGTCATTACGAGTTTCTGGTGATGTCATTTGGGTTGACTAATGCACCTGCTGCATTTATGGATATGATGAACAGAGTGTTCAAACAATATTTGGACAAGTTCGTCGTGGTGTTTATTGATGATATTCTAGTCTACTCTAAGACGCCAGAAGATCATGCTGAACACCTAAGAATAAGGAGAAGTTATATTCGAAGTTCACTAAGTGTGAATTTTGGTTAGAGAGGGTATGTGACGCCCCCAAAATAGGTATACATCACCCATTCTGAGTCGCCAAATACATGGTACAGAAACAAATATAACTTTATTAAAACACTTGTCGCGCAAAATACGACAACACAATACTGTGAGTTTAAATACAAATATTATCTTCTAGACAATATCCACACTCAAATAAGTCCTCATTATAATTATTAAAACACTATTTTATAAAATAGTGAGGACTGCTAGCACAACTGACTAGAATCATCACTCCACACCCCGACTAGTTCCCGCTATATTCTCGTCTCTTGAGAAAAATGGAACAAAAATGAAAAAGGGTGAGCTCAACTAGCCCAGTAGAGAATATTATGACTAAAATAATATACAACAACTTATCATTAGTCTTCAACAGGGAAAAATCTGATAAAATATAATAGACAACAAGTTTTAGATCAACAACTGCAGTGGAAACAACAAACCATTAGAAGAGTCAAGTAGAGAATGAATTCTACTATCTTCTAAGATTTAAAAGTCCATCAACGATATTTTATCCCTGTAACATCAATCAATATACATCTTGAATCAAATATTCATCTTTGCACTACAGGCCAAAGATATTCATTTGTATTACCAGTCGGTCATGTTCATCTCAACACCTATTCATCTTTGCACTACGGGCCAAAAATATTCATCAGTTAATCATTCATCTTTGCACTACAGGCCAAAGATATTTAGTAATGTCATCATTTAGGACTGAGGATGATGAAAAATATTTTAAAGAAAACGAATCTAGTGGGACAGAAAGACAAATATTAGGGATTCGTATTACAGTTTATCCAAGTGCAATAATACTCCATAACAACCAATTGTGAAGTAGAATTCAAAAATAAAGATAAAAACAAGAATACAATCAAAGATAGTAACCATAATAGCCATCTTGGATAAAAAGGAAAAATTTTATTTTTCGGTGAATAATGCCGTATTCGTGAATAGTTCCGTATACGTGAATAGTGCTGTATACGTGAATAGTAATCCCGACACAAAAAGTTCTAAATTTGATAAAAAGTTCAGACCAATATTTCGGCATAATGATATTGAAAGAAATAATATCATTTACGAAAGAATAACATCCCTTACCTCAAGATAACAGTACTTCTGTTCGGAATATCGACATAAGGCTGAAGGAAACTTGCATTGATAAATAAAAACACACAAAGTATCTAAATACTCACAAAATACGCTCGATAATATAGAGAGAGAAAGAGAGAAAGCTTATGTTTCTGGTGTGATTTAGAATTCTAACTTAGCCCTCTATTTATAGGAAAATGTTAGCACGCCGAAGCAGACTTAACCTGCTACATGATGGCTTTACCTGCTACTATTGCCACCCACTACATTTGAAATAAAATTCAGCACATTTCTTCACCAACCACAAGTGGGGCCCACTCAATTCTAGAATTTTCCACCAAAATCATTTACAAACCTAATTTCCGAATCAGTCACCTCTTAAAATTCATAAAAAATTGTACGTTCATTTTTAACGGTTCAAAATTTGTGGACATATACTCAACTTATATATGTATAACATATCCAAAAATCACAACGATCCAACGGTCAGATTAAAAATTATAACTCACGCAATATATCTCAAGAACAGTGATTTAATTTTTAATACCTCCATTCTGACAAAAACACCTCAACATTAATTCCTTCATATAAAATAAATATATCCATCAATTATATCCAAATAAAATAAATATTTTCTTATCATATAAATTAATAATTAATTATTCACAAATAATATTACAGAATCACAATTATGACAACCAGGCCGTTCCTAGGAAAGAGGGGGTTTTTCAATAAGAATTTCTCTTTACTGGCGCGCAATTAGATGACCAAAGCTCTCCTTAGACAGAACTTTCTAAATATTACCAATAATGCTATCTAATAATATTATTCAAATAATATGAATTATTGATCTGATAATAGAAAATACTGTGCAACAATAATTATTGAAACAACAATAATATAAAATATCAACACAACAATTATTGAATTAATAAAATAAAATATTGAACAGTAACTACTGTAACAATTATTGAGTAGTGTCTTCTTACGTAAGAATCAATAATTGGTGCAATACCGTGTGCTACTGTATTTTAACCACTGGGTATTCCAACAGTATTAACGGTAACAACTACGCCGTTATTTATAAACAACTTATACTTGTCGTTTTCTTCATCTAATCGCTTTCCATTATGGGGCCCACACAAGGCTGCGCCGTCGTACAAATATTTCCCGACAGAAAGAATATTCCACGACCAAATAAATATTCCCCGACAACAAATGAATATTTTATAACCACTTACTTATTTTGCAAAATTTACACATTTCACCCATAACTAAAGCATTATGTCAAATTAACACCTTATTATTCACAATAATATTTAGAGAAAATTTGATTTTATTCATTAATAAGTTGGGGTCTTACAACCTCCCCTCCTTATGAAATTTCATCCTCGAAATTGACGTACGTACTTGGTGTTTCGAAAAGGTGAGGATACCTCGCTTTCATTTCTGATTCCAACTCCCAGGTCATTTCTTCAATAGCATGGTTTCTCCACAAAACCTTAACTTGTGGTATACTTCGTGCATAGAACATGCTCTTTCTTATCCAAGATCTTAACAGGTACCTCCTCGTACGTTAAATCTTCGACTATCTCGTCTGGTTCTAACTCAATTATGTGGTTTGGGTCTTTCACATATTTATGAAGTACAGATACGTGAAAAACATTATGAACATGGGACATGCTTGGAGGTAATGCGAGTCGATATGCCACATTTCCTATTCGGTCAAGAATTTCAAATGGACCAACAAATCGTGGTTTGAGCTTTCCTCTCTTCCCAAATCTTGTAACTCCTTTCCATGGTGCAACACGTAACAATACATGATCCCCAATACTAAATTCAACATCCTTTCGATGGAGATCCGCATAACTCTTTTGTCGATCCTATGACGTTTGTATACGTTGTCGAATCGTTTGGATCTTCTCTATAGTTATGCATACCAATTCTGGTCCCAACAACGTTGCTTCACCCACCTCGTCCCAGCATACTGGAGAACGACACTTTCGTCCAAACAAGGCATCAAATAGAGCCATACCTATACTTGCCTGATAACTATTGTTGTAGTAGAATTCCACCAGTGGCAAGTATTTATCCCGACTTCCTTTGAAATCTAGAACACAGAGTCTTAATATATTTTCAAGGGTTTGAATAGTCCTCTCTGATTGCCCGTCCGTTTGAGGATGGTATGCTGAAGTGAATTGTAAATCCGTGCCCATAGCTTTCTGCAAGCTAACCCAAAATCGTGAAGTGAATCTTGGGTCACGATCAGAAACTATAGAAACTGGCATGCCATGCAATCTCACAATCTCATTCACCTACATACTAGTAAGACGTTCAAGAGAATAAGTCTCACGTATAGGTAAGAAATGAGTAGACTTGGTTAATCTATCAACAATGACCCAAATCGCATCTATGCCTTGAGAAACCTTGGGAAGACCCGTAACAAAATCTATAGTAATGTGTTCCCACTTCCATTTCGGAATCTCAAGTGCTTGCAATGGACCCTTTGGTACTTGATGCTCTGCTTTTACACGTTGACAAGTTAAACACCTCGAGATAAACTCCGCGATCTCTCTATTCATATTGCTCCACCAAAATGTATGTCAAAGATCGTGATACATTTTGGTACTCGCAGGATAGATTGCAAACGGTGTGTTGTGTGCCTCCATCATGATTCTATGCTTCAAGTCAGAATCATTAGGAACACAAAATCTGGAGTTGACTTGAAGTATTCCTTCTTCATCGATTCTTGCTTCTGGAATAGCACCTTCTTGCACTTTCTTCTTCATACGCATCAGCTCCATGTCCGTAGCTTGAGCAGCTTTAACTTTATCGATTAAAGTCGGTTCAACTCGTATATTTGATATCATCACGTGGGTACTTGGAGCGTTTACCTCTATCTCTATCCTTTGCAAATCATATAAAATGGGCCTTTGTGTTAACAATATTGCACTCGTACCCGCATATGATCTTTTACTCAATGCGTCAGCTACTACGTTCGCTTTTCCAGGATGATATTGGATGGTATGATCGTAATTTTTCAACAGCTCAAGCCAACGTCGTTGCCGCATGTTGAGTTCCTTTTGGGTGAAGAAATATTTGAGGCTTTTATGATCCATATAGATCTCCACTTTCTCCCCATACAGGTAGTGTCTCCAAATCTTCAACGCGAAAACGACTGCTGCCAACTCCAAATCATGAGTAGGATAATTTCTCTCATATTCTTTGAGTTGTCTCAAGGCATAGGCTATGACTTTCTCATGTTGCATGAGAATACATCCTAACCCTTTGCCTGAAGCATCGCTGTAGATAACAAATTCATCCGAACCAGATGGTATTGTCAGAACAGGTGCCGAAATGAGTCTCCTCTTGAGTTCTTGAAAACTCTTCTCACAATCCTCGCTCCAACCGAATTTTGTATCCTTCCAAGTCAGCTGAGTTAACGGAGTAGCGATTCTAGAAAATACTTCCACGAATCTCCGATAATAACCAGCTAAGCCCAAAAAGCTACGTACTTTGGTCACTGACTTCGGTTGCTCCCAACTTTGTATGGTTTCAATCTTCGTCGGGTCGACAGATACTTCATGTTTTGACACCACGTGCCCAAGGAATGCTACTTCCTCAAGCCAGAACTCGTATTTTTTTAGTTTGGCATATAGCTTGTTTTCACGAAGCCTTTGCAGTACCAGCTTCAAATGGTGCTCATGATCTTCACGGCTTTTGGAATAGATGAGGATGCCATCAATAAAGACAACAACGAACTGATCTAAATATTCTTTGAATACACAGTTCATCATATCCATGAAGGCAGTAGGAGCATTAGTCAATCCAAAAGATATGACTAAGAATTCATAATGCCCGTACCGAGTTTTGAAGGCAGTCTTTGGAATATCCTCAGTTTTAATCTTCAGTTAATGATATCCAGAACGAAGATCGATCTTTGAAAAGAATTACGCTCCTTGCAACTGGTCGAACAGATCATCAATACGAGGTAGCGGATACCTATTCTTGATGGTGACATGGTTCAATTCTCAATAGTCAATACAAAGTCGCATACTCCCGTCTTTCTTCTTTACGAATAAAATAGGAGCACCCCAAGGAGACATACTAGGACGAATGAAATCGATGTCTAACAATTCCTGTAATTGGAGTTTTAACTCCTGAAGTTCAATAGAAGCCATTCGATATGGGGTTTTAGAAATGGGCTTTGTACCGGGTTCAAGGTCAATAAAGAATTCAACTTCACGTTCTGGAGGTAGACCAGGAAGTTTTTTAGGAAATACGTCAGGAAATTCACTAACAACAGAAATATTATTCAAATCTGACGTGTTTTTGTTCAAGTCTGTGACATGGGCTAAGAAAGTTTGACATTCATTTTTTAATAAACGAATGGCTTTATGGCTTGATATGACAGTGATTGATTTTAATGGTTTGGTTGCTTGAATTCGCATAACAGGTTAGTTAGGAATATGAAAACTAACAACCTTACGAAAATAATCAATTTTGGCATGATGAGTAGTTAACCAATCAATTCCTAAAATCACATCAAAAAAAAGTATCTTTAAAGAGATAAGGTCAACAGGTAATGTGATTGTGCCAACTTGGATTAAGCAAGATTTATAAACTGTAGATGTAATGAAAGTTTTTCCTAACGAAGTCTCCATAGATAGGTCAAAGTCTAATTTCTCCGGAGTCAAGTTTAAACGTTGAGCACAAGCAGGAGAGATAAAAGAATGGGTAGAACCGGTATCTAGTAAAGTATAAACTTCACAAGAATTCAAGATTAGCTTACCCGTGATCACCTCGTTCGGGTTTCTCGTGTTTTTTTGGCTAGTCACAACAAACGCTCTTCCAGGAACCGCTGATTTCGACTTATCCGGGATAGCTTTTGGAGTCACCATCCCCGCTGAACTTGGTTTTGAACTTGGTTTTGCTATAGAACACTCTCGAGCTATATGACCCTCTTTTCCATAGTTATAACATACCTTGGATTGTTGTGGGCAGTTTGGGCTGATATGTCCCTCTTTTCCGCATTTGTAACAAACGACCGGTGCTCATTCTCCTCCCCTAGAAACAGTTGATGTTTATGCTGACGTTTTCTCGTTATCATTATTGTACCTTCTCTTCTTGAAATCTCCTTCCGACTCGCTCCTTCTATTATCACGGCCACGATTTCCACTAAAGTGGTTACCACTTTTGTCCGAATGTTTTCCTCCCTGCTGGTTTTCATTGGTCCGATGACCGCTGCCATCGGTATTACCTTGGTTGTGTTCCCTCAGTTGAATATACTCATTATCTCGCTCTAATAATTGAGCCATGCTTACAAACATCTGAATATAAAGAAAATTTATGAGAAATAAGATATTGTTGAATCTCGGGTTTTAAACCTCTTAGAAACATCCTTGTCATTCGTTCCTCATTCTCGACCAAATGAGGTGCAAACCTGGATAACTCTGCAAACTTCGCCTCGTACTGGGACACCGTCATATTATTTTGTTCCAGTTTAATAAACTCTATCTCTTTCATATGACGAATACTTTCAGGAAAGTACTTGTCATTAAACAGTTTCTGAAATGTTTCCTAGGACATGTTGAGTGCGTCAAGCTAGGTACGCTTCACAGACTCCCACCAGTAGTCTGCCTCACCACGGAACAAAAAGGTGGCGAATGGAACCTTCTGTTCCTCTGTGCATCCCAAGACATCGAATATCCTGGTAATTTGCTTGACCCACGTTTCCGCCTTGATCGGATCTGGCTTTCCTTGAAAGTCTGGTGGTCCCAACTCTTTGAATTGCCTGGCCGTGACAAACCGCGCGTTATTATCATTTTCACCCGTATTCTGCATATGAGTCTCCCTCGTCTGATTTTGCATGAACTGCAAAAAGCTCCTAAACATTCCATCATTCATCGTTTTCTCGGTAATGTTGTTTACAGGAGGAATATTGCCTTCCTGTTGCACGTTCTCCTGGTTTGTGACTAAAGGTTGTTCCACAGTCTCATATACTCCATTGTTAACGTTGTCGGCTGCCATTCTCAAATACTGCCATAAAACAAGGGTTAATTAAATAAACTAAAATAGCACATAATATCCCTATATTATGACCAACCAACAAATAAGCTTAGGTAGGACACATTAGCAAAGGATTTACTCGTCTCTCCCCTCCTAGTTCTATTCCCCGATCTCCGTTAGAGACCATATCCCTAAGCTCTGATACCAACTGTGATGCCTCCAAAATAGGTATACATCACCCATTCTGAGTCGCCAAATAAATGGTACAGAAACAAATATAACTTTATTAAAACACTTGTCGCGCAAAATACGACAACACAATACTGTGAGTTTAAATACAAATATTGTCTTCTAGACAATATCCACACTCAAATAAGTCCTCATTACAATTATTAAAACACTATTTTATAAAATAGTGAGGACTGCTAGCACAATTGACTAGAATCATCACTCCACAACCCGACTAGTTCCCGCTATATTCTCGTCTCTTGAGAAAAATGGAAAGAATATTATGACTAAGATAATATACAACAACTTATCATTAGTCTTCAACAGGAAAAAATCTGATAAAATATAATAAACAACAAGTTTTAGATCAACAACTGTAGCGGAAACAACAAACCATTAGAAGAGTCAAGTAGAGAATGAATTCTACTATCTTCTAAGATTTAAAAGTCCATCAACGATATTTTATCCCTGTAACATCAATCAATATACATCTTGAATCAAATATTCATCTTTGCACTACAGGCCAAAGATATTTATTTGTTTCACCAGTCGGTCATGTTCATCTCAACACCTGTTCATCTTTGCACTACATGCCAAAAATATTCATCAGTTAATCATTCATCTTTACACTACAGGCCAAAGATATTCAGTAATGTCATCATTTAGGACTGAGGATGATGAAAAATATTTTAAAGAAAACGAATCTAGTGGGACATAAGGACAAATATTAGGGATTCGTATTACAGTTTATTCAAGTGCAATAATACTCCATAACAACCAATTGTGAAGTAGAATTCAAAAATAAAGATAAAAACAAGAATATAATCAAAGATAGTAACCATAATAGCCATCTTGGATAAAAAGAAAAAAATTCATTTTTTGGTGAATAGTGCCGTATTCGTGAATAGTTCCGTATACGTGAATAGTAATCCCGACACAAAAAGTTCTAAATTTGATAAAAAGTTCAGACCAATATTTCGGCATAATGATATTGAAAGAAATAATATCATTTACGAAAGAATAACATCCCTTACCTCAAGATAGCAGTACTTCTGTTCGGAATATCGGTATAAGGCTAAAGAAAACTTGCACTGATAAATAAAAACTCACAAAGTATCTAAATACTCACAAAATACGCTCGATAATATAGAGAGAGAAAGAGAGAAAGCTTATGTTTTTGCTGTGATTTTGAATTCTAACTTAGCCCTCTATTTATAGGAAAATGTTAGCATGCCGAAGCAGACTTGACCTGCTACCTGATGGCTTTACCTGCTACTATTGCCACCCACCACATTTGAAATAAAATTCAGCACATTTTTTCACCAACCACAAGTGGGGCCCACTCAATTCTAGAATTTTCTATCAAAATCATTTATAAACCTAATTTCTGAATCAGTCACCTCTTAAAATTCATAAAAAATTATACGTTCATTTTTAACGGTTCAAAATTTGTGGACATATACTCAACTTATATATGTATAACATATCCAAAAATCACAACGATCTAACGGTCAGATTAAAAATTATAACTCACACAATATATCTCAAGAACATTGATTAAATTTTTAATACCTTCATTCCGACAAAAATACCTCAACATTAATTCCTTCACATAAAATAAATATATCCATCAATTATATCCAAATAAAATAAATATTTTCTGATCATATAAATTAATAATTAATTATTAACAAATAATATTACAGAATCACAATTATGACAACCAGGCCGTTCCCAGGAAAGAAGAGACTTTCCAATAAAAATTTCTCCTTATTGGCGCACAATTAGATGACCAAATCTCTCCTTAGACAGAACTTTCTAGACATTACCAATAATGCTATCTAATAATATTATTCAAATAATATGAATTATTGATCTGATAATGGAAAATACTGTGCATCAACAATTATTGAAACAACAATAATATAAAATATCAACGTAGCAATTATTGAATCAATAAAATAAAATATTGAACAGTGACTACTGTAACAATTATTGAGTAGTGCCTTCTTACGTAAGAATCAATAATTGGTGCAATACCGTGTGCTACTGTATTTTAACCAGCGGGTATTCCAACAGTATTAACGGTAACAACTACGCCGTTATTTTTAAATAACTTATACTTGTCGTTTTCTTCATCCAATCGCTTTCCATTATGGGGCCCACACAAGACTGCGCCGTCGTACGAATATTCCCCGACAGAAAGAATATTCCACGACCAAATGAATATTCCCCGACAACAAATGAATATTTTATAACCACTTATTTATTTTGCAAAATTTGCACATTTCACCCATAACCAAAGCATTATATCAAATTAACACCTTATTATTCACAATAATATTTAGAGAAAATTTGATTTTATTCATTAATAAGTTGGGGTCTTACAGGGTACAGTTTTTAGGTCATGTCATTGACCATGAGGAAATTTCAGTAGATCTAGCGAAGGTGGAAGCCGTGATGGATTGGGAACAATCAAAAATGCCGACCGAGGTGCAGAGTTTCTTAGGGTTAGCGGGTTATTATCGGAGGTTCATTCAAGACTTTTTGTAGATAGCTACTCCGTTAACTAACTTAACGAGGAAGACGGTGAAGTACGTATGGACTGAGAGATGCGAAGACAGTTTTCAAGAACTGAAGAAGAGGTTGAGTGAAGCGCATGTTTTGTCATTGCCCGATGACACATAAAATTTCGTAGTCTATAGCGATGCTTCGCATAGAGGTCTTGGTTGCGTGCTCATACAGCATGGCAAGGTCATTGCGTATGCATCTAGGCAGTTGAAGGATTATGAGAAAGTTTATCCTACTCATGATCTGGAACTGGCCGCGGTGATGTTTGCCTTAAAGATATAGCGACATTATCTTTACGGGTAAAAGTGTGAGATATACACGGACTATAAGAGTCTAAAATATATCTTCACATAGAAGGAGTTGAATATGAGACAGAGGAGATGGCTTGAGTTGATAAAGGATTACGACTGTGAAATCCTGTATCACCTTGGAAAAGCCAATGTAGTGGCCGACGCCTTAAGTAGAAATGGTTGGAAGAAGTTGTCTATGTTAACAGCTCAAAAGGAGTTAATAACATAGATGGCTAGGATGGAGTTAGAGGTGAAGTTGCCAAGTGAGGCAGATCAATGACTGTTTGCGACGGAGATTCAATCTACTATTGTAGAGAGAGTCAAGGAGGTGCAACTTAAAACTGATGAGTGTGACCAAATAAAGAAGCGGTTGACCAATGAAAAAGATATTAATTTTAGTCTTGATAATGAGGGATTATTAAGATTTGAGGGAAGAATTTGGATTTCGAATGAGACGAAATTAAAGGAGAAAGTTTTACAAGAGGCTCACATTTCAAGATACTCAATTCATCCGGGTAGCACCAAGATGTATCAAGACCTTGGACGGAGTTTTTGGTGACCGAATATGAAGAGGAAAATAGCGGAGTATGTGAGTAGGTGCTTGACTTGTCAAAGAGTTAAAGTCGAACATCAATGACCAAGTGGCTTGTTACAGTCATTGGAGATTCCAGAGTGGAAATGGGGGCATATCACGATGGACTTTGTGGTGGGACTTCCGACCACTCAGAAGGGATATGATGCAATTTGGGTAATAGTGGACCGGTTGACGAAGTCGGCTCACTTTTTGCCAATTCGAGTTAAGTATAACTTAGATCAGTTAGCTACACTCTATGTTAAGGAGATTATTTTTAGACATGGAGCACCAGTTTCGATAGTGTCATATTGTGACCCACGATTCACATCGAACTTTTGGAGAAGTCTTCAAGAGCAGTTGGGGACGCAGTTGAAGTTGAGTACGACATATCATCCACAAATTGATGGACAGAGCAAGAGGACAATTCAAACGTTAGCAGATATGCTGAGATCTTACATCATGGATTTCAAGGGTAGTTGGGATGATCATCTACCATTAGTAGAATTTGCGTATAACAACAGTTATCATGCAAGCATAGGTATGACGCCGTACGAAGCTTTGTATGGGAGAAAATGCAGAATGCCATTGTATTGGGATGAAGTGGGAGAACGCCGAATGCTAGGACCAGAATTGGTGCAGCAAACAGCGGAAGTGGTGAAGTTGATACGTATGCGTCTCGTAGCAGCTCAAGATAGACATAAGAAATACGCAGACTTACATCGAGAGAATAGGGAATTTGAGGTAGGCTCATACGTATTTCTAAAGGTATCTCCCTGGAAAGTAAAGATACGCTTTGGAAAGAAGGGAAAACTAAGCCCAAGGTTTATAGGACCTTTTGAGGTATTAGAACGGGTAGGTGAGGTAGCTTATAGGGTAGCATTACCTCCAGACCTAGAGAGAATACATAACGTATTTCACGTTTCAGTGCTACGTCCTTACAAACCGGATTACAAGCACGTGATAGAATTTGAGCCTATTCAAATCGAGAAAGATTTAACATACGAAGAGATGCCAATTCAAATCATCGATAGAAAAGAGCAAGTTCTGCGAAACAAGGTAATATCGTCGGTAAAGGTATTATGGAAGAACCACGATGCCGATGAAGCAACGTGAGAATTAGAAGAGAAGATAAAGAAGAATTACCCTCTTTTATTTGAGTAATGTAGGGTGAGATTCTGGGGATAGAATCTTTATAAGGGGGAAGAATGTAACGTCCGAGAAATTCAGATCTTTTGTAAAATACTTGATAGAATTAAATAATGAATAAAATAATATTATTTGTTATTATATGTGTTAATAAGATGTATGTCATTTTATAACCTAGAAACGTCGGAACATAGTAGTATTTGAACCACGTGAATGAATTAAAGTGTTTGAATTTCCAAGACGAAAATAAAGGTTTTTCGAGAAAGTTTACGAAAAACACTATTCACCGCTTATCGCTCGGGAATTATTTTTGAATTTTCGAGAATTATGTAACGTTATAATATCGAGGCGAGATGGATTATGTAATAATAATCTAAGTATGGAAAACGCAGTATTTCGTATGCCGACTTAAATTGAGAATGTAGGTATTAAAATTCTAATGAAATGAATTAATGTAACTTTGTATGAAATATAAGTCCAATAAGATTAAGGTGTAAACCTATGTGGGATTATTATTAAGCCCATGTAGTAATAACATGAAGCCCATAGTAGATTACAACAAGCCCAAAGACTAAGTTAATTAAGTTAACCATTAAGCCCAAAGGATGATCCAATGGGTAAAGCAAGATCCATGGTGCAACCTATGGGTGATTTGATAACCAAGTATTTGGTGTGATGGACAAGAATTAAGTGTGTTCGCCAAGTATAAGATGTAGGGAGCAAGAATACTTAGGCTTGAGGTTATGAATAGTAAGGAGGTGACTTAAGGAGGTGGGATGCCTTAAAGACCCTTCTACACTCACTTTAGGAAGTCTATAAATAGAAAGCTCACCATTCATTATTTGGTTGATTAGTTTTCATCCAACAAACTCTCTCACAAACAACTTAATTGTTAGAGCAAATAAGCACTTTGAGCTTAACCTTTCATTAGTAGATTTCCAAAGCAAGAGAAGTAATCTTCAAAGGTAATTAATCTTGTCTCTTCTATCTCTATCATGGTAGGTTGATAAGAGAAGTGTAATCTAATGAACTTCGATGCTAAGAACATAAGGAAAGTGGATAAGCAATGGACTTAAGCCGAGTAAGCAAGAAATAAGCAAATTAAACCTTATTAAGTTAGGAACTTATGATGACCATTTATACACTTGTAATATAATGAATGAAGTTAATATGTTAATAAAGATGCAATAATGTTGCTTAAAGGGACTTGAACCAAGAATAAGTTATAAGGAAATGAAAATCATGTATTGAAGAATTAGTAAGTTATGAACTCATAAGAATTAAGCTATAACCTAATTTAAATATAAGTTGTTGTATCATGTAAGTTAAGATGTCTATATAATGAAATAAATGTATTTAGAATGATGAACAAATCACTAGTAAAGAAGCTTGCCAGAATTAACGTGATTGGACGATAAAGGTCAAATTCGTGAAATTCTCGGAATAGAAGTTGTATTTTGTATGTGAACTCGGAAACGTTGGTTTTCGATGGAGACAAGTCATATTTGGCATTATATAGTTGTGGACTAAAAAATGACCGGATTCAGACTTAAAAAGAATAAACGAGCGTTGAACGTTCGCGAACGTTTATCATTTTTGTTAAAATGGACTAATAGGTGAAATTTTAGCAAATGAAGTAAAATAGATAAAATTCTTGCATGAACGCATAGAGTACGTAATTTGTGAACCGTAGGCTTTTAAACGAGCCAATTCGGACTTATAATGAAGAAGTTACGAGTCTGGGAATCTCAACTTTTGAAAAATCTGTCAAAAGTTTCTGAGGCACAGAGTCCGCGCCGCGGCGCAACTCCAAGCCATTTAGCAGGCACCGCAGAGCCAAAGTGAGCCTCAGCCCCTACAAACTCGTGCCACAGTGCGACTAGTAACAAAGGGACTCGCGCCACAGCGCTGAGTCTAGTTTCTGGCCAACAATAGGTGATGCCGCAGTGCGACACCAAGTGTAAAAACCGGCGCCGCAGCGCCAGCCTTATAATCTAGCAATAAAGAATGTTTACTTGTTGAGCATAGATAGTAATTGATAAGCAATTAAATAAGGATCTTAATGAAACATTGTTAAGACATAATTAAACCTTAAGTATGAACACTTAGGGTTAAAGAAAGTCAATTGCTTATGAACGTAAGAATGACGTAATGGAAAGCCGGAACCAATAATAACAAATCTAATACATAATTAGATTGAGAAGAAGGGTAAGATTCTTTAGGAATCATGTATGATCATTAATTACCTAATGTGCTATGTGATATTATTATTTACTGTAGAGACTTAAAGACTTAAAGTGCACATGTTATAAACTGTACCAGATGCTAAAAGCAAGTTCTCTAACCCTTGTTCCTGTTCAATCTGGACAAGTCTTTGCGATTCATGTATTCTTCGCATGAGTTAATGTCTGATGAAGTTGACGCCAATTCCTTCGGCTAGACTTACGATATGTTAGATTCTTTTAATCTTTCAAGTATGTGCAATGATTTACCAAACTAATATTGTTGTGGTTTTCAAAAGGAAACTATGCTAAATTGTTTTGTCGTCAAACGACAGGCACGTGAGGTTGCCACAACTTAAACACATACACGTTTAATGGATGTAGTGTTGATCAACATAGAGTACTATAGGCTGATCTCCTAGACGTGCTCGTAAGCTATGCCAGACTTACGGACTTCGTAACGGGATGCCCTTTTCAAAGTACTTATGAAATGCTTACGGTCTTGAACCAGAATTGATGTTTTACTGAATATTGTTGTTGTAAAACGTTTTGAATGAAAAGAAGTGCTATTTTGAATTATCGATAGTACTTCGTAACTATTGTTCAGTTATTGAAGATATACGATTCCTATATTTCAAGTATGCTATTTTCCTAGAATTGTTGTACTTGCTGAGCTAGTTAGGCTCATTCTTGCTTGAACCATATGAATGCAGCTAAGACCGAACGGACCGATGGATCCAGCAAGGATAAAGGGAAGGCGAAGGCGAACCCGTAGATTACATATGTAATAGTATAGGTTTTTGTAAGAATAATATTGATATTATGACAAAGATAAATGTATTAGTTGTAAAGAACCTGGGAAATGTAAATATTCTTTTTATATAAATATAAGACATATCCGTTCTTTTGAGGCATTTCAATTGAATGTTTATGTGAACTGTAGTATCGTGTAGCACCATCTGTCGGGTTGGAAGATACCCGAATTTGGGGGCGTCGTACTTGTTTCTTCTTTCAGCTGATCCTTGACATTAAAATTCTCAAATTTTAGCTTTATCATCTTATACTCTGCCAAAGAGTGCTTCTATTCAAGCATCACATATCGGGTAACACAAGCTTGAATTGTTGCATCCTTTTGCTCCACGATCGCCTACCATTCTTCAGCCTGCTCTTCTAACTCATGAATACGATTTTACAATTCTACATTTCGATCATAAAGTTCTCCTAATAAATCCTCCTCAGGTTCCTCTTCTTCCTCACTCTCAACAGCTACCTCTGCGACTAACTCCGGTGCAACTATTAATTCTTCACTCACCACATGGATATCTCTAATTTCTTTTTCGCCTGACATTACATTATCCTGGTTGGTGATTAGAGGTATCTCAACGGTCTCATTCACTCAATTTTTAATATTTTCAGCTGTCATTCTCAAATACTACCATAAAACAAAGGTTAATTAAAGAAATTGACATACCACATATTATCCCTATATTCTGACCGACCAAATAAATACCAAATAAGCTTAGGTAGGACACACTAGCGAAGGATTTACTCGTCTCTCCCCTCCTAGTTTTATTCCTCGATCTCCGCCAAAGACCATATCCCTAAGCTCTGATACCAATTGTGACGTCCCAAAAATAAGTATACATCATCCATTATGAGTCGCCAAATATATGGTACAGAAAACGACAACAACTTCATTATTACAATTATTGTGCAAAATACGACATCACATATACTGTGAGTTTCAATACAAATATTGTCTAATAGACAGTATTCAAACTCAAAAAGAGTCCTCATTACAATTATTATCACACTATTTTACAAAATAGTGAGGACTGCTAAAACAACCGAATTGAAACAACACTCTACACCCCGACTAGTTCCCGCTATATTCTCGCCTCCTGAGAAAAAAAATGGAACAAAAAGGAAAAGGGTGAGCTCAACTAGTCCAGTAAAGAATATTATGACTAAGATAATGTTGAACAAATTATCGTTAGCCTTCAACAAATCAGATAAAATATAATGGACAACAAGTTTTAGATCAATATTCGCAGTGAAAATAACAATTCATTAGAAGAGTTAAGTTGATAATGAAATTTATTTTCTTATATGATTTAAAAGTCCATCATCAATATTTTATCTCTGTAACATCAATCAATATACATCTTGAATCAAATATTCATTTTTGCACTACGACCCAAAGATATTCATTCGTATCACCAGTTGGTCATGTTCATCTCAACACCTGTCCATCTTTGCACTATGGGCCAAAGATATTCATCAGGTAATCATTCATCTTTGCACTACAGGCCAAAGATATTTAGTTATATCACCATTTAGGACTGAGGATGATGAAACCTATCTTAAAAAAAATGAATCCAGTGAGATAAAAGGACAAAGATTATGGATTCATACTTCAATTTATCCAAGTTCAAAAATACTCCATAATAATCAATTTTGGATCAAAATTCAAGAATGAAGATCAAAATATGGATATAATCAAAGATAGTAACCATAATAGACATCTTGGACAAAGAAGAGAAAATTTTATTTTTCTGTGAATAGTGTCGTATTCGTGAATAGTGCCGTATACGTGAATAGTACCGTATACGTGAATAGTAACCTCAACATGAAAATGTAAAAATTTCATAGTAGAATTCATACCCATATTTCAGCATAATGATATTCAACGAAATAACATCATTTACGAAGTAAATAACACCCCTTACCTCAAAAGAATAGTACTTATGATCGAAATATCGGATATAAAGCTGAAGAAAACTTGCACTGAATAGCAACTCACAAAGTATCTAAATACTCACAAAATACTCTAGATAATATAGAGAGAGAAAGCTTATGATTCTAGTGTGATTTTCAATTCTACCTAAGCACCCTATTTATAGGAAAATTCTTAGAACGCCAAAGCAGACTAACCTGCTACCTGATGGCACAACTTTTGAATTAAAATTTTAGTACATTTCTCACCAGCCAAAAGTGGGGCCCACTATATTTTTAATAAAAATATTTATTTCTGAAACTTCAATAATTCATAATAAATAGCTCTTTTATCAGAAAAATTCAAATCTCATGTCTATTCCATTGGAAATTTAATTCTTTACAACTTTGTAGAAGAAAGTTTTTCTAAATTCCAAACAGAAAATGCCTGAAATCCACGTACGGATAATTTTTAATACCACCATTCCGACAAAATACTGATAAAATTCCTCAGCATTAATTCCTTCATTTATATCCGCATAAAAATAAATATTTTCTTATCATATAAATTAATAATTAATTATTCACAAATAATATTACAGAATCACAATTATGACAACCAGGTTGTTCCCAGGAAAGATGGGGCTTTTCGATAAGGATTTCTCCTTACTGGCGCGCAATTAGGTGACCAAACCCCTTTCCTAGACAGAACTTCCTTAGACATTGCCAATAATGCTATCTAATAATATTATTCAAATAATATGAATTATTGATCTGATAATTGGAAATACTGTGCAGTGACAATTATTGAAATAATAATAATATAAAATATCAACGTAGCAATTATTGAATCAATAAAATAAAATATTGAACAATACTTACTATAAAAATTATTGAGTAGTGCCTTCTTATGTATGAATTAATAATTCAAAAATACTATGCAATACCGTGTGCTACTGCGCAACCACGCGTATTAGTGTATTTTAACCACCGTGTATTCCAACAGTATTTACGGTAACAACTACGCCGTTATTTGTAAACAACTCAAACTTGTTATTTTCTTCATTCGACCGTTTTCCGTTATGGGGCCCACAAATGGTCGCGTCGTCATACGAATATTTCCCGACAGCAAGAATATTCCACGACCAAACGAATATTCTCCGACAACAATGACTATTTTATAATTACTTGATTATTTTACAAAATTTGCACATTTCACCCATAACCAAAGCATTATATCAAATTAACACCTTATTATTCAAAATAATAATTAGAGAAAATTCAATTTTATTTATAAAAAAGTTGGGGTCTTACACTTATATTGATATGTTTCTTTCTTGCAGTATAATACTACATCATTCGTTATTACACAGCCTTAGTTGATTACATTACTTTCTCGCCATTGCTTTCCAAAAATTGAGATTTACAAAAGACTACCCTTTGATATACAAAAGAAGGTTTTACGTCACTGCTTAGATATATCATATTTACATATCTAACACTACTCTAGCTACTAACATGGTTACATTTGCCTTATGGAATTCTCATAGTCCAAATTGGCAAGACTGACTATAACATCTCGACTGATAGTATGCCGAGTTTGCCCTGCCTCTACTGGATACTCAGCCACTTGCCGCTAAAAATCCTCATGAGAACTCCTATATATATGACATTCAACTAATCTTCTGCTTCTTAGCCTTTAGCTCCTGTCTAAGCTCAAAGGCCTCATGTTTCAGCTCATGGACCTTGTCCTTCACCAAAACCTTCTCGTCATGCTTTACCTCCCAGAATGTTTCCATGCTTTTCTTGTCCTCCAAGATATCATGGTTTTCCTCATTCAACTCTCTCACCTCCTTCCCCAATTGGATATTTCTATCCAACACGGTCATGAATAATGCTTTCATTGACTCCTCTCTTCTGTAGGTGCTACCGTATTAAATGACACCACCTCCATCTCCTCCTCTGACATGCCATCAAACAAGGATGCAAATCCTAAGTTCTCTAAGTCTTTTGACTCAACCACCACCTCCTCTGGTAATTCAGCTACCGGGTTCGGTAAAATCTCTACTTGATTCACAGACTCCTCACTACCGACATGTATATCCCTATACATTACGTTATCTCCTGACATCTACAACAAAACAAATTAGTTTGATTAGTACACATCACTAGAATAGTAAAACACATATCACATTTAATGTATTTTTAGGGTTAACTTCATCTTTTACTTCTTTAACTCTTCTTAAGGTTATGGCTTAAGGTTCTTTCCCCCCTTAAGTTTTATAACCTACGGCTTTGATACCAACCTGTGACGCCCCCAAATCCGGGTATCTTCCAACCCGACAGATGGTGCTACACGGTGCTAGAGTTCACACATACATTTAATTAAAATACCTCAAAAGAGTGAATATGTCTTCTATATATTCTAAAACAATATTTCCCTTCCCAAGTTCTTTGTAACCATTACATATGTTCTTTGTCATAATATCAAATAATTACAACATTCATACTATGCTATTATAAGACAACTTATTTATCTGCCTTAGCCTTCCCTTTATCTTTACTAGATCCATCGGTCAGTTCGGTCTTAGCTACATTCATATGGTTTAAGCAAGAGTGAGCATAACTAGCTCAACAAGTTTGACAATTTTATTTAAGCAATAGATTTGAATCATATGAATCGTATATCTTTAATAACTAAATCAATAGTTATGAAGTACTATAGATAATTCAAAATAGCACTTCTTTTTTCTTTAAAACGTTTAACCATGCACAATATACGTTAAACATCAATTTTGGTCCAAGACCTTGAGCATTTCATTCTTTCTTTGAAAAGGACAACCCGTCACCAAGTTTGTAAGTCCAACATATCTTACAAGCACGTCTAGGTGATCAGCCTATAGTACTCTATGTTGTACAACACTACTTCATTAAACGTATCTACATTTAAGTTTTGGCAACCTCACGTGCCTATCGTTTGACGACAAAATATTTGTTTATTCATACTCAGTCTTTCTTTGAAATCCATACCAAAATAATTGGCAAAAGATAACATTGATATTATTTTGATAGATTATAAAGAAATCCACAAAACACATTAAGTCTAGTTGAAGGAATTGGCTTCGACTTCGTTATACATCAATTCATGCGTAAGATACATGAATCACAAAGCTTGTCCATAAAGAGCATAGAGAAGGGTTTAGAACACTTGCCTTCAGCATCTTCTACAGACAATACACTTTTCGTTTGAGTCTTTAAGGATTCTACATTACATAAGTACATAACATGCCACATTAGGTCATAAACAATTGAGTATGGTCATTAATCTATCTTCCCCTTCTTCTCAATCTAATCATTCCTTAGATTGGTTAACATCCATTACAGTTTATTGTATTACATTGTATTTACATTCTCATATCTTTCGTCAACCTTTAGTTGTAATCCTTAAGGTTATTATCATCCTTAAGGATGTTACTTTAAGTTATTTAAGGTTATAATTCACCTTCAATCAACTTCTACATTCTTTGCATTCATTTTAATTATTTACTGGCTCTTTCCTAGTGCTGGCGCTGCGGCGCGAGTTAGCAGTGCATGGATCTCGGGGTCAACGCTGCGGCGCCATACTTACTATGTTTTGCGCTGCGGCGTCACTTCACAGTGGTCGAGGGTTTGGTCTGGCGCTGCGGCGCCAACTTTAAACCCTTGGGTGGCGTGGCGGCGCTGCGGCGCCGTCCTTGAGTATCAGAGAAATTTCACAGTTTATTTCCACTACAATAATTTTCGGCCTCATAACTTACTCATTATAAGTCGGAATTGGCTCGTTCAAAAGTTGTTAGCTCACATATCATGTGTACTACGATTTCATCATAAAATCTTACATTTTTGAATCCTTTAACACTGAATTCACCGATTAAGTTCTTTTATTACGCGTTCGCTAAATGATCGTGAACGTTCAAAGTTCATTTCTTCGTTCTAAGTCAGAATTCGACCATTTTTAAGTCCGCAACTCTAAAATGCAAACTTAGACTATACTCCATTGAAAACAATGTTTTCAAGTTAAACGGCGACTTTTGACTTTTATTCCGAGAATTTCACGATTTCGACGATTATCATCTAATCTCGTAAATTTCGCCATAACTTCGTTACTTGAGATTTTTACTCCATTCAAAATGAATTTATTCCATCATTCTGTCATCCTAACCAAACATATTTCATCTAATCCTATACATTATGGTTTTAAACTTGTCCATCAACAACAAAATGACAATTCTTCATATGTTCTTCATTAGTTCATAACTTCTATGATTATGATTCACTTGTAATATGGTTTATTAAGGTTTAAGTCCACTAATAGCCATTCTTGTTACTCCTTATCATATATGCTCCACCAATAATCACTTCTATATCAACTAATAATGAAGAGATGAAGATTAGTGGTTGAGGATTCCTTACCTTTGTGTTCTTAACTTTCTTTCTTCTTCTTTTCTTCTTGAATTAGCAAGACATTTCTCACTTTCTCTCAATAATATAAGCTCTAAGGTGTTGGTGAAATGAACAAGGCACAAAATAAAAATCCAAGCCATCTATTTATAGATTTTCCAAGTGAGGGCATAATGGTCATTAAGCCATCCCACCTCCACACTTTCCACCTCCTTTTTATTCATTACTTGCCCACCACAACACTTATCCTTTGCTTGTCCACCAAGTGGCCAGACATGATTCACTCATGGGGGACCCATATGGGTTGCCCTATGGGTTTTTCTAACCTGGTGACCCATCGGTTCGATCCATGGGTCCGGTTCTTGGTTCGGGCTTATGTTTAATTAGCTTTGGGCCTAACGTTGGGTTTTCATTACTTATCGTTGGGCTTTAACAAGATTGAACTTAGGCTTGCCCAATTCCTACACAAATCATACAAGTCCATTACAATTGGATTAAAGCTTCCAACGTACAATCTTCGTATTCTTCGCGTATAATAATTCATATAATCATTCGTCATATACGTTATGCCATCCTTCGTATATACTTGTACAATACTTCGTATCATACTTGTATTCATTGCTTCATATAATAGTTGCTTATTATACGAATATCATTTATTCAAATCTTCATTTTCCTTAGCATTCTCAAACTTAGTATGCAGGCAAAAAACTGCGTTTGCCATAACTGAATTATTATTACATAATCCACCCTTCCTTATTATTTTATCATTAATTATTTCTTGGAAGTTCAAAAATAATTCCTGAGCAGAAATGGATGAATAGTGTTTTTTAGAGAATTTCTCGGAAAGCTTTTATTTTTGTCTTGAAAATTTAAACACCTTAATTCTACCACGTAGCCAGAATACTACGACATTAACGCCTCATTTAGGTTATAGAACAACCTTCATCTTGTTTACTCATTATAGTAACATATATTATAATTTTATTCATTATTTAATCAAATAAAATTTCTTTATAATTAATCCAATTTTCTCGGTCATTACAAAGCCAACCTCAGAGATAACCCTGAGGACAGTCAGAGTCAACAACAAGCCAATCTCGGAGATAACCCTAAGAAAAGACTACTACAACTACGCCAAAGCTGAAGACAACCCCGAGAGTAGAAAAATGGTCATTTTGGTACCTCAACATCACATCAACGTCGTCTCAACACAGTTCAACTCAAACTGCATTCAAAGATGTCCCACAAGAACCATAACCCAAATCCCGAGTGACAAATACACAAGACAACAAACGGATAGACAATAAAGACTTGGAGATCTGATCATGGACCCATCTTCTCGACTACAGAAAATCTCTAATCCCATGCCATTATGTAGCTCTCGACAACGGCTTTCCGAAAAGGTACAACACGCCTCCATCGGATACCCAGATTGAAAGTTATGAAGGTTCGAACGAACATCACATAGCTCGAGTGCGCGAACTTCGAGACGATGGGACCCAAAAAGCTCAAGGCAGCCTGGGCAGCCGCAGATAGACCCATGGTTGCCGCGGGTTGACCTGCGGTTGCCGCGGTTTGACCCGTGGCTCCTTGGTCCATAAATATGAGCTCCCAGCAGCTCATTTGAAAAAAGAAGAAGAAAAGAGAAAAAACTCTATCCATTTCAACCTTTAACCCCTTCTAGAGTGCCCCAAACTGAGTGATTCTTCTTTCTAAGCACTTGTAATCTTGTGCTCTATAATATACTAAAGTTTAACTGGTGGAAACAGAGTTTTTAGGCCTTAAAATCTATCTGAAGTCTTCTTGGCAGCCCACTATAAGATTTTTTAGATTTTTAAGTTTTCTACTACTTTATATATATATATATATATATATATATATATATATATATATATATATATATATATATATATATATTTACATTTCAAAGTTCTGCCTGGATTCCAAATTCGTGGCAGTTGATCGTCTATATATATATACCTATATATATATATTTATTGCTTATATATATATATATATATATATATATATATATATATATATATATATATATATATCTGCTTTAACTGCTTTCGTAATTTAAATATTTAATCTTTCAGCCTGTGGACTAGATTTATCTAAATCTAGCTATCTTTAACTGGTTCAAAAGTGACTAAACTGGAACCGTTGAAGCTAGAATGGTTTAGATTTATTTAAATCTAGTTTTCTTTCTAGCTTTTGTACATATTAATTTATCATGTGAGCCTAGGAATCATGTGATCGAAGATGCAGCCTGTGGATCTAGATTTGGTTCCCCGATGGATATTTTTCAGCTGCAGCCAGCTTGTAAATTATCTACGGTGTCTGGATATCCTTGGATGGCTATCATGCCCATAAGGAGTTCAGCAATGCTGTGTATCTTATTTTCTCGAAGATGCTTCGTATCTCGAAAATAAAAGCAATCAAGCCGAATACAGAATAAAATAGAAGTATCAAAGGTCTCAATTACTATTGAGCATAAGAGTTTGAAAATCTATTTTTCAAAACATCACTGCTATATCTTGCCTAAAATTGAACTTTTATATACAAGTCAAATCCTTTGTATATATGTGCAAACGAGGCATATATACGACCTCGACTTTTATGAAATAAAAGTCTAATTTAATTTATGATTATTATTTTAAAATTGTAAAATATGAAATTGATAACTGGGCAAACGAACAATTAATCGGATAAATGAGAAAAAAAAACTTAGCCATGTGGGCGACTGAATGTTGGAATTATAAGGGGGAGAGAGAAAATTATTGGGTGGACACAAAAGTTAGGAAAAAGGGAAAAAAAGAAAGAAAAAGAGGGGATGATGAAAAGGATATCGAGGAGAATACTCCCACCCATTTTTAACTCACGGAAATTATCAGAAAATAATAGAGAGAGAGGGAAGAGAAGGAAGAGAGGAGAGATATAGAATAAGAAAAGAAGAAGAGAAATAAGAATAAGAAGAAGATGAAGAAATGAAACAAGGTAATTTCAAAATCTTGATAATTTTAGTTTTTATAGATTTTATGTAAAGAGTACATACTTATGTATGTATTGGATAATTTAAACTTGCATAAACATGAATCAAATGAGAGAAATTTAGAAATTAAATGAAAAACGGAATTTGGAAATTTTAAGAAAAATTAGTTTACTACTTGATTTTGTAAAATCCATAACTCTTTGTATATAATGAGTTAGGAGATAAACCATATATCAAAAGAAAACCGTGGACGTAAGCTAAGCGCATAAATTTAAATCACCCAAAAATTATTTGTAGATTTTTCGTGGTGACTGTTTGAGTGAAACTGGTCCGAAGGACTCATAGTCGAAAAAATTAGTGTTCTTAAGCCTTATTGCGTGAGTTATAATTTTTAATCCGACCGTTGGATCGTTGTAATTTTTGGATATGTTATACATATAAGTTGATTATATGTTCACAAATTTTGAACCGTTAAAGATTAAAGTATGATTTGTTGTGAATTTTAAGAGGTGACTAATTCAGAATGTTTTGTAGCAGATTTTTCGATAAGCCTTTCTCTCTATGTTAGAGGCGAAATTTTGAAAAATATTCTTCTACAAAGTTGTAGAGAATTAAATTTTACATGGAAATGACATAAGATTCATATTTTTCTGATAAATGTGCTAATTATTATGAATTATTAAAGTTTCAAAATAATAGAATTTATAATTAATTTATCAGAAATATTATTTGGGCTAAAATATTTTTACAGAATGCTTATAATATCATCTTAGAATTTCTATAAATTTTTGAGGAATTATTGAAAAGCAGAAATAATTATTATATTTTTAAAATATTTATAGTTAGTTTGAAAATAGAAGAAATTCATAGAAAATTCTATGAATGATGAAAAATTATGAAAACTTGGTGAAAAATCTTATAATATTATTTTATAGTTTCTAGGCAGTTTTGAAAAATTATTGAATAACAGAATTATTTATTGTATTTTTAAGCTATTTGTGGTTAGTTTAAAAATAGAGAAAATTCATAGGAAATTCTATGAATGGTGGAAAATTATGATTTTTTGCTGAAAAATATTATAATAATAGTGATAATGTTTTAAAGATATGAAAGTATGTGAAGTTAGTATTTCTAGTTTGAAGCTATTAACTGATAGTTTTTTTAAATAGAAATAATTATAAAAAATTGTCGGATAATCCGAAAAGTGTAAAAAATATAGTAATACGTGTGATTCCACAATAGTACACGATATTCCTCAGTAGTACACAGTATTGTGTAGTGCTTCATATTATTGAATCTTACGTAAGAAGTCACTCAGTCTTTTATTTAATAATTATCACATTAGTTATTGCACAATAACTCATATTATTTGATATGATATAATTATACCAGTTGGAGGTATTATGAGTCTATGTTAATAATTGTGAATAATGATTCAAAGATTGAAAAGAGGGTTGATTAAAGATAACTATAATATGCAGATGTTTGTTCAAATATTTTCTTTTTATAAAAGTAAGTTTAGCAGGACTTGCCGACACTCTATTTTTTCTAAAGTAATATGGACCACAACTCTATTATTGAACAAATTTTGTTAAAACGTGTACAAGTTAGTTTTCTCTATGGGACCATAAATTCCACAACCATTATTATATACCTCATTTGGTTATTTTGTCAAAGCGGATGTGTTAGTTTTTTACTAAATTTTTAGTATAAATAGGTTACCCGGTTGAGCAATTAAACACACATCATCACTACACTAAAAATATAAAATTCTTTTACTACAATATTGTGAGTATAATATTATGAGTATTTCTATTGAATGTAATGTTACTCCAAGTATATATAAGGAATGCAAGCATTGTTTAAGTTGATCAATTTCACAAAAAGCATAATCAAATCACATGCTAAGGCAAGGGATGTCATTATTATGGTAAGGGGTATCATTTTTATGGTAAAAGGATGTCATTTTCTTTCATACTCTGTGAGAACCCAGAATTTCACATAATTCAAAATTTTTAAATAATTCTGTTGTGGGGTCCACCAATAATTGTGCCGTCGTACGAATATTCCCCGACAAAAATAATATTCCCCGACCAATCGAATATAATACAACAACTTACATACTTTGCAAAATTTATAAATACTACCCATAACTATAACATTATCTCAAATTCACACCATAATATTTAAAAAAATATTTCAAAAAAATTAAATCTTTATTCATAAAATCTGGAGTTTCACAATCTCCCCTCCTTATGAAATTTCGCCCTCGAAATTTTCGTACGTACCTGGTATGCCGAACAGATGAGGACACTTCGTCAGATTCTAACTCTTGAGGTATAACCTTTGAGTGTTGAATACATTTCAGGATTTTAACAGGTACATCTTCATACGTTAAATTATCCGCTATCTCGTCCGGTTTTAAATCAATAATGTGGTTTGGGTCGTTCACATATTTACGTAACGTCGATACGTTAAGGACGTTAAGACCATGCGACATACTTAACGGTAAAACGAGTCTATAAGCCACAGTTCCTACTCGATCGAGGATTTCAAATGGGTCAATTAAATCGAGGGTTGAGATTTCCTTTCTTCATCGATTCTTGCTTCTAAAATAACGCCCTCTTAAATCTTCTTCTTCACATTCATCAGCTCTGAGTATGTAGCTTAAGCGGCTTTAACTTTATTGATTAAAGTTGATTCTACTCGTATATTCGTTATCTTCACATCGGTTCGTATATTCGCACTTGTAAACGCATACGATCTTCTACTCAACGCGTCAGCTACCACGTTCGCTTTTCCACGATGATATTAAATGGTATGATCGTAATCTTTAACAGCTCGAGCCAACGTCTTTGGCGCATGATACGTTCGTTTTAAGTAAAGAAATATTTGAGGGTTTAAGAAATGGGTTTTGTACTAGGGTCAATACAAAATTTGATTTCACGCTTTAGGGGTAGGCTAGGAAGTCTTCAAGAATACGTCAGGAAATTTATTAACAATAGAAATATCATTCAAAACTGTGACTCTCATCCAAGACTTGGATAACACGTCACATTGATATCTATCAACTTGCCATCGTCATTCACAACGTCTCATACGGAAAGTCTGGCTTCGGTGCATTCCACATAAGGAAGTCATCAGCGAAAGGCTTGGGGCTCTTTACTTATGGCTTGATATGACAATGATTGACTTTAGTGGTTTGGTTACTTGAATTCGCATAATAGGTTGGTTAGGAATATGAAAGCTAACAACCTTACGAAAAGCATGAAGAGCAGTTAACCAATCGTTTCCAAAAATCACATCAATGCAAGTATTTTCAAAGAGATAAGATCGACAGGTAACGTGAAAGTGTTGATTTGAACAAGATTTATAAATAGTGGAGGTAATGAAGGTTTCTCCCAACTAAGTTTAAACAGATATATCAAAGTCTAACTTCTCCGGAGTTAAGTTCAAACATTGAACACAACTAGGTGAAATAAAAGAGTGAGTAGAACTGGTATCTAACATGGTATAGACTTCGCAAGAGTTTATGACTAACATACCCGTGATAATTTTATTCAGGTTCCTCGTCACGAAAAAAATGCTCTCTCTTAAACTACCGGCTTTGGCTTGTCTGGAATATCCTTTGGCATAACTATCCCAACTGGACTTGACTTCGCCATACGACAAAATCGAGCTAGGTGACCTTCTCTTCCGCAATTAAAACACGCTTTGGATTGTTGCGTACAGTTTGGACGGATGTGTCCCTGCTGTCCGCATTTGAAACATATGACCGGTGGTCGTTCTTCTTCCTTTGAAACAGGTGTTGGTGCCGACGTATTCACGTCATTGTTGAACCTTCTCTTCTTGAAATGTCCATTCTTATTATTTTGGCCATGATTACGACCGAAGTAGTTACCATTTCTGGCATGTTGATTCCCTCCATGCTTATTGTCACCTCTTTGATGACTGTTATCACCGGTATTATCATTTTATCGGCTGCTCTCTTTTGGTTGGGTTGACTCGTTATCGCGCTCCAATAACTGAGCCCTATTAACAACATCTGAATACAAACACAGTTTATGAGAGATAAGATATTGACGTATCTCAGGTTTCAAACCTCTTAGAAACATTCGCGTCATTCTCTCCTTATTATCAACCAAGTAGGATGCAAATCTGGACAACTCGGCAAACTTGGCTTCGTACTGTGACACGGTCATGTTGTTTTGCTCCAACTTGATAAATTTCACCTCCTTCATGTGACGAATGCTTTCAGGAAAGTACTTGTCGTTGAACAGCTCTTGGAATTTCTCCCAAGACATCTTGAGTGCGTCAGGCTGGGTACGTTTTACAGATTCCCACCAGTGATCTGCCTCTTTACACAACATAAAGGTGGCAAAGGAAACCTTTTGCTCCTCGAAGCATCCCAAGACATCAAATATCTTGGTGATCTGCTTTAACCACGTCTCCGCCTTAAGTGGTTCAGGCTTTTCCAAAAACTTTGGTGGTCCCAGCTCCTTGAATTGCTTAGCGGTGACCAACCGTGGGTTGCCATTGTTTCCTCCTGCATTATGAACAGGAGTCGCCTTCGCCTGATGTTGCATGAATTCTAAAAAGCTCTTAAACGTACCGTCGTTCGTCAATTGATCAGTGTTGTTGTTTACAGGAGGATTATCGCCATCCTGTTACACATTGTCCTGATTATTGATCTTTGGAGACTCAACGGTCTCCTGTGCTCCATTGCTTATCTCAACATTTTTAGATGCCATTTTCAAATACTGCCACAAAATAAGGGTTAATTGGCATATCACATATTATCAATATACTCTGATCGACCAATTAAATACCAAATAAACTTAGGTAGGTTATACTAGCGAAGGAATTCCCCGTCTCTCCCCTCCTAGTTCTTATCTCACATCTTAGCCAGGGATCATATCCCTAAGCTTTGATACCAACTGTGACGCCCCCAAAATTAGGTATACATCACCCATCTTGAGTCGCCAGATACATGGTACAGAATTCAAATACAACTTAATAATACAACTGTCGTGTACAATACGACAGAACATAAATTGTGAGTTTGAATACAAATATTGTCTTTTGGAGAGTATCCATTCTCAAAAGGAGTCCTCATTACAATTATTATCACACTATTACATAGAATAGTGAGGACCACTAATGCTATCATCTAGGACCATCACTCTGTTCCCCGACTAGTCCCAGCTACGTTCTCATTTCCTGAAGAGAACAGTGAAAGAAAGGGTGAGCTCAACTATCCCAGTAAGAAATATTAAGACTCTGTGTCCTTGACTTCAAGGGAAGTTGGGACAAGTTCTTACCATTGGTGGAGTTTTCCTACAACAACAGTTATCAAGCAAGTATTGGCATGGCTCCATTCGAAGCATTGCATGGAAGAAAATGTCGTTCTCGAGTATGCTGGGATGAGGTGGGTGAAGCAACGTAGTTGGGACCGGAGTTGGTACGTATGACTACAGAAAAGATTCAAACGATCTGACAACGTATAAAAACCTCACAAGATCGACAAAAGAGTTATGCTGATCGTCATCGAAAGGACGTGGAATTTGATATAGGAGATCATGTGTTCTTACGTATTGCTCCATGGAAAGGAGTTACGAGATTTGAAAAGAGAGGAAAGCTCAATCCTCAATTCATCGGTCCATTTTTAATCCTCGATCGAGTAAGAACTGTGGCTTATAGACTCACTTTACCGCCAAGTATGTCTCGTGTTCATAACGTTTTTCACATATCCATGTTACGCAAATATGTGGAAGACCCGAACCACATTATTGAGTTAGAACCGGACGAAATAGCAGAGGATTTGACCTATGAAGAAGTTCCTGTTCAAATCTTGGATAAGAAGGAACATATTCTACGCTCCAAGGTTATACCTCAAGTCAAAGTTTTGTGGAGAAACCACGATGTTGAGGAAATGACTTGGGAGTTAGAATCTGAAATGAAATCAAGGTATCCTTACCTCTTCGACATACCAGGTACGTACCCTAATTTTGAGGGCGAAATTTCATAAGAAGTGGAGGTTGTTAGACCCCAACTTTTATAAATAAAGATGAATTTTCTATAAATATCATTTTTGAATATTATGGAGTTAATTTGATATAATGTTATAGTTGTGGGTAATATTTATAAATTTTGCAAAGTACGCAAGTTGTTATATAATATTCGATTGGTCGGGGAATATTCTTTTTAACAGGGAATATTCGTACAACGGCACAATCATTGGTGGACCCCACAACGAAATTATTGTCGGATTGAGAAAACGACAAAAATATTTTATTAAAAATAACGGCGGAAGTTTTACCATTGATACTGTTGAACTACTCGGTAGTAAAAGTACAGTAATACGTGTGGTTGCATAGTAGCACACGATATTGATTATTAATGCTTATGTGAGAAGTCACTCAGTTTGATTCAATTATTGTCAGTTAATAATATGAATTATTTAGCGATAATGACGTTTTGTTTTATTCGTATTATTAACGTAATAAAACAGAAACATCTTTTTATATAAAACATAATACTTTATTAAAGTTATTCTATAAATAGAATATATTATATTTAAAAGATTTTTCTTTAAATATGGACCGTCAGATTAAAGTAATCAATCTGGACCGTTCATGGATTAGTTACTATGCATTCTATTTTTCTATAAATAGCAGCTCATTCCTTCATTATTTCTTACGAATTCACTGAACTCTAGAGAGAGAAACTATAGAGAGAGAGAAGAAGAGTATTCTGCTACTTAACTACTTCCTTATTTTAGTTCTTCTTTAAAACGGTAAGGGGTGTTATTTTTTCTTATTCATGAAGAGAACTTTTGTTATTCCATTTCTTATTATTCTGTTGGAATAATCTGTATACGCGGTCTACCCTATACTTGGTGACATTCTTTTATTATTCTGTTGGAACATCCTGTCCGTGTGTTTTACACCGAACCTGGTTCCGTCTTTATTATTATTCTGTTGGAACATCCTCTCTGTGTGTTTTACACCAGACCTGGTTCCGTCTTTATTATTATTCTGTTGGAACATCCTGTCTATATGTTTTATACCGGACCTGGTTCCGTCTTTATTATTATTCTGTTGGAACATCCTGTCTGTGTGTTTTGCACCGGACATGGTTCTGTCTTTGTTATTATTCTGTTGGAACATCCTGTCTGTGTGTTTTACACCGGACCTGGTTCCGTCTTTATTATTATTCTGTTGGAACATCCTGCATGTGTGTTTTACACCGGACCTGGTTCTGTCTTTATTATTATTCTGTTGGAATATCCTGTCTATGCATTTTCCGCCGGACCTGGTTCCATTATTTATTATTTTGTGGGAATAACCTGTCTGTGCGTTCTATCGCATGCATGGTGATTTCTTTTGTTATTCCATTCTTTATTATACTCAGTTGGTTAAGTTTTGACTTCTATACTCCATGAAATTTGTGGAATATCCTTGATAATTGTGTTTCATCCAGTATCTTTTCATGAAAATATTCTTCTAAGCATTCTTGAACTTTACTCCACAAAGCAGTATCATGTTGACAATTTGGACGTTGTTAATTCCTGGATAAATTAATTTTTGAACTTGTTTTATTGAATTCTTATATCATTGTCATCATCCTCATGTTTATAAAATGTTAAAAGTCATCTGTGGCCTGTAGTGCATAGATAGACTTGGTATGATTATGACCAGGGATTATTCGGTATAATCACGACTGTAATGTTACAAATGATGTGGTAAAAGTTCTCATTAACCCGTAGTGCGTTGATGGACAGTTGTTGGCATGATCATGACCATTAATGAATACACGAATATCTTTGGCCGTAGTGCAGGGGTGATTCGATGATGTGGATTATTTTATTAAGCTGAGTTCCAGTGATCACAATGTTGAAAAATCTTTTAAATCATTAAAGATAGTAGAGTTTATTTTCTACTTGACTCTTTTAATGGATTGCTTGTTCCGCTGCAGTTAAACTTGATGTCTATTATATTTTATCAGTTTAACATTGTTGAAGGCTAATGATAATTCATTCTGCATTATCTTAGTCATAATATTTCTTACTTGGCTAGTTGAGTTCACCCTTTCTTTCACTGTTCTCTTCAGGAAATGAGAACGAGCTGGGGCAAGTCGGGGAACGGAGTGATGGTCCGAATGATAGTATTGGTTAGTAGTCCTCACTATTCTATGTAATAGTGTGTTAATAAATGTAATGAGGACTCCTTTTGAGTATGAATACTCTCTAGAAGATAATATTTGTATTCAAATAAACAGTTTATGTTTTGTCGTATTGTACACGACAGTTGTATTTGTATTCTGTACTATGTATCTGACGACCCAAGATGGGTGATGTATACCTAATTTTGGGGGCGTCACAGTTGGTATCAGTTGGTATCAAAGCTTAGGGATATGATCCCTAGCTAAGATGTGAGAATAGAACTAGGAGGGGAGAGACGGGGAATTCCTTCGCTAGTATGACCTACCTAAGTTTATTTGCATGGTATTTAATTGGTCGGTCATAATATAAGGATAATATATGACATATCAATTAACTTTTATTTTGTGGCAGTATCTGAAAATGGCATCTGAGAATGTTGAGAATAACAATGGAGCACAGGCGACTGTTGATTCACCACATATCAATAATCAGGATAATGTGCATCAGGAAGGTGACAATCCTCATACAAACAACAATACTGACCAGATGATGAATGATGGAATGTTCAGAAACTTTATGCAGTTCATGCAACAGCAGGCGAGAGCGGCTCCTATCCAAAATATAGGTGGAAACACTAAAAACTCTCGGACGGTCACCGCTAAACAGTTCAAGGAGCTGGGACCACCAGAGTTTAAGGGAGAGCCAAAACCACTTATAGCGGAAACATGAATAAAGCAGATTACCAAGATATTTGATGTCTTGGGATGCTCCGAGGAGCAAAAGGTTCCCTTTGCCGCCTTTATGTTGCGAGGAGAGGCAGATTACTGGTGGGAATCGATTAAGCGTACTCAATCTGCCGCACTGAAGATGTCTTGGGAGAAGTTCCAAGAGCTGTTCAATGACAAATACTTTCTCGAAAGTGTTCGTCACATGAAGGAGGTGGAGTTCATCAAATTGGAGCAGAATAATATGACCGTGTTGCAGTATGAGGCTAAACTTGCTGAGTTGTCCCGGTTTGCGTCCTACTTGGTGGATAATGAAGAGCGAATAATGCGAATGTTTTTGCGAGGTTTGAAACCTGAGATACGTCAACATCTTATTTCTCACAAACTGTGTTTGTATTCAGATGTTGTGAATAGGGCTCAGTTAGTGGAGCGCGATAACAAGTCAACGCAACCAAAAGAGAGTAGTCGGCAAAATGATAATACCAGTGAGAGCAGTCATCGAAGAGGTGACAACAAGCGTGGAGGGAATCAACAAGCCAGAAATGGTAACCACTTCGGTGGTAATCAGGGCCAAAACAATAAGAATGGTCATTTCAAGAAGAGGAGATTCAACAATGATGGAAAGACGTCAGCACCAGCACCCGTTGTTAAGGAAGGAGAACGACCACCTATCCTATGTTTCAAATGCGGAGGGGAGGGGCACATCAGTCTAAACTGCGTGATGCTGTCTAAAGCATGTTATAATTATGGAAGAGAAGGTCATTTAGCTCGATTTTTTCATTTACCAAAAACAAGTTCAGCCAAGATGGAGACACCAAAGGCCGTCCCAGAAAAGTCAAAACCGGTAGTGCAAGGGAGAGCGTTTGTTGTGACCTCCCAGAAAGCAAGGAACCCGAATGAGGTCATCACGGGTAAGCTTATCATAAACTCTAACGAAGTCTATACTTTATTTGATACCGGTTCTACCCATTCTTTTATTTCTCCTACTTGCGCTCATCGATTAAATTTGACTCCGGAGAAATTAGACTTTGATTTATCTGTTGAAACTCCATTGGGAGAAACCTTCATTTCATCCACGGTTTATAAGTCTTGTTTGGTTCAAGTTGGTACCCACACATTACCTGTCGATCTGATTTCATTAAAAATACTTGCATTTGACGTGATTCTAGGGATTGATTGGTTAACTACTCATCATGCAAAAATTAATTATTTTCGTAAGGTTGTTAGCTTTCATATTCCTAATCGACCTATTTTGCGAATTCAAGCAACCAAACCATTAAAATCAATCGCTGTCATCTCAAGCCATAAAGCTATTCGTTTATTGAAAAACGGATGTCAAGCTTTCTTAGCTCATGTCACGGATCTAAACAAAAATACGTCAGTTTTGAATGATATTTCTTTTGTTAATAAATTCCCTGACGTATTCCCTGAAGAACTTCCTGGCCTACCCCCAGAGCGTGAAATTGAATTTTGTATCGACCTTGAACCCGGTACAAAACCCATTTCCAAAGCCCCATATCGAATGGCTTCTATTGAACTTAAGGAGTTAAAGATCCAACTGCAGGAATTGTTAGACATTGGCTTTATTCGTCCTAGTACTTCTCCTTGGGGTGCTCCTGTGCTATTCGTGAAGAAGAAAGATGGAAGTATGCGACTTTGAATTGATTATCGGGAGTTGAATCATGTCACCATCAAAAATAGGTACCCATTGCCACGTATTGATGACCTGTTTGACCAGTTGCAAGGAGCACAATTCTTTTCAAAGATCGATCTTCGTTCTGGATATCATCAGCTGAAGGTTAGAACTGAGGATATTCCAAAGACGGCTTTTAGAACTCGGTACGGGCATTATGAATTCCTAGTCATGTCCTTTGGATTGACTAATGCTCCTGCTGCCTTCATGGATATGATGAACCGGGTATTCAAGGAATATTTGGATCACTTTGTGGTCGTCTTTATTGATGACATCCTTATTTATTCCAAAAGCCGTGAAGATCATGAGCAACACTTGAGGCTGGTACTCCAAAAGCTTCGTGAATACAAGCTTTATGCCAAGTTGAAGAAATGCGAGTTCTGGCTGGAGGAGGTAGCATTCCTTGGGCACGTAGTATCAAGTCGTGGAATATCGGTTGACCCGGCAAAGATTGAAGCTATTCAAAGCTGGGAGCAACCTAAATCAGTGACCGAAGTACGTAGCTTTCTTGGTTTAGCTGGTTATTATCGGAGATTCGTGGAAGGATTTTCTCGAATCGCTACTCCATTAACTCAGCTGACTCGGAAAGATACAAAGTTCGGTTGGAGCGAAGAATGTGAGCAGAGTTTTCAAGAACTCAAGAGGAGACTCATTTCAGCACCTGTTCTAACAATACCATCTGGCTCGGAGGGATTTGTCATCTACAGTGATGCTTCGAGCAAAGGGTTGGGATGCGTTCTCATGCAACATGGAAAAGTCATAGCCTATGCATCAAGACAACTCAAGGAATATGAGAGGAATTATCCTACTCATGATCTAGAGTTGGCAGCTGTTGTCTTTGCACTTAAAATTTGGAGGCATTACTTGTATGGGGAGAAGGTGGAGATCTTTACGGATCATAAAAGCCTCAAATATTTCTTCACTCAAAAGGAACTCAACATGCGACAACGACGTTGGCTTGAACTGTTGAAAGATTATGATCATACCATTCAATACCATCCTGGAAAAGCGAACGTGGTAGCTGACGCATTGAGTAGAAGATCATATGCAAGTACGAGTGCAATATTGTCAACACAAAGGCCCATTTTGTGTGACTTGCAAAGGATGGAGATAGAGTTAAAGACTCCAGGGACCCATGTGATGATGGCGAATATACGAGTAGAACCAACTTTAATCGATAAAGTTAAAGCTGCTCAAGCTACAGACCTGGAGCTGATGCGTATGAGGAAGAAAGTGCAAGAAGGTGCTATGCCGGAAGCAAGAATCGATGAAGAAGGAATACTTCGAGTCAACTCCAGACTTTGTGTTCCTAACAACCCTGATTTAAAGTATGAAATCATGATGGAGGCGCACAACACACCGTTTGCAATCCATCCTGGAAGTACCAAAATGTATCATGATCTTCGTCATACATTTTGGTGGAGCAATATGAAGAGAGAGATAGCGTTGTTTATCTCAAGGTGTCTAACTTGTCAACGAGTCAAAGCGGAGCATCAAGTACCAAAAGGTCCATTGCAACCACTTGAAATTCTAGAATGGAAGTGGGAGCACATTACCATGGATTTCGTTACCGGTCTTCCTAGGGTTTCTCAAGGTATTGATGCGATTTGGGTCATTGTTGATAGATTGACCAAGTCTGCTCATTTCTTACCGATACGAGAAACTTATACACTTGAACGTCTTGCTCGTATGTACATAAACGAGATTGTAAGACTGCATGGTATGCCAGTATCCATAGTTTCTGATTGAGACCCAAGATTCACTTCACGATTTTGGGTAAGTTTACAAAAAGCTATGGGCACAGATTTACGATTTAGTTTGGCATATCATCCTTAGACGGACAGACAATCAGAGAGGACTATTCAAACTCTAGAAGATTTATTAAAACTCTGTGTCCTTGACTTCAAGAGAAGTTGGGACAAGTTCTTACCATTGGTGGAGTTTTCCTACAACAACAGTTATCAAGCAAGTATTGGCATGGCTCCATTCGAAGCATTGTATGGAAGAAAATGTCGTTCTCGAGTATGCTAGGATGAGGTGGGTGAAGCAACGTTGTTGGGACCGGAGTTGGTACGTATGACTACAGAAAAGATTCAAACGATCCGACAACGTATAAAAACCTCACAAGATCGACAAAAGAGTTATGCTGATCTTCATCGAAAGGACGTGGAATTTGATATAGGAGATCATGTGTTCTTACGTGTTGCTCCATGGAAAGGAGTTACGAGATTTGGAAAGAGAGGAAAGCTCAATCCTCGATTCATCGGTCCATTTTTAATCCTCGATCGAGTAAGAACTGTGGCTTATAGACTCGCTTTACCGCCAAGTATGTCTCGTGTTCATAACGTTTTTCACATATCCATGTTACGCAAATATGTGGAAGACCCGAACCACATTATTGAGTTAGAACCGGACGAAATAGCAGAGGATTTGACCTATGAAGAAGTTCCTGTTCAAATCTTGGATAAGAAGGAACATATTCTACGCTCCAAGGTTATACCTCAAGTCAAAGTTTTGTGGAGAAACCACGATGTTGAGGAAATGACTTGGGAGTTAGAATCTGAAATGAAATCAAGGTATCCTTACCTCTTCGACATACCAGGTACGTACCCTAATTTTGAGGGAAAAATTTCATAAGAAGGGGAGGTTGTAAGACCCCAACTTTTATAAATAAAGATGAATTTTTTATAAATATCATTTTTGAATATTATGGAGTTAATATGATATAATGTTATAGTTGTGGATAATATTTATAAATTTTGCAAAGTACACAAGTTGTTATATAATATTCGATTGGTCGGAGAATATTCGTTTTAATAGGAAATATTCGTACAACGGCACAATCATTGGTGGACCCCACAACGAAATTATTGTCGGATTGAGAAAACGATAAAAATATTTTATTAAAAATAACGGCGAAAGTTTTACCATTGATACTGTTGAACTACTCGGTAGTAAAAGTACAGTAATACGTGTGGTTGCATAGTAGCACACGGTATTGATTATTAATGCTTATGTGAGAAGTCACTCAGTTTGATTCAATTATTGTCAGTTAATAATATGAATTATTTAGCGATAATGATGTTTTGTTTTATTCGTATTATTAACGTAATAAAACAGAAATATCTTTTTATATAAAACATAATACTTTATTAAAGTTATTCTATAAATAGAATATATTATATTTAAAAGATTTTTCTTTAAATATGGACCGTCAGATTAAAGTAATCAATCTGGACCATTCATGGATTAGTTACTATGCATTCTATTTTTCTATAAATAGCAGCTCATTCCTTCATTATTTCTTACGAATTCACTGAACTCTAGAGAGAGAAATTATAGAGAGAAACTATAGAGAGAGAGAAGAAGAGTATTCTGCTACTTAACTATTTCCTTATTTCAGCTCTTCTTTAAAATGGTAAGGGGTGTTATTTTTTCTTATTCATGAAGAGAACTTTTGTTATTCCATTTCTTATTATTCTGTTGAAATAGCCTGTATACGCTGTCTACCCTATACTTGGTGACATTGTTTTATTATTCTATTGGAACATCATGTCCGTGTGTTTTACACCGGACTTGGTTCCGTCTTTATTATTATTCTGTTGGAACTTTCTGTTCGTGTGTTTTACACCGGACCTGGTTCCTTCTTTATTATTATTCTGTTGGAACATCCTGTCTGTGTGTTTTGCACCGGACCTGGTTCCGTCTTTGTTATTATTCTATTGGAACATTCTGCCTGTGTGTTTTACACCGGACCTGGTTCCGTCTTTATTATTATTCTGTTGGAACATCCTGTCTGTGTGTTTTACATCGGACCTGGTTCCGTCTTTATTATTATTCTGTTGGAAAATCCTGTCTGTGCGTTTTACGCCGGACCTGGTTCCATTATTTATTATTCTGTGAGAATAACCTGTCTGTGCGGTCTATCGCATGCATGGTGATTTCTTTTGTTATTCCATTCTTTATTATACTCAGTTGGTTAAGTTTTGACTTCTATACTCCATGAAATTTGTGGAATATCCTTGATAATTGCGTTTCATCCAGTATCTTTTCATGAAAATATTCTTCTAAGCGTTCTTGAATTTTACTCCACAAAACAGTATCATGTTGACAATTTGGACGTTGTTAATTCTTGGATAAATTAATTCTTGAACTTGTTTTATTGAATTCTTATATCATTGTCATCATCCTCATGTTTATAAAATGTTAAAAGTCATCTGTGGCCTGTAGTGCATAGATGGACTTGGTATGATTATGACCAGGGATTATTCGGTATAATCATGACCTTAATGTTACAAATGATGTGATAAAAGTCCTCATTGGCCCGTAGTGCTTTGATGGACAGTTGTTGGCATGATCATGACCATTAATGAATACACGAATATCCTTGGCCGTAGTGAAGGGGTGATTCGATGATGTGGATTATTTTATTAAGCTGAGTCCCAGCAATCAAAGTGTTGAAAAACCTTTTAAATCATAAAAGATAGTAGAGTTTATTTTCTACTTGACTCTTTTAATGGATTGCTTGTTCCGCTGCAGTTAAACTTGATGTCTATTATATTTTATCAGTTTAACATTGTTGAAGGCTAATGATAATTTATTCTGCATTATCTTAGTCATAATATTTCTTACTGGGCTTGTTGAGCTCACCCTTTCTTTCACTGTTCTCTTCAGGAAATGAGAACGTAGCTGGGGCAAGTCGGGGAACGGAGTGATGGTCCTAATGATAGTATTAGTTAGTAGTCCTCACTATTCTATGTAATAGTGTGTTAGTAATAGTGTGTTAATAAATGTAACGAGGACTCCTTTTGAGTATGAATACTCTCTAGAAGATAATATTTGTATTCAAACTCACAGTTTATATTTTGTCGTATTGTACACGACAGTTGTATTAGTAAGTTGTATTTGTATTCTGTACTATGTATCTGACGACCCAAGATGGGTGATGTATACCTAATTTTGGGGGCGTCACAATAGTAACTAATCCATGAACGGTCCAGATTGATTTACTTTAATCTGACGGTCTATATTTAAAGAAAAATCTTTTAAATAAAATATAATATATTCTATTTATATAATAACTTTAATAAAGTATTCTATTTTATATAAAAAGATGTTTCTGTTTTATTACGTTAATAATACGAATAAAACAAAACTTCATTATCGTTAAATAATTCATATTATTAATTGATAATTATTGAATCAAACTGAGTGACTTCTCACATAAGCATTAATAATCAATACCGTGTGCTACTATGCAACCACACGTATTACTGTACTTTTACTACCGAGTAGTTCAACAGTATCAACGGTAAAACTTCTGTCGTTATTTTTAATAAAATATTTTTATCGTTTTCTCAATCGGACAATAATTCCGTTGTGGGGTCCACCAATAATTGTGCCGTCGTACGAATATTCCCCGACAAAAATAATATTCCCCGATCAATCGAATATAATACAACAACTTGCATACTTTGCAAAATTTATAAATACTACCCACAGCTATAACATTATCTCAAATTCACACCATAATATTTTAAAAAATATTTCGAAAAAATTAAATCTTTATTCATAAAATCTGGGGTTTCACAAGACTTGTAGTTAATTAATTTAAGAACAATTAAATTATTGAGCTAACCCAATATTTAATATAAAGGGCAAGTTTAGTGATAACCCAATTTATTTGGTGGAGGAGCCCAAGCTCATTTTAATTAGTAGGCAAAAGAATAAGAAAGTGCAAGCCCAAAAAGAAATAAAAGGGAGCCCAAACTTGGCCCAATTAAAATCAACTTAAGGAGGGACATTATTATAATTATATAAAGCATTTAATAAAACAAAAAATGGAGTGGATGAAAGGCCCGTGTGGCCGAATTATATAGAGAGAAAAAGGAAGATAAGAAGAAAAGAAAGAAAGATATGGAAAGATATTTGGGAGATATGAAAAGATATAGAGGTATTTGGTAAGATATGTTTAGATATTCTAAGATTATGAGAGAGGAAGGATGAGATATAGTGGAGATATTAAGGTCACATGGCCGATCACTTAAGAGAAGGAGAAAGGGGGGAGGTATTTAATGATCATGTTACTTTAGTTGGTAGATTAATTTAATAGGTGACATATTTTTAACGGAGACAACACTTTGTTGTTTCTTCCAAGCAACCTCCTAAATAATTATGAGAGAGCAAGTAAAGATATGTGTGGATTTGAAAAGGCCACTTGGCCAAAAATAATGAGGGAGATGAAAAGTATGAGCTTGGTAGATTAGATATAACAAATATATCTACTAACCAAATTATATTCTTTCATTTTCTCTTTCATCTTTTCTATTTCCTTAATTTAGTAATCAAAGCAAACAAGATATAGAGAGAGAGTGCAAGAGGGATTCAGCCATAATAGGGAAAGAGAAAGGGAGAGTTTTGATAGTTACTTAGTTCTTTAATCTAAGTATTAGAAAGAAGAAGAAGAGGAATCAAGAGAAGGTATAAGGATTTCTATTTGTATATAGATTAAATTTCTTTTTGGTTTGATATGATTTTTGATAATATGAAGTTGAGATCTTGAGGTTTAAAACCTTAGATCTATCTATTTATGAGTGTTTCATGTTTAGATATACCCATATTGGGTGTTGTTCTAGTTGGAAATCAAAAATAAAGAAAAGTGATTTTCTAGTTTATAAACCCTAAAATTTCTATGTACTTTTGGATTTCCACTGTTTTTAATCTACATCTTCTTTTTGTGATCCGTCAAAAAGGGGTGTTAGATAGGTAAGTTATCTACTAAACCCAAGTGGTAGCACTCAAAAAGTTTGAGTACATAGTCCGTAGTGACTGATTTAGCAAAAATTGTTGTGTGTCTTTTAAGGAAAAATAGACTATTTTGGACAGTCAATGGTAGGGGCAGTTTCGTCATTTTTCTGACATTAAAAAATTCTGGAAAACTTTGGGAGGATAATGTGATAAGTTTTCTAACATCTCCAAGTGGAATTACTAAAAAAAGAGTTGTAGATTTCCGTATGAATTATTTATAACAAAGCACGAAAAAGTGAAAAAAGAGAAAAAGCTACTATCCAAAATTTTGTAGGGGCTGTTTTGGCCACTTAATTTGTGAAATAAATTATGGCCTTTTTGGATATGAACAAATATGGTATTAAGTACCTCCTGTCCAAAATGAACTCATTCCGACTTAAAATGACCAAGTTATGACAATTTTAATTTTTATAATTTTTTGACGAAAATGGCTATAACCGGAGTTCTATAACTCCGATGACCACGAATTTTAAACTGGAGGCTCACGTTAACACGTATAAAATTGTGTCAAGATATGGGAATTTCTGGACTTGAGCATGATGGGGCTAAATTCTTAAGCTACACACTAAAAATAATTTTTTTGAAAATACTAAAGGAAGTTGGAAAATTATGGAAAAATATTTTTTGTGTATAAAATATATGTTTATGTGTTTGGTCAAAGGATAAAAAAATAATAAGTTAATTTGCTATTTTCGTGAAAAGGATATGGAATCCAATTTGCTGGATTGAATAATTAATGAATCCAGTTTGCTGGATTAAAAAACCTGATGAATCCAGCTTGCTGGATTAAAAAGAAGTTTACTGAATTGAAAATATATTGAATTTCAGTTTGCTGGATTGCAATCTAATTGTTGGATTTGTAATCCAGTTTCCTGGATTGCAGTTTGGTTTGCTCGATTGACTATCTAGACGCTGAATTTGGAATCCATGTTGCAGGATTTGGAATCCAATCTGCTGGATTGACAATTTGATTGCTAGATTTAGAATCCAAGTTGCTGGATTAGTATTTGACTTATTAGATGTTAAAGAATAACTTATGAAATAAAAAAGCGAGTGTTAAATCATAATGGATATGATATAGTGATTAAAGAATTATCAAACGATGATAATAATGCTAATGTTGTAAGGTGTTATCTAATATTTAATTATGCGATTAAGTGTTAGATAATTGATTGATAAGTAATTGTATTATGATACAAAGTATGATATGCTGATTAAAAGACCATTCTTATTAATGATAGGCCTTATGTAAGACCCCATCTTATTATTAATGAAATTGAATTTCCTCTAGTTATTTTTTTTAAATAGTTAGGATTGATTTGATTAATGTGGTTAGTTAAGAGTAAAATGCGTAAATATTTTAAATAAGCAAGTGGTTATAAAATATTCATTGTTGTTAGGGAATATTCGTTTGGTCGTGGAATATTCCTGTCGGGGAATATTCGTACGACGGCGCAGCCTTGTGTGGGCCTTATAACGGAAAGTGATTGGATGAAGAAAATGACAAGTATAAGTTTTTATAAATAACGGCGTAGTTGTTACCGTTAATACTGTTAGAATACCCGGTGGTTAAAACACAGTAATACACGTTGTTGCACAGTAGCACATTATATTGCACCAATTATTGATTCTTACGTAAGAATGCACTACTCAATAATTGTTACATTAATTACTGTTCAATATTTTATTTTATTGATTTAATAATTGTTACGTTGATATTTTATATTATTATTGTTTCAATAATTGTCACTGCTCAGTATTTTTCATTATCAGATTAATAATTTATATTATTTGAATAATATTATTAGATAGCATTATTGGCAATATCTAGAAAGTTCTGTCTAAGGAGAGGTTTGGTCACCTAATTGCGTGCCAGTAAGAAGAAATCCTTATTGGAATGCCCCCTCTTTCCTGGAAACGGCCTGGTTGACAGTATTGTGATTCTGTAATATTATTTGTGAATAATTAACTATTGATTTATATGATAAGAAAAATATTTATTTTATGTGGATATAGATGGAAAAAATTTTTAATGTGACAATTATTAAAAATTGATATTTTATCTTTTCTGATAAAATAATTCATTTAAATATATTATTATTTTATAATAATATAATAATGATGATATTTTTACAATGAATGTGGGATATATGAATATATGAGGAGGAAGAATATTTTTGTTACAAAAAAATGTTTGAAACATGTTAGACATGTTCGTGGGCCCTATTTCTTGACTGAAATTTGATTATAGCTTGTAAAATCGTTCGTATGTGGATTTCGGTCAATTTCTGTTTAGAATTTGGAAAAACTTAAAACTACAAAGTTGTAGAGAATTGAATTTTCTATCGAATAGACATAAGATTCAAATTTTTCTGATAAAAGGGCTATTTATTATGAATTATTGAAGTTCTGGAATAATTGATTATTTTTTTTGGAGTTTTAAATGATTTTTATATGAAAAACGTTTTTGGTGAGTTTGGCACATGTGTGGCTGATGTTTTGGATTAGTGGAGATGTGCGTAGGAATTTATAATATATATATTAATATTTTATTAAATTTTCTACTTTAGTGTTCTAAGTAATTTTCTATAAATAGAGTGCTTAGGTTAGAATTGAAAATCATACCAGAAACTAAAGATTTCTCTCTCTATATTATCGAGCGTATTCTTATGAGTATTTTGATATTTTGAGTGTTGTTATACGGTACAAGTTCCCTTCAATACTATATCCGGTATTCTAGCTAGAAGTACTGTCTTTTTGAGGTAAGGGATGTTAGTTTTTTATAAATGATATTATTTCTTTCTATATCATTATGCCGGAATATTGGTAAGATTTTTCTTGTGAAATTCTTATCTTTTAGTGTCTGAGCTACTATTCACGTATACGATACTATTCACGAATACGACACTATTTACAAAAAAAAATTTAATTTTCGTTTTTTGTCCAAAATATCTATTATGGATACTAGCTTTGATTGTATCTATGTTTTGATCTTCATTCTTGAAATTTTCTCTACTATGGTTATTTATGAAGTATTTTTGAACTTGGCTTGTTTAAAGTACGAATCCTTAATATTTGTTCTTTTGTTTTACTGGATTCATTTTCTTTAAAATATTTTTCATCATCCTCAGTCCTAAATGATGATATTATTGAATATCTTTGGCCTGTTGTGCAAAGATGAATAATTTTCTAATGAATATCTTTGGCCCATAGTGCTAAGATGAACAGGTGTTTAGATGAACATGACCAACTGATGAATATCTTTGGCCTGTAGTGCAAAGATGAACATTTGATTCCAGATATATATATTGATTGATGTTATAGGGACAAAATATTGACGATGAACTTTTAAATTCATATATAGAAGATAGTAGATTTTATTTTCTACTTAACTCTTCTAATGAATTATTATTTTCACTGCGAATATTGATTTAAAACTTGTTGTCTATTGTATTCCATTAGATTTTTTTTCCTGTTGAGGACTAAAGATAATTTATTCTATATTATCTTAGTCATAATATTCTTTACTAGGCTAGTTGAGCTCACCCTTTACCTTTTTGTTCCATTTTTCTTCTTAGGAGGCGAGAATGCAGCAAGTACTAGTCGGGGTATGGAATGATGGTTCTAGAAAGTTTTTTAGTAGTCCTCACCATTTTTGTAAAATAATGTATCAATAATTATAATGAGGACTTATTTGAGTGTGGATATTGTCTAGAAGACAATATTTGTATTTAAACTCATACTTTAAGTATTGTCGTATTTTGCACGACAATTGTATTAATAAAGTTATAGTTGTTTCTGTACCATGTACTGGCGACTCAGAATGTGTGATGTATACTTGTTTTGGGGGCGTCATAGTTGGTATCAGAGCTTAGGGATATGATCTCTGGCGGAGATTGGGGAATAGAATTAGGAGGGGAGAGATGTGTAAATCCTTCGCTAGTGTGTCCTACCTAAGATTATTTGTTGGTCGGTCATAAGATAGGGATATTATATGATATGTTAATTTGTTTAATTAACCCTTGTTTTATGGCAGTATTTGAGAATGACAATTGAGAATGTTAACAGTGGAGTAAATGAGACCGTGGAGACGCCTGTACTCATCAATGAGGAGAACGTGCAACAGGCCGGCAATGTTCCTCCTGTAAACAACACCACTGAGCAGATGATGAATGACGGAATGTTTAGAAGCTTTTTGCAGTTCATGCAAAATTAGACGAGAGAGACTCGTGTTCAAAATATACAAGAGAAAATGAGAGCAATTCACGGTTTCTCACAGCTAAGCAGTTTAAAGAGTTAGAACCACCAGAATTCTGGGGAAAGCCGGATCCGATTAAGGCGGAGACGTGGGTCAAACAAATTACCAAGATATTCGATGTCTTGGGATGCACGGAGGAACAGAAGGTTCCATTCGCCACCTTTATGTTCCGTAATGAGGCAGATTACTGGTGGGAATCTGTGAAGCGTACCCATCCAACCGCACTCAACATGTCTTGGGAGACGTTTCAGAAACTGTTCAATGGCAAGTACTTTCCTGAAAGCATTTGTCATATGAAGGAAGTGGAGTTTATTAGACTGGAACAAAACAACATGATGGTGTCCCAGTACGAGGCGAAGTTTGCAGAGTTATCCAGGTTTGCACGTCATTTGGTGGAGAATGAGGGACGTATGACGCAGATGTTTCTGAGAGGTTTGAAACTCGACATACGTCAATATCCCATTTCTCATAAATTTTTTCTCTATTCAGATGTTGTCAACAGGGCTCAATTATTAGAGCGAGATAACGAGTATGTTCAACCGAGGGACCACAACCAGGATCATACCGGTGATAACAGTCATCAGAACAACGATAACCAGCAGGGAAAGAAAAATACGGACAAGAGCGACAACCACTCTGATGGTAATCATGGCCATGAAAATAGAAGAAGCGAGTCGGGGGGAGATTTTAAAAAAAGGAGATTCAATAATGACAATGCAAAGACGTTAGCACCAGCAGCAACTGGTTCTAAGGGAGGAGAACGACCACCGGTCGTATGCTATAAGTGCGGGAAAGAAGGACATATCAGCCCAAACTGCCCACAACAGTTTAAGGTATGTTATAATTATGGAAAGGAAGGACATATCGCTCGAGATTGCACTGCAGCGAAATCAAATCCAACGGGGATGGTGACTCAAAAGGCTATCCTAAAAAAGTCAAAGTCAACGGTTCCTGGAAGACCGTTTGTCGTGACTGGTCAAAATGCAAGGAACCCAAACGAGGTGATCACGGGTAAGCTAATCATAAATTCTTGTGAAGTTTATACATTACTAGATACCGGTGCTACCCATTCATTTATCTCTCCTGCTTGTGCTCAACGTTTAAACTTGACTCCGGAAAAATTAGACTTTGACCTATCTATGGAGACTCCGTTAGGAGAAACTTTCATCACATCTACTGTTTATAAATCTTGTTTGATCCAAGTTGGCACCATCACATTACCTGTTGACCTTATCTCTTTAAAGATACTTGCTTTGGATGTGATTTTAGGGATTGATTGGTTAACTACTCATCATGCCAAGATTGATTGTTTTCATAAGGTTGATAGTTTTCATATTCCTAATCAACTTGTTGTTCGAATTCATGCAACTAAACCACTAAAATCAATCACTATTATATCAAGCCATAAAGCCATTCGTTTATTAAAAATGGATGTCAAGCTTTCTTAGCCCATGTTATGGATTTGAATAAAGACACGTCAAATTTGAATAATATTTCTGTTGTTAGTGACTTTCCTGACGTATTTCCTGAAGAACTTCCCGGTCTACCCCCGAAACGTGAAGTTGAATTCTTTATTGACCTTGAACCTGGTACAAAGCCCATTTCTAAAATCCCATATCGAATGGCTCCTATTGAACTTCAGTAGTTAAAGGTCCAACTATAGGAGTTGTTGGACATCGGTTTCATTCGTCCTAGTACATCTCCTTGGGGTGCTCCTATTTTATTTGTAAAGAAGAAAGACGGGAGTATGCGACTTTATATTGACTATCGAGAATTGAACCATGTCACCATCAAGAATAAGTATCCGCTACCTCGCATTGATGACCTATTTGACCAGTTACAAGGAGCACAATTCTTTTCAAAGATCGATCTTCATTCTGGATATCATCAGCTGAAGATTAGAACTGAGGATATTCCAAAGACTGCCTTCAGAACTCGGTATGGGCATTATGAATTCTTAGTCATGTCTTTTGGATTGACTAATGCTCCTGCGGCTTTCATGGATATGATGAACCGAGTATTCAAGGAATATTTGGATCAGTTCGTTGTTGTCTTTATTGATGACATCCTCATATATTTCAAAAGTCGTGAAGATCATGAGCACCATTTGAAGCTGGTACTCCAAAGGCTTCGTGGAAACAAACTTTATGCCAAGTTGAAGAAATGCGAGTTCTGACTTGAGGAAGTAGCATTCCTTGGGCACGTGGTGTCAAAACATGGAGTATCTGTTGACCCGATGAAGATTGAAGCAATACAAAGTTGGGAGAAACCGAAGACGGTGACCGAAGTACGTAGCTTTCTAGGCTTAACTGGTTATTATCATAGATTCATGGAAGGATTTTCTCGAATCGCTACTCCATTAACTCAGCTGACTCGGAAAGATATAAAATTCGTATGGAGCGAGGAATGCGAGAAGAGTTTCCAAGAGCTTAAGAGGAGACTCATTTCGGCACCTGTTCTGACAATACAATCTGGTTCGAATGGATTTGTTATCTACAGCGATGCTTCCGGCAAAGGGTTAGGATGTGTTCTCATGCAACATGGGAAAGTCATAGCCTATGCCTCGCGACATCTTAAAGAGTATGAAAAGAATTATCCTACTCATGATCTAGAATTGACAGCAGTCATTTTTGCGCTAAAGATCTGGAGGCATTATCTATATGGGGAGAAAGTGGAGATATATTCAGATCATAAAAGCCTTAAATATTTCTTCACCCAAAAGGAACTCAACATGCGGCAACGACGTTGGCTCGAGCTGTTGAAAGATTATGACCACACTATTCAATACCATCATGGAAAAGCGAACGTGGTAGCTGACGCATTGAGTAGAAGAACATATGCGGGAACGAGTGCAATGTTGTCAACACAAAGGCCCATTTTGTGTGATTTACAAAAGATGAAGATAGAATTCAAGACTCCGGGGACCCATGCAATGATGTAAAGTATACGCATAGAACCAACTTTAATCGATAAAGTTAAAGTTGCTTAAGCCACAGACCCGGAGCTGATGCGTATGAAGAAGAAAGTACAAGAAGGTGTTATTCCAGAAGCAAGAATCGATGAAGAAGGAATACTTCAAGTCCACTCCAGACTTTGTGTTCCTAACGATTCTAATTTGAAGTACAAGATCATGATGGAGGCACACAATACACCATTTGCAATCTATCCTGGAAGTACTAAAATGTATCGTGATCTTCAACATATATTTTGGTGGAACAATATGAAGAGAGCGATTGCAAAGTTTATCTCGAGGTGTTTAACTTGTCAACGTGTAAAGGCGAAGCATCAAGTGCCTAAGGGTCCATTGCAACCACTTAAGATTCTGAAATGGAAGTGGGAACATATTACCATGGATTTTGTTACGGGTCTTCCTATGGTTTCTCAAGGTATAAATGTTATTTGGGTTATTGTTGATAGATTAACTAAGTCTGCTCATTTCTTGCCAATACGGGAGACTTATTCCCTTGAACGTCTTGCTCGTATGTATGTAAATGAGATTGTGAGATTGCATGGCATGCCAGTATCCATAGTTTCGGATCGTGACCCAAGATTCACTTCACGATTTTGGGTTAGCTTATAGAAAGCTATGGGCACGGATTTACGATTCAGTTCGGCATAGCATTCTCAAACGAACTGACAATCAGAGAGGACTATTCAAACTCTTGAAGATCTATTAAGACTCTGTGTTCTAGACTTCAAAGGGAGTTGGGATAAGGATTTAACATTGGTGAAATTCTCCTACAACAACAGTTATCAGGCAAGTATAGGTATGGCTCCATTCGAAGCATTGTATGGACGAAAGTGTCGCTCTCCAATATGTTAGGATGAGGTGGGTGAAGCAACATTGTTGGGACCAGAATTGGTACGTATGACTATAGAAAAGATCCAAATGATTCGACAATGTATACAAACAGCACAGGATCGACAAAAGAGTTATACGGATCTTCATCGAAAGGACGTAGAATTTAGTATTGGGGATCATGTATTATTACGTATTGCTCCATGGAAAGGAGTAACAAGATTTGGGAAAAGAGAAAAGCTCAATCCATGATTTATTGTTCCATTTCAGATTCTTAACCGAGTAGGAAATGTGGCCTATAGACTCGCGTTACCTCCAAGTATGTCTCGTGTTCGTAATATTTTTCATATATCTATGCTTCGTAAATATGTTAAAGACCCGAACCACGTTATTGAGTTAGAACCGGACGAGATAACCAAAGACTTAACGTACGAGGAGGTACCTGTCAAGATTTTGGATAGAAAGGAGCATGTCCTACGCACAAAGGTCATACCACAAGTCAAAGTTTTGTGGAGGAACCATGCTATTGAAGAAATGACCTGGAAGTTGGAAACGGAAATGAAAGCGAGGTATCCTCATCTTTTCGAAACACCAGGTACGTACGTCAATTTCGAGGACAAAATTTCAAAAAGAGGGGAGGTTGTAAGACCCCAACTTATTATTAATGAAATTGAATTTCCTCTAATTATTTTTTTAAATGGTAAGGATTGATTTGATTAATGTGGTTAGTTATGGGTAAAATGCACAAATATTTCAAATAAGCAAGTGGTTATAAAATAATCATTGTTGTCAGGAAATATTCGTTTGGTCGTGGAATATTCCTGTCGGGGAATATTCGTACGACAGCGTAGCCTTGTGTGGGCCCCATAACGGAAAGCGATTGGATGAAGAAAACAATAAGTATAAGTTTTTATAAATAACGGCGTAGTTGTTACCGTTAATACTGTTGGAATATCCGGTGGTTAAAACACAGTAATACGCGTTGTTGCATAGTAGCACACGGTATTGCACAAATTATTGATTCTTACGTAAGAATGCACTACTCAATAATTGTTACAGTAATTACTGTTCAATATTTTATTTTATTGATTCAATAATTGCTACGTTGATATTTTATATTATTGTTGTTTCAATAATTGTCATTGCTCAGTATTTTTCATTATCAGATTAATAATTTATATTATTTGAATAATATTATTAGATAAAATTATTGGCAATGTCTAGAAAGTTCTGTTTAAGGAGAGGTTTGGTCACCTAATTACGCGCCAGTAAGGAGAAATCCTTATTGGAAAGCCCCCTCTTTCTTGGGAACGACCTGGTTGTCAGTATTGTGATTCTGTAATATTATTTGTGAATAATTAATTATTGATTTATATGATAAAGAAAATATTTATTTTATGTGGATATAGATGGAGAAAATTTTTAATGTGACAATTGTTGAAAATTGATATTTTTTCTTTTCTGATAAAATAATTCATTTAAATATATTATTATATTATAATAATATAATAATGGTGATATTTTTATAATGAATGTGAGATATATGAATATATGAGGAGAAATAGTATTTTTGTTACAAAAAAATATTTAAAACATGTTAAACATGTTCGTGGGCCCTATTTCTTGACTGAAATTTGATTATAGCTTGTAAAATTGTCCGTATGTGGATTTCAGTCAATTTCTGTTTAGAATTTGAAAAAACTTAAAACTACAAAGTTGTAGAGAATTGAATTTCCTATGGAATAGACATATGATTCAAATTTTTCTGATAAAAGGGCTATTTATTGTGAATTATTGAAGTTTCGAAATAATTGACTTTTTTTTTTTGGAGTTTGAAATGATTTTTATATGAAAAACATTTTTGGTGAGTTTGGCACATGTGTGGTTGATGTTTTGGATTAGTGGAGGTGTGCGTAGAAATTTATAATATATATATTAATATTTTATTAAATTTTCTGCTTTGGTGTTCTAAGCAATTTTCTATAAATAGGGTGCTTAGGTTAGAATTGAAAATCACACTAGAAACTAAAGATTTCTCTCTCTATATTATCGAGCGTATTCTTGTGGGTATTTTAATATTTTGAGTGTTGCTATATGGTGCAAGTTCCCTTCAGCACTATATCCGGTATTCCAGCTAGAAGTACTGTCTTTTTGAGGTAAGAGATGTTAATTTTTTATAAATGATATTATTTCTTTCAATATCATTATGCCAGAATATTGGTAAGATTTTTCTTGTGGAATTCTTGTCTTTTAGTTTTAGGGTTACTATTCACGTATACGACACTATTCACGAATACGACACTATTCACAGAAAAATTTAAATTTTGTTTTTTGTCTAAAATATCTATTATGGATACTAGCTTTGATTGTATCCATATTTTGATCTTCATTCTTGAATTTTTCTCCACTATGGTTATTTATGAAGTATTTTTGAACTTGGCTTGTTTAAAGTACGAATCCTTAATATTTGTTCTTTTGTTTCACTGGATTCGTTTTTTTTAAAATATTTTTCACCATCCTCAGTCCTAAATGATGATATTATTGAATATCTTTGGCCTGTAGTGCAAAGATGAATGATTTTCTGATGAATATCTTCAGCCCGTAGTGCAATAAAGATGAACAAGTGTTTAGATGAACATGACCAACTGATGAATATCTTTGGACTGTAGTGCAAAGATGAACATTTGATTCCAGATATATATATTGATTGATGTTACAGGGACAAAATAGTGACGATGAACTTTTAAATTCATATATAGAAGATAGTAGATTTCATTTTCTACTTAACTCTTCTAATGAATTATTATTTCCGCTGTGAATATTGATTTAAAACTTGTTGTCTATTGTATTCCATTAGATTATTTCCTGTTGAGGACTAAAGATAATTCATTCTATATTATCTTAGTCATAATATTCTTTACTGGGCTAGTTGAGCTCAACCTTTTCCTTTTTGTTCCATTTTTCTTCTCAGGAGGCGAGAATATAACAAGTACTAGTCGGGGTATGGAATGATGGTTCAAGAAAGTTGTTTAGTAGTCCTCACTATTTTTGTAAAATAATGTATCAATAATTATAATGAGGACTTATTTGAGTGTAGATATTGTCTAGAAGACAATATTTGTATTTAAACTCACAGTTTAAGTATTGTCGTATTTTGCATGACAATTGTATTAATAAAGTTGTAATTATTTCTGTACCATGTACTGGCGACCCAGAATGGGTGATGTATAACTGTTTTGGGGGCGTCACATCTTACAAAAGAAGTTAACTTAAATTGCGTAGCAGTAGTCAACGAATCAGGCAAGTTTCCTAACTCAACTTGAGTTACTATTTTTCAAGCATGGTAGTGAATAATTATTGATAGATATTCACATCTATAATGATTGTTGTAATTCGCACGTAGTGCAATTGATTCTTGTTCTATTATTTGAACTATTTATAAATTATGTCTCAGCTAATTATTTTGGCGAGACTAATATTTGTTAAAGCATAAAATGTTCTATTTATTATGAACTGAATTGTTATTGGAAGATCTATGCCATTGGTTTCGGCTAGATTAGTATTGTTATTAATTATTGAAATCATAGTATTTCTTTGAAAGTAATCCAAACCATATTGTTGTGGTACGAACTCGTGACGTAAGACTGAGATGAACAAATTTTAATGTCGTAAATCAACCTATGCGATATTATTGAGTATTATGCATAATATAGGATACAAAGAGTTGGCCGCTCCAGGTACTTGCATAAGAGTATAGTTTAGTTTTTATAACTAATTTATATTCTTGTGGTAATTTAGTTTTAATAACTAAACGATTTCTCTATTAGTTCATGATCCTTTTGTGAGCACTCAGCATGAAATCTGGGTATATCCCACTTTATTGAATATTGTTGCAGTATTGTTAATTCTTCTTATTCAATTGAATATTATTAAATCTTTGAAAGAATTTTACTCTATCATCTCTAATATGTTATTCAGTATGAAATGGGAGAAAGTTTTATTATTGAGATTGAATTATTATTCCGCTACTTCGAAATCTTTTGATTATTGCTGAAGTTCTATAAAAGCTAGACTCTTCTATTCATGATATATATCATTTATTGTATATTTTAACTTGCTAAGAAAACTCGTTGCTCACCCTTGCTTAAATAATATTTCAGCTAATGCCGATGTAGTAGAAGGTTCTAACAAGGACAAAGGCAAAGGCAAGGCTCAAGAGTAGTTAGTGTCAACTTTTAATGGTTCTGTTTTATTATGTAATTATTTATGTAAACCTTTTGGTTATATAAGGGTATGTAAGTTATGTCAAGGTTAGTTAACCTGGGATATTGTTAAAAGTTGTATTAAGGAATATTATGAAGGATGTTTTTCATTAATGAATGAATAGTTAGATGTGATATATATGATGAATCGTGAGCGCCAAACTCGAGGTTAGGGAACTCGGATTTGGGGGTGTCACAAGTTGATATCGAAGCTGTAGGTTATAAACCTTAGGTGGGGGTGGGGGAAGCCTTAGGAATATAACCATAAATAGGATAGAGAAAACTCGTTTAGAGTTCTAAGTGATGGATTAGGAAAATTCATCAATAGTAAGATATGGGGACACTCAGTGTTTATGGATTATGTTTGATAGTGATGTACTAATGAAGTTATTTAAAACAGGTGACAGGATGTTAGGAGATGATAAGAGGGTAACGGAAATGTTAGCAGCTGCACCAATGCCATTAGCCGAGGTGCCAGCTCGGAGTGAGTCAGTTGAGGAAGTTTTAAGAGACGAACCTGCGGTAAATCTAGCAAGCAATCATGACGAGTACCCCGAGATGGAGCTGGATGAAGAGGAAGATGTATATTCCAAAGAAACTAAGGTGGAGGAGAAATAAAGATCAAAGATGGGGAAGAAGGCAAAGTAGTAATCGAAGAAGGTCAAACATCTGCGGAAGTTCAAGATTTAAGGACTAAAGTACTTATCCTGGAGGAATTATGGAAGATAGAAAGAGCATTACGCTAGATGATAGAAGAATGAAATAATCTGAAGGCACAAGTCTATAGAATGAGGGTTAAGTGTAGTGTATCATCTAAAGATGTAAGTAAGAAAAAGAAGGGTAATAAAAGGAAAAAGAAATATAATAGTGACAACAACTCAGAGAATTCGCATTCAAAGAAGAAACAAGCATGTGGCAAGTTTAGAAAGAACCATTCGGGGGAATGTATGTGGGGTAAGAATGTGTGTTACAATTATGGTCAGGAAGGACATCTATCACCAAATTGTCCTAAACCAAAGAAAGGAGGATGTTTTGCATGTGGTGGAACGTGTCATAGGGTTAAGAATTGTCCTAAAAAGAAGACAGATGGAGGAAGTGGACGAAATAAAGGTTAAGTGTGAGGAGTATAATCTATTGGGAGAGTGCATATTTTGATTTGATGTTTAAATATAAATACTCATGGTTATTTGTAAAGTCCTTCAAGGAATATACGTACAAGGACTTAGTGATAGATCAAATCTGTTAGGTTGATCTAAGCTCTTAATGTGTATCATTCTGTAAATGAATGTATACATAGAGAGATCAAAGCTGCTAGGTTGATCTTGAGATGTAATAGATAGGCTTCGAAGAGATCGTAGTGTATCAAGTTGATCAAGATTACAGAAGCTAAGGAAGAACGTAGAGCTTCGAGGATCGTAGTGTGCCTACCTTAAGGGCCTCTTCAAAACTCGTAGAGTGGTCCCAATATTTGTCGAGCCAACTCAGAGATCATAGTGTGCTCTCAGAAACGTAGAGCTTACAAAGTTAGCAAGTGAAGATCGTAATGTGAAAGTCATTAAGAGAAATCATAGTGCTCTTGATTGATGGAATCAGACCAAGCACCAAGGTAACAAGACACCACGATCTGGATCGTAGAGTATCGTTTGCCGTGTGTCAGAAGCATAGAGCCCTACCTTTTGTTTGTTTGAAGATACATCTCCAACAAATATAGAATGGGTTTCAAACGTTGAAGTCCCCACCAGTTCCAACGATACAAAAGAAATCCTTAGTATGCAACAAAGAAGCGTATTAAAGAAGCTAAGGAAAGTACCATTGGTAAGAGAAAAACACCTTTTCAGGTGTTAGGTGAGAAAGCAGTCTGCTATGTTAGTGGGCCAGAATGGAATTCAGAAGATGTGCAGAAAAGTCTCCATCAAAGTACAGAAATGTCAAACACATTTAATGCTTCAACGGATGGATCAAACAGATATATTTTAAGATCACATATATGCAAAAGATATGCAGATGATAGAGGTAAGCAAGCATTGAACAAAATGAACAAGAACTCTCAACGCTCAACTCTACCATATGAGAAAAAGAAAAGCTTGCTCAGCTACTCAGTTCTTTCGAACAAGTGCTTAACAGCAATTGAGTAGCAACCATCAAGAACTCAATAACAACCAATCAACTAAAGTAAGAGTTTCAAGTCAGAAGGACTTGAAGAGTTCTAAGTGAACTGTGAAGAGCCAAGTCTGCTAGACTTGAAGAGTTCAAGAGTGAACTAAGAAGTTCCTAGACTGCTGGTCTAGAAGGAATCTGTGTGATTCAGAAAGTATAAAAGATATCCTTAGTGGATTTCCTACTCGAGGAGTAGAAGAGTGGACTAGGAGCTTTAAGTGCTCTGAACCACTTAAAATGACTGTGTCTATTATATTCTTGCTATAACTGTCATATTTGCTATAACTGCCTCACTCTCATAACCTCACCATATCTTAAGGGAGATTAAAACAAATATTAATTCCGCTGAGTTTTAATCACTATCAACTAACAAGTTTAAAACGAAAAGATTTTTAAATATCTATTCAACCCCCCCTTCTAAATAACTATTGTGCCTTTGGGAACTAACATAATCTTTTGGAGTATAATATTCTCTTTGGTATGAATATCAAGATAGCTTTTGTATATCTCAACTTTTTGTGTAAAGTTGTAGTAATGAATCCCCACTTTTGTCACAAAGGGATAGTAACCGTTTGTAGCAATATGTGCTATAACTGAAACGTACTATGTACTATTTGCATGAATATAAATGCAATGATATGATTATATGTTTGAATAAGTAATTAAATTTTGAGAATTAAATTATTAAGATGATTATCTGATGAATTTGATAATTCAATAAGCTGAATTAGATAATCCAGAAAGCTGAAATTGGTTTAAGTTTAAAATTTTGTATACTACTAATAAGATATGGCATAAAGACAAAGTATTAATGTAAGTATTTATTTCATCAGATAATGCCACCAAGATGACAAAATCGTAACTAAAGGGAGGAGCAGTTTGTGAATAATGAAGGAGATAAAGCTGATCCAATGCAAAACTTCGCAGACATGCTAGCTCAAGCTATGCAAACTAGAGCCCCAGCAGCAAGAAATTGACCAGCTAATCGATTGACTAACTTTAAAGACTTTAAGGTCGTAGGACCGCCAGAATTCAAGGGAACCACTGACCCTATAGAAGCCCAGACATGGGTAAAGGAGATGGAGAAAGCTTTTGTTATTGCTAGAGTAGCGGAGGAGCAATATACATATTTTATAACCTATTTGATGAAGGGTGAGGCGAATTACTGGTGGGAGACAAACAAAGCTAGAGCTGGTATAACTGTAGTAACCTGGACAAGGTTTAAGGAATTATTTTTTGAAAATTATTTCTCAAAAAGTATGCAAGCAAGAATAGAAGTAAACTTTTTGGAGTTGAAGTAGGAGAATATATCGGTTACAGAATACGCAGCCAAATTCAATGAACTAGCGAGATTTTCTCCACATCAGGTGGACACTGAGGTACGAAAGGCGCGAAGGTTTGAGAATGGACTGAAGCCAGTGATATATAGCAAGGTAGTTGTGTTACAGATTAAGACATTTTTGGCCCTGTTGGAAAAAGCAATCATCGCCGAAGGAGGAAGTGAAGCTGTGTCAAGGTATCATCAAGAGAGGAAGGAAATGACGAATGAAGGAGGTATCAGTGGAGGAAGTAACTCTAATAAGCGTAAATGGAAGGACAATACTGAATCTGGAGACAAGTTAGGAGATAATAAGAAGAGAGGTGAGCCATGTTCAAATTGCGGTAAAAAGCATTCGGGAGTATGTTTGAAGGGAAAAGGAGTGTGTTTTAACTGTGGACAAGAGGGAAACATCTCTCCAAATTATCCAAGTTCAAAGAAGATACCAGGTTGTTTTTCATATGAATCGCTAGAACATCAAATTCGTAACTGTCCAAAGAAGAATGCAGAAAGAGGAAGCAACAATAGAGCAAACAGCAGTGGAACACTGGTGATCAAAGGACACGCTCAGTCAGGAAGACCGACATCGCGCACGTTCAACATGACGTTACAAGATGTAGTAGCTGCTCAGGAGGTGGTGACATGTAATGATTTAGTTGAGTAAATGAATTACGCTAGAAATATTGGGTAGATATAGCTGTGAATGGTTTTCTTTTATAGATCCCAAGTCACAAGTTAGTATATGAAACACAAATTAATATTGTGTTGATATAAATGAATTGATGATACAACTTTAAAGGCTATTAGAGAGTAAGAAAGCGATGATTCCGAGGATGGAATCCTTATAAGGAGGGGAGAATGTGAGAACCCAGAATTTCACATAATTCAAAATTTTTGAATAAATTTTAAAAAAAGGAAGAAGTACTTGAATCATATAAGTGTAGATGACAATTAAGCTAGATAGTTAATTTATTAACTAAGAAGTATACTTAGTCATTTTCAAGGAAGAGTAATGAAAGTTATGTAAGAAATTAACATAGCTTGAATGTTAGCTTCGATTATTAAATTAAAAAGATTTACAATTCTTAAGTAATTGATTATTGATATGAGTATGTATGTGTTTATAACTTATTAAGTCAATTTGGGCTAATAAGTTAATAAACTAGGGGAAATATGTTAGGACATATGTGAATTATTACGTGATTGAGTAAATATTTATTATATAATGTGTATACATTTATTTTGTAAAGAGATGAAGAATAAAGTTATGTAACATAATGCAAATATTAGGTATGATAATTAAATAACCTAATGGGTTATAATTTAAGAGAATGACAGTATTAAAAAAATTATACTAATCCTAAGAGATTTATTTTATACATCTCAATTAATTAATTTTTATAACCTAAGAATAGCAAGTTCAATTGGGTTATGAAATTAAAGATATATGAGTAAGAAATTAACTTACTAATGTGTGTAAGGGAACCCTAAGTAAATAATGGGGAATGGATAAAATTAATATGTATAGAACTAAGTTGATGTTAAGGCCCAAAGAATTAATTTGTAGCCCAAGTGTTTATTTAAGCATGAGACTTGTAGTTAATTAATTTAAGAACAATTAAATTATTGAGCTAGCCCGATATTTAATATAAAGGGCAAGTTTAGTGATGACCCAATTTATTTGGTGGAGGAGCTCAAGCTCATTTTAATTAGTAGGAAAATGAATAAGAAAGTGCAAGCCAAAAAAGAAATAAAAGGGAGCCCAAGATTGGCCCAATTAAAATCCACTTAAGGAGGGGCATTATTGTCATTATATAAAGCATTTAATAAAACAAAAAAAATGGAGTGGATGAAAGACCCATGTGGCCGAATTATATAGAGAGAAAAAGGAAGATAAGAAGAAAAGAAAGAAAGATATGGGAGGATATTTGGAAGATATAAAAAGATATAGAGGTAATTGGTGAGGTATGATTAGATATGCTAAGATTATGAGAGAGGAAGGATGAGATATAGTGGAGATATTAAGGCCACATGGCCAGTCACTTAAGTGAAGGAGAAAGGGGGGAGGTATTTGATGATCATGTTACTTTAGTTGGTAGATTACTTTAATAGGTGACATATTTTTAATGGAGACAACAATTTGTTGTTTCTTCCATGCAACCTCTTAAATAATTATGAGAGAGCAAGTAAAGATATGGGTGGATTTGAAAAGGCCACTTGGCTGAAAATAATGAAAGAGAGGAAATGTATGAGCTTGGTAGATTAGATATAACAAATATATCTACTAACAAAATTATATTCTTTCATTTTCTCTTTCATCTTTTCTATTTTCTTAACTTAGTAATCAAAGCAAACAAGCTATAGAGAGAGAGAGTGCAAGAGGGATTCAGCCATAATAGGGAAAGAGAAAGGGAGAGTTTTGATAGTTACTTAGTTCTTTAATCTAAGTATTAGAAAGAAGAAGAAGTGGAATCAAGAGAAGGTATAAGGATTTCTATTTGTATATAAATTAAATTTCTTTTTGGTTTGATTTGATTTTTGATAATATGAAGTTATGATCTTGAGGTTTAAAACCTTAGATCTATGTGTTTATGAGTGTTTCATGTTTAGATATACCCATATTGGGTGTTATTCTAGTTGAAAATCAAAAATAAAGAAAAGTGATTTTCTAGTTTATAAACCCTAAAATTTCTATGTACTTTGGATTTCCACCGTTTTTAATCTACACGTTATTTTTATGATCCGTCAAAAAGGGGTGTTAGATAGGTAAGTTATCTACTAAACCCAAGTGGTAGCACTAAAAAATGTTTAGTACACAGTCCGTAGTGTCTGATTTAGCAAAAATAGTTTTATGTCTTTTAAGGAAAAATAGACTATTTTGGACAGTCAAAGGTAGGGGAAGTTTCGTCATTTTTCTGACATTCAAAAATTCTGGAAAACTTTGGGAGGATAATATGATAAGTTTTCTAACATCTCCAAGTGGAATTACTAAAAAAATAGTTGTATATTTTCGTATGGACTATTTTTAACAAAGCACGAAAAAGTGAAAAAGGAGAAAAAGCTACTGCCCAAAATTTTGTAGGGGCTGTTTCGGCCACTTAATTTATGAAACAAATTTCGGCCTTTTGGGATGTGAAAATATATTGTATTAAGTACCTCTTGTCCAAAAATGAACTCATTTCGACTTAAAATGACTAAGTTATGACCATTTCAATATTTGTGATTTTCTGACAAAAACGGTTATAACCGGAGTTCTATAACTCCGATGGCCATGAAATTTAAACTGGAGTCTCACGTTAACACATATAAGATTGTTTCAAGAGATGGGAATTTCTGTATTTGAGTATGATGGCACTAAATTCTTAAACTACACACTAAAAATAATTTTTTGAAAATACTAAAGGAAGTTGGAAAATTATGAAAAAATATTTTTTGTGTATAAAATATATGTTTATGTGTTTGTGTGACGCCCCCAGAATAGGTATACAACACCCATTCTGAGTCGCCAAATACATGGTACAGAAAGCAAACTACAACTTCAATAATACAATTGTCGTGCAAAATACGACAACACATACTGTGAGTTTAAATACAAATATTGTCTTCTAGACAATATCCACACTCAAATAAATCCTCATTACAATTATTCAAACACTATTTTACAGAAATAGTGAGGACTGCTAATACATCTTTCTAGAACCATCACTCCATACCCCGACTAGATCCTGCTATGTTCTCACCTCCTGAGAAGAAAAATGGAACAAAAAGGAAAAGGGTGAGCTCAACTAGCCCAGTAAAGAATATTATGACTAAGATAATATACAACAAATTATCGTTAGTCTTCAACAGGGAAAAATCTGATAAAATATAATCGACAACAAGTTTTAGATCAACAACTGCAGCGGAAACAGCAAACCATTAGAAGAGTCAAGTAGAGAAAGAATTCTACTATCTTCTAAGATTTAAAAGTCCATCATCAATATTTTATCCCTGTAACATCAATTAATAATCATCTTTAACCAAATATTCATCTTTGCACTACAGGCCAAAGATATTCATTTGTATCATCAGTCGGTCATGTTCATCTCAACACCTGTTCATCTTTGCACTACAGGCCAAAGATATTCATCAAGTAATTATACATCTTTGCACTACAGGCCAAAGATATTCAGTAATATCATCATTTAGGACTGAGGATGATGAAAAATATCTTAAAGAGAACGAATCCAATGAGACAGAAGGACAAATAGTAGGGATTCGTATAACAGTTTATCCAAGATCAATAATACTTCATAATAATCAATTGTGAAGCAGAATTCAAAAATAAAGATCAAAACATGGATACAATCAAAGATAGTAACCATAATAGACATCTTGGACAAAAAGGAAAAATTTTATTTTTCGGTGAATAGTGCCGTATTCGTGAATAGTGTCGTATACGTGAATAGTACCGTATACGTGAATAGTAACCCCGACACAAAAAGTTCCAAATTTGATAAAAACTCATATCAATATTTCAGCATAATGATATTGAAGAAAATAATATCATTTAAGAAGAAAATAATATCCCTTACCTCAAAATATCAGTACTTCTGGTCGGAATACCGGTATAAGGCTGAAAGAAACTTGCTCTGATGAATAGAAACTCTCAAAGTATCTAAATACTCACAAAATACACTCAATAATCTAGAGAGAGAAAGAGAGAAAACTTGTTTCTGGTGTGATTTTCAATTCTAACTTAGCCCTCTATTTATAGGAAAATTTTGGTAGGTTTGACCTGCAACCTGATGGCTTTACCTGCTACTATTCCCACCCACCACATTTGAAATATAATTCAGCACATTTCTTCACCAACCACAAGTGGGGCCCACCAATTCTAGAATTTTCCACCAAAATGATAAACTCCGAAAATTCAACAATTTCTGAACCAGTCATCTTGTAAAATTCGTAATAAATCATACGTTCATTTTTAACGGTTCAAAATTTGTGGACATATACTCAACTTATATATGTATAACATATCCAAAAATTACCACGATCCAACGGTCGGATTAAAAATTATAACCCCCGCAAACTATCTCAAAAACCCTGATTTTTAATACCTCCATTCCGACAAAAATACTGACAAAAACCTCAACATTAACTCCTTCATTTTTAACCACAAAAATATATCCCTCATTTATATCCACATAAAATAAATATTTCCTTATCATATGAATCAATAATTAATTATTCACAAATAATATTACAGAATCACATTTATGACAACCAGGCCGTTCCCAGGAAAGAGGGGGCTTTCCAATAAGGATTTCTCCTTACTGGCGCGCAATTAGATGACCAAACCTCTCCTTAGACAGAACTTTCTAGACATTGCCAATAATGTTATCTAATAATATTATTCAAATAATATGAATTATTGATCTGATAAATGAAAATACTGTGCAGCAACAATTATTGAAACAACAATAATATAAAATATCAACGCAGCAATTATTGAATCAATAAAATAAAATATTGAATAATAACTACTGTAACAATTATTGAGTAGTGCCTTCTTACGTAAGAATCAATAATTGGTGCAATACCGTGTGCTACTGTATTTTAACCACCGGGTATTCCAACAGTATTAACGGTAACAACTACGCCGTTATTTATAAACAACTTATACTTGTCGTTTTCTTCATCCAATCGCTTTCCGTTATGGGGCCCACACAAGGCTGCGTCGTCGTACGAATATTCCCCGACAGCAAGAATATTCCACGACCAACCGAATATTCACCGACCAAAAATAAATATTTTATAACCACTTGCTTATTTTGCAAAATTTGCACATTTCACCCATAACCAAAGTATTATATCAAATTAACCCCTTATTATTCACAATAATATTTAGAGAAAATTTGATTTTATTCATTAATAAGTTGGGGTCTTACAACCTCCCCTCCTTATGAAATTTCGTCCTCGAAATTGACGTACGTACCTGATGTTTCAAAAAGGTGAGGATACCTCGCTTTCATTTCTGATTCCAACTCCCAGGTCATTTCTTCAATAGCATGGTTTCTCCACAAAACCTTAACTTGTGGTATAACCTTCGTGCGTAGGACATGCTCTTTCCTATCCAAGATCTTAACAGGTACCTCCTCGTACGTTAAATCTTCAGCTATCTCGTCTGGTTCTAACTCAATAATGTGGTTCGGGTCTTTAACATATTTACGAAGCATAGATATGTGAAAAACATTATGAACACGAGACATGCTTGGAGGTAATGCGAGTCTATATGCCACATTTCCTATTCGCTCAAGAATCTCAAATGGACCAACAAATCTTGGATTGAGCTTTCCTCTCTTCCCAAATCTTGTAACTCCCTTCCATGGTGCAACACGTAACAATACATGATCCCCAATATTAAATTCCACGTCCTTCCGATGAAGATCCGCATAACTCTTTTGTCGATCCTGTGCCGTTTGTATACGTTGTCGAATCGTTTGGATCTTCTCTGTAGTAATGCGTACCAATTCTGGTCCCAACAATGTTGCTTCACCCACCTCGTCCCAGCATACTGGAGAACGACATTTTCTTCCATACAACGCCTCAAATGGAGCCATACCTATGCTCGCCTGATAACTGTTGTTGTAGGAGAATTCCACCAATGGTAGGTACTTATCCCAACTCCCTTTGAGATCTAAGACACAAAGTCTTAATAGATCTTCAAGAGTTTGAATAGTCCTCTCTGATTGTCCGTCCGTTTGAGGATGGTATGCTGAACTGAATCGTAAATCCGTGCCCATAGCTTTCTGCAAGCTAACCCAAAATCGTGAAGTGAATCTTGGGTCACGATCCGAAACTATGGATACTGGCATGCCATGCAATCTCACAATCTCGTTCACGTACATACTAGCAAGACGTTCAAGGGAATAAGTCTCACGTATCGGCAAGAAATGAGCGGACTTGGTTAATCTATCAACAATAACCCAAATCGCATCTATGCCTTGAGAAACCTTGGGAAGACCTGTAACAAAATCCATAGTAATGTGTTCCCACTTCCATTTCGGAATCTCAAGTGGTTGCAATGGACCCTTTGGTACTTGATGCTCCGCTTTTACACGTTGACAAGTTAAACATCTCGAGATAAACTCCGCGATCTCTCTTTTCATATTGCTCCACCAAAATGTATGTCGAAGATCGTGATACATTTTGGTACTCCCAGGATGGATTGCAAACGGTGTGTTGTGTGCCTCCATCATTATTCTATGCTTCAAGTCAAAATCGTTAGGAACACAAAGTCTGGAGTTGACTCGAAGTATTCCTTCTTCATCGATTCTTGCTTCTGGAATAGCACCTTCTTGCACTTTCTTCTTCATACGCATCAGCTCTATATCCGTAGCTTGAGCAGCTTTAACTTTATCGATTAAAGTCGGTTCTACTCGTATATTTGATATCATCATGTGGGTACTTGGAGCCTTCATCTCTATCTCCATCCTTTGCAAGTCATACAAAATGGGCCTTTGTGTTAAAAACATTGCACTCGTACCCGCATATGATCTTCTACTCAATGCGTCAGCTACTACGTTTGCTTTTCCAGGATGGTATTGGATGGTATGATCGTAATCTTTCAACAGCTCAAGCCAACGTCGTTGCCGCATGTTGAGTTCCTTTTGGGTGAAGAAATATTTGAGGCTTTTATGATCTGTATAGATCTCCACTTTCTCCCCATACAGGTAGTGTCTCCAGATCTTCAACGCAAAAACGACTGCTGCCAACTCCAAATCATGAGTAGGATAATTCCTCTCATATTCTTTGAGTTGTCGTGAGGCATAGGCTATGACTTTCCCATGTTGCATGAGAACACATCCTAACCCTTTGCCTGAAGCATCGCTGTAGATAACAAATCCATCCGAACCAGATGGTATTGTCAAAACAGGTGCCGAAATGAGTCTCCTCTTGAGTTCTTGGAAACTCTTCTCGCATTCCTCACTCCATACGAATTTTGTATCTTTCCGAGTCAGCTGAGTTAACGGAGTAGCGATTCGAGAAAATCCTTCCACAAATCTCCGATAATAACCAGCTAAGCCCAGAAAGCTACGTACTTCGGTTACCGACTTCGGTTGCTCCCAACTTTGTATGGCTTCAATCTTCGCCGGGTCGACAGATACTCCATGTTTTGACACCACGTGCCCAAGGAATGCTACTTCCTCAAGCCAGAACTCGCATTTCTTCAGTTTGGCATATAGCTTGTTTTCACGAAGCCTTTGCAGTACCAGCTTCAAATGGCGCTCATGATCTTCACGGCTTTTGGAATAGATGAGGATGTCATCAATAAAGACAACAACGAACTGATCCAAATATTCTTTGAATACACGGTTCATCATATCCATGAAGGCAGCAGGAGCATTAGTCAATCCAAAAGACATTACTAAGAATTCATAATGCCCGTACCGAGTTCTGAAGGCAGTCTTTGGAATATCCTCAGTTTTAATCTTCAGCTGATGATATCCAGAACGAAGATCGATCTTTGAAAAGAATTGTGCTCCTTGCAACTGGTCAAACAGGTCATCAATGCGAGGTAGCGGATACCTATTCTTGATGGTGACATGGTTCAATTCTCGATAGTCAATACAAAGTCGCATACTCCCGTCTTTCTTCTTTACGAATAAAACAGGAGCACCCCAAGGAGACGTACTAGGACGAATAAAACCGATGTCCAACAACTCCTGTAGTTGGACTTTTAACTCCTGAAGTTCAATAGGAGCCATTCGATATGGGGTTTTAGAAATGGGCTTTGTACCGGGTTCAAGGTCAATAAAGAATTCAATTTCTCGTTCCGGGGGTAGACCGGGAAGTTCTTCAGGAAATACATCGGAAAATTCTCTAACAATAGAAATATTATTCAAATCTGACTTGTCTTTGTTCAAATCCATAACATGGGCTAAGAAAGCTTGACATCCGTTTTTCAATAAACGAATAGCTTTGTGGCTTGATATGACAGTGACTGATTTTAGTGGTTTAGTAGTTTGAATTCGTATGACAGGTTGGTTAGGAATATGAAAACTAACAACCTTACGAAAACAATCAATTTTAGCATGATGAGTGGTTAACCAATCAATTCCTAAAATCACATCAAAAGCAAGTATCTTTAAAGAGATAAGATCAACAGGTAATGTGATAGTGCCAACTTGGATCATGCAAGATTTATAAACTGTAGATGTAACGAAGGTTTCACCCAACGGAGTTTCAACAGATAAGTTAAAGTCCAATTTCTCCGGAGTCAAGTTTAAACGTTGAGCACAAGCAGGAGAGATAAAAGAATGGGTAGAACCGGTATCTAGTAAAGTATAAACTTCGCAAGAATTCAAGATTAGCTTACCCGTGATCACCTCGTTCGGGTTTCTCGCGTTTTGGCCAGTAACGACAAACGCCCTTCCAGGAACCGCTGATTTCGACTTATCCGGGATAACTTTTGGAGTCACCATCCCCGCTGAACTTGGTTTTGCTACAGAACACTCTCGAGCTATATGACCTTCCTTTCCACAGTTATAACATACCTTGGATTGTTGTGGGCAGTTTGGGCTGATATGTCCCTCTTTCCCACATTTGTAACATACGACCGGTGGTCGTTCTCCTCCCCTAGAAACAGTTGATGTTTGTGCTGACGTCTTCACGTTATCATTGTTGTACCTTCTCTTCTTGAAATCTCCTCCCGACTCGCTCCTTCTATTATCACGACCACGATTACCACCAGAGTGGTTACCGCTTTTGTCCGAATGTTTTCCTCCCTGCTGGTTTTCATTGCTTCGATGACTGCCGCCACCGGTATGACCCTGGTTGTGGTCCCTCGGTTGCACATACTCATTATCTCGCTCTAATAATTGAGCCCTGTTTACAACATCTGAATATAAAGAAAATTTATGAGAGATAAGATATTGCCGAATCTCGGGTTTTAGACCTCTCAGAAACATCCTTGTCATTCGTTCCTCATTTTCGACCAAATGAGGTGCAAACCTGGATAACTCTGCAAACTTCGCCTCGTACTGGGACACCGTCATGTTGTTTTGTTCCAGTCTAATAAACTCAACCTCCTTCATATGACGAATACTTTCAGGAAAGTACTTGTCATTGAACAGTTTTTGAAATGTTTCCCAGGACATGTTGAGTGCGTCAGGCTGGGTACGCTTCACAGACTCCCACCAGTAGTCTGCCTCACCGCGGAACATAAATGTGGCGAATGGAACCTTCTGTTCCTCCGTGCATCCCAAGACATCAAATATCTTGGTAATTTGCTTGACCCACGTTTCCGCCATGATCGGATCCGGCTTTCCCTTAAATTCTGGTGGTCCCAATTCTTTGAACTGCTTAGCTGTGACAAACCGCGCGTTGTTATCATTTCCACCCGTATTCTGCACACGAGTCTCCCTCGTCTGATTTTGCATGAACTGCAAAAAGCTCCTAAACATTCCATCATTCATCGTTTGCTCGGTAACGTTGTTTACAGGAGGAATATTGCCTTCCTGTTGCACGTTCCCCTGGGTAGTGATCAAAGGTGTCTCCACGGTCTGATTTACTCCATTATTAACGTTCTCAGCTGCCATTCTTAAATACTGCCATAAAACAAGGGTTAATAGTCATGTCATATATTATCCCTATACTCTGACCGACCAAATAAACACCAAATAAACTTAGTCAGGTCATACTAGCGAAGGAATTCCCCGTCTCTCCCCTCCTAGTTCTTGTCTCACATCTCAGCCAGGGATCATATCCCTAAGCTCTGATACCAACTGTGACGCCCCCAGAATAGGTATACAACACCCATTCTGAGTCGCCAAATACATGGTACAGAAAGCAAACTACAACTTCAATAATACAATTGTCGTGCAAAATACGACAACACATACTGTGAGTTTAAATACAAATATTGTCTTCTAGACAATATCCACACTCAAATAAATCCTCATTACAATTATTCAAACACTATTTTACAGAAATAGTGAGGACTGCTAATACATCTTTCTAGAACCATCACTCCATACCCCGACTAGATCCTGCTATGTTCTCACCTCCTGAGAAGAAAAATGGAACAAAAAGGAAAAGGGTGAGCTCAACTAGCCCAGTAAAGAATATTATGACTAAGATAATATACAACAAATTATCGTTAGTCTTCAACAGGGAAAAATCTGATAAAATATAATCGACAACAAGTTTTAGATCAACAACTGCAGCGGAAACAGCAAACCATTAGAAGAGTCAAGTAGAGAAAGAATTCTACTATCTTCTAAGATTTAAAAGTCCATCATCAATATTTTATCCCTGTAACATCAATTAATAATCATCTTTAACCAAATATTCATCTTTGCACTACAGGCCAAAGATATTCATTTGTATCATCAGTCGGTCATGTTCATCTCAACACCTGTTCATCTTTGCACTACAGGCCAAAGATATTCATCAAGTAATTATACATCTTTGCACTACAGGCCAAAGATATTCAGTAATATCATCATTTAGGACTGAGGATGATGAAAAATATCTTAAAGAGAACGAATCCAATGAGACAGAAGGACAAATAGTAGGGATTCGTATAACAGTTTATCCAAGATCAATAATACTTCATAATAATCAATTGTGAAGCAGAATTCAAAAATAAAGATCAAAACATGGATACAATCAAAGATAGTAACCATAATAGACATCTTGGACAAAAAGGAAAAATTTTATTTTTCGGTGAATAGTGCCGTATTCGTGAATAGTGTCGTATACGTGAATAGTACCGTATACGTGAATAGTAACCCCGACACAAAAAGTTCCAAATTTGATAAAAACTCATATCAATATTTCAGCATAATGATATTGAAGAAAATAATATCATTTAAGAAGAAAATAATATCCCTTACCTCAAAATATCAGTACTTCTGGTCGGAATACCGGTATAAGGCTGAAAGAAACTTGCTCTGATGAATAGAAACTCTCAAAGTATCTAAATACTCACAAAATACACTCAATAATCTAGAGAGAGAAAGAGAGAAAACTTGTTTCTGGTGTGATTTTCAATTCTAACTTAGCCCTCTATTTATAGGAAAATTTTGGTAGGTTTGACCTGCAACCTGATGGCTTTACCTGCTACTATTCCCACCCACCACATTTGAAATATAATTCAGCACATTTCTTCACCAACCACAAGTGGGGCCCACCAATTCTAGAATTTTCCACCAAAATGATAAACTCCGAAAATTCAACAATTTCTGAACCAGTCATCTTGTAAAATTCGTAATAAATCATACGTTCATTTTTAACGGTTCAAAATTTGTGGACATATACTCAACTTATATATGTATAACATATCCAAAAATTACCACGATCCAACGGTCGGATTAAAAATTATAACCCCCGCAAACTATCTCAAAAACCCTGATTTTTAATACCTCCATTCCGACAAAAATACTGACAAAAACCTCAACATTAACTCCTTCATTTTTAACCACAAAAATATATCCCTCATTTATATCCACATAAAATAAATATTTCCTTATCATATGAATCAATAATTAATTATTCACAAATAATATTACAGAATCACATTTATGACAACCAGGCCGTTCCCAGGAAAGAGGGGGCTTTCCAATAAGGATTTCTCCTTACTGGCGCGCAATTAGATGACCAAACCTCTCCTTAGACAGAACTTTCTAGACATTGCCAATAATGTTATCTAATAATATTATTCAAATAATATGAATTATTGATCTGATAAATGAAAATACTGTGCAGCAACAATTATTGAAACAACAATAATATAAAATATCAACGCAGCAATTATTGAATCAATAAAATAAAATATTGAATAATAACTACTGTAACAATTATTGAGTAGTGCCTTCTTACGTAAGAATCAATAATTGGTGCAATACCGTGTGCTACTGTATTTTAACCACCGGGTATTCCAACAGTATTAACGGTAACAACTACGCCGTTATTTATAAACAACTTATACTTGTCGTTTTCTTCATCCAATCGCTTTCCGTTATGGGGCCCACACAAGGCTGCGTCGTCGTACGAATATTCCCCGACAGCAAGAATATTCCATGACCAACCGAATATTCACCGACCAAAAATAAATATTTTATAACCACTTGCTTATTTTGCAAAATTTGCACATTTCACCCATAACCAAAGTATTATATCAAATTAACCCCTTATTATTCACAATAATATTTAGAGAAAATTTGATTTTATTCATTAATAAGTTGGGGTCTTACAGTTTGGACAAAGGATAAAAAAATAATAAGTTGATTTGGTGTTTTCGTGAAAAGGATATGGAATCCAGCTTGCTGGATTGAATAATTAATGAATCCAGTTTGCTGGATTAAAAAATTTGATGAATCCAACTTGCTGGATTGAAAAGAAGTTTACTGAATTAAAAATATGTTGAATCCAGCTTGCTGGATTGCAATCTAGTTGCTGGATTTGGAATCCAGTTTGCTGGATTACAGTTTGGTTTGCTGGATTGGCCATCTAGATGCTGGATTTTGAATCCATGTTGTTGTATTTGGAATCCAGTCTGCTGGATTGGTAATTTGGTTTCTAGATTTAGAATCCAGGTTGCTGGATTAGTATTTGACTTATTAGATGTTAAAGAATAACTTATGAAATGAAAAAGCGAGTGTTAAATAATAATGGATATGATATATTGATTAAAGAATTATCAAAGGATGATAGTAATGCTAATGTTGTAAGGTGTTATCTAATATTTAATTATGTGATTAAGTATTAGAAAATTGATTGATAAGTAATTGTATTATGATACAAAGTAGATATGCTGATTAAAAAACCAATCTTATTAATGATAGGTCTTACAAAAGAAGTTAACTTAAATTGCGTAGCAGTAGTCAACGAATCAGGCAAGTTTCCTAACTCAACTTGAGTTACTATTTTTCAAGCATGGTAGAGAATAATTATTAATAGATATTCATTTAGACACTCGAAATTTTCTGCACACCTGTCACTTACATTGCAGGAGGGCAGATTCGTCTTTCGGAGATAACCTTGGAAGATAGCTCACATCCAGTCCGGATACTACTGGAAGTTCAGCCTCAACCCCGGAACACACATCGGGAGCATCAGGTCCAACCTCGGAGATAACCCCGAGGCATGCAGTTCCAATACCGAAAATTCCACCGGAGAAGACCGATCCATCTCGGAGATAACCCCGAGATATTCAGTTAATACAAAATTCATAACTTAAAAATACATAACTAAGATCCTGAGTTTTATGATTTTATAAATATTCAAATTCTAGTTTAAATACACACTGTAAGATCCTGACTTTTATGAAATAAAAGTCTAGTTTAATTTATGTTTATTAAAGTTGTAAAATATTAAATTGATAAATGGTCAAACACACAATTAATCGGATAAATCAACTAATATAAGAGGAGAAATTTTAACTATGATTGGTGTGGGTCCCATGGGCGGCTGAGTGATGAATATTACGGGGGACAAAGGGACAATGAGAGGAAAAGAGAAAGGAAATGAAAGAGAAAGAAACAAAAATAAAGAAGAAAAAAAGAAAAAGTATAGAAGGAAAGAAATTATCATTTCCTTCATTCACACCCGCTATTCACTCTGCAAAATCAGCAGAAAGGAAAATAGAGAAGAAGATAGATCAGATGAGAGAGAGAGAGAGAAGATGAAGAAGAAAAAGAAAGAAAGAAGAAATAAAAAAAAAGAAATCAAGAAAATGTATGTTTAAAGATCTTTGATTTATTATTAGATTTAAGTTTTTATGGATTTTATGTAAAGAGTACATATTTATGTATGTATTGGATGATTTAAACTTACATAAACATGAATCAAATGAGAGAAATCAATAAATCAAATGAAAAACAAATTTTAGAAATTTCAGAAAAATTAGTTTAATACTTGATTTTGTAAAATCCATAACTCTTTGTGTACAATGAGTTAGAAGATGAGTTATATATCAAAAGAAAACCCTGGAAGTAAGCTAAAAGTAGAAATTAGAATCCCCAAAAAATTCCTTGTGGATTGTTCGTGGTGACAAGTTGAATGAAACTGGTACGAAGGACTCATAGTCCGAAAAATCAGTGTTCTTAAGCTCTATTGCGTGAGTTATAATTTTTAATCCGGCCATTGGATCGTTGTAATTTTTGGATATGTTATAAATATATAAGTTGAGTATATGTCTACAAATTGTGAACCGTTAAAGATTAACGTATGATTTGTTATGAATTTTAAGAGCTGACTGATTCAAAATTTTTGTAGCAGAATATTTCGGTAAGCCTGCTTCTCTATGTTAGATGCGGAATTTGGAAGAACTTTCTTATACAAAGTTGTAGAAAATTAAATTTCACATGAAAAGGACATAAGATCCGTAATTTTCTAATAAAAGTGCTAATTATTATGAATTATTGAAGTATCTGAATATTGGAATTTATAATTAAATTATCAGAAAAATTATTTGGGCTAAAATAATTTTTTTTACAGAATTCTTATAATATCATCTTAGAATTACTGTAAATTTTTGATGAATTATTGAAAAGCAGAAGTAATTATTGTATTTTTAAACTATTTATAGTTAGTTTGAAAATAGAAGAAATTTATAGAAAATTCTATGAATGATGAAAAATTATGAAACTTAATGAAAAATCTTATAATATTATTTTATAATTTCTGAACAGTTTAGAAAAATTATTGAATAATATAAATATTTATTATATTTTTAAACTATGTATAGTTAATTTAAACATAGAGGAAATTCATAGAAAATTCTATGAATGATGAAAAATTATGAAATTTACTAAAAAATATTATAATAGTATAAGATTAATATTGATGATGTTTTAAAGATATAAAAGTATGTGGAGTTAGTATTTCTATTTTGAAGCTATTAAATGATAGTTTTTATAAATAGTAATAATTATAGAAAATTATCGGATAATCCGAAAAATGTGAAAAATATATGAAGTGAACAGTTGTCAGGAAATATTCGTTTAGTCGGAGAATATTCTTTTTGTCGAGAATTATTCGTACGACGGCGCAATCATTGATGGACCACATAACGAAATAACTGTCGGATATAGAAAGCGACAGAAATAACCTTTTTATAAAAAAAGAACAGCAAAACTTTTACCTTTAAACTGTTGAAATACCCGATAATAAAAATGCAGTAATACGCATGATTCCACAGTAGCACACAATATTGCACAATGATTCATATTATTGATTCTTACGTAAGAAGTCACTTAGTATTTATTTCAAGAATTGTCACATTAGTTACTGCACTTTGATTCATAATATTGATTCTTAATTACGTAAGAAGTCACTCAATATTTTATTCAATAATTGTCACATTAGTTATTGCATAGTAACTCATATTATTTGATATGATATAATTAAACTAGTTGGCAGTATTGTGAGTCTATGTTAATAATTGTGAATAATGGTTCAAAGAATGAAAAAGGTGTTAATTAAAGATAAGTATGATATGCAGATGTTTGTTCAATTATTTTCTTTTTACAAAAGTAAGTCTGGCAGGATTTGTCGACACTCTACTTTTCCTAAAGTAGTGTGGACCACAACTCAATTATTGTTAAAACGTCTAAAATATGATTTAATTTTCTCCGTGGAACCAGAAATTCCACTACCATTATTTTATACAGCTCATTTGGTTATTTTGTCAAAGTGTGTGTGCTAATTTTTCCTCAATTTTTAGTATAAAAAGGTTGCCCAGTTGAGCAACTAAACACACACCATCACTACACTAAAAATATAAAAATCTTTTACTACAATATTGTGAGTATTTCTGTTAAGTGTAAGGTTACTCCAAGTGTAGCTAAGGAATGCAAGCATTGTTTAAGTTGATCAATTTCACAGAAAGCAGAATAAAGTCACATGCTAAGGTAAGGGGTATCATTTTTATGGTAAAGGAATATCATTTTCTTTCATACTCCATATTATGGTAATATATTATTATTTGTTTCCTCGACCTATCATTAAATGGTGAAAAGTCTTGAGATGATTAGAATATCCTTAATAGTTTGTGCTTCATCTAATATCTTGACCTAAATCTTTCTATTCAGACTTAAGTTATTATTTCTGAGTCAGAAACTTTACATTACTTGAACTTTATATTCTATCATGAATTCTAATCGATTTTCTAGATATCATGTTGGAAATTTGGACTCTAGTGAATTAAGTTGAAAATCACTAAGATTTATTTTATCTTATTATTCTGAATATTTATGTCCATTCATTATATATCATTGTCATCATCCTCATGCTTATATTATGGTGAAAGTCATCTTTGGCCCGTAGTGCAAAGATGGACTGTTGATTATTAGTTTTATAGTTGTATATCTTTGGCCCGTGTGCAAAGATGGATTGTTGATTATTGGTTTTACAGTTGTATATCTTTGGCCCGTAGTGCAAAGATGGACTGTTGATTATTGGTTTTACAATTGTATATATTTGGCCCGTAGTGCAAAGATGGACTGTTGATTATTGATTTTACAGTTGTATATCTTTGGCCCGTAGTGCAAAGATGGACTGTTGATTATTGATTTTACAGTTGTATATCTTTGGCCCGTAGTGCAAAGATGGAATGTTGATTATTGGTTTTACAGTTGTATATCTTTGGCCGTAGTGCAAAGATGGACATTTGATTATTGGTTTTACAGTTGTATATCTTTGGGCGTAGTGCAAAGATGAACTGTTGATTATTGATTTTATAGTTATATGTCTTTGACCATAGTACAAAGATGAATTTAATGGCATAATTATAAACATTAACTATAAATTGGTATAACCATGATCTTTGGTGTTTCAGGTAAAGATAGGCGGTGAAAGTTCTATTTGTCTTGGGCACAATGGAGAACTGTTGATTGGTGTTACAGGAATAAAATATTGATGATGGACTTTTAATTTGGAGAAGATAGTAGACATTATGTTCTACTTGACTCTTCTAATGGATTGTTGTTTTCGTTGCTATTATGGTTGAAAACTTTTATCATCTACCATATGTTCAAAATATTTGATTTATTACTAATGAAGGATATTGATAATTTAATTATCTTAAGTCATGATATTCTTTACTTGGCTGTTTATGCTCACCCTTTTGCTTTACCACTCCTTTCAGGTAATAAAAGTGTAGCTGGGACTAGCAGAGAGAACATGGGTATAAAGTGGTGCTATGAATTAGTCACAATCCTAATCAAGTTATGAAATGGTGTGGCATAATAATTGTACTGAGGACTTAAAATATGGGTGTCATATTTTATTCGTCATTTAATATTTAATTTTGGTGAACCAAATAGGGTGATGCGAACGCGACTTTGAAAGCATAAAAAATGCACTCCATTAGAATAAGGAGAACATAAAACATCTAATATTCCTTTGAGGACTTAAAATATTTACTGCTATATTTTTTCATATGGTTCATGAAAAGTACCAATTTTGATGATCAATTCGTATGTTAAACTGTAAATTGAAGATTGTTTATGCTAGTTCATTAAGAAATAAAGATAGCATAGTTTGAATGAAGTGATTCGGTGTAAAATTGTAATCACAGTGTTGATTTTTGTAAAGGATGTAAAAAAATTGAGTTTTTATATGAAGATAAAAAATTGAGAAATTAAACTAGTATAATTGATGTTAAATTGTTCTATATTGATATATATGTGAGGAAACATGCTTATGATAGTTTTATATTTATTGTATATGTTAATTTCACTGTTTTGTGGGTGAAATTCGTGGTTGTTGGGCTAAAGTCGGCTACTGTTCATGGCCGACTCTGCCTCTGTCTGTGCATCAGTGTAGCTGTGCTGGTGCCAAGATAAAAAAATGCGCAGCTGCGCTGTGTATGGCACAGCTGCGCCATACACTGATCTGAGGCAGAGCTGTCTGCTACTGTTGCAGATTTTGGGTAGCCTTACCACTTGGTCTAAGGTTATGTTAAGGTGTCACACGTGTAGTAAGAAGGTTAAAACAGAACCGTGAAATGTAATTGATAAATTCAAAGTTATGAGAATGATTAGTAAGTTACAAACGCGTTATGTGATAACTTAGTATACACAATGAATGTTAGACAAGTGTTGTGAAGTCAACACTTGGAATTTCTGCAATGTAAATGGTAATGTAAGACTTGTATTGAAATAAGAAGTTTAACTAGAAATGGGTGTTATGTTGGAAAAAGGATGTTAGTACATTGTGTATTGATTAATAAGAAGGGGTATGCGTTGCATTATAACTAATAGTTAATGTGAATGATTATATAACTGTATAGGAATACACGACGTGCAGATAAGAGATAAACAGTTAAGTCGTAGTTCATAAACTACGAATCAGGCAAGTCTTTCAGTTCCTATTTGCTATGTGAACCTGATGATTAACTGTTTTAAATCTTTATTGCAAATAATATGATGTGTTATATTTATGTTGAAAGCATGAAACGTTAAAGTCAACTTATGACTACGTTGATTGAGTAAAGTATTCTGATTGAGTAAGGAATTCAATCTTTATACTTGTTATATGAACTGTAGCATGTATGTTATGCTAGTACAATGTTTAAGAGATATATGTTGAGCATGTTATTATATGCTACTTGTTGCATGAAAACTGTTAGATTTTGCTGGGATGTCGAGCTCAACCTTGCAAATAACCATTTTTGCAGGTTAAGGATTGAAGATAACACTATGTGCTACTTGAACGAAGTGGATCAGAATTAATATACGAAGATGTATATTTTAGCTAAAGTTGCTATTTCCTTAAATCATGATTAAGACTCATGAGATGTATTAAATATTTTATAATGTATAGTTTTATATTGAGTTGTAAAGCTAGAGTTAGAGTTATCTGATATGTAAAGGTTATCGGATTGAAATGTAAAATTTTATATGATAACAGTGATAAAGCGAATCATAAAATAAGATTGATTAAAAGACATGTGGTTGATAAAGGTTTTGATTCAGGGAATTAAAGTAAGAAGACATAAATGTTTAAATTATTCCACATTTTATAAAGTTTAACATCGAATAATGAAGTAAAATCATAAGTTAGATGTATTGTTAACGACCGAAGTCGAGAATCAAATTGTATGAATTTTGGGATTGTTACACTTCAAGTCTTTTCGTTTTAAATTTCGATTCAACGTAAAATTACGATTCCATATAACTATAAAGAAAAATAAAATGTGAATATCATTTCCATTCCATGTCCATGTTATTATTGTACATATATTAAATCTTTTCATACTATTGTCGACAGCGGGATTTTTGTTTGTCCCTTTTATGTTCTTGTCTTTTGGTGTTCTCATGTTAGGTGAGATTTGTTTGAAAAAACAAGTTGTGAAAAGGTCCGACATGTATATGTCGACGATTGGACTGTAAGAGTCGCCAATTGGTATTTTTAAATGGTTGCACCAACTCAATCGAGAAAAGGTTTGCACATTGACCTAGTGATGTGACACTATTTAATTAGTCTATGAAACCGAGATTCGTTAGGGTCCGGAGGCTTGATTATGTGGAGGGAAGGTGTTAGGTACCCCCCAACATCCGTGATGACACGGTGACCGACACTTTTCAATTTAAACATTTATCTGAATGTATGTGTGTGTGGGGGTCAATGTGCAGTTGTTTGGAAGTAGTGTTATGCCTCGTTTGCACCTATATACAAAGGGTTTGAATTTTTTATAAAAGTTCAATTTTAACAAGATATAGCAATGATGTTTTGTAAAAGAGATTTTTCAAAACCTTGTGCTCAATAGTAATTGAGGCCTTTGATACTTTCGTTTTATTATATGTTCGGCTTGATTGCTTTTATTTTTCGAGATGCAAAGCATCTTCGTGAAAATAAGATAAAAAGCAGTGCTGAACTCCTTGTGGGCATGAGAGCCGTCTAAGGAAATTCAAACACCGTGAATAATTTACAAGCCGATTCAGCTGAAAATGTCCATCACGGGAACTGAATCTAAATTCTTGAGACTGAATCTGTAATCACATAATTCCTAGGCTCACATGATGATGCAACATGTATGAAAGCTGTAATATATATATATATATATATATATATATATATATATATATATATATATATATATATATATATATATATATATATATGAAAGCAGTAAACACTCCAGATGTAAATCTAGGCTTAATCAAACAGAGTTTGATGACAAGAGATATATATAAGTATATATATATATATATATATATATATATATATATATATATATATATATATATATATATATATATATATATATATAAATGCAATAAAAGCCACGGATCGATAATTCGGACATACACACATAACACGGCTCTCAACGTGAATAACCGTGTGTGCACAAAAGTGGAGAAAGACTTTAAGAAATGTGAGAAGGCTTAAAGTGGGCTGCCAGGAAGACTTTAAATAGCTTTAAATGAATGAACACTCGGTTTTTACCGGTAAAATGTAGCCAAGTACATGCTCACAAGTGTTTGAAATGAGAAAGTACTTAGTTTATAGTATATACAGAGCAAAATGGACAAGGCTTCCTCATCTTTTTTCTCTTCCAAATGGCCACCCCAAGCCCTCTATTTAAAGAGGGGGAGCCGCAAGTGTACCTGCGGCAGTCGCAGGTGTACCTGCGGCTGCCCAGGGTGCCCCGGGCTCCCTGGGCCCTGCCGTCTCAAAGTACGTGCACTCCTGCAACACGTTGTCCGCTCGAACCTTCATAACTTTCAATCCGGGCATCCGATTGAGGCGTATAATACCTTTTCAGAATTCTCTTGTCGAGAGCTACACAATGACATAGGATAAAAGGTTGTACAAAGTCGGGAAGATGGGTCCATGCCCAGGTCTTCAAGTCATTAAATTATATCTAGTGTGCTGTCTTGTGTAGTAGTCACTCGGGATTGGAGCTATGGTTCTTGTAGGACACTTCTGTGTAGTATGTAGGGTGAAATGTTATTGAGATGACGTGAATATGGGATTGAGGTGGCAAAATGGTGATTTTACCCCTCACCGGGGTTATCTCCGGTTCTGGGCTGATCTAGCAGTCGTTACTTAGGGTTATCTCTGAGACTGGGCTGCTTTAAGTGTTGAATGTCCTCAAGGTTATCTCTGAGGTGTGCCTGACCTCCCGGGGTTATCTCCAGGTTTCAGACTGAGTGCCTCGGGGCTATCACCGAGGTTGAAGCTAATTGTTAGAGATTAAAATGAGGTTTTCCGGGGTTATCTCCGGAATTGCAAATGCATTCCTTGGGGTTGTCTCTAAGGTTTTGAACTGAAACTCTCGAGCTTGTCTCTGGGGTTGGAACTGAGTATCTCTGGGTTTTCTTTGAGATGGAACTGACTTCTATCTCTGGGACTGTAATTGAATATCTCGAGGTCGTCTCCGAGATGGGCGTTGATGGCTTTACTTTTTCAGAGGGTTCGTTTACTCAGGAGGCATTATACCGCTAGTGGTCCCCTCGTACTATCGGAGCCCAGACCCGCACCACTTAGTTCATGGGGGATATGGTTCCTGGATCCGTGATGATGACGGATTGGATGGCTTATGCCCGAGATCTGACTCATTTGACACAGATTGACAGTTTGACCTGATAGTTGAACCGACACATTTTTTCATCCGGTATTTGGGCAGAGATCCTTAAGAGAAAGATACTTTTGATCCTTCCAGCTCGAGGGCTGGCCCTTTAGATGACCCATATGGCTTTACCGGTGCAGATCCTCCCTTGTATAGGCCTGACATCCCTCTTGGCGGATATCCAGTGACTCAGGAGGAGTTACATCAGTTGGACATGATTGATGATGTAGACATCAACACCATTGACTTCTTCTAATGTATTTTCTCATTATATCTTTTGATAGGCCTCTGCTACATACTGGGTGGCTATGCCCCATTCTTGTTATATCTTTACATAGGCTTCTGTTAGTTGTAGGGCATTTGTGCCCCATTTCCATGTATTTTCCAGCTGTACATAAATGATGTATTTAGATGATGATGTACTTAGGAATGTATGTACTGTTTTCCATTCCCTACATCATATTGCCATCTATTATTTGTCATGCATGTATTATGTCATGCATATGTATGTCTAGAGATGTTCAGCATTGACCCCTGGATGGTCTTATGATACGACCCACACAGATGTCTTCCTCGATGGTTAGCCGTATTGATCACACCCCACAAGTATTGGTTGCCTCATGATTGAGATCTTGGTATGATAGTGTATCCCCTTCAGACAAGGTGATCGTAGATCAGCTGTTGCAACATTCCTTGACCCTCCTGATGTTCCAGGTTCTATTGGGCTTTGTAGAAGACATGATAGAGCATTGGGTATTGGAGAGGCAAGTTTTCTAATTTGAGACCCAGGAGTTGACTCCCACCTTAGAGGAGTATGAGCGGTTGATGACTTTGCCATTGGACATGACTTGCGCTCGGATGGCTATCAGAGATATGCGCCGACAGTTCGTGACCCTCACCGGGTTGAGGCATAGAGTAACACATGATGAGATTACATCCGATTATGTACTGTCCCAACATTTTCTGATAGATAGATTTGGCTCAGTGGACAGTTATGCATAACACTCTGACGATTTCACCACGTCGGAGGTTCAGTGGCGTGTTGCCAGAGTATACGTACTCATGAAGTGCGTAGTGGCTTATTTATACATGCCACTGTACATGGATCATCTTGACATTAGTGTTGTTACGACAGTGAGAGCTCTCAGGAGGGTCATACCATTGTACCGATGATTGTGGCAGAGACACTGAGGTCGACCATATATTGCCACACCTATTCTGTAGGTGTACTTACAGGCAGCTTGGTCTTGTTGTATGTGTGGTTTATGTCACACTTGAGACCGATTGGCACCTTCCTACGACATGGGTACTTTTTTCCAATGAGATTTCCATGTCTTACCCTTTTCGTCTAGCAGAGTGTACAGACGCTACATCCTGGTCGGTGTTCTTGGCAGGGATCGAGGATCCATTTGACATTTTGCCGTGTACAAGGCCCAATTCTCTCTACAGCTTCATTACTCATGCATCGGACATGGATTATCTCCCTATGGCTGGTTTGAGGGGCATGACCGCATATCACCCACTGGCTGTGATGTCACAGTTTGACTAGTTTCAAGATGCTAATCCTTTTGAGGGGGCATTGGGTCAGCGTTTGTCTTCTCGGTATTTGTCAGCATAGGATAAATCCAGGGTGTATGCCTGTTAGGATCAGTGTGAGAGTGCTGAGTTTATTGTTAGCCATCTGGGCCGTTCTATAGAGTGTTCTGCATGGATGGAGGCAGAGATTACATCAGCCGGGGTTGTATCCACCGTGTTGGGGATTGCTTTTGATAGTGGGGAGTCCATGGAGGACATTGATTTTCCCATCGAGGAGGAGCTATTCATTGGGTTGCCAGCAGATATTATAGATTCTCCTAGTATGATCGCTACTGTGATCCAGCATTTAGTAGAGTATTTAGAGCAGAGTCTTCATCTGATGACCTTCAAGAGAGATCAGGGTAGGGCCTTAATGTTAACAGCTCTTGCTGGGAGAGATGCCCCTCTATTAGAGAGAGATGACGCTTTAACTCATAGACACACCACTGTTGCTGAGCGGGATAAGGCCAGATCATCTAGAGATACAGTGATTGTTGAGCGGGATAGCGCTATATTTGCCCAAGATATCGTTGTTACAGATAGTACTGTAGTGAGGTCCCTTACTACTGGCATCATTGCAGAGATGGGCACGTATATTGATGAGCATAGTGTCACCATAAAGTTGGTTGTGCATCTGTTGGCTCGCGTAGAGACCTTTGGGTAGGAGATCACAGTGTTACCTCCTTCTGCTGAGAGGGATGCCATGTTGGACTTGATAGCCCGCATATATACTGATTTGTAGATGAGCTTATATTTTCTTGCACAGACTAGCTTAGCCATTTTATCATGTACAATACATATTATATATATCAAATAGCATTATATATTGCAGGGAAACATATTTTGATTCACTTCCCTTTTAGTCATGCCTTGTTGCTTGCTTTATATTTACCTGTTTCTTAAGGGCTTGTGATCTTGATGTATTCTGAACTTTTCCTTGGTGGATGGACATGGAGATGTCTCAGGATTTTTTAGAATGGATTGTTGATCTATATATATTCCCTACCATCTTTGGTGTCTTGGGACTGGTGTATAGAGAGGAGTATGGCTTTCCTCTCTAAGGTTGACCGCACCACAGATGGTCATCGGTACTCCTTTATATGGGGGAGCCCAGGTAATTCCATCTCTTATGGATTGGTGTTTCTCTTTGAGGAGTCAACAACAGCTTAGATGGTCGTCGATTCTCCCATTTATGTGGGGAGGTCAGGTAGTTCCATCCCTTTGGTCTGAAGCCGATGAAGTGTGGTGAATTAAAGGATGATCCCAGTACTGTTGACAGGTTTTTGTGTTTTTATAGGGGGTAAGATCGAACCATAAATGGCTATCTACATACTCCTATTAAAGAGGAGATCAGGTCTGCATAGCTCGAACCTGGTGCAAAGGTTCAAAGTTGTATGTGGCAAAGGAGTGTAGAGATATTTTTGTTTTTGTTTTTATTTTTATGGTAAGACCGGATAATAAAAATGGCTGCCTATGTACTCCCATGTATGGTGGAGATCAGGTCGACGTAGTTCGCTTCATGTACAGGACGGATTGCGGATGAAAAGTTTAATCCCATGTACAGAACAAACTAAAGGTGTGAAAAGTTTAATTTTTGGTGGGATAAACTGAAGGTGTGAAAGGTTTTGAAAACCTACGGGGAGTGAAGGATCTGGTGATCCAAAACTAGGCTGCTGGTTGGAATATGTGTTTTTCCCTGATGGGGCAAACTGATGTGAAGAAAGGTTGTATGTAGTGAGAAAGGTTTAGAAAACCTGAACTGACTCGGGATCTGGTGATCCAAAACCAGGATGTTTGCTTGATGGTAACTTTAGACATACTATCGTTTCACAGTGTACGAGTTAATGAGCTGTGGAAATTCATCACCATCCATTTCCTATAATTTGAGAGTGCCTCATGTCAATACCTCCTTGACAACAAATGGGCCTTCCCAGTTCGGGGTGAATTTTCATTTGGACTGATCTTGGTTGTCAATGATCTTCTTAAAAAATAAGTCATATTATTTAAACTGTCGTAGCCGGACTTTTCTATTGTAGGATCTGGCGATCCTTTGTTGGTATAACCGACCATGGAAGATAGCAGTGGCTCGCCCCTTTTATCTATTAGAGACAATTGGTGATACCTATCTTGTAACCATTGGTCTTTATCTAGCTAAGCGTCTATTAACACTCTGAGAGATTCCATTTTCACTTCTATAGGGAGTACTACTTCCATCCCATAGGTTAATGAGTAGGGGGTTGCCTCAGTGGAAGTGCGAATTGATGTTCTGTAGGCTAATAGAGTCAATGGCAATAAGTCAGGCCATTCTTTGTGATTGATGGACATCTTTTACAAGATCTTCTTGATATTCTTGTTAGTCGCTTCAACAACACCATTCATCTTTGGACGGTAGATGACGAAGTTGAGATGCTTGATGTGGAATTTATTGCATAACTCCTTCATCATTTGATTATTGAGGTTCTTATCATTGTCTGATACAATTACCTATGGTTGTCCATATCGACAAATGACATTATTTTTGATGAAAGCAATGATAACTTCTTTTGTAACCCTGGGGAAGGAGGCTGCTTCTACCTACTTAGTGAAGTAGTAGATCATGGTAAAGATAAATCGATGACCATTAATGGCTTTGGGCTCGATGGGCCCGATCACGTCCATTCCCCACATTGAGAAGGGTCAGGGCGAACTCATATTGTGGAGCTCCTTTGGAGGGGCATAGATAGCATTCCCATGAATTTGGCATTGGTAACATCTCTTAATGTGATCATCACAGTCAGCTTTGAGAGAGAACAAGAAATGCCCTATTCTTAGGATTTTCCTAACATGTAAATGGTCGCTCATGTGCGGGCCACATACTCTACCATGCATTTCATCCACGTGCCTCTGAGCTTGGTCTTTGTCCAAACATATGAGGAGACCTAGTCCTGCATCTCTTTTGTAGAGTGCATCTCCGCTCAGGTAAAATTTCAAAGCCATTCGATGAATCCATTTTCTTTCAGCATAACTCACCTCAGCGGGTATAGATCCTTCTTGCAGATATTCCTTTATATGCTGATACCAAGGGTGTTGGGTGGGAGGTAGCTCATCTGATACTTCTCCAATGTAGTTCCCATAGGGTGGAGCCTTTTGCAGGGCAAATGTGATATTTGGCATGTTTTCTTTATCAGGTATGTTGATTAAGGAGGCCAAGGTTGCTAGCGCATCTGTAAAATCACTCCTATTCTGAGGAATGTGGAGGAAGGATATTTCTTCAAACTTCAAAGCCATCTATAGAACCTGCCGATGGTAAGGCAGCAAATGTAGCCCTTTGGTGTGATAGATTCCAGTGGTTTGTCTGATTACCCATTCAGAATCCCCACAGACAGTTAACCGTCTGATGCCCATTGATTGAGAAAGTTTTAGTCCCATGAGACAACCTTCATACTCAGCTGTGTTGTTGGTGTTGGCAAACTATAATTTGATGGCGACGGGATGTTACTCCCCCGTAACAGATACTTGAACTGCTCTAGCCCCAGAAGCTTCCATGTTTATAGATCCATCAAAATTCATCTTCCATGATTGGTGTGTATTGTCCTGAAGATGTTGAAATGTCATTACCCCTTCATCGGGGAAGTATGTTTCCAAGGGTTTGAAATCCCCTGAAGGTGAGGCGGCCAGTTGATCCGCAATTCCTTGACCTTTGATAGACTTTTACGTCACACAGACGATGTCAAACTATTGTAGGATCAACTGCCATCTGGACAGTCAACAATTTAACATGGGTTTACTGAACACGTATTTGAGAGGAGCCACGCGGGATATGAGATGGGTTGTGTGACCATGGAGATAATGTTGTAATCTCATGGAAGCCCATGCTAAAGCACAACAAGTTTTCTTAATCAGAGTGTACTTGTGTTCACTGTTGCTGAATCTTTTGCTGAGGTAGTAGATAGCTCGCTCTTGGCCTCTATCGTCTTTCTGTCCCAACATGCAGCCCATGGCATTGTCATTGATGGACAGGTACATAAACAAGGGAACATCATCCCTGGGAGGTACTAAAACAGGAGCTTTGATAAGTTGCTCTTTGATTGTAAGGAAGGCCTTCTGACACTCGTCATTCCATTTCATGGAGAAGTTCTTCCTTAACAACTTGAAGATAGGCTCACAGGTTGCGGTGAGTTGGGAGATGAATCTGCTGATGAAGTTGATTCTTCCTAAAAATTCCTGTATTTTCATTTCCGGGATGGCCTGGATTTTTGTGGGATCCAGCTCAATCCCTTTGTGGCTGACTAGGAATCCTAACAACTTGCCTGATTTAATGCCGAAGGCGCACTTGACTGGATTCAACTTCAAGTTGTACTTACGCAACCTGTGGAGGAGCTTTCTAAGATGGTATAGGTGGTCTTCCTCCCATCGGGATTTGAAAATAATGTCATCCACATAGATCTCTATCTCTTTGTGCATTAAATCATGGAAGAGAGCCATCATGGCTCGGTGATAGGTAGCTCCAGCATTGATGAGGTTGAATGACAATAATCTGAAGAAAAAGGTTCCCTAAGGAGTGATGAATGCATTTTTCTCATGATCCTTTTCAGCAACCATGATTTGATGGTACCCCGTAAAATAATCAGCAAAGGAGTACATGTCGTATTGAGCTGTATTATCAATGAATATGTGGATGAATGGCACGGGAAAGCTATCTTTGAGGCAAGCTTTACTTAGATCCCTGGAATCCACACAAGCTCGCACCTTTCCTCCAGGTTTAGGCACGGGGACTATGTTGGATAGCCACTCAGGGTATGTTGACACCATGATGATGCCAGCTTGAAATTGTTTCACAATTTCTTCTTTAACTTTTAAACTCCACTCAGGTTTTAATCGCCTGAGCTTCTACGTGACTGGCTTGAATCCCTCTTTGATGGAAAGGAGATGAATGACAATGTCAGTGGATAAATTGACCATGTATTCGTGAGACCATGCAAACACATCCTAGAATTGGGTCAATAGAGTAACCATGTCATTCCTTTGGTTTGGAGTGAGGTCCATACCAATTTGGATTTGTTTGGGGTTTTCTGAGGTTCTGAGGTTAAGAGAGGTGGTTTGATCAAGATTCGGCTTGGGTTTGTCTTCAACCTATTCTTTGATCTCTTGAGGTATCTCATAGTCCTCTTGTATTTCCATCAAGTCTAAGTCCAACTTTACATCAAAGTTACAGTCCTTGTGGAGAATAGGCACCTCACCAGCAAGTATAGGCACATCTAACTTTAGAGTCCTGAAACAAAATGCTTTCACTTAATATATGAAACTGTTTAATCATATAAAGTGTTAGCATGTAATGACAAAATAACTGCTAATACTATACAGAAAAAGTAAGCAGTTATTGCTATTTACAAGGCAGAGGGAGTTTCTGCCCTTTTTACCCTTGTCGACAAATGCAAGGAGTGATGCTCCAATTGTCAAGGGTGAAGTCCTGGTGGACAACAATGATGAAGGGGATGTTATTGTCCTCCTTCTCCTGAATGATGACCATGATGTCTGGATAATCATCGTCTGGGATATCTATGTTCATACCCTCAGTATGGACTATGATGCGTATGTTTGACAACCGCCTTGCAAGGTCTTATTTATGTCTCCGATCCTTTTCCTTTGCCTCTAGATTTGGTATCAAGACCTCTTTTCCTTTGACCAGTATCGGCTTAGGAAATAACATAGTCATCACATGGGCAGGAACCTTTAATGAAGGCTTTACAGGCTCAGTCCCTGTAGGTTGAGGCAAGCGCCGTATGGCTAAAGATGAAGGAACCTATTTGTGTTTTTGAGAATTCCTATGACCGTAGCTAGAAGAATAGCCTAGTCATGATGTCCCTATTTAACTGGGAACTTGAATTGGGCGCTTAATGCCCTGATGATCTTTGCCCAACCCTTGTCCATGTTGATAACCCAAAGATATCATTTCTTGACTTGCCGACATTACCTTGGCATACACTCTGGGTATCGGAGGTGGCGCCCCAATGGGATGATAGTGAGTGTTGCTCACCTTTAGGGCATAGAAGCTGACAGGCTCAACTTCATTAAAATTGATGAGTGGGATGTCACCTTGTATAGGACATTCTGGCTCAGTATTAACAGTAACTAGGATGTTGTTAATGATGTATTTGAGATGCCAATGAAGGGTGGACGGGATAACTCCAGCCATATGAATCCACGGTCTTCACAAGAGTAGGTTGTATCCTGTAGCTATTCTAAAAACATGAAAGGATACGTAGAATGTGTGTGGACCAATCTCCATAGGTAGTTCAATCTCTCCGACAACATTTCGTCAAGATCCATCAAAAGCTTTGATAATTGTATGGCTGCTTTAAATCCTGTTGAGATTGATGTTCATCTTCACCAAAGTGACATAAGGGTAGATATTCAAAGATGATCCTCCATCTATCAGTACTCCTGCTACCACGTATACGGAGGACATAACCACTATGTGCAACGGTTTGCAATGACCCATCCATTCGGGTGGTATGTCATCATCAGTGAAGGATATCACATTGCTATTAAAAATGTGATCAACCAGGTGATGGAACTTTTCAACATCTACTGATTTTGGCAAGTGGGCCTTTTCTAAAACTCTCAGTCAAACCTTCTTGTGATCCTCTAAGGAGAATACCAAGTCTAGTATGGAAACATGTTGTGGATTTCTTTTAAGCTTAAACCCACTCTGGCTTCATTGTGTCCCATAGTACGGAGGAATTCTTTAGTCTTCTCCATGGGAACTTTCCCCTTTGACCTGATGGTAGGCTTCATCACCCGTTGGGGAAGATACATCAGATTTTCTTTCAACAATACAACAGTTGTATTGGAAGTGGATCCTTCAACCTCTCCATAATTCCATAGTACTTTTTGTAGGCTGACAATAAGATATTGTGGTCTGAATGGCAGGATGATTGGCTTTGGCGCAACCTCTTTCAAAGGATTTTCAACACCCTTGAGCTGAATTGATTGTATTATACATGGTGTGGCAGCCAAGTCTTCCTCAGAGGATATAACCGCTGCGATTTCCTTCCATTTTGTAGGAAATGTGTCCCTACTCTCAAGTAATACAATGTCATTTTTGCCAGCTGTAGGACACTGCTATTAATTAAGTTTTGAATAAGATGGCGAAGTGCCCATCATTCTTCAGTGATGTGACCGCGAGAATGGGAGTGGTATTGATACCTTCCATTAAAATCAAATCGTCTTTAGTGTGGGCTGATTGGAGGTAGCAAAGCTGTGATTCTTCCCTCATTAATCAGCATCTGCAATATCTCTTCCATCGGTTGGCCTAAATAGGTGAATTCCTTATTGTTGGCTAAATCTCGACGGGCTTTGACATTTGCTCTTTTTACAATTTTATCCTTCAGTGTTTCACTTTCTGGAGTACGTGGTGGAGTACTTGTAATAAGAGGAAGGAGGCTAGCATGCTCCTGGCTGAATAATTGACGTGTTACTTGGTGTTGATGGACCACTAGTTCTGCCAATTGATTAACTTGCTCGTAAAGAGTCTCATTTTTTGTTCCATCATAAACTAGAACTGTGCATGATCCCACTTGTCAGCACTATCCTTACTGGTTTGGTAGGATCCACCATTGTAGTGGGAAGTTTGTCCACTACTCCAATTGATCATGTTAACCTCCTCTTCTTTGTGTTGAGGAAGAGGGTTGTCTTGCACATAGGGTTGGTCAGGTTTAGTTACCATGATCTCACCATTATCAATCAAATCCTGGATTTTATGCTTCAAGGCATAATCCTGAGTGTCATGGCCTAGAGCTCCAGCATGATAAACACACTTCCTGTTAGCATTAAAACCCTTTCCACTCGGGTTGAGTGGTGGAAGAAGATGGGTAATTTTCTTCTGTGTTGTCAGAAGATTGAAAATGTTCTCGCGTGAGTCCCCTAAGGGTGTGAACACTCGAGTGCATCTGACTTCTCAACCTTTTGGCAATGGAGGGTTTGAAGAATGTGATTTAAAATGGGAGTAATTTCTCCTCTGAATAGGCATACTCTGACTGCCTTTTTGTCCTTGTAGTATCGAGGAAACATCCTCCTCTTTCTTCTTATAGACCCTCCGTGGGTTGTTTCCATAACTTCCTGACCGGATGTTCTCAGCTACAGGTTTTAGAGCGTCAAGGTCTTGAATTTTTCCTGACTTCAATCCCATCTCAGCCATTTCTCCATGTTTGATCATTTCAGAGAATGGTTTTCCTATGATAGCTAAAACTCTCTCATAGAAGGGAGCTTCTTGAATATCTATGAAGGTCATCAACATTTCAGACTCAGTCATAGATGGAATAACTTGAGCTGCCAAATGCCTCCATCTTTGGGCATACTCTCTGAAACATTCATTAGCTTGTTTTTGACCTTGGTAATTTGGTACCGGTCCGAAGCCATCTGAGTTTGGAAACTGTACTAACTGAGAAAGCATGAGCTAGCTCCTCCCATCTATGAATCTTGGAGTTGTCTAATCTGGTGTACCATGATCTGGCTTCTCCAGTTAAACTTTTCTGAAATAGCTGCATTCTGAGCTTTTCATCATCAGCATAAGATCCGAGCTCTCCAATGAATACTTTCAAATATGTGTAAGGATTTTCCAATCTATCATACTTTTCAAAATCGGGAGTCTTAAATTTCTCTGGATAATGAACTTCGAAGAAGATGCAAAGGTCTGAATATGAAACACTCTCATGTGCTCCAATCCCTTTGATAGACCGAATGGTCTCTTCCATTTGTAGTACTTTTTTCCTTATATCATTGGTGTCTGGATTTTATTTGAGATGGGTGGTTTTAGGGATTTTGTTGGTTTTATCCAACTGAGATTTAGGTACAGGAATTCCTTTATCCGGTCCTTGGGTTTCTCCATGTGTAGAGGATTTTGTATGTATGGGTATTTGTGGACCCTAAGTAAACTTGTGTAGTTCTTTGAGCAGAACAACCAACTTTGTAATTTGGTTAATTAATCCTTCAAAATCCTCGCGAGAGACAGGAATAGGATTAGACTGGTCAGATGTAGCCATGGCAGTAGACTTGTTACCTTTTTGGACTTTGAATGAGTAACATGACCAATTGTTTCCCTACAAAAAGACTTATGTAGTTTAGTCTTAGGGAATGTAGAAATGTTACATGCTATGTAATGTGTCCGTTTTAGGAGTATTATCCTGCAAAATGGATGTCAGCTGTCTATACGACAAGATAGCATGTCAGATAAAAAGGAATGCATGTACACATATTCCTTCATATTTTCCATTACATCGAGATTGACATGGAAAAAAAATTACAAGTAATTACAATTACTAGTAATTGAAATGGGAAAATATGAAGAGACTTCCCTCCGCATTTGGTTTATCAGAGGCTGACCTATCTTAGGCTACTCTCGCGGCTTTTTGGCATGAATGTTCCTAGATCATCGCAATTTACTCGACGAGAAGTTAATCTGGTCTTTCAACTGGAGCGAATCTGGGTGGTGCCTTTCCTGAGCCTCGTTGGAATTAGTCTCCCTACGAGTTCAGTAATCAAACATCGACAGGATAGCCTCCTTGTGGAGGAACCACACAACATACATTCACTACAGCGTGTTTCACTGTGTGGAAATGATGACATGTGCGACGCACTAATATCACAAGCAGATATGGTGCAAAGCACTAAGTGCAATAAGTAAATGCATTCATACACATTCATTCAAATGTAAATACGACATCCACACACATGCAGATAAAGGTTTTAAAAAGTTTGTAAATAGCGACTTAAGCCCTCTTACTGGAATCCCCAACAAAGTCGCCACCTGTCGACGTCAGGATTTTTGTTTGTCCCTTTTCTGTTCTTGTCTTTTGGTATTCTCGTGTTAGGTGAGTTTTGTTTGAAAAAATAAGTTGTGAAAAGGTTCGACATGTATATGTCAACTTGGACTGCAAGAGTCGCCAGTTGGTATTTTTAAATGGTTGCACCAACACAATCGAGAAAACGTTTGCACATTGACCTAGTGATGTGACACTATTTAACTGGTCTGTGAAACTGAAATTCGTTAGGGTCCAGGGGCTTGATTATGCGAAAGAAAGGTGTTAGGCACCCACCGACATCAGTGGTGACATGGTGATCGCCACTTTTCAATTTAAACCTTTATTTGAATATGTGTGTATGGGTTATTGTGTAGTTGTCTAGAAGTAGTGCTGTGCCTCATTTGCACCTATATACAAAGGGTTTGAATTTTTATAAAAGTTCAATTTTAACAAGATATAGCAATGATGTTTTGTAAAAGAGGTTTTCAAACCCTTGTGCTCAATAGTAATTGAGGCCTTTGATACTTCCATTTTAATATGTGTTCGGCTTGATTGGTTTTATTTTTCGAAATGTGAAGCATCTTCGAGAAAATAAAATAAAAAGCAGTGCCAAACTCTTTGTGGGCATAAGATCCGTCTAAGGAAATTCAAACACCGTGAATAATTTACAAGCCGGTTACAACTAAAAATGTCCATCACGGGAACCGAATCTAGATTCAAGAGACTGAATCTGTGATTACATGATTCCTGGGCTCACATGATGATGCAGTATGTATAAAAGCTATAAACAATTATATACATAAAATTTGTAGATATATACATACATATATATATATATATATATATATATATATATAAGTATTTATATAAATTTAAAATCACTAAAAGCCACGGATCGACGATCCGGGCATACGCACACAACACGACTCTCAACGTGAATAACTGTGTGTGCACAAAAGTGGAGAAAGGCTTTAAGAAATGTGAGAAGGCTTACAGTGGACTGCCAAGAAGACTTCAAATAGCTTTAAATGAATGAACACTTAGTTTCCACCGGTAAAATATAGCAAAGTACAAGCTCATAAGTGTTTGAAATGAAAAAGCACTCAGTTTATAGTGTGTACAGATCAAAATAGGCATGGCTTCCTCGTCTTTTTTCTCTTCTAAATGGCCACCCCAAGCCCTCTACTTATAGAGGGGGGAGCCGCAGGTGTACCTGCGGCAGCCACAGATGTTCCTACGGCTGCCTGGGGTGCCTCGGGCTCCGTGGCCCCCGTCATCTCAAAGTACGTGCACTCTTGTAACGCGTTGTCCGCTCGAACCTTCATAACTTTTAGTTTGGGCATCTGATGGAGGCGTATAATACCTTTTCGAAATGCTGTTGTCGAGGGCTACACAATTACATTGGATAAGAGGCTGTATGAAGTCGGGAAGATGGGTCCATGCCCAGGTCTTCAAATCTTCAAATTCTATCTGGTGTGTTGTCTTGTGCAGTAGTCACTCGAGATTGGAGCTATGGTTCTTGTAGGACACTTCTGTGTAGTATGTAGGTTGAAATGTTGTTGAGATGGCATGAATGTGAGATTGAGGTGGCAAAATGATGATTTTGCCGCTCACCAGGGTTATCTCAGGTTCTGGGTTGATCTAGAAGTCGTTACTCAGGGTTATCTCTGAGATTGGGCTGTTGCAAGTGCTGAATGTCCTCAGGGTTGTCTCTGAGGTGCGCCTGACCTCATGGGGTTATCTTTGGGTTTGGGACTGAGTTCCTCGGGGCTATCACCGAGGTTGAAGTGTATTGTTGGGTATTGAAATGAGCTTTTCTGGGGTTATCTTTGAGGTTTGGAACTAAAACTCCTGGGGTTGTCTCAAGGGTTTGAACTGAGTATCTCGGGGTTGTCTCCGAGATGGAACTAACTTCTTCGGTGTTATCTCTAAAACTGGAATTGCATTCCTCAGGATTATCTCTGAGGTTGAAAACTGAAATTTATGTGGATATCTCCGGAACTAGAATTGAATATCTCGGGGTTGTCTCCGAGATGGAAAAGACTGAATATCCCGGGGTTGTCTTTAGGACTGTGCTAATTTAACTTCTAGGGTTATCTCTGGAAGACAATTCTGCCTCCTGCAAAGTTAGTAACAGGAATGCAAAATTTCGAGTGTCTACAGCTATCTTGTCAGCAAAACAACTAAAAGTTATTTTGCAGGAAAACATAAAAAAAACCTTGAAAAATGACACATTGCATAGTATGCATCCTTTTAATATATTTATATCAAAATTAACATACCTACTTTTATTCTAGGAAAAGATTGGTCCCACTACCAGGTCTATCTAAGAAGGCACAGAGCCTATCCACTAACATGGAAGAAAGTACCTAACAGGGGACAAGTTCTATAACGACCGAGAAATTCAGAAAAACTTGTAAAATAATTTTATTTAATTAAATAATAAATAAAATTATATTATTTGTTATTATTATGTGTTAGTAAGATGGATAACGTTCTATAACCTAATCCTATCGGAATGTCGTAGTATTTTAACTACGTGAAGGAATTAAAGTGTTTAAATTTCTAAGATGAAAATAAAAGCTTTTCGAGAAATTTTCTGAAAAACACTATTCACTGATTTCTGCTCGGGAATTATTTTTGAACTTCCGAGAAATACGTAACGATAGAATATTGAGGTGAGATGGATTATGTAATAATAATTTACGTATGGAAAACACAGTTTTTCGCCTGCGGAATTAATTTGAGAACGTTAGGGAATACGAAGCGTTAATGAGATAAACGATGATTGTATAATACTTAGGTATTGTACGATGTAACAAATACGAGTATGATATGAAGTATTATATGAGTATGTATGAATGATAGTATGTTGTATATGATGAATGAGTATACGAGTTAGAATACGAGATTAATACGTAGAGAATATGTTATAAGGCTTTAAGCCAAATAAAATGGACTTGTAAGATTGTGTAGGATGTAGTGAAGTCCAATTAGAATTATGATTAAGCCCAATGATATCAAGGTTAAGGCTCAAGTGTTTGTTAATATATAAGACAATGTGGATTAAGGGAAGCCCAATGTATAAGTTATCTTATTTAAACCTTAAAGCCCAATTCAAGAATCGGATCTGTGGATCGATCTAATGGGTAAGAATGACCCCTGGAGCAACCCATGGGGCAACCCATGATCACATGGGTGATCTTGGTGGCCAAGCAAGAGATAAGATTTGTGGAGGTCAAGTTAACTTAGTGATTAAGTAATGAATAGTAAGGAGGTTTGATTAAGGAAGTGGGATGGCCTAAATGACCAAACTACCCTAACCTAGCAATTTCTATAAATAGAGAGCTAAATTGTTCATTTGATACTTTTTTATTTTCATCCAACAACTTATAAAGTACTTATTGGTTAGAGAGAATAAGTTAGAAAAGTTAGTCTTTCATATTTCAAAAGCAAGAAGAAGAACCAAGTGATCTTCAAGGGTAAGACTTCTATGTCATTAATCTTCCATCTCTTCAATTGTAGGTTGATAAGAGAAGTGTTGATTAGTTGACATGTATGCTAAGAAGTGAAGGGAATGATTAATCAAAGGACATAAACCTTAATAAGTTATAAACAAGTAACTTATACTTATACAAGTTATAAACTTTTGAAGAACATGTCATATGTTTACCTTAATAAAATTGTAAGACAAGAAGAAGCAAGGATGGTTGTTAGAAGACTAAAATCATGATAAATCATGTGAAGTGAAATCATTAGTTGATAAGTTATGAACTAAGGAAGAATAAGTAAGAAACATATCATGTATATAAGTTAATGAAATATGTATGTTAAGATGTTAGTATGATGGAAAGAATCCATTTGAACAATGAACAAATCATAAGTAACGAAGTTATACCGGAATTCACATGATTAGAAGATAATCGTCGAATTCATGAAATTCTCAGAATGGAAGTCGAATTTTGATATTGAGCTTGGAAACGTTGGTTTTCGATGGGAACAAGTCTTATTTGGCATTATAGAGTTGCGAACTCAAAAATGACCAAATTCCGACTTAGAATGAAGAAACGAGCGTTGAACGTTCACGACGTTTATAATGTTTGTTAACAAAAGAACTCATAGGTGAATTATGAGTTAACAAAGTCAAAAATGTAAAATTCTTGCATGAACACGTAGACTATGTGATTTGTGAGCTATTGGCTTTTGAACGTGCCAATTCGGACTTAAAATGATCAAATTTCGAGTCTGGGAAGTTCACTAAGTAGAAAATCTGTCAAATTTTTCTGGTGTACAGAGCTGGCACCAACCTAAGGCAAAAAGGTGGCACTACTGCGCCAATGCCATGCCCAAACCTACTGAAGTTTTGCACCGCAGCGTGGCGTGTAACGCTAAGACTCGCGCCGCAGTGCCGGGTTCGACCCTCAGCCACTGAAGTGTGGCGCCGCAGCGCGACATAGAGAAGGGAAGCTAGCGCCGCAGCACCAGCACTATATCAAGGATAGTAATGAATTCTTATGAGTAGAGAAAGAAGGTAAAGTAATTAAGTTAAATTAACTTACCTTAATTAACTTAATGTAACACCAATTAAGATGTTAAAAACCTGAAGTGTTACACTAAAGGTCGAAAGTAAGTCAATTGCATGTGAACGTAAGAACGATGTAAAATGTAATGGAAAGTCGAAACCAATAATAACAAATCTAAGTCATGATTAGATTGAGAAGAAGGGTAAGATTCATTAGGAACCATATATGTTTATTCATGACCTAATGTGTTACATTATGTGATTATAGATTATAGAGACTCTAAAGACTAAAAGGGAAAGTGTAATAAAAGTAGCAGACGCTGAATGCAAGTGTTCTAACCCTTGTCTATGTTCAATTTGGACGAGCCTTGTGATTCATGTCTCTTACGAATGAATTGATGTATGATTAAGTCAAAGCCAATTCTGTCGGCTAAACTTAAGATGTTTTATATTTCTTATAATCTATTGAAGTATTGTCAATGTTTTGCCAAATTATATTTGTAAGACCCCAACTTTTATGAATAAAGATGAATTTTCTATAAATATCATTTTTGAATATTAAGGTGTGAATTTGTTATAATGTTATAGTTGTGGGTAATATTTATAAATTTTGCAAAGTAAGCAAGTTGATATAAAATATTCGTTTAGTCAGGAAATATTCTTTTTGTCTGGAAATATTCGTACGATGACACAATCATTGGTGGACCCCACAACAGAATTATTGTCAGAGTTAGAAAATGACAAAATTATCTTTTTATAAAAATAACGGCGAAAGTTTTACCGTTAACTGTTGAATACCCGATGGTAAAAATATAGTAATACACGTAGTTGCATAGTAGCACACGGTATTGTACAGTATCTTAGATTATTGATGCTTACATAAGAAGTCACTACTCAATAATTGTTATAATAATTACTGTTCAATACTTTATTTTATTGATTCAATAATTGCTACGTTGATATTTTATATTATTGATTCAATAATTGTCATTACACAGTATTTCAAATTATCAAATCAATAATTCATATTATTTGAATAATATTATTATTTACATTATTGACAATGTCTAGAAAGTTCTGTCGAGAAAAGGGGTTTCGTCACCTAATTGCGCGCTAATAGGGAGAAATTTTTATCGGAAAGCCCCCCTCTTTCCTTGGAACGACCTGGTTGTCAATATTATAATTTTGTAATATTATTTGTGAATAATTAATTGTTGATATATATGATAAAAAAATATTTATTCGAAGTGGATTTAAACTGAGGAATTTTTAACATGTGACATTTGTTGAAAGTTGGTATTTTATCTTTTCTGATAAAATAATTCATTCAAATATATTATTATAATATTACATTATAGTAGTATGATATGATTATATAATAGTACGTTTTTTATAATTTGAATGGTAGCATTATTATAGTAAATTCATGGTATAAAAGTAAAATGAGGTGGAAGAAAACAAATTGAATTTGAATTCTTATGATGCAAGCGATGATGTCATCAGACGATGAGGTAAGAGATGGTGTCATCAGAGGATGATGTAAGCAATGATGTAATATGATCGATGATGTCAGCGATGATGTCATAAATTATGGCGAACAGACTATTTTACCCTTACTCTGCCAAGCCTATAAATAGAAGCTCATTTCTTCATTATTTTTCACCAATTCATTCAAGTTATAGAGAGAGAAAGTATAGAGAGAATAAGAGAGAAAGAAGAAGAGTATTCTGTTACTACACTATTGCAGTATCTAATCTCCTACTAAGGTAAGGGGTATTATTTCATTCGTATTCATGAAGAGAGTTATTTTCTTTCAATACTCGTAAGGGTTGTTATTCCATTCTATATTATTCTGTTGGAATAACCTATCTGTGCGGTCTGTCGCATGCCTGTTGAATTCTGTTGTTATTCCATTCTTTATTATTTTGTTGGAATATCATGTATGTATGGATTACGCATGACCTGGTTCCATTCTTTATTATTCTGTTGGAATATCCTGTCTGTGCAGGTTACGCATGACCTGGTTCCATTCTTTATTATTCTGTTGGAATAACCTGTCTGTACGGGTTATGCATGCCTGGTGAATTCTTCTGTTATTCCATTCTTTATTATTCTGTTGGAAATGATCTGTCTACATGGATTACCGCATGGCGGGCAAAAATCCATTTGCGGCTTCATATATTCTATTATACTCAGTTGGTTAAAGTTTTGGCTTCTATACTCCATGAAGTTAGTGGAATATCCTTGATATTTGCGCTTCATCTAGTATGTTTTCATGGAAATATTCTTCTGAGCATTCTTGAATGTTACTTCATAAAACAATATCATGTTGACAATTTGGACGTTATTGATTTCTGGATAAATTAAATTATAAATCTTTAAAAATTTATCCTTGAACTTCTTTTATTGAATTCTTATATCATTGTCATCATCCTCATGTTTATTTTATGTTGAAAGTTAACAGTGGCATGTAGTGCATAGATGGACTTGGTATGATTATGACCAGGGATTATTCGGTATAATCATGACCGTAATGTTACAAATATTGTGGTAAAAGTACTCATTGGCCCATATCACATTGATGAACAGTTGTTGGTATGATCATGACCATTGATGAAAACACGAATATCCTTGGCCCGTAGTGCATGGATAATTTGTGGTCGTGGTACTAATGAATATCCTTGGCCGTAGTGCAGGGATGATGTGGATTATTTATTAAGCTGAGTCTCAGCGATAAAAGTGATGAAAAACCTTTTAAATCATAGAAGATAATAGATTTTATTCTCTACTTGACTCTTCTAATTGATTGCTTGTTCTGCTGCAGTTAAACTTGATGTTTGTTATATTTTATCAGTTTAACACTGTTGAAGGCTAACGATAAATTATTCTGCATTATCTTAGTCATAATATTTCTTACTGGGCTAGTTGAGCTCACCCTTTTACTTTCATTGTTCTCTTCAGGAAATGTGAACGTAGTCGGAACTAGTCGGGGAACGGAGTGACGGTCCAGATGATAGCATTAGTAGTCATCACTATTCTATGAAATAGTGTGATAATAAATGTATTGAGGACTCCATTTGAGTTGAATACTGTCTAGAAGACAATATTCGTATTAAAACTCTCAGTTATGTCTTATCATATTCTACACGATAGTTGTATTATTAAGTTGTATTTGAATTTTGTACCATGTATTTGGCGACTCAAGATGGGTGATGTATACCTATTTTGGGGGCGTCACAATGTTGGTGTGGTTTTCAAATGAAGACTGAGTATGCTAAACAAATGTTTTGTCATCAAGCGACAGGCACGTGAGGTTGCCAAAACTTAAACGTACATACATTTAAAGAATGTAGTGTTGATCAACATAGACTACTATAGGCTGATCACCTAGATGTGCTCGTAAGTAATGCCAGACTTATGGACTTGGCGCCGGGTTGTCCTTTTCAAAGATAGTATGATATGCTTAAGGTCTTGGACAGGAATTGATATTTTACTGAATGTTATTCATTGTGAAACGTTTTAAAGAAAAGTGAAGTGCTATTTTGAATTATCGATAGTACTTCATAACTATTGTTAAGTTATTGAAGATATACGATTCCTATGTTTCAAGCATACTGTTTAAAAGGAATTGTCATACTTCCTGAGGTAGTTATGCTCACTCTTGCTTGAACCATATGAATGCAACTAAGACCGAACGGACCAAAGGATTCGGTAAAGATAAGGGAAAGGCTAAGGCAGACCGTTGAACTGTCTATGTAATAGTATAGGTTTAATGTTGTAATGTATTTGATACTATGACAAAGACCTTATGTATTGGTTATAAAGAACTTGGGAAGGGAATATTGTTTGGAATATATATAAGACATATTCGTTCTTTTTAGTAATTTCAATTGAATGTATGTGTGAATTATAGCACCGTGTAACACCATATGTCGGGTTGGAAGATACCCGTATTTGGGGGCGTCACAAGTTCCGTGTCTCGAGAAGTGTTTGAGGGACTCAGAAACCAGATAATAGAGTTAGCTATTTTCCTCAGAAGTACTTAGGGTAAGCAAGTACCCACTCAACCAGAGTCATCCATACAAGGTGGCTGTCAGGGTACTGACAGGGAAAAGGAAGCTCAGATACCTAAACCTCAAAACAATGAAAAAACCAACAAAACCCCTAAAATTACCAATCTTAAGAATGATCAGGAAACTGGTGATATCTAAAAGAAAATTCAGCAAATGGAAGAAACCATTCGGTCAATCAAAGGGACTAGAGCATATGGTAGTGTTAACTACTCAGATCTCTGCATCTTTCCCGGAGCCCAGTATCCATACAAGTTCAAGACTTTGAATTTCGAGAAATATGACGGATTAGGAGATCCTTACACTCATTTGAAAGTGTTCATTGGAGAACTCGGATCCTATACCGAAGATGATAAACTAAGGATGCAGTTGTTTTAGAAAAGTTTGACCAAAAAAGTTAGCGCATGGAATGCCTGACTGGTGGTACCTCCTTTTTGTGTTAGCAAAACGGACTCTAACTCATGCAAGTATACATGGGTCAACAAGTAGTACATAGTAAGAAAAGTATCGATCCACAGAGAAAGATGTTTAATCTAATATATCATGCAACAACTTAATCACTATTTCTATATGCTCAAACTAACAATCATAAGATGAATTTATATCTAACTTAATTATCAACACAATAAATAAATATTATTAAAAGGATGTAATCAATTTGGAAAGATATAGGATTCTAATATCATTTAATGCTTCGTCTAAACTGCATGCATCATGTAATGTCTACTTATTAAATACGAAAAGCTAGTCGAGAGCACATAAGTGAAACACAGACATTTTTCAATTAACTATGCTCAAATTACACAAAATTCACAATTGATAGAAATCATGTAAACATCACAATTACTAAACTCACAATATATCTATGTGAATTTATAGCAACAATGATTTACGCTCAAACTCTCTTAATGACTACAAATGGTGACACGGTCTATGTCTATCCAAGTCACGAATCACAAAGCCTAACATAAATAAGACCCATGAACATATACCATTATGGTATAATCTCTACTTATATTTCATTTTCCAAATCCATACAAGCAATTAGTGTGAATGGTGATCAATCATTCAATACATCTATCACGACCATAATGGGCAATCCAATATTGAACAAATAACATCACAATCATTCATACATGATTAAACTATGCATTAAAATCCATTAGAATCCCATAATGGAAATTAGTTCATTTCTGAACCAAAAGCCATTATGGGATTGAAGCAAAACATGGAATTAAGAAATGCAATCAATAAATAGAAGATAAATGATAGAACAAATCTGGGAATCTCTGTTGCAATGTCTGTTTCCAGGCTTGTTCAAATCCACATGAAATCTCCAAAATGAAAACAATAATATTATTTAGCAATCTAGACAAATAGAAGAGCCAAAAGTATAATCCAATGCTCTTTTCTCTCTAGAGTAGTCTAACCCTAAAAATTGTAATGAATAATGATAACTCATGAAAAACCACGTCTGGTACCAGCTATATCGTTTCAGGTGAGCAAAACACGCTCAAAATAAAATTACAAAAAGTTAGTATTTTTCAACAGAATAAGACTCGTGCGGTCGCGCGATATTGCTATGCGTTACGGGCACGGGCGCGCTGTTTAGCAGTATGCCAAGTGCATGGCGCAGGCGTGCTACATTCCTCTCCTGATGAGGCGCGGCCGTGCAGCTACCTAATCTGCCTCTGTTTTTTTTGTGGCGCGGGCATGCCATATGTAGCTATTAAGGTAGCGCGGCCGCGCTGCAGCAGTGTTGTGTCTTCTGCTGTCTTTTTACTGTTGCTGTATTCTGCTTCTTCCTTCTCCTTCATTTTTTCTTCTTCTTCACTTCCCATTTCATTGATCCTCCTTACCTGCTCAGGTCCAGTTATACAATCTTTGCTCTAGCTTAATTCCACCATGCCATGTTAATACCATTCCATGCCATCACTTGCCTTTCCATGCCTTTCCTTGCCTTTGGTTGTTATAGGAGTTCCAGCTATGCACACTACAAAATAGACACAAAAAGCAAATAAAATATACTAAAAATACTTGAGTTGAGCATAATTCCAGTGAATTGGTAACCAATAAGTAGGTATAAAACCTACTTATCACTGGGCAATTCTAAAATCCACATCTGGGAGTAGCTAGCACATGCCTTCCTAAATCAATACAGTTTCCAATCACAAATGGCTCTAGAGGTATCAAATCACCAAGTTTAAGAAGCAAATTAGTGAATCTTTTTGTGAATATGCCCAACGGTTGAGACGCCTGGCTGCCCAAGTCATTCCATCAATGATAGAAACAAAAATGGTAATGACATTCATTGATATACAGGAAGCTCCATTTTACGAGAGGGTCCTAGCATGAATAGGAAAACCATTCTAAAAAATGATTAAACATGGAGAAATGGATGAAATGAGGTTGTAGTCTAGAAAGATTAAAGACATGACTGCTTTAAAAGTTGTGGCTGAGCACATTCAGGCTGGAAATTATGAGAATAATCCTCGAAGAGTTCATAAAAGGAAAGAAGAGGATGTATCCTTGGCACTGCAAGAACAAAATCAAAGAGGCAATCAAAACATGACCATTCAAAGGAGAAATTATTCCCCTTTCCAAACTTCTGCGCGATCTTCAAATCCTCCGTTTCAAAAAATCAGAGAAGTTAAACGTCGCAGAATATTCACACCCTTAGGAGACTCACTAGAAAATGTACTAAAACTTTTGACAACACAAAAGAACATTGTACAGCTCCTTCCCTCAGCCAATCTAAGGGGAAGGAATTTCGACTCAAGTAAGAAATGTGCTTATCATTTTGGAGCTCCGGGCAATGATACCAAAGATTGTTGGCCTCTCAAGCATAAAATCCAGGATATGATAGACAGTGGGGAGATTATTGTGACAAGACAAGAGCAACCACATGTTCAAGATAATCCTATGCCTCAACATAATGAATAGGGTGTTAATATGATTGGTATGGGAAACAAAGAAGGTTCCAAGTACCTTAAGTACGTAGGGGACTCATCCCAAGTAAACAAGGATAACTCTTACAACTTGGAGTATTAGGAAAGTCAGTTTTTGATAGAACGATAAATAAAATCTATCAAGGAGCAAATTGATTAATTGGAAGAACTAATGGTACATCAGCACCAAGTAACTCAACAGCTGATCAGTCCAGGACTAAAAGATCTCCTTCCCATCATAACAAGGGATCAATAACAATTCTAAGAGAATGAAACTTAGGAAGAAAAACTTGAAAGGAAAGTTAGATCCTGTGACGCCCCTAAATTCAGACACTCATATCTCAAATTTGGTTCGTCACGTTCTACCTCTTATAACAATAAATCAAATCTCTCACAACAGAAAATAGAATAATTCATATTGTTATAACATAATTATTCTCTTCCCAAGGTCTTGAACCGTTACTACAACGTTATAACTTTATTTAAACATAACTTATTACATCATAGTAATTAAGTCTTCATACAATATAATAATAATAAATTCCTAACACTAGGAAATAAAACTATTCTGAAGCCTTCTATTTACTCGTGTCCTTGCCCGAGGGTTCACCACGTTCTGCCTTAACTGAAAGTTTTAAGGAAAGCAAGGATGAGCAACAAATTTGCCCAACAAAGTAATATCGCAAAAAGGGTGATCATATGTAAGACCCCAATTTTTTTTTAATAAAATGGAATTTCCTTTAGGTATTATTTTGAAATAGTAAGAGTTTATTTGATTAATGTGGTTAGTTATGGGTAAAATGCGCAAATATTTTTAAATAAGCAAGTGGTTATAAAATATTCATTGTTGTCAGGAAATATTCGTTTGGTCGTGGAATATTCTTGCTGTCGGGGAATATTCGTACGACGGCGCAACCTTTTGTGGGCCCCATAACAAAAAACGATTGGATGAAGAAAACGACAAGTATAAGTTGTTTATAAATAAAGGCGTAGTTGTTACCGTTAATACTGTTAGAATACACGGTGGTTAAAACACAGTAATACATGTTGTTGCACAGTAGCACACGGTATTGCACCAATTATTGATTCTTACGTAAGAAGGCACTACTCAATAATTATTACAGTAATTACTGTTCAATATTTTATTTTATTGATTCAATAATTGTTGCATTGATATTTTATATTACTGTTATTCAATAATTGTCACTACACAATATTTTTCATTATCGGATCAATAATTCATATTATCTGAATAATATTATTAGATAACATTATTGGCAATGTCTAGAAAATTCTGTCTAAGGAGAGGTTTGGTCATCTAATTATGCGCCAATAAGGAGAAATCCTTATTGGAAAGCTCCCTCTTTTCTGGGAACGGCCTGGTTGCCAATATTGTGATTCTGTAATATTATTTGTGAATAATTAATTATTGATTTATATGATGAGAAGAATATTGATTTTATGTGGATATAGATGGAGAAATTTTTTTAAGTAACAATTGTTGAAAATTTATATTTTATCTTTTCTGATAAAATAATATTTTATTATATTATTATAATATAATATGATGATATTTTTACAATGAATGTGAGATATATAAGTATATGAGGAGGAAGAGTATTTTTGTTGCAATAAATGTTTAAAACATGTTAAACATGTTGGTGGACCCATTTCTTGATTGAAATTTGATTATAGCCTGTAAAAATATCCGTTTATGGATTTCCGTCAATTTTTGTTTAGAATTTGAAAAAACTTTCTTCTGCAAAGTTGTAGAGAATTGAATTTCCTATAAAAAATCGCGAGATTCGAATTTTCTGATAAAATGGCTATTTATTATGAATTATTGAAGTTCCGGATTAATTGATTTTTTTTTTTTGGAGTTTTAAATAACTTTTATATGAAAAACGTTTTTGGCAAGTTTGGCACATGTGTGGCTGATATTTTGGATAAATGAAGGTGTGCGTAAGAATTTATAATATATATTATTATTATATTAAATTTTATGCTTTGGTGTTCTAAGCATTTTCCTATAAATAGGGTGCTTAGGTTAGAATTGAAAATCACACCAGAAAATGAAGTGTTTTCTCTCTTTCTCTCTCTATATTATCGAGCGTATTCTTGTGAGTATTTTGATACTTTGAGTGTTGCTATACGGTGTAAGTTCTCTTCGGCTCTATATCCAGTATTCTAGTCAGAAGTACTATCTTTTCGAGATAAGGGGTGCTATTTTCTTCATAAATGATATTATTTCTTCAATATCATTATGCCAAAATATTGGTTGGAACTTTTTATCAAATTTGGAACTTTTTCATGTCAGGGTTACTATTCATGAGTTACTATTCACGAGTTACTATTCATGAGTTACTATTCACGAGTTACTATTCACGAAGCGTGATGATGTTTTTTGTAAAATTTCTATCTTTTGGTGTCGGAATTACTATTCACGTATACGACACTATTCACGAATATGACACTATTCACAGAAAAATTAAATTTTCTTTTCTGTGTCCAAGATATCTATTATGGATACTAGCTTTGATTGTATCCATGTTTTGATCATTCTTGAATTTTACTTCGCTATGATTATTTATGAAGTATTTTTGAACTCGGATTGTTTGAAATACGAATCCTTATAATTTATTCTTATGTTTCACTGGATTCGTTTTCTTTAAAAGATTTTTCATCATCCTCAATCCTAAATGATGATATAACTGAATATCTTTGGCCTGTAGTGCAAAGATTAATGATTTTATGATGAATATCTTTGGCCCATAGTGCAAAGATGAATATGTGTTGAGATGAATATGACCAACTGATGAATATCTTTGGCCTGTAGTGCAAAGATGAATATTTAACTCAAGATGTTTATTGATTGATGTTACAGGGATAAAATATTGATGATGGACTTTTAAATTCATAGATGATAGTAGATTTCATCCTCTACTTAACTCTTCTAATGAATTATTATTTCCGCTGCGAATATTGATTTAAAATTTGTTTTCTATTGTATTCTATTAAATTTTTCCCTGCTGAAAACTAACGATAATTTGTTGTACATTATCTTAGTCATAATATTCTTTACTGGGCTAGTTGAGCTCACCCTTTTCCTTACTGTTCCATTTTTCTTCTCAAGAGGCGAGAATGTAGCGAGTACTAGTCGGGGTGTGGAATGATGGTTCTAGAAGTGGTTCTAGTAGTCCTCACTATTCTGTAAAATAGTGTATTAATAATCGTAATGAGGACTTATTTGAGTGTGAATATTGTCTAGATGACAATATTTGTATTTAAACTCACAGTATATGTGTTGTCGTATTTTGCACGACAATTGTAATAATAAAGTTGTAGTTATTTTTTGTACCATGTATTTGGTGACTCAGAATAGGTTGGGTAGATTGAACCTATTTTGGGGGCGTCACATCATATATAGAGTTCAAATATTCAAGGGTATGACAATGAAGAATAATTCACGAATTATTAACAATTCTTAATAAAGGTCGATATGGACTGAAAGATAGCAATAAGATTCAATACTTAATCATTTTGAGATTTCAAGGTAATAAATACTGAGCAGTCACTAAAGACTATGAACTTCTACTAGAATTAACAATAATATGCTAATAATCCAACAAAAACGAGTACAATAGGTACTCAGCTTAAAGTACCCTATGTTATGCATAACATTTAAATATGCTAGTATGTGCGCACGTCGGTTCCCCGACAAGTATATAACTTCCCCTTCAATGAGGGTTGTTCATCTCAGCAGATTTAAGAGTCCGCACCGACTCAATTTGGTTTGGATAGCTTTTAAACATACGATAATAGTCTAGCCAAATCAATGGCTTAGACGACGCTTATAATGCATTTAAAAACAATAAGTTCATTGCTTGTAACTACATCAAGATATACATATGATTTCCGAATGGCGATAGATATTTACTTGATATAAGTATGATTGAATGACAATAATTCGAAATTATACAACATATATATTGTAAAGATTTTAGGGACTTGCAATCAATACGAAGATCGAATGAAGTTAAAGAACTTGCACAAAATTCAAGGTTGTGTAAGTTAGGAGACTTGCCTCAAGCATAGTTTACCAAAGTATAGCTTATCAACACTTTTTGAATCCTATTATAACGTAGTTACACGTATAGGATATTCATTAATTACATATATTCAATACTCATACTTGATATATAAGTTTAAACGCATACATAAGAGTCAACTTAGTCTTATAATTACATATGTATGTCATCGCGTACCTTACATGTAACAACCGAGAAAATTAGATTAATTGTAAAATAATTTTATTTGAATAAATAATGAATAAAATTATAATATATGTTGTAGACACTCGAAATTTTCTACACACCTGTCATTGACAATGTAGGAGGGCCGATTCGTCTTTTAGAGATAACCCTGAAAGACAGTTCGCGTCAAGTCCGGATACTACTAGAAGTTCAGTCTCAACCCCGGAACACACAACGGGAGTAACAGTTCTAACCTCAGAGATAACCCCGAGGCATGCAGTTCCTATACCTAAAATTCCACAGGAGAAGATCGATTAATCTCGGAGATAACCCTGAGGTATCCAGTCTTAGTCCCAACACTGGGAGTAGCATTTACCAACCTTGGTGATAACCCCAAGGAAGGCAGTTGCAGTTCTTGAGATAACCCTGAAAATGCTTATTTCAAATACAATCAGTTTCAAACTCGGCGCTCACACCGAGGCACTCAGTACAAAACCCGGACATAACCCCGGGAAGACAGACACACCTCAAAGATGACACTAAGGACCTTGAACACTTGCAATAGTCCAATCTCAGCGATAACCCTGAGCAAAGTCTGCTTTATCAGCCCAAACCGGAGATAACCCCGGTGAGGGGTAAAGTCGTCATCTTGCCACCTTGACGCCACACCATACCGTCTCAACATTCCGTACATACATTTCTACACAACAATGTCCCACAAGAACCAAGGATGTCCAATCCTGAGTGACTATTATGCAAGATAACAGATAGAATTTGAAGCTTGAAGACCGGAGGGCACCGTCCCATCTTCCTGACTTCGTACAACCTCTAATCCCATGTCATTGCGTAACTCTCAACAATGGCGGTCTAAAATAGGTCTTACATACCTCAATCGGATGTCGGGATTACAATTCTAAAAGTTCGAACAGACATTATAGTGCATGCATGCACGTACTTCGAGACGACAGGACCCGCGAAGCCTGGGGCAACCCGGGTAGCCGCAGGTACATTTGCGGCCTAGCCGCAGGTACATCTGCGGCCTAGCCGCAAGTACACCTGAGGCTCCCCCCTCTATAAATAGAGGGCTTGGGGTGGCCATTTGTAAGAAAAAAAAGGCGAGGAAGCCCTGTCAAATTTGCTCCGTACTCACCCTATATTGAGTTCTTTATCATTTTAAACACTTGTGAGCTCACATTTAGCTACTCTTGTACTGGCGGGAGCCAAGTGTTCATCCACTTTAAAGATATAGAAGTCTTATTTGGCAGCCCACTATATGCCTTCTCACACACTTTAAAGCATTTCTCTTCATCTTTGCACACACCATTCTTCACGTTGAGAGTCGTATTGCGTGTGTTTGCCCAAACTTCGGTCTGTAGTTTTATTTCAGTTTGTATATACATATATATATATATATATATATATATATATATATATATATATATATATATATATATATATATATATATATATATATATCGTCCCGCCTGGAGTTTACTTTATGGCGGTTGATCACTCTTACAACTTTCTTTACGTTTCGTCCCGCCTAGAGTTTCCTCCGTGGCGGTTGATTGCTTTTACAGCTTTATTTATATTTTCTGATCCCTCATGGAGGTGCTTCGTGGTGGCTGATCATGTCTATATATATAAATTTAATGCTTTTATATATATACCTGTTTACTGCTTTTATACAAATTGTGGCATCATGTGAGCCTAGAAATCATGTGATCACAGATTCAGTCTATTGGATCTAGATTCGGTTCCCGTGATGGACATGTTCAGCTGTAAGCAGCTTGTAAATTTATTTGTGGTGTCTAGATTTCCCCAGATGGTTTTCATACCCACGAGGAGTTCGACATTATTTTGTACATTATTTTCTTATAGATGCTTCGCATCTCGAAAATAAAAGCAATCAAGCCGAACACTTAATAAAAATGGGAGTGTAAAAGGTCTCAATTACTATTGAGCACAAGGGTTTGAAAACCTCTTTTATAAAACATCACTGCCATATCTTGCTTAAAATTGAATTTTTACATAAATTCAAACCCTGTATATATAGGTGCTAATGAGGCCTCATACTACTTCCAAATAAAATAGCACATTGACCCATACACACACACACACATTCATATAACGGTTTCTTGAAAAGTTGCGATCACCGTGGTAACACGGATGTCAGGGGGTGCCTAACACCTTCCCTCCGCATAATCGAGTCCCCAGACCCTAATGAATCTCAGTTTCACCGACCCGTTTAGCAGTGTCACATCACTGGGTCAATGTGCAAACCTTTTCTAGGTTGTGTTGGTACAACCATTTAAAAAACCAATTGGCGACTCTTAACAGTCCATCGTCGACATTATACATGTCAGACCTTTTTCACTTGTTTTTTCAAACAAATCTCACCTAAAATGAGAACACCAAAGAACAAGTAACGAAAAGGGACAACTAAAAATCCTGACGTCGATAGGTGGCCACTCTGCTGGGGACTCTAGTAAGAGAACTTAAGCCGCTATTCCAAACTTTTCAAAACTGTTATCTGCTTGTGTGTGGATGTTGCATTTACATTTATGATGAATGTGTATGAATGCATTTATTTACTGCGCTTACTGCTATACACTATATCTACTTGTGATATTAGTGTTTCGCACATGTCATCATTTTCATAAACGGTGAGACACGTTGTATGTGAATGTATGATGTGTGATTCCTCCACCAGGAGGCTATCCTGTCAGTGTTTGATTACTGGGCTTGTAGGAAGACTTATTCCAAAGAGGCTCAGGAAAGGCACCACCCAAATTCGCTCAAGTTAAAAGACCGGATTAACTTCCCGTCGAGTAAATTGCGATGATTTGGGAACCTTCACGCCAAAAAGCCGCGAGAGTAACCTAAGATTGGTCAGCCTCTGATAAACCCGACACGGAGGAAAGTCTCTTCATGCTTTTTCATTACTTGTAAAGTAAATTACTTGTAATTTCATGCCATATTCATCTTCATGTAATGAGAAATATTAAGAAATGTGTGTACATACATATTTAAATTAACATGCTATTATGTATTACAAACAGCTAACATCCGTTTTGCAGGATAAAATTCTTAAAATGGACACATCACATAACATGTTAATATTTACACATTCCCTAAAGACTAAACTATGCAAGTCTTTCGCAGGGAAACAATTGGACCTACTACCTGGTCAAAATCCAAAAAGGTCGCAAGCCTACAGTCAATTATGTAGTCATCCGACCAGACTGACCTTAATTCAATTTCTCGCAAAGAATTCGACGAATTATGCAAACAAATCACAAATTTGGTTGTTCTGCTTAAAGAACGACACCAATCTACTCAGGGTCCAAAGATACCCATACATGCTGAATCCTCTACACAAGGGAGAACTCAAGCCATTATGATACCTGAACTACATTTAGATACGACCAACAAAATTCATAATGCCACCCATCTCACAGGAGATCCAGACACCGGTGACATCAGAAAGAAAGTCCTTCAAATGGAAGAAACCCTTCGTGCTATCAAAGGAATTGGAGCACACAAGATTGTTTAATATGCTGACCTGTGTATATTCCCTGGTGCTCATTATCCAGAAAAGTTTAAGACTTTCGAAAAGTATGACGAGTTAGGAGATCCTTACACACATTTGAAGGTGTTTATTGGAGAACTTAGATCTTATGCAAGGGAAGAGAAGCTCAGAATGCAGCTGTTCCTAAAGAGTTTCACTGGAGAAGCTCGTTCGTGGTATACCAGATTAGACAACTCCAAGATCTATAGCTGGGAAGAGCTAGCACACGCCTTCCTTACACAATACAACTTCCAGTCTTAGATGGCTCCTTACAGGTACCAGATTACCAAGGTCAAGAAACAGTCTAATAAGTCTTTCAGAGAATATGCTCAAAGGTGGAGACGCCTTGCTGCTCAAGTTATTCCTTCCATGATAGAATCAGAAATGGTCATGACCTTCATCGACATACAGGAAGCTCCTTTCTATGAAAGAGTCTTAGTCGGCATCGGTAAACCATTTTTTGAAATGATCAAACACGGGGAGATGGCTGAGATGGGATTGAAGTCAGGAAAGATTCAAGGCCTAGCTGCCCTTAAAGCTGTTGCTGAGCACATCAAATCCGGAAATTATGGAAACAACCCTCGGAGGGTCCATATAAAGAAAGAGGAGGATGTTTCCTTGATACTACAAGGTCAGAAAGGCAATCAAAATATGCCTATCCAGAGGAAAAATTACACTCCCTTCCAAGCTCAGTCTTCGAACCCTACATTACCGAAAGGTGGAGAAGTCAAACGCCCTCGAGTGTTCACACCCTTAGGGGACTCACTCGAGAATATTCTCACTCTTCTTACAACATAGAAGAAAATCATGCATCTTCTTCCACCAGCTAGCCCTAATTGGAGGGGTTTCAATGCTGCTCAAAAATGTGCTTATCATGTCGGGGCACCTGGACATGATACTCAAGATTGTTGGGCCTTGAAACACAAGATCTAAGGCCTGATAGACAATGGTGAGATCGTGGTCACCAAACCAGATCTGCCTCACGTACAAGACGATCCTCTTCCTCAACACAAAGAAGAAGAGGTCAACAGGATTAATTGGAGCAATGGACATAGTTCCAATTTCAATGACGAGTCATCTCAGACCACCAAAGACGGTGTTGACAAATGGGATTATGCTAAGTTCCAGTTCGCAATGGAACGTACGATGAAAGCTCGGTGCAAGCATGTGACAATCCCAAAATAGGTCCATTCCACCCAACCAATTCTGAGTCGCCAAATACATGGTACAGAAAATAACTACAACTTTATTACAACAATTATCGTGCAAAATACAACAACACATATGCTATGAGTTTTGATACAAATATAAACCAACTGTGACTTTCATCCCAACCTTGGATAGCACGTCACAATGACACCTTACATAAAGGTATAGTCAAAAAATGTTTTAGAAATTAGAATCTTTGGGAAGTGCTCAAGAAAACCGTCGTACATGGGAGCCCATGCGTCTAGGTTAAGATAGATATCATATGTCCACAGAATTATCCTTGGTTGACCCAATAGACCCCAAAGAAAAAAGAGAAGATTACTATCATATTCTTTCCAATGGTGAGTCTTCTCTTGTCATATCATTATCTCCACTGTCTGTAATTGAGAGTTATACTTCAACCAAACACCAAGATTATATAGGTAGTGCTCGTAGATATACCCAGTAAGTGGATGTGCACAACTCTGTCTTATGATGACATGAGGTTGTATGTCATTAGACATCTTGTATGATAGTGGCAAAACACCCTTCCAATGTTGGGTTCGCCTCACCTTATTTGATTCACCAAATATAACTACTAAATGATGTATAAAATACAGCACACTTTTCTATACTGTTTAGGGAGAACTCCACAGCTAGAGACCACCGTTCTATTCCCTTGTTACCCCCGCTCGACCTAGCTACACTCTTATTACCTAAAAGGAATTATGAAGCAAAAGGGTGAGCTCAACTAGCCCAGTAAAGAATATCATGACTAAAGATAAATAAATTATCAATAACCTTCAACAGTAATAAATCAGAGATTTAGAACATATGGTAGATGATAAAATTTTCAACCATAGTTGCAGCGGAACGAGCAATCCATTAGTAGAGTCAAATAGACCATAAAGTCTATTATCTTCTCCATGTTAAAAATTCACCAACAATGTTTTATCCGTGTAACATCAATCAACAGTTCTGATCTACAATCATATGAATAACTCATAATCGTAATTATGATTCTAAATTTCTCTTCGCATCCAGGACGAAGATAATTTTCATCACATGTCTTTACCTGAAACATCAAAGATCATGGTTATACCAAATTACAGTTCCTACTCATAATCATACTAATAAATTCATTTTTACATTACGGGCCAAAGATATTCATCAACAGTTCATCTTTGCACTACAGGCCAAAGATATTCAACAACAGTTCATCTTTGCACTACAGGCCAAAGATATTCAATAACAGTTCATCTTTACACTACGGGCCAAGGATATTCAACAATAGATCATCTTTGCACTACGGGCCAAAGATATTAATATCTCAAAAAATATATATAATCATTTCAGAATTTATATAAACAATAATTATAACCATGTTGATCAATTCACCTTTGCACTTAAGCTAAAGATATTCAATTATAACTTCAATGGTCATGATCATATCAGTCAACAATTCATCTTTGCACTACTGGCCAAAGAGAACCCATAGTCACGATCATACCAATAATCTACCCATCTTTACACTCAAGTCAAAGAGAAATATTGTGACGCCCCCAAAATAGGTCCATTCCACACAACCCATTTTGAGTCGCCAAATACATGGTATAGAAATAACTACAACTTTATTAATACAATTGTCGTGCAAAATACGACAACACATATACTATGAGTTTAAATACAAATATTATCTTCTAGACAATATCCACACTCAAATAAGTCATCATTACAATTATTGATACACTATTTTACAAAATAGTGAGGACTACTAAAATAACTGTCTTGAACTATCACTCCACACCCCGACTAGTTCCCACTATATTCTCGTCTCCTGAGAAGAAAAATGGAACAAAAAGGAAAAGGGTGAGCTCAACTAGCCCAGTAAAGAATATTATGACTAAGATAATGTACAACAAATTATTCTTAGTCTTCAACAGGGAAAAATCTGATAGAATACAATAGACAACAAGTTTAAGATCAACAACTGCAACGGAAATAACAATTCATTAAAAGAGTTAAGTAGAGAATGAAATCTACTATCATCTATGAATTTAAAAGTCCATCATTGATATTTTATCCCTGTAACATCAATCAATATACATCTTGAATCAAATAGTCATCTTTGCACTACAGGCCAAATGATATTAATCAGTTGGTCATGTTCATCTCAACACCTGTTCATCTTTGCACTACGGGCCAAAGATATTCATTAAGAAATCATTCATCTTTACACTACAGGCCAAAGATATTCCGTAATATCATCATTTAGGATTGAGGACAATGAAAAATATATTTTAAAGAAAACAAATCCAGTGAAACAAAAGAACAAATAGTAAGGATTCGTACTTTAAACAATCCGAGTTCAAAAATACTTCATAAAAAATCATAGTGAAGTAAAATTCAAGAATGATCAAAACATGGATACAATCAAAGCTAGTATCCATAATAGATATCTTGGATAAAAAATAAAAATTTAATTTTTCGGTGAATAGTGCCGTATACGTGAATATTAACCCCGACACAAAAAGTTCTAAATTTGATAAAAATTTTAGATCAATATTTCGACATAATGATATTAAAAAAAATAATATCATTTATAAAAAAAATAACATCCCTTACCTCAAAAAAGACAGTATTTCTATCTGGAATACTGGATATAGTGCTGAAGGAAACTTGCACCGTATAGCAATACTCAAAGTCTTAAAATACTCACAAGAATACACTCGATAATATAGAGAGAGAAAACTTCAATTTCTGGTGTGATTTTCAATTCTAACCTAAGCACCCTATTTATAGGAAAATACTTAGAACATCAAAGAAGAAAATTTAATATAATATTAATATATTATATATAAATTCCTACGTACACCAAGAATCTGAATTCAGCAACTTAACACATGTTTAATGAGGCCCAAAAATGTAAAAAACGTTTATCTTAAAAAAATAATTAAAACTTCTAAAAATCAATTATTTCAGAATTTCAGAACTTCAATAATTCATAATAAATGGCCCTTTTGTCAGAAAAATTCGAACCTTATGTCTTTTTCTTAGGAAATTCCATTATCTACAACTTTGCAGAAGAAAGTTTTTCCAAATTCCAAACAAAAATTGACCGAAATCCACAAACGGACGATTTTACATGCTATAATCAAATTTCAGTCAAGAAATGGGGTCCACAAACATGAAAAACATATTTTAAATATTTTTAGTAATAAAAATACTCCTCCTCCTCATTTATTCATATATCACACATTCATTGTAAAAATATCACTATTATTATATTATTAAAATATAATAATATATTTAGATGAATTATTTTATCAGAAAAGATAAAATATCAATTTTCAACAATTGTCACATTAAAAATTTTCTCCATCTATATTCACATAAAATGAATATTTCCTTATCATATAAATCAATAATTAATTATTTACAAATAATATTACAGAATCACAATACTGACAAACAGACCGTTCCCAGGAAAGAGAGGGTTTTCCAATAAAGATTTCTCCTTATTGGCATGCAATTAGGTGACCAAACCTCTCATTATACAGAACTTTTTAGATATTGCCAATATTGCTATCTAATAATATTATTTAAATAATATGAATTATTGATCCGATAATAAAAATATTGTGTAGTGACAATTATTGAAACAACAGTAATATAAAATATCAACGCAGCAATTATTGAATCAATAAAATACAATACTAAACAGTAATTACTGTAACAATTATTGAGTAACGCCTTCTTACGTAAGAATCAATAATTGGTGCAATACCGTGTGCTACTGTGCAACAACGTGTATTACTGTATTTTAACCACTGGGTATTCCAACAGTATTAACGGTAACAACTACGCCGTTATTTATAAACAACTTATACTTATCGTTTTCTTCATCCAATCGCTTTCCGTTATGAGGTCCACACAAGGCTGCGCCGTCGTACGAATATTCCCCGACAGCAAGAATATTCCACGACCAAACGAATATTCCTCGACAATAATGAATATTTTATAACCACTTGCCTATTTAAAATATTTGCGTATTTTACCCATAACTTACCACATTAATCAAATCAACCCTTACTATTTCAAAATAATAAATAGAGAAAATTTGATTTTATTTATAAAATGTTGGGATTTTACAACCTCCCCTCCTTAGGAAATTTCGTCCTCAAAATTGACGTACGTACCTGGTATTTCGAAAAGATGAGGATATCTCTCTTTCATTTCCGTTTCCAACTCCCAGCTCATTTCCTCAATAGCATGGTTCCTACACAAAATTTTAACTTGTGGTATGACCTTTGTGCGTAGGACATGCTCCTTCCTATCCAAGATCTTGACAGGTACCTCCTCATACGTTAAATCTTCGGCTATTTCATCTGGTTCTAACTCAATAACGTGGTTCGGGTCGTCCACTTTGTAACTTCAATACGTGAAAAACGCTATGAACACGCGACATACTTGGCGGTAAAACGAGTCTATAGGCCACAGTTCCTATTCGATCGAGGATTTCAAATGGACTAATAAATAGAAGGCTTGAGCTTTCCTCACATCGTCGATTCTCGCTTTTAGAATAACAATTTCTTGCACCTCCTTCTTCGTATTCATCAGCTCCGGTGTATAGCTTGAGCGATTTTAACTTTATCGATTAAAGTCGGTTCTACTCGTATACTTGATATCATCACGTGGGTACTTGGAGTCTTTACCTTTATCTCCATCCTTTGCAAGTCATACAAAATGGGCCTTTGTGTTAATAACATTGCACTCGTACTTGCATATGATCTTCTACTCAATGCGTCAGCTACCACGTTTGCTTTTCCAGGATGGTATTGAATGGTATGGTCGTAGTCTTTCAACAGCTCGAGCCAACGTCGTTGCCGCATGTTGAGTTTCTTTTGGGTGAAGAAATATTTGAGGCTTTTATAATATGAATATATCTCCAATTTCTCCCCATATAGATAGTGCCTCCAGATCTTTAGCGCGAAAACGACTGCTGCTAACTCTAGATCATGAGTAGGATAATTCCTCTCATATTCTTTAAGTTATCGCGAAGCATAGGCTATGACTTTCTCATGTTGCATAAGAACACATCCTAACCCTTTGCCCGAAGCATCGCTGTAGATAACAAATCCATCCGAACCAGATGGTATTGTCAGAACAGGTGCCGAAATGAGTCTCCTCTTGAGCTCTTGAAAACTCTCTTCGCATTCCTCGCTCCATACGAATTTTATATCTTTTCGAGTCAACTGAGTTAACGGAGTAGCGATTCGAGAAAACCCTTCCACGAATCTCCGATAATAACCAGCTAAGCCTAGAAAGCTACGCACTTCGGTCACCGACTTAGGTTGCTCCCAACTTTGTATTGCTTCAATCTTCGCCGGGTCAACAGATACTCCATGTTTTGACACCACGTGCCCAAGGAATGCTACTTCCTCAAGCCAAAACTCGCATTTCTTCAACTTGGCATATAACTTATTTTCACGATGCCTTTGGAGTACCAGCTTCAAATGGTGCTCATGATCTTCACGACTTTTAGAATATATGAGGATGTCATCAATAAAGACAACAACAAACTGATCCGAATATTCCTTGAATACTCGGTTCATCATATCCATGAAAGCCGCAGGAGCATTAGTCAATCCAAAAGACATGACTAAGAATTCATAATGCCCGTACCGAGTTCTAAAGGAAGTCTTTGGAATATCCTCAGTTCTAATCTTCAGCTGATGATATCCAGAATGACGATCGATTTTTGAAAAGAATTGTGCTCCTTGTAACCGGTCAAACAGGTCATCAATACGAGGTAGCAAATACCTATTCTTGATGGTGACATGGTTCAATTCCTGGTAGTCAATACAAAATCGCATACTCCTGTCTTTCTTTTTTCAAATAAAACAGGAGCACCCTAAGGAGATATACTAGGACGAATGAAACTGATGTCCAACAACTCCTGTTGTTGAACCTTTAACTCCTGAAGTTCAGTAGGAGCCGTTCGATATGGGATTTTAGAATGGGTTTTGTACCAGGTTCAAAGTCGATACAAAATTCAATATCACACTTTTGGGAGTAAGCCAAGAAATTCTTCAGGAAATACATCAGGAAATTTACTAACAATAGAAATATCATTCAAATCTGACGTATTTTTGTTCAAGCCCATAACATGGGCTAAAGAAAACTTGACATCCATTTTTCAATAAACGAATGACTTTATGGCTTGATATGAAAGTGTTTGACTTCAATGGTTTGGTTGCTTGAATTCAAATAACAGGTTGCTTAGAAATATGAAAACTAACAACCTTACGAAAGCAATCAATTTTGGCATGATGAGTAGTTAATCAATCAATTCCTAAAATCACGTTAAAAGCAAGTATCTTTAAAGAGATAAGACCAACAGGTAATGTGATGGTGCCAACTTGGATCAAACAAGATTTATAAATAGTGGATGTAACGAAAGTTTCTCCTAACGGAGTTTCAACAGATAAGTCAAATTTTAATTTCTCAGAAGTCAAGTTCAAACGTTGAGCACAAGTAGGAGAGATAAAAGAATGGGTAGAACCGGTATCTAATAAGGTGTAGACTTCGCAAGAATTTATAATTAACTACCTGTGATACCTTCGTTCGGTTCCTCACTTTTTGGGAAGTTACGAAAAGCGCTCTCACTTGAACCACCAATTTTGACTTGTCTGGGATAGCCTTTGGTGTCATCATTACCGCTAGAATTAACTTTCACTATAGGACATATTCCACCCCTAATTGCTTCTTCGCATTCCTAATCCATGATTTGAATCATTACTCTATGATCCATATTGAATTGGGGTTGACCGCTCTGCACAGGGTAATTCTGAACTCGATGTTGGATTCTCCTAATTGCTGTCCAAAAAGTGAAATCCATTTCAACCATTTTGGCCTTATTAGATCGGACGTCTTTTTCTACAATATCAACGTATCATGCGGCTTTTACCCATGCATCTTCCATTCTCATTCGTTCGGTTGCTTCTTCTTTCATCAGAACTTTGATCAAAGCATTTTCAGATTCCAGCTCTAATATCTTATACTCTGCTAAAAAGTGCATCTGTTCAAGCATCGCACATCAGGTAACAAAATTTTAAATTGTTACATCTCTTTGCTCCACGGCTGCCTGCCATTCTTTAGCCTACTCTTCTAACTCATGAATACGATTTTGTAATTCTAAATTTCGATCATAAAATTCTTCTAATAAATTCTCCTCGGGTTCATCTTCTTCCTCTTCTTCCTCACTCTCAGCTGCTACCTCTGTGACTATCTCGGGTGTAACTATTAATTTTTCACTCACAACATGGATATCTCTAATTCCTTCTTCGCCTGACATCACATTATCCTGGTTGGTGATTAGAGGTGTCTCCATGGTCTCATTCACTCCATTGTTAACATTTTCAGCTGCCATTCTCAAATACTGTCACAAAATAACGGTTAATTAAACAAGTTAGCATATCACATATTATCCCTGTATTCTGACCTACCAAACAAATAAGCTTAGGTAGGACATACTAGCGAAAGATTTACTCGTCTCTCCCCTTCTAGTTCTATTCCCCGATCTCCGCCAGAGACCATATCCCTAAGCTCTGATACCCTACTGTGATGCCCCCAAAATAGGTCCATTCCACCCAACCCATTCTGAGTCGCCAAATACATGGTACAGAAATAACTACAACTTTATTAATGCAATTGTCGTGCAAAATACGACAACACATATACTATGAGTTTAAATACAAATATTATCTTCTAGACAATATCCACACTCAAATAAGTCCTCATTACAATTATTGATACACTATTTTACAAAATAGTGAGGACTACTAAAATAACTGTCTTGAACCACCACTCCACACCCCGACTAGTTTCCGCTATATTCTCGTCTCTTGAGAAGAAAAATAGAACAAAAAGGAAAAGGGTGAGCTCAACTAGCCCAGTAAAGAATATTATGACTAAGATAATGTACAACAAATTATTCTTAGTCTTCAACAGAAAAAAATCTGATAGAATACAATAGACAACAAGTTTAAGATCAACAACTGCTGCGGAAACAACAATTCATTAAAAGAGTTAAGTAGAGAATGAAATCTACTATCATCTATGAATTTAAAAGTCCATCATTGATATTTTATCCATGTAATATCAATCAATATACATCTTGAATAAAATAGTCATCTTTGCACTATAGGCCAAAGATATTAATCAGTTGGTCATGTTCATCTCAACACCTATTTATCTTTGCACTACGGGCCAAAGATATTCATCAAGAAATTATTCATCTTTGCACTACAGGCCAAAGATATTCAGTAATATCATCATTTAGGACTGAGGATGATGAAAAATATATTTTAAAGAAAGCGAATCTAGAGAGACAAAAGAACAAATAGTAAGGATTCATACTTTAAACAATTCGAGTTCAAAAATACTTCATAAATAATCATAGTGAAGTAAAATTCAAGAATGATCAAAACATGAATACAATCAAAGCTAGTATCCATAATAGATATCTTGGATAAAAAATAAAAATTTAATTTTTCGGTGAATAGTGCCGTATACGTGAATAGTAACTCCGACACAAAAAGTTTCAAATTTGACAAAAATTTCATATCAATATTTCGGCATAATGATATTGAAAATAATAATATCATTTATAAAAAAAAAATAACATCCCTTACCTCAAAAAAGACAGTACTTCTATCTGGAATAATGGATATAGTGCTGAAGGGAACTTGCACCGTATAACAATACTCAAAGTCTTAAAATACTCACAAGAATACGCTCGATAATATAGAGAGAGAAAGAGAGAGAAAACTTCAGTTTCTGGTGTGATTTTCAATTCTAACCTAAGCACCCTATTTAAGGAAAATACTTAGAACACCAAAGCAGAAATTTTAATATAATATTAATATATTATATATAAATTCCTACGTACACCAAGAATCTGAATTCAGCAACTTAACACATGTTTAATGAGGCCCAAAAATGTAAAAAACATTTTTCTTAAAAAAATAATTAAAACTTCCAAAAATCAATTATTTCAAAATTTTGGAACTTTAATAATTCATAATAAATGGCCCTTTTGTCAGAAAAATTCGAACCTTATATCTTTTTCATAGAAAATTCCATTATCTACAACTTTGCAGAAGAAAGTTTTTTAAAATTCCAAACAGAAATTTACTGAAATTTACAAACGGGCGATTTTGCAGGCTATAATCAAATTTCAGTCAAGAAATGAGGTCCACAAACATGAAAAAGATGTTTTAAATATTTTTAGTAATTAACAAAAATACTTCTCCTCCTCATTTATTCATATATCTCACATTCATTGTAAAAATATCACCATTATTATATTATTAAAATATAATAATATATTTAAATGAATTATTTTATCAGAAAAGATAAAATATCAATTTTTAACAATTGTCACATTAAATTTTTTTTCATCTATATTCACATAAAATGAATATTTTTCTTATCATATAAATCAATAATTAATTATTTACAAATAACATTACAGAATCACAATGCTGACAACCAGGCCGTTCCTAGAAAAGAGGGAGCTTTCCAATAAGGATTTCTCCTTACTAGCGCGTAATTAGGTGACCAAACCTCTCCTTAGATAGAACTTTCTAGACATTACCAATATTGCTATCTAATAATATTATTCAAATAATATGAATTATTGATCCGATAAAAAAAATACTGTGTAGTGACAATTATTGAAACAACAGTAATATAAAATATCAACGCAGCAATTATTGAATCAATAAAATATAATACTGAACAGTAATTACTGTAATAATTATTGAGTAGTGTCTTCTTACGTAAGAATCAATAATTGGTGCAATACTGTGTGCTACTGTGTAACAACGCGTATTACTGTATTTTAACCACCGGGTATTCCAACAATATTTATTCCAACAGTATTTGTAACAACTACGCCGTTATTTATAAACAACTTATACTTATCGTTTTCTTCATCCAATCGCTTTCCGTTTATGGGGCCCACACAAGGCTGCGCCTTCGTACGAATATTTTTCGACAGCAAGAATATTCCACGACCAAACGAATATTCCCCGACAATAATGAATATTTTATAACCACTTGCTTATTTAAAATATTTGCGCATTTTACCCATAACTTACCACATTAATCAAATCAACCCTTACTATTTCAAAATAATAAATAGAGAAAATTTGATTTTATTTATAAAAAGTTAGGGTCTTACAAATATCATCATTAGGGTTATAAAAATGTTATATATGATAATAAAAATAATATAATCAACATATAGATTTAATCTCAAAAGTAAGATTCATAAATCAACGATAATTTGGTCAAAAAAATAAACTAATTTTGTCGTGAATAGTTCTAGTGAACAGTAACTCGTGAATAGTAACTCATAAATAGTAACTCGTGAATAGTAACTCATAAATAGTAACTCGCGAATAGTAACTCGCGAATAGTAACCCCGACATGAAAAAGGTAGAAATTCCACAATAAAATTCATACAAATATTTCGATATAATGATATTAAAAGAATAACATTTCTTAAACTTATAAACAATTTATTTTAATTGTTTAGACTTTACTAAATAATGCATTTAATCATCCTAAAATGCCAAACTCATAAGATTTCATCACCAATAACCAAAACCCTTATCAAAAACCTGCATATAACTCATATAGGATTCTCAAGCCATAAAATTCTATTTTCCAGTTTTTTTACTTCACATAACATATTTAATTCATTTACTCATAACTAATCTATTTTCATGAAAAATACCAAATCAGTACAAATAAATTTTCTTTTATGAGATTTAGCAAGATATAGTCTCATATTGAACATATATTTTTCTCAGAATTTTTAAAATTCATTTACTATTTTTCATGTTGTCAAAACTGTCGAATATTTAGACATTTATCATAAATTATACTTTTATCCAAAAATTCTAAAATTTACAGAGTATACTGCTATTATATACATGTACTCCCAATAAAAAATTCACCAATTTTGGAGTTAACCACAAGGAGTTATAAGGGTTTACTTTTAAAATAGTCTTTTCTCATAATATTCATAACTCCTAATCTATACATCTACAAATCGCCATTTTTGGACACAATCTAGAAAACTAATCAAATTATCATTTTAAATTTTTCCAGAATTTTTGAAGGTCGAAAAAATTACGAAACTGAAAAACATAATAACCCTTAAAATCCCCTACCTCAAAAGAATAGTACTTCTGATCGGAATATCGGATATGAGGCTGAATGAAACTTGTGCTGAAAAGCAACTCTCAAAGTATCAAAATACTCACAAAATACACTCAATAATATAGAGAGAGAAAGAGAGAAAACTTGTTTCTGGTGTGATTTTCAATTCTAACTTAGCTCTTTATTTATAAGAAAATGTTAGCACGCCGAAGCAGACTTGACCTGCAACCTGATGACTTTACCTGTTACTATTCCCACCCATCACTTTTGAAATAGAATTTCAGCACATTTTCACCAACCAAAGGTGGGGCCCACCAATTCTAGAATTTTCTACCAAAATGATAAATTCTGAAACTTCAACAATTTCTAAACTAGTCATCTCTTAAAATTCATAACAAATCATACGTTCATTTTAACGGTTTAAAATTTGTGGACATATACTTAACTTATATATGTATAACATATCCAAAAATCACAATGATCCAACGGTCGGATTAAAAATTATAACTCACGCAATATATCTCAAAAACACTGGTTTGATTTTTTAGTACTTCAATTCCGACAAAAATACTGATAAAACACCTCAACATTAACTCCTTCATTTTTAACCACAATAAATATATCCAACATTTATATCTACATAAAATAAATATTTCCTTATCATATGAATCAATAATTAATTATTCACAAATAATATTATAGAATCACATTTATGACAACCAAGCCGTTCCCAGAAAAGAGGGGGCTTTCCGATAAGGATTTTTCCTTACTGGCGCGCAATTAGGTGACCAAACCTCTCCTTGACAGAACTTTCTAGACATTGCCAAAATATTATCTAATAATATTATTCAAATAATATGAATTATTGATCTGTTAATGGGAAATACAGTGTAGTAACAATTATTGGAACAACAATAATATAAAATATCAACGCAACAATTATTGAATCAATAAAATAAAATATTGAACAGTAACTACTGTAACAATTATTGAGTAGTGCCTTCTTACGTAAAGATCAATAATTCAACAATACTGTGCAATACCGTGTGCTACTATGCAACCACGCGTATTACTGTATTTTAACCACCGGGTATTCCAACAGTGTTAATGGTAATGATTACGCCGTTATTTATAAAAATTCAAATTTGTCATTTTCTTCATCTGACAGTTATTCTGTTATAGGGCCCACAAATGGCTGCGCCGTCGTACGAATATTCCCTGACAGAAAGAATATTCCACGACCAAACGAATATTCCCCGACAACAATGAATATTTTATAACCACTTACTTATTTTGAAAAATTTGCACATTTCACCCATAACCAAAGCATTATATCAAATTAAAACCTTATTATTCACAATAATAAATAGAGAAAATTCGATTTTATTCATTAAAAAGTTGGGGTCTTACAACCTCCTCTCCTTATAAAATTTTATCCCCAAAATTTACGTACCTGATATTTCGAAGAGTTGAGAATACATTGCTTTCATTTTAGATTATATCTCCCTAGTCATCATGATTTCTCCATTGCTCATCTCTCGTGATAACTTCATTTGGGTTCCTCATTTGTTGGGAAGTCATGACAACTGCTCTCCTTTGAACTACCCGACTTTGACTTGTCTGGGACAACATTTGTTGTCATCACTACCGTTGGAATATACTTTTCTATAGGGCATATTCCACTCTCAACTGCTTCGTCGTACTCTTGATTCATGATCTGAATCATCAATCTTTGATCCATATCGAATTGAGGTTGACCGCTCTGTACAGGGTAATTCAAAACTCGATGTTGGGTTCTCCCAATTGCTGTCCAAAAAGAGAAATACATATCATCCATTTTAGCCTTCTTAGATCGGACATCTCTTTCCACAATATCAACGCGTCGTGCGGCTTTTACCCATGCATCACTCATTCTCACTCGTTCAGTTGTTTCTTCTTTCAGCTCAGATTCTAGCTTTATCATCTTATACTCTACCAAAGAATGCTTCTGTTCAAGCATCACATATCGGGTAACACAAGCTTGAATTGTTGCATCCTTTTGCTCCACGATCGCCTGCCGTTCTTCAGCCTGCTCTTCTAACTCATGAATACGATTTTGTAATTCTACATTTCGATCATAAAATTCTTCTAATAAATTCTCCTCAGGTTCTTCTTCTTCCTCACTCTCAGCTGTTACCTCTGCGACTAGCTCGGGTGCAGCTATTAATTCTTCCCTCGCCACAAGAATATCTCTAATTCCTTCTTCGTCTGACATCACATTATCATGGTTGGTGATTAGAGGTATCCCCACGGTCTCATTCACTCCATTGTTAACATTCTCAGCTGCCATTCTCAAATACTGCCATAAAATAAGGGTTAATTAAACAAAGTAACGTATCACATAATATCCGTATATTATGACCGACCAACAAATAAGCTTAGGTAGGACACACTAGGGAAGGATTTACTCATCTCTCCCCTCCTAGTTCTTTTCCCTGCTCTCCGCTAGAGACCATATCCCTAAGCTCTGATACCAACTGTGACAACCCCAAAATAGGTCCTGTGACGCCCCCAAAATTAGGTATACATCACCCATCTTGGGTCGTCAGATACATGGTACAGAATACAAATACAACTTACTAATACAACTGTCATGTACAATACGACAAAACATAAACTGCGAGTTTGAATACAAATATTATCTTCTAGAGAGTATTCATACTCAAAAGGAGTCCTCATTACATTTATTAACATACTATTACATAGAATAGTGAGGACTACTAACTAATACTATCATTCGAACCATCACTCCGTTCCCCGACTTGCCCCAGCTTCGTTCTCATTTCCTGAAGAGAACAGTGAAAGAAAGGGTGAGCTCAACTAGCCCAGTAAGAAATATTATGACTAAGATAATGCAGAATAAATTATCATTAGCCTTCAACAATGTTAAACTGATAAAATATAATAGACATCAAGTTTAACTGCAGCGGAACAAGCAATCCATTAAAAGAGTCAAGTAGAAAATAAACTCTACTATCTTTTATGATTTAAAAGGTTTTTCAACACTATGATCGCTGGGACTCAGCTTAATAAAATAATCCACATCATCGAATCACCCCTGCACTACGGCCAAGGATATTCTTGTATTCATTAATGGTCATGATCATGCCAACAACTGTCCAGCAATGCACTACGGGCCAATGAGGACTTTTACCACATCATTTGTAACATTACGGTCATGATTATACCGAATAATCCCTGGTCATAATCATACCAAGTCCATCTATGCACTGGCCACAGATGACTTTCAATATTTTATAAACATAAGGATGATGACAATGATATAAGAATTCAATAAAACAAGTTCAAGAATTAATTTATCCAAAAATTAACAACGTCCAAATTGTCAACATGAGATTGCTTTGTGGAGTAAAATTCAAGAATGCTTAGAAGAATATTTTCATGAAAAGATATTGGATGAAACGCAATTATCAAGGATATTTCACCAATTTCATGGAGTATAGAAGTCAAAACTTAACCAACTGAGTATAATAAAGAATTGAATAACAAAAGAAATCACCATGCATGCGATAGACCGCACAGACAGGTTATTCCAACAGAATAATAAATAATGGAACCAGGTCCGGCCTAAAATGCACAGACATGATATTCCAACAGAATAATAAATAATGGAACCAGGTCCGGCGTAAAACGCACAGACAGGATATTCCAAGAGAATAATAATAAAGACGGAACCAGGTCCGGTGTAAAACGCACAGACAGGATGTTTCAACAGAATAATAATAAAGACGGAACCAGGTCCGGTGTAAAACACACAGACAGGATGTTCCAACAGAATAACAGAAGAATGTCACCAAGTATAGGGTAGACCGCGTATACAGGTTATTCTAACATAATAATAAGAAATGGAATAACAACAGTTCTCTTCATGAATAAGAAAGAATAACACCCCTTACCGTTTTAAAGAAGTGCTGAAATAAGGAAGTAGTTAAGTAGCAGAATACTCTTCTTCTCTCTCTCTATAGTTTCTCTCTCTAGAGTTCAGTGAATTCGTAAAAAATAATGAAGGAATGAGCTGCTATTTATAGAAAAATAGAATGCATAGTAACTAATTCATGAACGGTCCAGATTGATTACTTTAATCTGACGGTCCATATTTAAAGAAAAATCTTTTAAATAAAATAAAATATATTCTATTTATAGAATAACTTTAATAAAGTATTCTGTTTTATATAAAAAGATGTTTCTGTTTTATTACGTTAATAATACGAATAAAACAAAACGTCATTAACGCTAAATAATTCATATTATTAACTGACAATAATTGAATCAAGCTGAGTGACTTCTCACATAAGTATTAATAATCTATACCGTGTGCTACTATGCAACCACACGTATTACTGTACTTTTACTACCGAGTAGTTCAACAGTATCAATGGTAAAACTTCTGCCGTTATTTTTAATAAAATATTTTTGTCATTTTCTCAATCCGACAATAATTCTGTTGTGGGGTCCACCAATGATTGTGCCGTTGTACGAATATTTCCTGTTAAAACGAATATTCCCCGACCAATTGAATATTATATAACAACTTGCGTACTTTGCAAAATTTATAAATATTACCCACAACTATAACATTATATCAAATTTACTCCATAATATTCAAAAATAATATTTATAGAAAAATTCATCTTTATTTATAAAAGTTGGGGTCTTACAACCTCCCCTTCTTAAGAAATTTCGCCCTCGAAATTAGGGTACGTACCTGGTATGTCGAAGAGGTAAGGATACCTTGATTTCATTTTAGATTCTAACTCCCAAGTCATTTCCTCAACATCGTGGTTTCTCCACAAAACTTTGACTTGAGGTATAACCTTGGAGCGTAGAATATGTTCCTTCTTATCCAAGATTTGAACAGGAACTTCTTCATACGTCAAATCCTCCGCTATTTCGTCCGGTTCTAACTCAATAATGTAGTTCGGGTCTTCCACATATTTACGTAACATGGATATGTGAAATACATTATGAACATGAGACATACTTGACGGTAAAGCGAGTCTATAAGCCACAGTTCCTACTCGATCGAGGATTAAAAATAGACCGATGAATTGAGGATTGAGCTTTCCTCTTTTTCCAAATCTCGTAACTCCTTTCCATGGAGCAACACGTAAGAACACATGATCTCCTATATCAAATTCCACGTCATTTCGATGAAGATCAGCATAACTCTTTTGTCGATCTTGTGAGGTTTTTATACGTTGTCGGATCATTTGAATCTTTTCTGTAGTCATACGTACCAACTCCGGTCCCAACAACGTTGCTTCACCCACCTCATCCCAGCATACTGGAGAACGACATTTTCTTCCATACAATGCTTCGAATGGAGCCATGGCAATACTTGTTTGATAACTGTTGTTGTAGGAAAACTCAACCAATGGTAAGAACTTGTCCCAACTTCCCTTGAAGTCAAGGACACAGAGTCTTAATAAATCTTCTAGAGTTTGAATAGTCCTCTCTGATTGTCCGTCCGTCTGAGGATGATATGCCAAACTAAATTGTAAATCTGGGCCCATAGCTTTTTGTAAACTAACCCAAAATCGTGAAGTGAATATTGAGTCTCGATCAGAAACTATGGATACTGGCATACCATGCAGTCTTACAATCTCGTTTATGTACATACGAGCAAGACGTTCAAGTGTATAAGTTTCTCGTATCGGTAAGAAATGAGCAGACTTGGTCAATCTATCAATAATGACCCAAATCGCATCAATACCTTGAGAAACCCTAGGAAGACCGGTAACGAAATCCATGGTAATGTGCTCCCACTTCCATTCTGGAATTTTAAGTGGTTGCAATGGACCTTTTGGTACTTGATGCTCCGCTTTGACTCGTTGACAAGTTAAACACCTTGAGATAAACAACGCTATCTCTCTCTTCATATTGCTCCACCAAAATGTATGACGAAGATCATGACACATTTTGGTACTTCCAGGATGGATTCCAAACGGTGTGTTGTGCGCCTCCATCATAATTTCATACTTTAAATCAGGGTTGTTAGGAACAAAAAGTCTGGAGTTGACTTGAAGTATTCCTTCTTCATCGATTCTTGCTTCCGGCATAGCACCTTCTTGCACTTTCTTCCTCATACGCATCAGCTCCAGGTCTATAGCTTGAGCAGCTTTAACTTTATCGATTAAAGTCGGTTCTACTCGTATATTCGCCATCATCGCATGGGTCCCTGGAGTCTTTAACTCTATCTCCATCCTTTGTAAATCACACAAAATGGGCCTTTGTGTTGACAATATCGGACTCGTACTTGCATATGATCTTCTACTCAATGCGTCAGCTACCACGTTTGCTTTTCCAGGATGGTATTGAATGGTATGATCATAATCTTTCAACAGTTCAAGCCAACGTCGTTGTCGCATGTTGAGTTCCTTTTGAGTGAAGAAATATTTGAGGCTTTTATGATCCGTAAAGATCTCCACCTTCTCCCCATACAAGTAATGCCTCCAAATTTTAAGTGCAAAGACAACAGCTGCCAACTCTAGATCATGAGTAGGATAATTCCTCTCATATTCCTTGAGTTGTCTCGATGCATAGGCTATGACTTTTCCATGTTGCATGAGAACGCATCCCAACCCTTTGCTCGAAGCATCACTGTAGATGACAAATCCCTCCGAGCTAGATGGTATTGTTAGAACAGGTGCTGAAATGAGTCTCCTCTTGAGTTCTTGAAAACTCTTCTCACATTCTTCACTCCAACCGAACTTTGTATCTTTCTGAGTCAGCTGAGTTAATGGAGTAGCGATTCGAGAAAATCCTTCCACGAATCTCCGATAATAACCAGCTAAACCAAGAAAGCTACGTACTTCGGTCACTGATTTAGGTTGCTCCCAGCTTTGAATAGCTTCAATCTTTGTCGGGTCAACCGATATTCTACGACTTGATACTACGTGCCCAAGGAATGCTACCTCCTCCAACCAGAACTCGCATTTCTTCAACTTGGCATAAAGCTTGTATTCACGAAGCTTTTGGAATACCAGCCTCAAGTGTTGCTCATGATCTTCACGGCTTTTGGAATAAATAAGGATGTCATCAATAAAGACGACCACAAAGTGATCCAAATATTCCTTGAATACCTGGTTCATCATATCCATGAAGGCAGACGGAGCATTAGTCAATCTAAAGGATATGACTAGGAATTCATAATGCCCGTACCGAGTTCTGAAAGCCGTCTTTGGAATATCCTCAGTTCTAACCTTCAGCTGATGATATCCAGAACGAAGATCGATCTTTGAAAAGAATTGTGCTCCTTGCAACTGGTCAAACAAGTCATCAATACGTGGCAATGGGTACCTATTTTTGATGGTGACATGATTCAACTCCCGATAATCAATACAAAGTCGCATACTTTCATCTTTCTTCTTCACGAATAGCACAGGAGCACCCCAAGGAGAAGTACTATGACAAATAAAGCCAATGTCTAACAATTCCTACAGTTGGATCTTTAACTCCTGAAGTTCAATAGGAGCCATTCGATACGGGGCTTTAGAAATGGGTTTTGTACTGGGTTCAAGGTCGATACAAAATTCAATTTCACGCTCTGGGGGTAGGCCAGGAAGTTCTTCAGGGAATACGTCAGGGAATTTATTAACAATAGAAATATCATTCAAAACTGACGTATTTTTGTTTAGATCCGTGACATGAGCTAAGAAAGCTTGACATCCGTTTTTCAATAAACGAATAGCTTTATGGCTTGAGATGACAACGATTGATTTTAATGATTTGGTTGCTTGAATTCGCATAATAGGTCGATTAGGAATATGAAAGCTAACAACCTTACGAAAAAATCAATTTTTGCATGATGAGTAGTTAACCAATCAATCCCTAGAATCACGTCAAATGCAAGTATTTTTAATGAAATCAGATCGACAGGTAATGTGTGGGTACCAACTTGAACCAAACAAGACTTATAAATCATGGATGTAATGAAGGTTTCTCCCAATGGAGTTTCAACAGATAAATCAAAGTCTAATTTCTCCGGAGTCAAATTTAATCGATGAGCGCAAGTAGGAGAAATAAAAGAATGGGTAGAATCGGTATCAAATAAATTATAGACTTCGTTAGAGTTTATGATAAGCTTACCCATGATGACCTCATTCGGGTTCCTTGCTTTCTGGGAGGTCACAACAAACGCTCTCCCTTGCACACCAGTTTTGACTTTTCTGGGACGGCCTTTGGTGTCTCCATCTTAGCTGAACTTGTTTTTGGTAAACGACAAAATCGAGCTAAATGACTTTCTCTTCCACAATTACAACTTTCTTTAGACGGCATCACGCAGTTTGGACTGATGTGCCCCTCCCCTCTGCATTTGAAACATATGATAGGTGGTCGTTCTCCTTCCTTAACAACGGGTGCTGACGTCTTTCCATCATTGTTGAATCTCCTCTTCTTGAAATGACCATTCTTATTGTTTTGGCCCTGATTACCACTGAAGTGGTTACTATTTCTGGCCTGTTGATTCCCTCCACTCTTGTTGTCACCGCTTCGATGACTGCTCTCACTGGCATTATCATTTTGCCGACTGCTCTCTTTTGGTTGCGTTGACTCGTTATCGTGCTCCACTAACTGAGCCCTATTCACAACATCTGAATACAAACACAGTTTATGAGAAATAAGATGTTGACGTATCTCAGGTTTCAAACCTCTCAAAAACGTTCGCATCATTCGCTCTTCATTATCCACCAAGTGGGACGCAAACCGGGACAACTCAGCAAATTTATCCTCATACTGCGACACGGTCATATTATTCTGCTCCAATTTGATGAACTCCACCTCCTTCATGTGACGAACACTTTCGAGAAAGTATTTGTCATTGAACAGCTCTTGGAACTTCTCCCAAGACATCTTCAGTGCGGCAGGTTGAGTACGCTTAATCGATTCCCACCAGTAATCTGCCTCTCCTCGCAACATAAAGGCGGCAAAGGAAACTTTTTGCTCCTCGGAGCATCCCAAGACATCAAATATCTTGGTAATCTGCTTTATCCATGTTTCCGCTATAAGTGGTTTTGGCTCTTCCTTAAACTCTGGTGGTCCCAGCTCCTTGAACTGTTTAGCGGTGACCGTCCGAGAGTTTTCAGTGTTTCCACCTATATTTTGGACAGGAGCCGCTCTCGCCTGCTGTTGCATGAACTGCATAAAGTTTCTGAATATTCCATCATTCATCATCTGGTCAGTGTTGTTGTTTGCATGAGAATTGTCACCTTCCTGATGCACATTATCTTGATTATTGATATGAGGTGAATCAACAGTCGCATGTGCTCCATTGCTATTCTCAACATTCTCAGATGTCATTTTCAGATACTGCCACAAAATAAAAGTTAATTGATATGTCATATATTATCCTTATATTATGACCGACCAATTAAATACCATGCAAATAAACTTAGGTAGGTCATACTAGCGAAGGAATTCCCCGTCTCTCCCCTCCTAGTTCTATTCTCACATCTTAGCCAGGGATCATATCCCTAAGCTCTGATACCAACTGTGACGCCCCCAAAATTAGGTATACATCACCCATCTTGGCTCGTCAGATACATGGTACAGAATACAAATACAACTTACTAATATAACTGTCGTGTACAATACGACAAAATATAAACTACGAGTTTGAATATAAATATTATCTTCTAGAGAGTATTCATACTCAAAAGGAGTCCTCATTACATTTATTAACACACTATTACATAAAATAGTGAGGACTACTAACTAATACTATCATTCGAACCATTACTCCGTTCCCCGACTTGCCCCAGCTACGTTCTCATTTCCTGAAGAGAACAATGAAAGAAAGGGTGAGCTCAACTAGCCCAGTAAGAAATATTATGACTAAGATAATGCAGAATAAATTATCATTAGCCTTCAACAATGTTAAACTGATAAAATATAATAGACATCAAGTTTAACTGCAGCGGAACAAGCAATCCATTAAAAGAGTCAAGTAGAAAATAAACTCTACTATCTTTTATGATTTAAAAGGTTTTTCAACATTGTGATCGCTGGGACTCAGCTTAATAAAATAACCCACATCATCGAATCACCCCTGCACTACGGCCAAGGATATTCGTGTATTCATTAATGGTCATGATCATGCCAACAACTATCCATCAATGCACTACGGGCCAATGAGGACTTTTACCACATCATTTGTAACATTACGGTCATGATTATACCGAATAATCCCTGGTCATAATCATACCAAGTCCATCTATGCACTGGCCACATATGACTTTCAACATTTTATTAACATGAGGATGATGACAATGATATAAGAATTCAATAAAACAAGTTCAAGAATTAATTTATCCAAGAATTAACAACGTCCAAATTGTCGACATGAGATTGCTTTGTGGAGTAAAATTCAAGAATGCTTAGAAGAATATTTTCATGAAAAGATATTGGATGAAACACAATTATCAAGGATATTCCACCAATTTCATGGAGTATAGAAGTCAAAACTTAACCAACTGAGTATAATAAAGAATGGAATAACAAAAGAAATCACCATGCATGCGATAGACCGCACAGACAGGTTATTCCAACAGAATAATAAATAATGGAACCAGGTCCGGCGTAAAACAAACAGACAGGATATTCCAACAGAATAATAATAAAGACGGAACCAGGTCCGGTGTAAAACGCACAGACAGGATGTTCCAACAGAATAATAATAAAGACGGAACCAGGTCCGGTGTAAAACACACAGACAGGATGTTCCAACAGAATAACAGAAGAATGTCACCAAGTATAGGGTAGACCGCGTATACAGGTTATTCTAACATAATAATAAGAAATGGAATAACAACAGTTCTCTTCATGAATAAGAAAGAATAACACCCCTTATCGTTTTAAAGAAGAGTTGAAATAAGGAAGTAGTTAAGTAGCAGAATACTCTTCTTCTTCTCTCTCTCTCTCTATAGTTTTTCTCTCTCTCTATAGTTTCTCTCTCTAGAGTTCAGTAAATTTGTAATAAATAATGAAGGAATGAGCTGCTATTTATAGAAAAATAGAATGCATAGTAACTAATCCATGAACGGTCCAGATTGATTACTTTAATCTGACGGTCCATATTTAAAGAAAAATCTTTTAAATAAAATATAATATATTCTATTTATAGAATAACTTTAATAAAGTATTCTGTTTTATATAAAAAGATGTTTCTGTTTTATTACGTTAATAATACGAATAAAACAAAACGTCATTATCGCTAAATAATTCATATTATTAACTGACAATAATTGAATCAAGCTGAGTGACTTCTCACATAAGCATTAATAATCAATACCGTGTGCTACAATGCAACCACACATATTACTGTACTTTTACTACCGAGTAGTTCAACAGTATCAATGGTAAAATTTCTGCCGTTATTTTTAATAAAATATTTTTGTCGTTTTCTCAATCCGACAATAATTCCGTTGTGGGCTCCACCAATGATTGTGCCGTTGTACGAATATTCCCTGTTAAAATGAATATTCCCCGACCAATTGAATATTATATAACAACTTGCGTACTTTGCAAAATTTATAAATATTACCCACAACTATAATATTATATCAAATTTACTCCATAATATTCAAAAATAATATTTATAGAAAAATTCATCTTTATTTATAAAAGTTGGGGTCTTACAGGTCCATTCCACCTAACCTATTCTGAGTCGCCAAATACATGATACAGAAAACAACTACAACTTTATTACAATAATTGTCGTGCAAAATACAACAACACATATGCTATGAGTTTTGATATAAATATAAACCAACTGTGACTCTCATCCCAACCTTGGATAGCACGTCACAATGACACCTTACATAAAGGTATAGTCAAAAACTGTTTTAGAAATTAGAATCTTTGGAAAGTGCTCAAGGAAACCTTCGTACATGGGAGTCCAAGCGTCTAGGTTATGATAGATATCATATGTCCACATAATTATCCTTGGTTGGCCCAATAGACCCCAAAGAAAAACGAGAAGATTACTATCATATTCTTTCCAATTGTGAGTCTTCTCTTGTCATATCATTATCTCCACTGTCTCTAATTGAGAGTTATACTTCAACCAAACACCAAGATTATATAGGTAGTGCTCGTAGATATACTCAGCAAGTGGATGTGCATAACTCTGTCTTATGATGACACGAGGTTGTATGTCATTAGACATCTTGTATGATAGTGGCAAAACACCCTTCCAACGTTGGGTTCACCTCACCCTATTTGATTCACCAAGTATAACTACTAAATGATGTATAAAATATAACACACTTTTCTATACTGTTTAGGGAGAACTCCACAGCTAGAGACCACTGTTCTATTCCCTTGTTACCCCCGCTCGACCCAGCTACACTCTTATTACCTGAAAGGAATTGTGAAGCAAAAGGGTGAGCTCAACGAGCCCAGTAAAGAATATCATGACTAAAGATAAATAAATTATCAATAACCTTCAACAGTAATAAATCAGAAATTTAGAACATATGGTAGATGATAAAATTTTTCAACCATAGTTGTAGCGGAACGAGCAATCCATTAGAAGAGTCAAATAGACCATAAAGTCTATTAACTTCTCCATGTTAAAAATTCACCAACAATGTTTTATCCCTGTAACATCAATCAACAGTTCTGATCCACAATCATATGAATAACTCATAATCATAATTGTGATTCTAAATTTCTCTTCGCATCCAAGACGAAGATAATTTTCATCACATGTCTTTACCTGAAACATCAAAGATCATGGTTATACCAAATCACAGTTCCTGTTCATAATCATACTAATAAATTCATCTTTGCACTACGGGTCAAAGATATTCATCAACACTTCATATTTGCACTACAGGCCAAAGATATTCAGCAACAGTTCATCTTTGCACTATAGGCCAAATATATTCAACAACAGATCATCTTTGCACTACGGGCCAAAGATATTAATATCTCAAAAAATATATATATAATCATTTCAGAATTTATATAAACAATAATTATAACCATGTTGATCAATTCACCTTTGCACTTAAGCTAAAGATATTCAATTATAACTTCAATGGTCATGATCATACCAGTCAACAATTCATCTTTGCACTACTGGCCAAAGAGAACCCATAGTCACGATCATACCAATAATCTACCCATCTTTACACTCAAGTCAAAGAGAAATATCATCATTAGGGTTATAAAAATGTTATATATGATAATAGAAACAATATAATCAACTTATAGATTTAATCTTAAGAGTAAGATCCATAAATCAACGATAATTTGGTCAGAAAAATAAACCAATTTTGTCGTGAATAGTACCAATGAATAGTAACTCGTGAATAGTAACTTATGAATAGTAACTCGTGAATAGTAACTCGCGAATAATAACCCCAACATGAAAAAGGTAAAAATTCCACAATAAAATTCATACTAATATTTCGGTATAATGATATTGAAAGAATAACATTTCTTAAACTTATAAACAATTTATTTTAATTATTTACACTTTACTAAATAATGCATTTAATCATCCTAAAATGCCAAACTCATAAGATTTCATCACCAATAACCAAAACCCTCATCAAAAATCTGCATATAACTCATATAGGACTCTCAAGCTATAAAATTCTATTTTCCAATTTTTTACTTCACAAAACATATTTAATTCATTTACTCATAACTAGTCCATTTACACACCAGTTAGTCAACCAGTTAGCATGCTAGTCTCCTTCCTCTTGTCATGAATATTCCCTCGTCACCTTCAGAAAATGAAATGTTGGAGGATAAAGTGATAAAGAGAGCAAATGCCAAAGCCCGTCGGGATTTTGCCAATAGAAGGGAATTTGCATACCTGGGCCAACCTATGGAGGAAATCCTTCAGATGCTAATCAATGAAGGAAGGATCACTTCCCTTCTACCTCCAATTAATCCCCGTTCAGGACGGTTCAATTCTGATGGAGTATGTCTGTATCACTCCCATTCTCGCGGTCACATCATAGAAGAATGTTGGGCACTCCGCCACCTTATCCAGAATCTAATTGATAGTGGTGTCCTACAACTAGCAGGTGATGATACTGTGCTACGTGAGAGTGAGAATACCTGTCCCACTAAGTGGAAGGAGTTAGTAGCAATTATATCCGCTGAGGCTGATGACACTGGCAAACCACTCACAATACCAGCAATTCAACTCAAAGGAAGCAACAATCCTTTGCAAGTGGCCGCTCCAGAGCCAATCAACTTACAATTCAGAGCACAATATCCTATTGTCAGCTTACAAAAAGTTCCATGGAACTATGGAGAAGGTGAAGGATCCACCTCATATACAACTGATGTAGTGTCGAAGGAAAATCCACTATATCTTTCCCAACAGGTGATGAAGTCTACCATCAAATCAAAGGGGAAAGTACCCATGGAGAAGATTGAAAAATTCCTCCGCACTATAGGTCATAACGAAGCCAAGGTTGTTTTAAGCTTAATAGAAGCTCCACACCAAATTTGAATTTTGGACTTGGTCTTGACTTCCGAGGATCACCGGAAGATCTTACTGAAGGTTTTAGAAGAAGCCTATCTACCAAAATAAGTGGATGTGGAAAAATTTTAACATTTGGTTGATCACATTTTTAACAACAATGTGATATCCTTCACTGATGATGATATACCGCCCGAAGGGACCGGTCATTGCAAGCCGTTACACATTGCGGTCTTGTCCTTTAGGTATATGCTAGCTGGAGTCTTGATAGATGGAGGTTCATCTCTAAATATCTATCCATACGCTACATTTTTGAAGATGAATGTCAATCTCAACCGAATCTGGAGCAGCCATACGGTTATCAAATATTTTGATGGAGCCCGCCGGAATTCGGTCGGAGTAATTGAGCTGCCAATCGAAATTGGTCCCCATACATTCTGCGTGTCTTTTCACGTACTCAAGATAGATTCAGGATACAACCTGCTCTTGGGAAGACCGCGGATTCATATGGACGGGGCAGTCCCCTCCACCCTTCATCAACAACTGAAATACATTATCAACAATAGCCTAGTCACGGTCAATGTTGAACCGGAATGTCCTCAACATAGTGACATACCATACATCAACGTTAATTTAGATGTTGAACCGGTCACTTTTCATGCCTTTGAAGTTAGCAACACTCAGTATCATACTATTGGAACGCCATTTCTCGTACCCAAGATTTCTGCCGACGTAATATCGGCTACTCAAGAAGTGATGTCATTGGGTCATTAGTCGGGACAAGGGCTGGGTAAAGATCACCAGGGTATCAAGCACCCCATTCAAGTATCCAGTCAAACTGGGACAGCTGGACTAGGCTATTCTGCCAGTTCTAGTCATAGGAATCCTCATAAGCATCAGCAGATTTCTTCAGCTTCAGCCACACGACGATTATCTTCATCTTTGAATTCTGAGTCCGCACAACCTCCGATAAAGGTGCCAGCCAACGTAATGTCTATGTTATTTCCCAAGCCGGTACCGGTGAAGGTGAAAGAAGTCTTTGTTCCAGATCCCGCAGTGGAAGAAGAGGAATGAAGAATCAAGCAAGATATCGTCAGAATGATGTTAGGCATACGCATCATCGTTCATGATGAACATACAAACAGATACACCCCAGACGATGATTGCCCAGACATAATGGTCATCATTCGGGATAAGGAGGACGATGACAGCCCCTCCATCACTGCAGTCCACCCGGACTTTGTGCTTGCCAATTGGAGCAGCACTCCTTGCATTGGTCGACAAGGGTAAAACGGGTATGAACTCTTTCTGCCCTGTAGATATCATAACTGCTTACTTTTCTGTACATTATTAGCAGTCATTTTGCTAGTACATGCTAACATTTTGTATGATCAAACCATTTCATATATACTAAGTGAAAGCATATTTTGTTTCAGGACCCTTAATTTAGGTGTGCCTGTACTTGCTGATATGGTGCCTCTTCTCCACAAAGATTGTAACTTTGATGTAGAGATGAATTCAGCCTTTATAGAAATACATGAGGACATTGAGGTGCCTCCAGAAATTCAAGAATGGGTCGAAGACAAACCTAAACCCAACCTTGATCAAACCACTTCCTTCAATCTCAGAACCTTAGAAAACCCTAAGTTAATCTAGATTGGCTCAGACCTTACCCCAAACCAAAGGAATGACATGGTTACACTACTAACCCAATTCCAGGATGTGTTTGTATGGTCTCATGAAGACATGATGGGTTTGTCCATTGACATTTTCCTTCATCGCTTTCCCATTAAATAGGGATTCAAGCCAGTCAAGCAGAAGCTCAGGCGACTGAAACTTGAGTGGAGTTTAAAGCTGAAAGAAGAAATTATGAAACAGTTTCAAGTCGACATCATCATGGTGTCTACATAGCCTGGGTGGATATCCAAAATCGTTCCCGTGCCTAAACCTGGAGGAAAGGTGCGAGTTTTGGTGGATTATCGGGACTTGAACAAAGCTTGCCTTAAAGATAGCTTTCCCGTGCCATTTATCCACATTCTCATTGATAATACTGCTCAATACGGCCTGTACTCCTTTGCTGATTGCTTTGCAGGGTACCATCAGATCATAGTTGCTGAGGAAGATCGTGAGAAAACTATTTTCATCACACCTTGGGGAACCTTTTGCTATAGACGGTTGTCATTCGGTCTCATCTATGCCGGAGCCACCTATCAGCGAGCTATGATGGCTCTCTTCCATGACTTAATGCACAAAGAGATTGAGATCTATGTGGATGACATCATTGTCAAGTCCCGGAAGGAGGAAGACCACTTAGACCATCTCAGGAAGCTCTTCAACAGGTTGCATAAGAACAACTTGAAGTTGAATCCAGCCAAGTGAGCCTTTGGCGTTAAATCAGGCAAGTTGCTAAAATTTCTAGTCAGCCACAAAGGGATTGAGCTGGATCCCACCAACATCCAGGTTATCACGAAAATGCCCATTCCTCAGATAGGGAAAGAAATACAGGGGTTTTTGGGAAGAATCAACTTCATTAGTAGGTTCATTTTTCAACTCACCGCAACCTGTGAGCCAATCTTCAAGTTATTAAGGAAGAACTCCTCCATGAAATTAAATAATGATTGCCAGAAGGCCTTTCTTACGATCAAAGAGCGGCTAGTTAGAGCTCCCATTTTGGTACCACCCAGGGATGATGTTCCCCTATTCATGTACCTATCCATAAGTGACAATGCCATGGACTGCATGCTGGGACAAAAAGACGATAGAGGCCAAGAACGAGCTATCTATTACCTCAGCAAAAGATTTAGTAGCAGTGAACACAAGTACACTCTGATTGAGAAGACTTGTTGTGCTTTAGCATGGGCCTCCATGAGGTTACAACATTACCTCCATGGTCACACAACCCATCTTATATCTCGCGTGGATCCTCTCAAGTACGTGTTCAATAAACCCATGCTAAATTATCGGCTGTCCAGATGGCAGTTGATCCTACAACAATTTGACATCGTCTACGTGACTCAAAAGTCAAGGAATTGCGGATCAACTAGCCGCTGCACCTTCAAGGGACTTTAAACCCTTGGAGACATACTTCCCCAATGAAGGCGTAATGACAGTTTAGCAACATCATCAGTATGATACACGCCAAACATGGAAGATGTATTTTGATGGAGTTGATAATATGGAAGGTTCTGGAGCTGGAGCAGTTCTAGTATCCGGTACGGGGGAGCAGTATCCCGTTGCCGTTAAATTGCAGTTTTTCAGCACCAACAACACAGCTGAGTATGAAGGTTGTCTCATGGGAATAAAACTTTCCCGTTCAATGGGCATCAGGCGGTTAATTGTCTTTGGAGATTCAGAGTTAGTGGTCAAACAATCCATGGGAATCTATCAAACCAAAGGGCTACATTTGCTGCCTTACCATCGGCAAGATTACAGATGGTTTTGGAGTTCGAAGAAATCTCTTTTCTACACATCCTCGTAATAGGAATGACTTTGCAAATGCATTAGCAACTTTGGCCACCTTGATTCACATACCTGACAAGGGACACTTGCCAAGCGTCACAATTTCCATGCACAAGGTACCAACCTATGGGAACTACGTTGGAGAAGTATCAGATGAGCTACCTCCCATCCAGCATCCTTGGTATCAGCATATTAAGGAGTACCTACGAGATGGATCTACACCCGCTGAGGCGAGCCCGAATGAGAAAAGGCGGATCCATTGACTTTCTATGAAATTTTACCTGAGCGGAGGTGCCCTCTATAAGAGAGATGCAGGACAAGGTCTCCTCAGATGTTTAGACAAAGAGCAAGCTCAAAGGCTTATGGATGAGATCCATGGTGGAGTCTGTGGCCCACACATGAGTGGCCCCCTCCTTGTTAAGAAGATCCTCGGGACAGGACATTACTGGCTCTCTTTCAAAGATGACTGCAATGACCACGTCAGGAGATGTTATCAGTGCCAAATTCATGGGAATGTTATCCACGCCCCTCCACGGGAACTCCACAATAAGAGTTTGCATTGGCCCTTCTCAATGTGGGGAATGGACGTGATCGGGCCCATTGAGCCTAAAGCCCGTAATGGACATTAATCTATCTTCACCATGATCGACTACTTCACCAAGTGAGTAGAAGAAGCCTCCTTCCCCAGGGTTACCAAAGAAGTCTTCATTTCTTTCATCAGAAATAATGTCATTTGTCGATACGGACAACCTGAGGTGATTGTATCAGACAATGCTAAGAACCTCAACAACAAGATGATGGAGCAGTTATGCAGTAAATTCTACATCAAACATCTTAACTCTGTCATCTACCGTCTGAAGATGAATGGTGCTGTTAAAGCAGCTAACAAAAATATTAAGAAGATTATGCAAAAGATGTCCGCTAATCACAAAGGATGGCCTGACTTATTGCCTCTTACCTTGTTAGCCTACAGAATCTCACTGCGCACTTCCACTAGGGCAACCCCCTATGCATTAACCTATGGGATGGAAGCAGTACTCCCCATAAAAGTAGAAATAGAATCCCTCAGAGTGTTGATAGACGCTCAGCTGGATGAAGACCAATGGGTACAAGACAAATATCACCAATTATCTCTAGTAGACGAAAGGCGAACCTCAGATATCTTCCATGGTCAGTTATATCAACAAAGGATTGCCAGATCCTATAACAGAAAAGTCCGGCTATGGTAGTTTAAACAACATGACTTGGTTTTAAAGAAGATCATTGACAACCAAGATCAATCTAAGGAAAAATTCGCTCTTAACTAAGAAGGCCCATTTGTTGTCAAGGAAGTATTGACTGGAGGCGCTCTAGAATTGCAAGAAATGGACGACGATGAATTTCCACAACTCATCAGCTCAGACACTGTGAAACGGTATTATGTCTGAAGTTACCATCAAGCAAACATCCTGGTGTTGGATCATCAGATCACTAGTCATTCTGGTTCTTTAACCCTTTACCATATACAACTCTTTCCCACACTTAGCCCCTTAGGGAAACATACTTTTCAAGCCAGCAGCCTGGCTTCACTACATTCCTACAACTTCGGTCATCCCACCATGGATTGAACCTTTCGCGCTTGCAGTTTGTCCCCCCAAATATGGGATCAAACTTTTCACACCCGCAGTTTATCCTGGACTTAGGATTAAACTTTCTCTTCCCCGCAGTCTGACCTACACATGGGATCACACTTTTCAACTCGTCCTGAGGGGCGAACTACGCCGACCTGATCTCCTCTTCAATAGGAGTACGAAGGCAACCATTTCATATGGCCCGGTCGCAATAAAACAAAAACAACAAAAATATTTCTACCCCCTTCTCCTTACAAAAACAAAAACAACAAAAACTTTCCTACACCCTTTCTACCATACAGCGTTGAACCTCTTACACCAGGTTTGAACTACGCAGACTTGATCTCCTCTTCAATAAGAAGTACATAGGTAGCCATTCATGGTTCGGTCTCACCCCCTACCAAAACACAAACACTTGTCAACTGGTACTGGGATCATCCTTCAATCAACTACATTTCATTGGCTTCAAACAAAAGGGATGAAATTACCTGAACTCCTCTCAAATAAGAGATTCGGCGACCATCTAAGCTGCGGTTGTACCTTGAAGAGCAACACCAATCCATAAGAGATGGAATTAACTAAGCTCCTCCTAAATAGGGGTACTGGCGACCATCTGTGGTGTGGCCAATCTCAGAGAGGAAAGACACACACCTCTCCACATTTTCATACAGAAACCAGTCCTAAGACACCAAAGATGGTAGGGATACATACAAATCAATGTTCCATTCTGAACTGTCCAGAGACAACTCAATGTCCATCCATCTAGGAAGAATTCAGAATACATTAAGATCACAAGTCCTGAAGAAGCAGGCAAAATATCAAGCAAGTATCAGAGCATATCTAAAAGGGAAGTGACCAAAAATATATTTTCCTGCTATATATAATGTTGCTTGATATACACAATGTAAATTGTACATGGTAAAATTGCTATGCTAGTCTGTGCAGGAAAATACAAGCCCATCTACAAGTCAGGGTATATGCGAACTAACAAGCCCAACATGGCATCCCTCTCAGAAGAAGGAGGCGAAGCTGTGGTCTCCTGTACGAGGGTATCCACACGACCCAACAGATCTTCAGCCATCTATATGGTGACCATATGCTCATCAGTATAAGTGCTCATCTCTATAATCATGCCAGTGGTAAAGGACCTTACTGCAGTACTATCTGTGATGGCTACATCCCGGGCAGATATGGCACTATCCCGCTCAACTATCACTATATATCTGCCTAATCTGGCCTCATCCAGCTCAACAACAGCGGCATCTCTACGAGCTAATGCAGCGTCTCTCTCTAACAGAGTTGCATCTCTCCCATTAAGGGCAGTTAACATCAAGGCTCTAGCCTGATCTCTCTCGAAGGTCATCGGATGAAGACTCTACTCAAAGTACTGTGCTAAATGCTGGATCACAACAGTACTATTACTAGGAGAATCTAAAGGAGATGCTGGGAACTCGATAACTAGCTCCTCCTCGATGTGGGAATCAATGTCCTCCATGGGCTCTACATCATTTGAATCATTACTCGGTACTGTGGATACTGTCGCAACCAATGAAGTCTCTATCTCCATCCACGCAAAATACTATGGTGAACATCCTGAATGGCTAAAAGAAAAAGCAGCTAGCTCGCGCTGATCCCAACAAGCATACACACGGGATCAGTCATCTGCTGAAAGATATCAAAAAGCTAAACGCTGGCCAAGCGCCCCCTCAAAAGGATGAAAATCCTGAAACTAGTCAAACTACGACATCACGACCAGTGGGTGGTAGGTAGTCATGCCCCTCAAACCAGCCAAAGAGAGATAATCCATGCCCGAAGTGTGAGTAATAAAGCTATAAGGTGAGCTGAGCCCTGAGCACGATAGTATACTAAACAGATCACTGATCTTCGTCAAAAATACCGACTAAGACATAGCATCCAAACACTCTGCAGGCTAAAAGGAGTATGACATGCCTATATCATGGGTGAAACAATACCCATGCCGTCTAAAAGTGCCAATCGGTCTCAAGTGTGACATGAACCAGACGTATAGCATGACCGAGTTGCCCGTAAACACTCCTATCGGATAGGTGCAATAATATGTAGTTGACCTCAGAGTCTCTGCTATAATTATCGGCATGATGGTATAGCCCTCCATGAGAGCTCTCATTGCCATGATAACTCCTATGTCCAACTCATCCATATACCGTGGCATATAGACATATGATAGTACGCACAATAGTAGTACATCCACCCTGACCAGACGCTAATGATCTTTCGATATGGTGAAATCCCCGGAATATCGTGTATAACTATCCTCAAAGCCAAATCTATCAAACAGAAAACACTGGGATATAACGTGGCTAGATGTAAGCTTATCCTACACCACCCTACGCCTAAATCCAGTAAGGGTCATAAACCTTCGACTCATGTTTCCCAAAGCCATATGCACACAAGGGTTGTCCAGTGGAAGCATCGTCAACTGTGCATACTCCTCTAGAGTGGGAGTCAACTCTTGGGTCCCAAATCAAAAAACCTGCCTCTCCGAGACCCAGTGCTCTAGCATGCTATCCACGAATCCTGTGGGAACCTGAAACATTAACAGGGTCATAGTATGCTACAACAAATGATCTACGGTCACCCTGTCTGATGGTGACATGCTATCATACCATGATCGCATACCGGATGCCACCAATAATGGTGGGGTATTATTAATACGGCTAACTATCGAAGAAGACATCTGTATGGGTCGTGTCATAAGACCATCCAAGGGTCAATGCTGAATATCTTTGGACATACATACATATGTATAACATGATACATGCATTACAGATAATAGATGACAATATGATATAGGAAATGAAAAATTATGCATACATTCCTAAGTATATCATCATCTAATACATCATCTTTGTACAAAAAAATATAGCAAAATGGGGCATAGACGCCCTACTACTAACAGAGGCCTATCAAAAGATATAACGAGAAAGGGGCACATCCACCTAATAGCAAACATAGGCCTATCAAAAGAGATAACGAGAATACACACCAGAAGAAGACAATGGTGTTAATGTCTACATCATCAAAATTGTCCACCTGATGTAACTCCTCCTGAGTCACTGGATCTCTATCAACAGGGATGTCGGGCCTATACAGAGGAGGATCTATGCCGACAAAGCCAAATGGGTCATCTGAGGGGCCAGTGCCTGAGCTGGAAGGATCAAACGAATCTGGCTCTGCCGGATCTTTGCCCAAATGCCCGATAAAGAAATGTGCCCGGTCCAGTCGCTGGGTCAAACTGTCAATCTGTGTCACATGAGTCGGATCTCGGACACAGGCTAGCCAATCCATCATCATCACGAATCCTGGAACCATATCCCCCATGAACTGAGTGGCGCGGGTCTGGGCTCCAATAGTACGAGGGAACCACAAATGCTGGAACATCTCCTGAGTACAGGGACCCTCTGATAATGCAAAACTGTCAAACCCCAACAATAGGATGTCAGTGACAGGTGACTGGGATACATGCCAATGACGCCTGGCAGGAGGCAAGATCGGCATACAGATCTCTCCTGTGGTGCTCCTAATAATACGCTCTCCTAAATAGAGCTCCCATCCTCCATTTGTAAAGAGAGCAACTCTCCGGGTGGAAATCACATACTCGATGCCAGTCGGGTACCCATCCTAAAATTCGATGGCCAAGTGCTCCCCAGAATAGGGAATCTATGTAATAACATCAACTGTCAACAACTCCAGCTGTAGGCGGCAATGAGTGAAACCCTCAGCTACAGGGACCTCCGCCAATATGGACTGATGCCATCGTCGTCCTCGTGGATAGATATCTAAACCTAACACACTCACCGAACGCAAGCATGGGAGCCTTTCATAGGCCCAAAACTACCAACACAATGGAAAAACATCCGCGATCAGTAAACACTTTTAACCTGTAAATGGGATATGACAAGAGAAATACTCACCAGTAGCAATGGATAGACTCCTAACCAAGCCTCAGTCAAACCCTGCGAGCACATACGTATGCCCCTTGAGGAAATAGGCAAAGGTGTAGGAACCCCAATCATACTCTCCAATACGGTTCACATGACGCGTGGCGCTGATCAAAGCTGGACTGGACGTATCACCGCCTCCACCAACTGATGAGGCTGTCTAACAGAACGGGGTCGAGACACCTCAGAAGCCCTCCTCCGTACACTAGAAGTGGTCCTGCGAGAACTACTCAGCTGATCCGAATCCATAATATCTGGACAATAAGTCTCCAAATCACCTCAGAAAGGGTATGGTATTTTCTAACTTGGAGCTTTTCAAAATGCATTTTATGACTACATGCATGCATACATTACTTTAACATATGTTTACAGTAGAGTTAAAAATGCATGATTAATCAAATGCCTACATTATTGGAAAATTTTGCCATAGTCCCCTTTGTAAATTGGACTATCCACATGCGCATATGCATGACTAGGCGGCCATTTAGTAGCACACCTTCCCACAATCATATACATAATATATGCATTAAAAATTAAAGTCATCAATATATAAGGTTAACCTCAATACAAGGAGTAATTTGCCTTTTTACATTTTGCTCATTTGTCCTCAAATAGGATAAGAAATAGCAGAAAAAGGTGCCAATTTGACTATCTCAAAAGTCAAATTTTTTCACATCATTATGTTCAACATGGTTTAATAATAACATTTACTACGTTGAATATTTTTTATCAAGTCATTTGATCATACATAATCACTACTATGTGTTTAGATGCATTTCATGTGATAAGTCATTTTTCAACAGATAAAAACTGGACAAAAATACATGCATACGTTACCAGGACAGTGTAGAACACTTGTACGGTGACAGAATTTACAGAAAGTCGACCAAACTCAGCAGATCTAAAGAAGAGTTCTCGAATTTCCTTCGCGGCGCAACTTGAAAATGATTTATGAAAGTAACCTGCTGGCTTTTAGTATCCACGATTGGCCGCAGGTCCATCTGCGGCTGCAGTAGATGTACCTGCGGCACCCATATGTGGGTCTCACCCCTCCGGCTCGGTCCAATTCGAGTTGCAAAGGAGTTCTCATAGACTGAAAAGGTCGAATCAGGAATAAAAACGCTACGCGATTGAGTAACATGGCTTACAAATCCTAGTCTTCTCAGATTGAACCTTGGTTCTGCACGTCACTCATTGGTATTCGCCCAAGCACAGGGTACACTATGCCAATGATTTCAAATGTTATAAGTCACGCTCGGCAATACCTTGCGCATGTCCAATGCTGCCAATTCAAGGTCGTCACCCTAATTTTCAATTAAATCCCCTGCGGGGGCATCACGCAGTCTCAAGAAGAGATCCTCGGTGGGGGTTACAACACATGTCAACCGTTAACATACATATCAACGAAGGTTAATCAGCCTTGACATCACTATAACCATTGGCAAGTAAATCCAACAAAGCGTCGAAAGTCATCCGATGATATCAATCGTTGACACACATATCAACGAAGGTCAAGAAGCCTTAACAGTCTGCTCAACAGGGTGTTTAGCCATTGATTCACATGTCAACATGGATCAAATAGAACCCCGACGGGGGTCACAACGCATTCTGAGGTTCAAACCCCGGCGGGGGTTACAACGTATATCAGCCATTGATTCACAGGTCAGTGAAGGTCAAGCAGCCTTGACAGTCTGCCCAATAGGGTTTTCATCCGTTGATTCACACGTCGGTGAAGTACACGTCAACGAAGGTCAGGCAACCCTGACAACATATGATGTTGGCATTAAATCCAACATAACCTTGACATACCCTGGCGATAAAAATCAAGAAAGGTCAACATTATCAAGGAGGATTGATGATGAGATATAATATACACTTCCTCAAAGTAGACAAAGCTTTATCCCCCTAGATCTCTTGCACACGAGAGGCACCTCTTCAAAATTAAGTCTGTATCAAGGATTAAGGACTTTGGTGATAACCCCAATGTCAACATCCTAAAAGATTTGGATCACACATCCAATCGGGTCATAGCTGCTAATCCCCAGTAGAAGCAATAGGGAGCCGACAATCATCCCCAGCATGTTGGGCAACATCCCCGCACATATGCATCATACATTTACATCATGTTGCATTTCAAGTGTCAAGGATTCTTTATCCTACCCATGCATTGTATTGCATGAATATGATAAAGAGGGGCATCTGTAGACACTCGAAATTTTCTGCACACCTGTCACTGACATTACTAGAGGGCAGATTCTTCTTTCAGAGATAACCCTAGAAGACAGTTCGCATCAAGTCTGGATACTACCGGAAGTTTAGTCTCAACCTCGGAACACACACAGTTAGTAACAGTTCCAACCTCAGATATATCCCCGAGGCATGCAGTTACAATACCGAAAATTCCACCATAGAAGACCAATTAATCTCGGAGATAACCCTGAGGTATCTAGTCTCAGTCCCAACACTGGGAGTAGCATTTACCAACCTTGGTGATAACCCCAAGGAAGGCAGTTGCAGTTCCGGAGATAACCATGGAAATTGTTGTTTCAAATGCAATCAGCTTCAAACTAGACGCTCACACAGAGGCACTCAGTACAAAACTTGGACATAACCCCGGGAACAAAGGCACACCTCAAAGATGACACTGAGGACCTTAAACACTTGCAACAGTCCAATCTCAGCAATAACCCTGAGCAAAGTCTGCTTTATCAGCCCAAACTAGAGATAAGCCCGGTGAGGGGTAAAGTCATCATCTTGTCCCCTTAACGCCACACCGTACTGTCTCAACATTCCATACATAAATTTCTACACAACAATGTCCCACAAGAACCAAGGATGTCCAATCCCGAGTGACTATTATGCAGGATAACAGATATAATTTGAAGCTTGAAGACCGGAGGGCACCGCCCCATCTTCCTGACTTCGTACAACCTCTAATCCCATGTCATTGCGTAACACTCGACAATGGCGGTCCAAAATAGGTCTTACATACCTCAATCGGATGCCCGGATTTCAATTCTAAAAGTTTGAGCGGACATTGCAATGCATGCGTGGACGTACTTCGAGACGGCGGGACCCGCAAAGCCCGGGGCAACCCGGGTAGCCGCAGGTACATCTGCGGCCTAGCTGTAGGTACATCTGTGGCCTAGCCGCAGGTACATCTACAGCCTAGCCTTAGGTACACCTGCGGCTCCCCCCTCTATATATAGAGGGCTTGGGGTGGCCATTTGTAAGAGAAAAAAGGCGAGGAAGCCCTGTCAAATTTGTTCCGTACTCACCCTATATTAAGTTTTTTCTCATTTTAAACACTTGTGAGCTCACATATAGCTACTCTTGTACCGGTGGGAGCCGAGTGTTCATCCACTTTAAAGATATAGAAGTCTTCTTTGGCAGCCCACTGTAAGCCTTCTCACACACTTTAAAGCATTTCTCTTCATCTTTGCACACACCTTTCTTCACGTTGAGAGTCGTGTTGCATGTGTTTGCCCGAACTTCGGTCTGTGATTTTATTTCAGATATATATATATATATATATATATATATATATATATATATATATATATATATTAACTGTGTGTCAAACTGTTCGATGAGCCTGGATTTTACATCCGGAGCGTTTAATTGCTTATATATATACTTATATATATGAACTGTTGTCGAATTCTGTTCGATGAGCCTGGATTTTACATCCGGTGCGTTAATCACTTATATATATATATATATATATCGGTCAGGATCAAGACCATTCTTCTTAAATAATATTCCTCCTTAAATAGCATTCTTTTATTAAAACTACGTCATTTTGGAGGGACACGGTGGCATTTTTGTAAATACGCGGTGGCATTGTATTTATAAAAATGCCACCGCGTCCCTCCAAAATGACGTCGTTTTAATAAAAGAATGCTATTTAAGGAGGAATGCTATTTAAGGAGAATGCTCTTGATCCTTACCGATATATATATATATATATATATATATATATATATATATATATATATATATATTTCGTCCCGCCTGGAGTTTACTTCGTGGCGGTTGATCGCTTTTACAGCTTTCTTTACGTTTCGTCCCGCCTGGAGTTTCCTCTGTGGCAGTTGATTGATTTTACAACTTTATTTACATTTTCTGATCCCCCATGGAGGTTCTTCGTGGTGGCTAATCATGTCTGTATATATATATATATATATATATATATATATATATATATATATATATATATATATATATATATATATATATATATATACTGCTTTTATATATATATACCTGCTTACTGCTTTTATACAAATTACGGCATCATGTGAGCCTAGGAATCATGTGATCACAGATTCAGTCTATTGGATCTAGATTCAGTTCCTGTGATGGACATGTTCAGTTGTAAGCAGCTTATAAATTTATTTGCGGTGTCTGGATTTCCTCAGATGGTTTTCATACCCACGAGGAGTTTGGAATTATTTTGTACATTATTTTCTTATAGATGCTTCGCATCTTGAAAATAAAAGCAATCAAGCTGAACACTTAATAAAAATGAGAGTGTAAAAGGTCTCAATTACTATTGAACACAAGGGTTTGAAAAACCTCCTTTATAAAATATCACTGCTATATCTTGCATAAAATTAAATTTTTACATAAATTCAAACCCTGTGTATATAGGTGCGAACGAGGCCTCGCACTACTTCCAAATAAAACAACACATTGACCCACACACACACACACACACACATATTCATATAAAAGTTTCTTGAAAAGTGGTAGTCACCACGGTAACATGGATGTCGGGGGTGCCTAACACCTTCCCTCCGCATAATCAAGTCCCTGGATCCTAATGAATCTCGGTTTCACCGACCCGTTTAGCAGTGTCTGAAACGCCCCGAAATCCGGTCTACCTTCAGACCCGGACTCCGTGCGTCACTGTCTCACTTCTTACCAATCATATATCATTATATACTGAAATATAACAACATACATTCTCAATTCCCAGGTTCTCGAAACCTTATAACCCTTCTCATTACAAATAATGATAATTACATTATTCCTTTCATCTTACAAGAGTGACTTTTATCCACCACCAAGGATACATACAGTTCATTAAACTAGTCTATAGTTTAATTTTCTTCTTTCTACATTACAAGTCTTCACTTGATCTTCACACACATTCACATACTGAATGGCACTTCGTCTGGATACCGCTTAACTTGATCTTTACGGGATCCTTAAGTTCTTTCTAACATCGTACGCTGAAAATGTTTTTCATTTAAAGTAAGTGTGAGCATTCAATTGCCCAGTAAGTCATAACAGTTTGAACAAACAAGTTCAGAATTCAACATTTCTTTCGAATTCAATAACCGAACAAAGGTTATGAAGCAGCTTGAATAATAAGAATAGTCTCGATTCCTATCATCTTAAAACCATACGCACTTTCACTTTGAAATACTTTCATTCTTCTACCTTTTTCATACACATTCTGTCTGGCTAGAATCATTAGCACAGACTTAACAATAACGGTTCATGAATAAATCGAGCATACTTGTATTGAACAGTTTGATCACAAAATAGTTTATCTCATAAAAACACCGAAGTGCTCACATTGTGGCTCAAGGCCTCATACATTCTACCACCTTGTACAAATATCGCACATTCGCACATAGACAGAACTTCTCAAGTTCAACATCTGAGAAGTTTTAGAAACTAGCATTCATTTAAAATATGAATGAAGTTAGGAAACTTTCCTTACGCACAACTACAGCTTATAGTTTACGCTGAACTGCTCATTCCAAATCCCTATATAACACATAAGGAAATAACACGTACACCAATTAGTCATATACTTGACTTACGTATTGGTTTACTTAACTTTATTTCTTAAGCTTCGCGTTCTTGTAATTTAAGCTTACGCGACTAACTTTCATTACCGGTTTACGGTTTCATGACATACTGAGATGTCTTACTCAAAACGTTCATCATCTTTGATGATTTACATTCTTATCTTCTTCTTATACTTCTCTTAGGGCTCAGTACACATCGTGTCTTTGCTAGTAGTCCATATGATAACCATCAAAGGTTACGATTGTACCACAACTTAAATTCATCTAACTTATCCGAACTATTAAATTATAATGTTCGTTAAGTCAAATTCATATTCCTTACGGCTTTCTGGCAACTAAATGCCATACCTCAGGATTCATTCTTTATCGTCTAAGTCATACAGTCATTTGTATACTCGGAGCGATCATTCATTGTCAATACTATGAGGTAATAGCGTTAACCATTTCATATGAATTTATTCATACCTTACAACGTCCGGCTCCTTCAACTCGGAACGTTTATCCAAGTTATACTTATTAACTCGGTTTCTTAACGTTATACGTTATTATCTTCAACTCAGTTTCTTCACCATTCATGGTTAATCAACATTCTTCATTACATTACAGCTTTCTTGATACCATTCATATCTTACTTACTAATTTCATCAACGTCTAAGTCATACAACCAGGGTATACTTAGAACGTTCGTCCAACGCGAATACAATTCACAAGGATCATCTACATATTTAACGTTCACGTTGCTCGTCTCTTAATCTCTCATTCAACCTTTATTCAAGGTTTTAATCGCTTTTGATCGTTATCCATCCCATGAACCCCATGTTCATTAATCTTTCTTAATGTCAAAGCCATACTGTTTGTCGTATGCTAAGACCGATCGTTCTTCGCAACAACGTTGCGTTCACAGCGACTATACGCTTTACGTTCATCTTACAATGTCATGCCATAACATTGGAATGTTATTCATTACCTTCATCACTCAATGTCTAAGGAATCACAATCATAGCAATCCCTCACGTTCGTTCATTACGACTACGGTCCCCGGCTATCGGTTACGTAATCTAGCGTTTACATTCTCAATCTTTTAATCTCATTTAATCTTTTTGTTCAACATTCATTAAAGGTTTAAGACACTTAATTAAGTGTTACATTACGTGAACTATATGTTCATACTTCTTTCTTGCACATCCCCCAATATCTGAGAACTAAAAATCTCATTTCTGGGCATTGACTATGCACTGGCACTGCGGTGCCGTGCCCTTCCTTTCCTCTCGCGCTGCGGCGCGAGCTACTTCTCTCTGTTCTCTTTTCGGCATGGCGCTGCGGTGCCAAGTCCCTCGTTATCTTCCGCGCTGCAGCACCACTCTCCAGAAGCTTATGGCCGATCTAACGCTACGGCGCCACCCTGTAAGTCACGACTCGCACTGCGGCGCCGAGCATGAAACTTAGAAAAAATTTTCTAAGTCTTTTACAAGCTTGAGACGTCGGTTTCGAAATCTCATAACTTCTTCGTTATAACTCAGAACAAAGTCGTTCCAAAGCCATTCTCTTCCTTATCTTACGTACTTCGATTACCCACAGACAGAAATTCATTCTGAATCCGTTAACATGTCATTCAATTAGCTTAATCTTCGCTCTTCATTCATGTTAACATTTTTAACGTTCTTCGTTCGTTCGTTCGTAATTCGGTCATCCGAACTCGGAATTCGTTCGTTCTTGAGTCCATGACTCATATTTTATACATTCTCTTATATTCTTATGAAACACTACATGTTCGGGTTCATTTACTAACTTTCAAATTCTGGTTCGTCTTTTACGAAATTTCACCATAACTTCGTTATAGCTCCGTTTTAATCCGTTCTTCATGAACGTTTCTAACGTTCCTAACCAAGCAATAAGCATCTAACTTATACGCGATGGTTTTAAACTTGTCCATCAACAACAATTACACTACGATGGTTTTAAATTTGTCCATCAATAACGTTCTTCGTGTTCTTCGCGTGTTCTTCGCGTGTTCGCGTTTTAATCGATATTCTGGATTACGATTCTACTTTTTCTTGGAATTTGATGTTATAGAACACCATTCCTTACTTAATTCACCTACTCATTCATAAAATTCATTCGGATCGCTCAAAATCCTCACGAATCTTATACTTCCTTAAGAAATTTATAAAATAAATTTCTAATTCTTATTTCTTCATTTTCTAACGATTTCAACCATATGAAATCTTTCTCAATAACTTTTACTCCTTATTCTCATTAAGTTATGTTTTTAAATATAAAAACTTAAAGAAAATAAATAGAAGAACCAGGGTTAGGATTACCGTTCTTCTTTATTTCTCTTCCGTTATACAATGCCGACGATTTGCGAGCTTTTCTATTTCTCGATCACTTTTGATCCGAGCATTCATGCTCATTCTCTTCCTCTTCCTCTCTCTCTCTCTCTCTCTCTCTCTCTCTCTCAAGTTCTAGGATTTTCAAAATCCTAGAAAATGAAAGTTAAGCTTTCTATTTATAGAAAACCAAAGCAAGGGCAAAATAGTCATTTCACCCCCCACCTCCTTACTATTCACACCTCCTTAACATCTTAGCCACCAAGTTAACTTGGCCACCACCCTTACTTGGTGGCCAAGTGGCCGCCCCTCTTGCTCCATGGGTCACCCCATGGGTTGCCCCATTGGTTATACCCATCCGTTTACCCATCGGTTCGATCTGCGGTTTCTTTTCTTGGTTTGGGCCTTAACCCTAATTCATATTGGGCCTAACTTGGGGTTGATTTCATAAATCATTGGGCTTGACATAATCCAAGTCCAATTGGATTCTACAAAGTTCATGAACTCAAAGTCCATTTAGACTAATCGTATTCTACACATTCCATTCTCGTATTCTCGTATTCTCTTCGTATATCATTCGTACGATATTCGTATTATACGTCGTACTAATCTTCGTAATATATCGTATAATAACCCGTATCATACTCGTATTTCTCACTTATAATAACCCTAGTTATTACACGTACTCATTAAAATTCTCAGAAATTACTTTCCCTAACCCTTAGGTTTTACATCTGCAGGCGAAAACTTAGTTTTTGCCATAACTGAAATATTATTGAATATTCCATCACGTCTCAGAATTAAACGTAATCTATAACTTCTCGGAATTTCAAAATAAATCTCCGAGCAGAAACTGATGAATAGTGCCTATTTCGTCTTTTTCCCCGAAAAAATTTTTTCCCGGAAAAATTTTATTTTCGTCTTGAAAATTCTTACTCGTTCAATCTAGCTCGTAGCTAGAATACTCCCGACTTATAATCATTCTAGGTTATAGAACGATTAATAAACACATAGCACAGACTAGTATTAATAAAAATTCATTTTATTAATAACTAATTCTTTAAACCTAAATTCTGGATAATCCAAAATTCTAGGTTGTTACATTCTTCCCTCCTTATAAAAATTCCGTCCTCAGAATTTCTTAAAACCAAACCCTTACCCGGGTTGTCACATTCTTCCCTTCTTCACAGAATTTCGTCCTCGAAATTTTAACTTACTCTTCTTCTCAACTTCTCTTCAAAGAAGTTCTTATCTTTCTTACATTCCCAACCCTTCATAACGTATCAAGAATCATGAAGTGAAAGGAACAAATAGGAATATAAAGATTCCTTTAAAACATTTCATTCTTTTGCTGAGGGGTCAAATTGACCATGAACTCTTTACTAGGTTGAACAGCCTTTCGCCATAAACCTTTCTTTCCACTGTAAGTTTACAATCACAAAGAAGGTAAACTACCTCTTCCATGTTCTCCTCAGACTTAGATTCCGCACCAAAATAATTTGGTTCGGCATAGCTCTCAAGAAAACTCGATTTTCTTTTAATCATGACATACCATTCGTCTTAGCCAAATCAAATAGCCTCGACCATACCAATAAATTGGATATCAACTTCAAACATTCGTCTAGTTAACTCGCTTGACATCGACTACTTCTTTAAATTCTTTTTACAATACATCAAAACGTTTTATGACGTCATGATACCGTACTCTTCACAGTACGTTGAGGACTTCGTCAGTTTATGACTTCGTCATTATACATCTTACCATAGTGGTTTGTTGATCCTCAGACCACATCCCACCAGGTTTAATTGCATTAACAACTCCATCCTTTTACCATCGTTGCATCAAATGCACGGATGATATAAAATTCATTTTGATATTTCAAATCAATTTCTGTCTAGCCGAAGCAACTAGCATAGACATATAAAGTATAGCTCTTTTAAAATCCATTGGTTCCAAAAGTCGAACCAATTCTTTCATGTTCCAAAACGCGCACATTAGCACGATTTCAAGAAATTTCAAAATCTAGCATAGCTAGAGGATTTGGAATATCTTATTCTCCATCTCCATTCATTATCTTACTGCGACAATACTTAATCTTCTCTAGCACCTTCAATGCTAAGTCTACTGAAAATACTTCGTTTTCATTCTACACCTTACTATAACTTAGTACAGTCCATCAAACTTACCACATATTATGGGTTCAGGAACTTTCCACAATAATATGAGTTCAAGAACATCCAGACAGACCTTAGGCGTCCATTCGCTGAAACATTCAAACACATACCATATTATTATGAGTCACGAACTTACCATAAGTATGAGTTTAAGAACTCGCACCTACCTTATCCTTCTCTACCTATCAAGTATATACATGAGAAAAGATTCACCTTCTCGTCATATACATCTTAATAGGCGACCAATTCCAATGATTATCATTGTAATAAACTGAGCAGTTGGTACACTAAAGCATAAACCTCTGCCCATAACAAAGGTTCATACAACTCAGCCATCACATGAGTCCTCAATTGAAATTTTACAACTTCTACCTTTTATTTATTCAATACGAATTTTCTTTGATTCGTATACTATCCTTTACAACTCAATCTGAGTTCTTCTTCCCGTACTAATTCGTAGTACAATTCATTCATAGCATTAGCTATAAATCATTCATCGTTTCATAGCTCATCTGTTACTACGATTTACTATGATCACGTGGTGATCTTCTTATCCTTCTCTTTATGATTATAGTCTTAGGTACTCTTACCTAAGATTTATAACCTATCAGCTCTGATACCAACCTGTAACGCCCCAAAATCCGGTCTACCTTCAGACCCGAACTCCGTGTGTCGATGACTCACTTCTTACCTATCATACATCATTATATACTGAAATATAACAACATACATTCTTAATTCCCAAGTTCTCGAAACCTTATAACCCTTCTCATTACAAATAATGAAAATTACATTATTCCTTTCATCTTACAAGAGTGATTTTTATCCGCCACCAAGGATACATACAGTTCATTAAACTAGTCTATAGTTTAATTTTCTTCTTTCTACATTACAAGTCTTCACTTGATCTTCACACACATTCACATACTGAATGGCACTTCATCTGGATACCGCTTAGCTTGATCTTTACGGGATCCTTATGTTCTTTCTAACATCGTACGCTGAAAATGTTTTTCATTTAAAGCAAGTGTGAGTATTCAATTGCCCAACAAGTCATAATAGTTTGAACAAACAAGTTCAGAATTTAACATTTCTTTCGAACTTCAATAACCGAACAAAGGTTATGAAACAGCTTGAATAATAGGAATAGTCTCGATTCCTATCATCTTAAAACCATACGCACTTTCACTTTGAAATACTTTCATTCTTCTACCTTTTTCATTCACATTCTGTCTGGCTAGAATCATTAGCACAGACTTAACAATAACGGTTCATGAATAAACCGAGCATACTTGTATTGAACAGTTCGATCACAAAATAGTTCATCTCATAAAAACACCGAAGTGCTCACATTGTGGCTCAAGGCCTCATACATTCTACCACCTTGTACAAATATCGCACATTCGCACATAGACAGAAATTCTCAAGTTCAACATCTGAGAAGTTTTAGAAACTAGCATTCATTTAAAATATGAATGAAGTTAGGAAACTTTCCTTACGCACAACTACAGCTTATAGTTTACGCTGAACTGCTCATTCCAAATCCCTATATAACACATAAGGAAATAACACGTACACCAATTAGTCATATACTTGACTTACGTATTGGTTTACTTAACTTTATTTCTTAAGCTTCGCGTTCTTGTAATTTAAGCTTACGCGACTAACTTTCATTACCGGTTTACGGTTTCATGACATACTGAGATGTCTTACTCAAAACGTTCATCATCTTTGATGATTTACATTCTTATCTTCTTCTTATACTTCTCTTAGGGCTCAGTACACATCGTGTCTTTGCTAGTAGTCCATATGATAACCATCAAAGGTTACGATTGTACCACAACTTAAATTCATCTAACTTATCCGAACTATTAAATTATAATGTTCGTTAAGTCAAATTCATATTCCTTACGGCTTTCTGGCAACTAAATGCCATACCTCAGGATTCATTCTTTATCGTCTAAGTCATACAGTCATTTGTATACTCGGAGCGATCATTCATTGTCAATACTATGAGGTAATAGCGTTAACCATTTCATATGAATTTATTCATACCTTACAACGTCTGGCTCCTTCAACTCGGAATGTTTATCCAAGTTATACTTATTAACTCGGTTTCTTAACGTTATACGTTATTATCTTCAACTCAGTTTCTTCACCATTCACGGTTAATCAACATTCTTCATTACATTACGGCTTTCTTGATACCATTCGTATCTTACTTACTAATTTCATCAACGTCTAAGTCATACAACCAGGGTATACTTAGAACGTTCGTCCAACGCGAATACAATTCACAAGGATCATCTACATATTTAACGTTCACGTTGCTCGTCTCTTAATCTCTCATTCAACCTTTATTCAAGGTTTTAATTGCTTTTCATCGTTATCCATCCCATGAACCCCACGTTCATTAATCTTTCTTAATGTCAAAGCCATACTGTTCGTCGTATGCTAAGACCGATCGTTCTTCGCAACAACGTTGCGTTCACAGCGTCTATACACTTTACGTTCATCTTACAATGCCATGCCATAACATCGGAATGTTATTCATTACCTTCATCACTCAACGTCTAAGGAATCACAATCATAGCAATCCCTCACATTCGTTCATTACGACTACAGTCCCCGGCTATCGGTTACGTAATCTAGCGTTTACATTCTCTATCTTTTAATCTCATTTAATCTTTTTGTTCAACCTTCATTAAAGGTTTAAAACACTTGATTAAGTGTTACATTACGTGAACTATATGTTCATACTTCTTTCTTGCACATCCCCCAGTATCTGAGAACTAAAAATCTCATTTCTGGGCTTTGACTATGCACTGGCGTTGCGGCGCCGTGCCCTTCCTTTCCTCTCGCGCTACGGCGCAAGCTACTTCTCTCTCTTCTCTTTCCGGCCTGGCGCTGCGGCGCCAAGTCCCTTGTTATCTTCCGCGCTGCAGCACCACTCTCCAAAAGGTTATGGCCGATCTCACGCTACGGCGCCGGCCTCTAAGGCACGACTCCCGCTGCGGCGCCGAGCATGAAACTGAGAAAATTTTTTCTAAGTCTTTTACAAGCTTGAGACGTCGGTTTCGAAATCTCATAACTTCTTCGTTATAACTCAGAACGAAGTCGTTCCAAAGTCATTCTCTTCCTTATCTTACGTACTTCGATAACCCACAGACAAAAATTCATTCTAAATCTATTAACATGCCATTCAATTGGCTTAATCTTCGCTCTTCATTCATGTTAACGTTTTTAACGTTCTTCGTTCGTTCGTCCGTAATTCGGTCATCTGAACTCGGAATTCGTTCGTTCTTGAGTCCATGACTCACATTTTATACGTTCTCTTACATTCTTATGAAACCCTACACGTTCGGGCTCATTTACTAACTTTCAAATTCTCGTTCGTCTTTTACGAAATTTCGCCATAACTTCGTTATAGCTCCGTTTTAATCCGTTCTTCATGAACGTTTCTAACGTTCCTAACCAAGAAATAAGCATCTAACTTATACGCGATGGTTTTAAACTTGTCCATCAACAACAATTACACTACGATGGTTTTAAATTTGTTCATTAACAATATTCTTCGTGTTCTTCGCGTTTTAATCGATATTCTGGATTACGATTCTACTTTTTATTGGCATTTGATGTTATAGAACACCATTCCTTACTTAATTCACCTACTCATTCATAAAATTCATTTGGATCACTCAAAATCCACACGAATCTTATACTTCCTTAAGAAATTTATAAAATAAATTTCTAATTCTTATTTCTTCATTTTCTTACGATTTCAACCATATGAAATCTTTCTCAATATCTTTTACTCCTTATTCTCATTAAGTTATGTTTTTAAACATAAAAACTTAAAGAAAATAAATAGAAGAACTAGGGTTCGGATTACCGTTCTTCTTTATTTCTCTTCCGTTATACAAAGCTGACGATTTGCGAGCTTTTCTATTTCTCGATCACTTTTGATCCGAGCATTAATGCTCATTCTCTTCCTCTTCCTCTTCCAACCGAGCTCTCTCTCTCTCTTTCAAGTTCTAGGATTTTCAAAATCCTAGAAAATGAAAGTTAAGCTTTCTATTTATAGAAAACCAAAGCAAGGGAAAAATAGTCATTTCACCCCCCACCTCCTTACTATTCACACCTCCTTAACATCTTAGCCACCAAGTTAACTTGGCCACAACCCTTACTTGGGGGCCAAGTGGCCGCCCCTCTTGCTCCATGGGTCACCCCATGGGTTGCCCCATTGGTTATACCCATCCGTTTACCCATCGGTTCGATCCGCGGTTTCTTTTCTTGGTTTGGGCCTTAACCCTAATTCATATTGGGCCTAACTTGGGGTTGATTTCATAAATCATTGGGCTTGACATAATCCAAGTCCAATTGGATTCTACAAAGTTCATGAACTCAAAGTCCATTTAGACTAATCGTATTCTACACATTCCATTCTCGTATTCTCTTCGTATATCATTCGTACGATATTCGTATTATACGTCGTACTAATCTTCGTAATATACTCGTATAATAACTCGTATCATACTCGTATTTCTCACGCATAATAACCCTAGTTATTACACGTACTCATTAAAATTCTCGAAAATTACTTTCCCTAACCCTTAGGTTTTACATCCGCAGGCGAAAACTTCGTTTTTGCCATAACTGAAATATTATTGAATATTCCATCACGTCTCAGAATTAAACGTAATCTATAACTTCTCAGAATTTCAAAATAAATCTCCGAGCAGGAACTGATGAATAGTGCTTATTTCGTCTTTTTTCCCAGAAAAATTTTGTTCCCAGAAAATTTTATTTTCGTCTTAAAAATTCTTACTCGTTCAATCTAGCTCGTAGCCAGAATACTCCCGACTTATAATCATTCTAGGTTATAGAACGATTAATAAACACATAGCACAGACTAGTATTAATAAAAATTCATTTTATTAATAACTAGTTCTTTAAACCTAAATTCTGGATAATCCAAAATTCCAGGTTGTTACAGTGTCACATCACTGGATCAATGTGCAAACCTTTTCTCGGTTGTGTTGGTACAACCATTTAAAAAATCAACTGGTGACTCTTAACAGTCCATCGTCGACATTATACATGTCGGACCTTTTTCACTTGTTTTTTCAAACAAATCTCACCTAAAATGAGAACACCAAAGAACAAGTAACGAAAAGGGGCAACTAAAAATCCCGACGTCGACATATGTTAATTATAACGAGTAAGCAAGATGAAGGTTATTCTATAACCTAAGAGTAGAATAATGTCGTAGTATTCTGGCTACATGATAGAATTAAAGTGTTTGAATTTCCAAGATGAAATTAAAAGCTTTCCTAGAAATTCTCCGAAAAATATTATTCATCCATTTATGCTCGGGAATTATTTTTGAACTTCCGGAAAATACATAATAATATAATGATAAGGAAGGATGGATTATGTAATAATAATTCAGTTATGACAAATGCAATTTTTGCCTGCGTACTAAGTTCGAGAATGTTAAAGAAAATGAAGATTTGAATGAATAATGATCGTAGAATAAGAAAGTTATTATACGAGATAATGAATACGAGTATAATACGAGGTATTGTACAGGTATATACGAAAGATGACAAAACATATATGATGAACGTTATACGAACTAGTATACGAAGAGAATACGAGAATTATACGTTAAAAGCTTTAGCCATTTGTAATAGACTAATAGGATTTGCCCATGTATTTAGCAAGCCTAAGTGAATTATTGTCAAAGCCCAAAGCTAAGTAATGCAAACCCAACGTTAGGCCCAAAGTTAATTAAAACATAAGCCCGAACCAATAACCAAACCCATGGATCGAACCGATGGGTCACCGGGTGAGAAAAACCCATGGGGCAACCCATGTGGGCCCCCCATAGTGAGTCATGGCTGGCCAACTTGATGTCCAAGTAAAGGATAAGGTTTTTGTTAGCAAATTTTAAATATTAAGGAGGTGGAATAGTATGGAGGTGGGTGATTATGACCCTTATGCCCTCAATTTGGAAATCTTTAAATAGGAAGCTTGGATTGTCATTTGTTGCTTGTTTCATTTCCACCAACACTTAGAGAAAATATTATTGAGAGAGAGAAGTGAGAGCTATCTTACTAATCCAAGAAGAAGAAGAAAGAAAGCTTGAACATCATAAGGTAATGAACCTTTAAACCACTAATCTTCATCTCTTCATTGGTAGTTTGATAGAGAAGTGATTATTGGTGGAGCATGTATCATAAGGAGTAACAAGGATGGCTATTACTGCACTTAAGCATTAATAAACCATGTTATAAGTGGAACCATAATCATAGAGTTATGAATTAATGAAGATTTTTTTAGAATTTATCATATGTTTTGATGGACAAGTTTAAAACCATCATTTATAGGATTAGATGATATATGCTTGGTTAGTATGATAGAATGATGGAATGAATCTATTTTGAACGGAGTAAAAAAAATCTCAAGTAACGAAGTTATGACAAAATTTACAAGATTAGACGATAATCGTCGAAATTGTGAAATTCTCGGAATGAATGTCAAAAGTCGTCGTTTAACTCAAAAACCTTAGTTTTTGATGGCATATAATATAACTTTACATTAGAGAGTCGTGGACTTAAGAATGGTCGAATTCTGACTTAAAACGAAGAAACGAGCTATTAACGTTCACGAACGTTTAACGAACGCGTAATAAAGAACTTAAACTATGAATTCAGTGTTAACAGATTCAAAAATGTAAGGTGTCCTAATGAAATCGTAGTACACAAGATATGTGAGATAACAACTTTTGAACGAGCCAATTCTGACTTATAACGATTAAGTTATGAGCCGAAAAGGATTGTAGTGGGAAAAAAAAACTTAAAAATTTCTCTGAGGCACATGGTCGGCCCCGTAGCACCTGCCAAGCTTATAAAGTTCGCGCCGTAGGGCTAGAACGAAATCCCACCCACTGCTAAGTCGTGTCACAGCGTGGCACATAGTGAAGAGTTTGGCGTTGTAGCGCCGAGACCAAGTCCCAAACACTGCTAACTTGCACCGAAGTGCGAGACATACATAGGCAGCTGGCGCCGCAACACCAGTACTAGGAAAAAGATAGTAAAGAAAGATAATGAATGTAAAGAAAGTGGAAGTTGATTGAAGGTGAATTATTACCTTAATTAACTTTAAGTAACATCATTAAGGATGATTATAACCTTATGTTTAACGATTAAAAGTTGACGAAAGGTTATGAGAATGTAAACACAAAGTGTTACGATTAACTGTAATGAATGTTGACTAAACTAATAAAAGTTAGTTAATTTTATGAATGATTAGACTAGGAAGAAGGAAAAGTAAGTTAATGTCAATATGTGATGATCATGTTAACCTAATGTGGTATACTATGTAATCGTGTATAGTAGAATCCTTAAAGACTAAAAAGAGAAGTGAATTCACGGTAGAAGACGCTGAAGGTAAGTGTTCTAAACCCTTGTTTATGTTCCTTTTGGATAAGTTTTATGATTCATGTATCCTACACATAAATTGATGTACAAAGAAGTCAAAACCAATTCCTTCGGCTAGACTTAATGTGTTTTGTGGATTTCCTTATAATCTATCAAAATATTATCAACGTGGCTATCTTTTGCCATCTTTTTTGGTATGGATTTCAAAGAAAGACAGAGTATGAATAAACAAATGTTTTATCGTCAATCGACAAGCACGTGAGGTTGCCAAAACTTAAACGTAGATACGTTTAATGAAGTAGTGTTGTACAACATAGAGTACTATAGGTTGATCACCTAGACGTGCTCGTAAGAAATGTCGAACTTACGGACTTGGTGTCGGGTTGTCCTTTTCAAAGAAAGAATGAAATGCTTAAGGTCTTGGACCAAAATTTATGTTTAACGTATGTTGTGCATTGTTAAACATTTTTAAAGAAAATAGAAGTGTTATTTTGAATTATCTATAGTACTTCATAACTATTGATTCAGTTATAGAAGATATATGTATTCATATGATTCGAACATATTGCTTAAATGAAATTGTAATACTTGCTGAACTAGTTATGCTCACCCTTGCTTGAATCATATGAATGCAGCTAAGACTGAACGGACTGAAGGATCCAGTAAGGATAAGGGAAAGGCTAAGGCGGACAAATAGTCATTTTTGTAATAGCATAGTATGAACTTTGTAATTAGTTGATACTATAACAATGAACATATGTAATAGTTACAAAGAACGAAGAAAGTGAATTATTATTTTGTAATATATAAAAGACATATTCACTCTTTTGAGGTATTTCAATTGAATATATGTGTGAACTGTAGCACCGTATAGCACCATCTGTCGGGTTGGAAGATACCTGGATTTGGGGTCGTCACGGGTTGGTATCAAAGCTATAGGTTATAAAACTTAAGGGGAAAAAATAACCTTAAGCCATAACCTTAAGAGAGTTAAAGAAGTAAAAGATGAAGTTAACCCTAAAAATGCATCAAATGTGATATATGTTTATATTATTCTAATGATGTGTACTAATCAAGATAATTTTTTTGTAGATGTCAGGAGATAACATGATGTATAGAGACATTCATGTGGTTAGTGAAGAGTCTGTAAACCCGATAGAGATTTTACCGACACCCGTAGCTGAGTTGCCAGTGGTGGTGGTGATTAAGTCGGAAGATTCGAATAACTTAGGATTTATATTCTTGTTCAATGGTATGCCAGAGGAGGAGGTGGAGGTGGTATCATTTAATACAGTAGTACCTATAGAGGAGATGACTCTGGGGGAGTCAATGAAAGCGTTGTTCATGACAGTATTGGATAAAAATATCTAGTTGGGGAAGGAGGAGGAGATCCATGACATCTTGGCAAACAAGAAAGACATGGAAACTATGTGGGAGGAAGAGCATGACGAGAAGGTTTTAGTAAAGGACAAGGTCCATGAGCTAAAACACGAGGCCTTTGAGCTAAGGCAGTAGCTAAAGGCTAAGAAGCAGAAGATCAGTAGGATGTCCTATGTACATAGGAGTTCTCAAGAGGATTATCAGCGGCAAGTGGCTGAGTATCCTGTGGAGGCAAGGCAGACTCGGCATGGTATCATTCGAGATGTGATAGGTAGTCTTGCCAATGCAGACTACGAGAATTCCAGTAGGCAAATGTAATCTAGTTAGTAACTAGAGTAGGATTAGACATGTAAATATGTTATATCTATGTAGTGACATAAAACCCTCTGCTGTATAATCAAAGGGTAGTCTTTTGTAAATCCCAATTTTTGGAAAGTAATTACAGAAAAGTAATGTAATCAGCTAAGGCTGCGTAATGATGAATAATGTAGTATTATACTACAAGGAAGAAACATATCAATATAAGCCTTTTATTGAACATGTTGTGCAATGAGTTTGAGTTATTGTTTAAAAAATAAATAATGACTAATTAACAAGAAGAAGGTAATAATGAAGTGTTATTCATTTTAATAGAAAGATGTCGCCAAGAAGATGACAGCAAAATCAAGAAGTAAACGTGAATCAACCGGAAGGGGGACCGGTTAACCTAATGCATGAGTTTATTAATTTATTAACAGCTGCCTTTGATCGAAATGGGCTTAATATACCTGTAAATCCTGCAATAGTACGTTTTACTACGTTTAAGGATTTTAAAAGTGTAGGTCCGCCAGAGTTCAAAGGAACTACGGACCCTATAGAAGCCCAAACTTGGGTAGAAGAGATAGAGAAGGCATTTATTATTGCAAATGTCGAAGAGGGGCAGAAGGTTTCTTTAGGCACCTACATGATGAAGGAAGAGGCCAACTTCTGGTGGGAGGCGAACCAGGCTAGGGCTGGAGTGGAGAATATAACGTGGACACGGTTCAAGGAGATCTTTTATGAGAACTATTTTCCCACGAGTATGCAGGGTATGATGGAGATGAGGTTCTTAGAACTGAAATAAGGGGATATGATTGTTCCCCAATATGCTACCAAGTTCAATGAACTGGCGAGGTTTGCTCTACATCAAGTGGATACGAAAGTGAGGAAGGCAAGGAGATTCGAGCATGGATTGAAACCCTGACTCTATAGCCGGATATCTGTGTTTCAAAGTAACTCATTTGGAACCATTTTGGAGAAAGCAATAATTTTCGAGGGTGGTAATGAGGCTTTAAGCCAATACCATAGAGAGAAGAAGAACAAGAGTAAGGTAGATGGGGGAGTGAAAATCGAGGGAGTCAGTGTGAGTGGTAACGGACAGAAGAGGAAGGGTTTTAACTTTGGGAATACCGGGGTATAGCAAAGAGATCCTAAGAAGAGAATGGAGGCGTTCAAGAATTGTGGAAAGACTCATTTAGGATACTGTCTCAAGGGTAAAGCGGTGCGTATGTGGACAAGAGGGGCACATTTCACCTAATTATCCAAGTCCGAAGAAGAATCATGGATGCTTCATATGTGGAACAACTGATCACATGGCAAAAAATTGCCGGAAGAAGGGGATGGATGAGAATAAGGGCACTGGTAGTGGTAAGTTGGCTATTAGTGGTCCAGCTCAGACGACTAGGTCGATGGCCCGTACCTTTAATATGACAGTCCATGATGTAGTTGCATCAGGGGATGTAGTTGCAGGTATTATCCCAATCAACGATATAAATGCTTATGTGTTGTTTGATTCGGGTGCTACTTGTGCTTTTATAGCATGCAATTTTGCTAAATGATTAGGATTACTTCCCAAAAGATTGCCAATACCTTTGAATATTAAGGTATCAAATGAAGAAATAATTCATGTTGAAAGTATTCATAGGCGTTGTTGTGTAGAAATACGAGGCTATAAATTGTTGGTCGATTTTGTGACAACCTGAGAATTTGGATATTTATAAAATTTTAAAATATTGAATTAAGGTTAAATAATAAACCTAGACAGAAAATAAGTGAATGGATTTGAGATTTTCGAGAAGGAATTTTGTGAATTTAAAATTATTTTGTGGTGAATTATTCTGGATTAAGGGTATACGAGTATATGTTGTGTGTATATGGTATTGTATGTGTACAGTATGTGGTTAAGGGTCAATGGTTGACCAGACAATGGCAAACCCTAAGTAAATATTAAGAACGTCAACGTTTGGCTAGAAAATTCTTACGAATTATAAGAAACCCTAAAACCGATTTTGGAAACCTTAATTTCAGTTCCGGAAATTCGAAACCCTAAACTGGGAATGCAAATGCTAGTATAAGATTTAAACATTATTAATAATAACCTAATTAGGGATAACTCTAATTGATTTAGAAAACCCTAATTTTGGGATAAGAAACCCTAATTTATAATTAGGGAAAACCTAATTGTTAATTTAATAATTTCAATGTTAATTAGGAAACATTAATCCTAATTTTCAAGATATAAGTGATTAGAAAACCCTAATCTAATTAGGAAACCTAATTTCTAAATTAGAAATAATATTTTTCTATTTAAAATCCTAATTCGTGGGTTATAAACCCTAATGTACAATTATGACCCTAATTGCTTAATTAGCAATTTTAATTAGGAAATAATAATTCAAATTAGAAAGTTTGGATTATGATTAGGAAATTTTAATATAATTATAGAATCATAATTATAATTTAGAAATATTAATTTTCTATTTTAAAAACCTAATTTAAAATTTCTAGAAATTTAATTTTTGGAACTTTAGGTTTTAACCCTAAGGGTTGTGCAATTGACCAATTTACCCTTTTATTTAAATGCCAAACGATATTAATGCCCTTTTTGTATTTTATTAAGTTGGAGTGTGAATGTTGCCAAATGAGAGTTGCTCAACAACTCTAAAAACCCCTTGACATAAAAATCACAGCTCTCAGCCATCAATTGCCAGCCATTTCATTGCATCAATAATACATATAGATTATTAGAGAGAGAGAGAGAAATGCCCACTTTACTTTTCATTTTTCTCCTAGACCCTTCTCTCTCTAAATCCGAAAATCAAGAGTGAGAGAGAGTGAAATGTTGAAACATGATCAATTTATAGATCTCCTTAAACAGATCACAAGAGTCAGAATCAAGATCAAAGCATTAAAGGAGGTATAAACCCTAATTTTCGAAATCCATAGACTTGATGTTAGATGTTATGATCTATTGTTTAAAGTTGTGTTAGAAGGAGTCTTTTAGTGATCTAGGTTGCTAGAATACAGATCCATAACATCAAAGTGCTCGAAAATAGCATTTTAAGAAATATGGAAAAAGGTTGAAAAGTAGCCTGACAACCGAAAGTCAGAGCCTCTAGATTCTTCTCTGTTAATGTTTTTAGTGTTATAAAGTTTTGTATTTGTAGTATGTTGTAAGATCTTGGATCTGGAACTTACATCATGGTCAGATCATGTCTAGAACTCAAGTTATGAGTGGTCAAAGTGAGTTGACCGATCAGAAATTCTAAGTTTCTGGGCAACCCAGAAACCCATAATTTCTTACAGTCACTTTTGACGGTTTAGATCTCACTGAGTTTATGTGTTTTTGTCATGTTGTTGGTTGAAGATTGTAGTCTGACATGTATGCTACATACTCAAACCTTTAGAACACTCAGATCTTGCTTAGACTCAAAATTATTTGCGGTCAAACCCGCGTTGACCCCCAGCTTTTGACGAAATCTGGGAAACCCAGATTTCTCAAGAACAGGCCATGACCCCTACTTTGACCAGCCTTAATCTTTATTGTGTAATGATGTTATGATGATATGATGAAATAGAAATGTACACTGACATGTGTTCTACAAGATTCAACCATTAAATTACCCAAAACAAATACAGAACCCAAGATATAAGGATTCAAAGTAGCTAACTTTAACTATTATTCATTTCTGGAAAACCCAGAAATGAAGAACAACTTCTGACAATGATTTCTGGAGCCCAGATCTGGCTGATATGTTGTTGTATGATCATGAACTTAGTATGTAGTTGTATTATTGCACTTATACTACAACGTTAACACTTCTGCAAGCCCAGAAAACACTTAGATCATAGATTAAATACTGGTCAAACATGGAACCTTGTTAACTGACATAAGCGTTCTGGGCAGCTCAAGAACATGCCAAGAACACCTACAGCGACAGTTCTGTCGCTATAGGGCCCTTTATTAATAATTATTTTCTGAAAATTATTTGTTTTATTTAATAAATAGATTAAAATGGTTTTTAATTATTAAAAATACAAAATAAATTCTTAAAAATTATTTTAAATCCTGAAAATTAGTTTTTAACTATTTTGAGTATATTTCATAAATATTTAATATTTTTGGAATATAAATGGTATTTAATTTATTTAATTATAATATTAAATAAATTATTTAAAAATGATTCTAATACATGAAAAATTATATTATGGTAAAAGAAAATATTTTAAGTTATTTTTAGTGACTTTTAATATTTTAAGAGAAATTTCATTAATTAATTAATATTAATGATAATTAATTTATTTAATAACTATATGAAATAAATTATGAAAAAATAGAATTAATGATCTCAAAATCATATAAAAATGATTTAAGTGTTATAAAAATATTTGAAGTTAGAAAATACAACTTTTGATATTTTGTTATGAAAATAGCGATATTTTAATATTAAACGCAATTATCGGATAATGGATTTAAGTGTTTAAAAATCATATAAATATGGTTTTAAGGTATTAAAAATACTTTGATATATTATAAATATATTATAATATTAAGTGATGATTTTCATTAATATTTGTTATTAAATAAATAGTAATGATAAAGGAATTATGTGGTATTTAATTCGTGTAAATACGTTTTTCATGCTTGAAAATTCACGATAAATAATAATAATTATTTAAAAATTATTATGAGACTTGGAAAATTATTTTGACTGATATTAAAATTATCTGAAATAATTGTTAAGTGTTAGGCAGAGTTTAATTGAACTTATACTCGAAATTTTGTCCGACTAGACCGTCGGGATGTTAGAATTTTGTCGAACTCGACTCAGACTGTATTATTCAATTATACTTATGGTTAATCAATTATGATTTTTATGTCTAAGAATTATTAAATTGCACCCTGTGCGTATGACATGTGTGATAATCCGGGATTTCGAATAATCTAACTTTTTTGAATAATTTTTTTTTATTAATATTAATTATCAATTTAGTGATAAGTATCTGTGATACGAGTTTAGAGAATGAGTCAATTTGTGTATTGACTAAGAAATTAAGAGTAGAGTTGTGCTTAACAAAGAATAGAAACCCTAACCCCAAGTCCGGATAGGGATTCGATAGAAAATATAATTAAAATAATTATATTGAGGAGTACGTGTTTGTACTGTTTAGAATATTGATCAATGATTGATCGGATAAGGTTTAATATTAATAAACTCTAATAAGAGATTAGAAACCCTAACCTCAGGACTAGAAACCCTAACGCGAAGTTAAAAACCCTAATTAACCGTCGAAAAACTCTAATTTTAAATTCGAGAATCCTAAACCCTAATTAGGAAACGCTAATCCTAATTAGTAAGCTTAATGTGTTTATTAAACTTTAATATGTTTAGAAAATCCTAATTATATTTTAGTTATCTTAATTTCTATTTTTACAAACCCTAATTGTAATTTAGAAATTTTATTTTTTTAATTAAAACCCTAATTAGGAAACCCTAATCCTAATTAGCAAGCCTAAAGTGATTAATATGTGGTAATATAATTAGTAAACCCTAATTATACTTTAAAAATATTAATTTCTATTTAAAACCCTAATTACATTTTCGAAATTCTTAATTTTTTATTTTTAAACCCTAATTAGAAAATTCTAGAATTGGAGTTTTTAAAATATAAGGGTTAGAACCTTAGGGTTAAACCCTTAGGGTAAACCCCTATGGGTTTGTGCAATTGTCAAGAATGCCATTAAAATAAAAATACAAATGACCAAAATGCCCTTTTTCATTCTTTAATAAGCTAGCTTGCAAATCTTTGTATAATTGTGGTAGGTGACCAACTCAATTGACTTGGTGACACAAAAATCGAGCCAAATCATCTAGCCAACATCAGATCTAGCAACATCTACATATATATATATATATATATATATATATATATATATATATATATATATATATATATATATATATATATATATATATATAGATTAAGAGAGAGAAAGTGTGTAAACATTAGCAATTTGGTCTCTTGCTCTCACCTACTCTCTCTCTCTCTCTCACCAAGACATCCAAAAATAGCAAGTAGATCGGTCATAGAACAACCCCTTGATCAACCAATATCAGATTGGAGAGCTAAGATTAAGAATTTAAAGCTAGAAGGAATAAACCTAATTTTATTTTTGAACCATGTTGCTAAGAAAAATTTTGTGTTTAAGTGTTTAATCTTGTGTTATAAGATGTTTTTAGATGATCTATGTTGATCCATCATGGATCCATAGCATCAAAGTGGGCAAAAACCATGTTTTTCAAAATCTGTTCTTGAGCATTCTTAGTGGTCTGACAAACAATGTCAGTATCCATAGATCCTTGCTCGTTTATGATATTTATTGTTTTAAAGTTGTAATTTGTAGCTTGGTATGTGTTCTTTAATCTTCAAGCGGAATCAGGGTCATTTGATGTCTAGATCATGAGTTATTAACGGTCAAAACCCGTTGACCGACGTTGACCGGGTGAAATCTGGGTAACCCAGAAATACATGATCATCGTCTGACAATGATTTCAAGCTTCCAGATCTATCAGGATTTTCGTGTTATGATGTTGTTGTTGTAACCCGTTTGTAGCTTATTAGTTGGACTCTAGATCCATGCTAGTATATCTCTTAAACAACACATAAGATGGTTGTAATAAATGGTCAAACTAGACCATTTGATCACGAATTAACTTTTTGAAAAGCCCAGAAATGGTATGAACAAAGATTCTGATAGGGTTTGACCGGATTGGATCTGGCGTATATGATGTTGTTGGACTGTTTAAATGGTATATAAATGTTGCCTGACATTAGTACTTTAGTTTTGAACCTTAATAACATAAATACAATAACCAGAACCGGAAGGAAATTGAAGTGCAAAGTGGGCAGTCGAAGCTGTCTGGGTTTCTGGGTAACCCAGAAAGCCCAGAAAACTTCTGACAGCCACTTTGATGCTCTGTATTGTGATTCTATGTTATTGTTTGACTTGGATGATGATTGATTCATGTAGTGCTACATAAACACTACATGATCAATAATTAACATGACCCAGAAACAAAATGGATTGAGATTAATAGCTGGTCAAACGTGGACCCTTGTACTGCTGGCTGTCAGTGTTCTTGAGGCTCAAGAATACTAACAGCGACGCTTTGTGTCGCTAATGCCCTATAGCGACAGTTTTTTAATATAATTATTTTCTGAATTTCTAGAAATTATTTAAAAATAGAAATAAATTATAAAAATTATTAAAAATAGTTTTAAAAATTATTTTAAATTATGAAAAATAAATTTTGACCAATTGGAATATTTTTCTTTAATATTTATAATTATTTAAATATTAAAGGTATTTAATTTATTTAATTAGTATATTAAATAAATTAGAAAAAAATGATTTTAATTATATAAAAATTATTTTAAATAAGAATAAAGTATTTAAAAATATTTTGAGTTATAAAATATAACTTTTAATATTTTTAGAGAATTTTCATTAATAATTTAATATTAATGATATTAGATTTATTTAATTATTAAATTAAATAAATAAGTTAAAAATGATTTTAATAATTTAAAAATCATTTTAAATGAGAATAAAGTGTTAGAAAATATTTTGAATTATAAAATATAATTTTCAATATTTTTGGAGAATTCTCATTAATAAATTAATATTAATGATATTAGATTTATTTAATTATTATATTAAATAAATAAATTAAAAATAGTTTTATTGATTTAAAATCATTTAAAAATGAGAAAAATATTTTAAAAATATTTTAAGTTATAATTAATGACTTTTAATATTTTGATAATAATTTTATTAATATTTAAATATTAATGGTGATGGTTTAAAAATGATTTTAATTAATTTAAAAATCATTTAAGTAGAATATTAATGATTTAAAAATATTGTAAGTTATTAATAATAACTTTAATATTTTGACAAGTATGCTATTAATATTTTTATATTATTAAATATAAATAAGGATAAGATTATTTGATAATTAAATCATTTAAAAATGATTCCAATGTTTGAAAAATTATTATAAATTATAATAAGTGTTTATTAATTATTAAAAGCTTTCGAAAAATATTATAAATGATATATGACTTATCTAAATTAATATTGAAGCTTAGAAACCGAATTTAATTGACAATAACTATGTTAATTATCGGATAAGGTGACCAGAACACCGAGAATGGACCGAAGTCCAACCAGACCGAAATAGTTAGACTTGATAAGTGTTTATATATGTTATAAACATTGATGTGACTATGTGGTAATGTGTCTAGGAGAAGTATTGACGGTAAATTACATTATTGTGTGTGGTGAATTATTGTGCTAATTGTGAGACCAATCTTATGATTATAGGTCTTTCAGCGTAGATAAGTATATTGTGTGGCTTTAATCAACGCGGAAGACAAATTTCCTAACTCAACCTTAAGTTATATTTATTCAATTATTATAGTGATTAATTATTGTTGATTAGACCACGTCCAAGAATTTATTGTTGATTATTCGCAGTTAAAGCATGTTTAATAATTCAAATTGAATTACTGATTCGAAAAATATACATTCGTAGAATAACTGTTATTGGATATTCATATCCGTAGAAGCTAGTATTGACAGTACAGATAACTGCTACTTTCTTATGATAATATTGTAACACTTTGTTAATAACATGACTAAAGAAGGTTGCCACAGACTATAGACATAACATGACTGCCGCCAATTGCAGACATAACGTGTCTGAAGAAGGTTGCCACAGACTGCAAGAAGACAAAAGCCACACATCAATTGTAGACAGCCATTATTTAAAATCATCTATAAGTGATCTAGAAAATAAAACAAACCATAAACAACAAAATAGGTGAATATAATGTTAAGGGTGTATAAGTAATATTCCAGAAAGAAAAAATAGGAACCTCTGTTCAACAAAATAGGTGAGACTATCCTCAACTTTGTTAATAATCTATATTATAAAACTCACTGGATTAAGGCCAAGCAATTTCTGTTTTGCAAGAGCCACAACCTGCATGCACCAATATATTATGGGGAAAATCATTTACAAATATAAATGTGACCTACTACAAATGAACTCAGCTTGAAAGCTTATCGCAAAGGCTTCATTAATTTCATAGAAATCAACTTGAGAAGCCTCTATGCCAGCACTTGAAATAGCTTTTGGTATCGCAAGGGTTGGAGAAGTTGTAAATAACTCTGGTGACTGCACGATGCAGATCATGAATTAGTGTATAAATAATAGTAGTAACTCTATTCCTTTTACAGTGGATTAGTAGTGTCAGCTTCATATATTATCAGTAAGTATCTATGCAGCATCACCGTACCCCAAAATCTATGCAAGTACTTGTAGCCCAAGCTTAACCGCAGTCTCTCCACTGACTAAGACTAGTACAGCTCCCCCATCACTGATAAAAAAAGAATAATTTTACCTTTTAGTGAATAGCTGGGTTACAATTTTTTGTAAGACTTAAATAAAAACCAGAGATATGGTACTATTCCAATGAATCGAAAACAGAGGGAACAAAATTTTTCACACCAACAGTATCCTTTGTGGCACAATCATAGAAGTGTGAGCATGAACATCTAAAAAGATAGGATAGTAACACCATCACACAATATTAGGAACACTAGAAAGCATAGTTAATAGTAACCTCTACCAACTACAATGGCACTTTAGATAAAATATAATTAGATAACTCGAAGAGCAAGTATATGAAATATTTTATATTCGAAGGATGACAGCAAAATTCATTGTAGGTTGAGTTATTCTTCATGGAGGGAACACTAGCCTTGTTCATAACCATTGATAAAATCAAATAAACCAACAACGAATTGATTTCTTGGGGCCATCCTCAGTTATTGAAATGCATAGGAAAGTCTCACCTATTTTGTGTCACCTCTGTTCCATAGTTTTTTGAAATGCATAGGAAAGTCTCAATGCAATTCTTTTCAGCCTTCCTCTTGATTTCTTGGGGCCATCCTCAGTTGTTGACCCAATTAACTTCAATTGACTAATTGAAAACCTAGGAAGCAAATTGAACAAAACTTCCACATTGAATAAAAGTAGCAATAAGATAAAACTTCCACATTGAATCAAAGCATTCACAATGTCAGTTTGCATATGTATGCACACTACTGGTTCCTTCTCCCAAAAATGTGGTGCATCCGCAGACAATCTTTTATAGTCTTTTTATAAATCCAAATCCAAATAAGAAACAAGGAGAAGAAAAAACACAAGGAAAAACAAATGCTTAACAAATAACACTGCAAGTCGATAACACAAGGAACTTTACCAAGGTCTCCTCAGCAATAGATAGGAGTCTACCAAAAAATGAAAATAACAAAGATAATAATCAACTATCCATATAGGAGTTTGCACCATTGGAAAGGGGAGAGAAACAGAAAGAGCTCATGAAATTGGCACAAATAGCATGAACACACCTTCCTTATCCTTAATATTAGCCTTAACAATGTCAAGAATAACAAATGTTGTCTCGTGGGTTAAGGCATGGGCTTCCAAAGTATAACCTGAGGCAAAAAGTTCATATAATATAGATTATTAACAAAGTTGAGGATAGTTTTCAGATAAATGTAAATATAGCTGATATGCTATCCGAATTCCTCAATGGTACAAAGAACCATAGGATCAGATTTGGCCAATCGTTTCAGTCCTTCAACATGTTTGGGAAGGTCAGACGCAACCTTGCACTGCACCACAACACGTTCAACAGGTGACAAAAATAAAACTAGTTGATACCAAAAACAAAGAGACGACATAAGATACCAAAATAAACAAAGTTGATAGCAAAAACTAAGTTGTTATCTTGCAATTCTCTAGTCACGAGTACAAGTGTATATTTTTCAGTCCATTCTGCCTGCATCTTGCCCAAAGCTATTTATCTGCTACAAGCTTTAGAAGTGCATCAGCAATTGACTGCTGATTGTGATCGAGGGTCAATTAGCAGACCGTTATCAAGAACCTGAAACAGATTCATGGTCAAAAACTAGTATTAAACTCGGTTTTGCTATAGAGTGAACAAATGAAAAACCAAAGTAATCAGCTGTAAGTTTCCAAAAATGGACACACTTGAAGTATATCAAGAGGACCTCCATTTTTTGTGGCGACCATAGGCAGACCATAAGTTGCTGCCTGTTCAAAGAGAAATCTTGGGTTTGATTAGGTAACAATATAAAATCAAAAACTAAATCTCAGCAAATATCAAGTGAAAGCACCTCAATTAAAGTGAGACCAAATGGCTGAATAAAAGCTGGATTGATGAAGACACCTTACATAGGAAGAAAATACGTAAATAAGGTCTAGAAATATTGAGAATGAAGCAGAAAATATAAGAGAGTAACAATTCCAAATTGATATTGTTGAATTAACTACTTTTAATTCAATAAGATAAAGACGGACAACGAAAGACTGTCTCCCCTTGCATAATCCCCTTCTCACTTGGATAAGATTATAATTTATTTTCAAAGGTAGTAAAATGGATTAAGGTTGGAGCTATGAAACAACCTTAAAGCGCAATGAACCCTTAACAACTAGGTCACACACGCAGATAAAATTTTTTTTATAAAAAAACTAGGTCACACACTGAAGATATAAGAAACTAAAGATATTTCTTCTCTGCCTTAGCCAGAATAGAGATATGTGAAACAAACTTGAGATTCCGGCTGTGCAGTAAATAAGGGCGAAGATCATTCCACCAAAAGCCCAAGCTATGCCTTGAATTTCGACCGAAGAGCACTTAGACGGCGACTTCGAGACTCCCATAACCGTAAAAATGGTGATGTAGAGGAAAAGGAAAGTGACGATGAACTCGGCAATTCCAGCTCGGTAAAACGACCAGGAGCTCAGTGGTAGTTGAAGGTTTGGATTGTAGGAGAGCAGGGCACCCGCTCCATCGTAGGGAGAGAGAAAGTACAGAGATAGGAGAGAGAAGAAACTAGATCTAAATCACTATGCCCCGTGTTGTAATTTCAAACTTTTTCTTCCGTGTTTTTATTTTTTTGTTCCGTGTTTTTATATAGATAACATTTTTTATATAAAAACGTTATCTATTTAAAATCAAAAAATTGCGTTTATAAATACATAACGTTTTTTTATATGTGTCTACAACGTTTTGTTAAAACACGTTGTAAAAAAAATACCACAACGTTTTTTATAAAAACGTTATCTTTTAAGTGTTGTCTATTTACTATTTTGTAGTAGTGTAATTAGTAAGCTTAATGTATTTATTAAACTTTAATATGATTAGAAAACCCTAATTATATTTTAGTTATATTAATTTCTATTTTTACAAACCCTAATTGTAATTTAAAATTTTTATTTTTCTAATTAAAACCCTAATTAGGAAACCCTAATCTTAATTAGCAAGCCTAAAGTGATTAGTATGTGTTAATATAATTAAGAAACCCTAATTATACTTTAAAAATATTAATTTCTATTTAAAACCCTAATTAATTATATTTTCGAAATTCTTAATTTTCTATTTTTAAACCCTAATTAGAAAATTCTAGAATTAGAGTTTTTAAAACATAAGGGTTAAAACCTTAGGGTTAAACCCCAAGGGTTTGTGCAATTGTCAAGAATGCTATTAAAATAAAAATACAAATGACCAAAATGCTCTTTTTCATTCTTTAATAAGCTAGCTTGCAAATCTTTGTATAATTGTGGTAGGTGACCAACTCACTTGACTTGGTGACACAAAAATCGAGCCAAATCATCTAGCCAACATCAGATCTAGCAACATCTACAATATATATATATATATATATATATATATATATATATATATATATATATATAGATTAAGAGAGAGAAAGTGTATAAACATTAGCCATTTGGTCTCTTGCTCTCACCTACTCTCTCTCTCTCTCACCAAGACATCCGAAAATAGCAAGTAGATCAGTCATAGAACAGCCCCTTGATCAACCAATATCAGATTGGAGAGCTAAGATCAAGAATTTAAAGCTATAAGGTATAAACCTAATTTTATTTTTGATCCATGTTGCTAAGAAACATTTTGTGTTTAAGTGTTTAATCTTGTGTTATAATATGTTTTTAGATGATCTATATTGATCCATCATGGATCCATAACATCAAAGTGGGTAAAAAGCATGTTTTTCAAAATCTGTTCTTGAGCATTCTTAGTGGTCTGACAAGCAATGTCAGTGGCCACATATCATTGCTCGTTTATGATATTTGTTGTTTTAAAGTTGTAATTTGTAGCCTGGTATGTGGTCTTTAATCTTCAAATGGAATCAGGGTCATTTGATGTGTAGATCATGAGTTATTAACGGTCAAAATCCGTTGACCGACGTTGACCGGGTGAAATCTGGGTAACCCAGAAATACATGATCAGCGTCTGACAATGATTTCAAGCTTCCAGACCTGTCAGGATTTTCGTGTTATAATGTTGTTCTTGTAACCCGTTTGTAGCTTATTAGTTGGACTCTAGAACCATGCTAGTATATCTCTTAAATAACACATAAGATGGTTGTAATAAATGGTCAAACTAGACCATTTGATCACGGATTAACTTTCTGGAAAACCTAGAAACGGTATGAACAAAGATTCTGACAGGGTTTGACCAGATTGGATCTGGCGTATATGATGTTGTTGGACTGTTTAAATAGTATATAAATGTTGCCTGACATTAGTACTTTAGTTTTGAACCTTAATAACATAAATACAATAACTAGAACCGGAAGGAAATTGAATTGCAAAGTGGGTAGTCGAAGCTGTCTGGGTTTCTGGGTAACCCAGAAAGCCCAGAAAACTTCTGACAGCCACTTTGAAGCTCTGTATTGTGATTCTATGTTATTGTTTGGCTTGGATGATGATTGATTCATGTAGTGCTACATAAACACTACATGATCAATGATTAACATGACCTAGAAACAAAATGGATTGAGATTAATAGCTGGTCAAACGTGGACCCTTGTACTACTGGCTGTCAATGTTCTTGAGGTTCAAGAACACCAACAACGACGCTTTGTGTCGCTAAAGCCCTATAGCCACAGTTTTTAATATAATTATTTTCTGAATTTCTTAAAATTATTTAAAAATAGAAATAAATTATTAAAATTATTAAAAATGGTTTTAAAAATTATTTTAAATTATGAAAAATAAGTTTTGACCAATTGGAATATTTTTCTTTAATATTTATAATTATTTAAATATTAAAGGTATTTAATTTATTTAATTAGTATATTAAATAAATTAGAGAAAAATGATTTTAATTATATAAAAATCATTTGAAATAAGAATAAAGTATTTAAAAATATTTTGAGTGATAAAATGTAACTTTTAATATTTTTAGAGAATTTTCATTAATAATTTAATATTAATAATATTAGATTTATTTAATTATTAAATTAAATAAGTAAGTTAAAAATGGTTTTAATAATTTAAAAATCATTTTAACTGTGAATAAAGTGTTAGAAAATATTTTGAATTATAAAATATAATTTTCAATATTTTTGTAGAATTCTCATTAATAAATTAATATTAATGATATTAGATTTAATTAATTATTATATTAAATAATTGAATTAAAAATAGTTTTATTGATTTAAAAATCAGTTTAAAATGAGAAAAATATTTTAAGTTATAATTAATGACTTTTAATATTTTGATAATAATTTTATTAATATTTAAATATTAATGGTGATGGTTTAAAAATGATTTTAATTAATTTAAAAATTATTTAAGTAGAATATTAATGATTTAAAAATATTATAAGTTATTAATAATAACTTTAATATTTTGACAAGTATGCTATTAATATTTTTATATTATTAAATATTAATAATGATAAGATTATTTGATAATTAAATCATTTAAAAATGATTCCCATGTTTGAAACATTATTATAAATTATAATAAGTGTTTATTAATTATTAAAAGCTTTCGGAAAATATTATAAATGATATATGGCTTTTCTAAATTAATATTGAAGCTTAGAAACCGAATTTAATTGACAATAACTATGTTAATTATCGGATAAGGTGACCAGAACACCGAGAATGGACCGAAGTCCAACTAGACCGAAATAGTTAGACTTGATAAGTGTTTATATATGTTATAAACACTGATGTGACTATGTGGTAATGTGTCTAGCAGAAGTATTGACAATAAATTATAGTATTGTGTGTGGTGAATTATTGTGCTAATTGTGAGAACAATATTGTGATTATAGGTCTTTCAAACGCAGATAAGTATATTGTGTAGCTGTAATCAACGCGGAAGACAAGTTTCCTAACTCAACCTTGAGTTATATTTATTCAATTATTATATTGGTTAATTATTGTTGATTAGACCACGTCCAAGAATTTATTGTTGATTATTCGCAGTTAGTGCATGTTTAATAATTCAAATTGAATTACTGATTCAAAAAATATACAATCGTAGAATAAATATTATTGGATATTCATATTCGTAGAAGTTAGTATTGACAGTACAGATAATTCCTGTTTATTATCAAATTATGTTGAGAAATGTCTTAGCTAATTATTTTGGGTAGACGAACATTTGTTAGAACTTGATAGGTTCAAGAAGAGAAGAGAAAAGAATTCAATTATTATTTATAGATCAATGCCAGTTGTTTCAGCTAGATCGAAAAAAGCAAAACTTGATAGGTTTGAGAAGAGAATTGATTAGATATTAAAATCATTGCGTTTCGTTGTTAAATCAAATTTTGATTCAAAGGCTGAGAAGAACAACTTTTTATATAAAAGAAATATTTTAGGTCGTATATTCGGCCATTGCGTACTGTTAAGTATTATGCATAATATATGGTATAATAAAGCTGATCACTTGTTATACTTGCAGAGGGGTATGATTTAATCTTTATAGTTATCTGATACTCCTGCGTATATATAAAAGTAAACCTTTGATAGATACCCGAGAAGAAAAGTTCTAGATCCAATGGATCGTTCAACATAAATATGGAAAATCATTCCACTTTGTTATTGCGTAGAATTGATTCTTGTTTATTCAATAGAATATCGTAGAAACTTTGAAAGCGTTGTACTCTTTCATTATCAGATTATTGTGTTGCCTAGAATACGAGAAGACTTGTTATTGATTAACGATTTGTTCAGCTATTTCAAAGTTCCCCAAACTTTGGTGCCATTCTATCAAAATAGATAGTCTGATACTTATACATTCATTGTATATCTTAACTTGCATGGCAAATTTGTTGCTCACCCTTACTAGATAAAACTTTTCAGCTAGGGACAAAGTGGCAGGAAGTGCTGTGAAGAACAAAGGCAAAGGCATAGTGATAGCATAATTTTATGAATATTATTATTATATTGTATTTTTGAACCCTTTTTGTTTATCTAAAAGATATGTTTGTAATGTTTAGGTTTGAGAACATGTGACTAATGTATTAACAATCTCTGTTAATGAATTATGTATTACTATTTCTATATAAATAGGTAGTTAGATGTTATTATATTGTGGATCGTGAACACCAAACTCGGGGGTCAGGTAACCCGAATTTGGGGGTGTCACATGTTGGTATCAAAGCTGTAGTGACCAAGGCGTCACAAGTTGACAGCAGAGCTGTAGGTTATAAACCTTAAGTAGGGTGGGAAAAACCCTAGGATTATAACCATGAGCGAAATCTAGAATACTCATTCAGAGTACTAAGTGAGGGATCACCGAAATATATTGATAGTGAGATATGTGGACACATAGTGTGAGAAGTTCGTACTGGAGAAGTATTAATCAAGTCAATTAGACTGATGGTAGGATGTCTAGAGAAGATGTAATGAGTGCGGAGATGCTAGCGGCTGTTGAACCAGTGCCAGTAGCCGAGGTACCAGCGCAAAGCGAATTAGTTGAAGAGGTGGGAAAAGTTAAACCTCTGGTAAATCTGGGGAGCGATCATGACGATTATCCCGAGATGTATCTGAGTGGTGATGAGGAGGCAGAGTCTAAAGAAGCTAAGGTGGAGAAAGAGAATAAGACCAAAGTTGGAGAGAAAGATCAAGAATCTGTAGAAGCCCAAGAACTCCGGAGTAAAGTATTTCTCTTGGAGGAATTATGGAAGACAGAGCGAGCGTTACACGAAATGGCTTAAGAACGGAACGAGCTGAAGGCGCAGGTGGAGAGGATGAAGACTGAAGGTGGTGGCTCGTCTGAAGGAACAATCAAGCAGCAAGAAGGGTAAGAATAAGAGAAAGAGGGACAACGATAGCGACAACTCTGAAAAATTCAAACCCGATGAAGAAGCAAGTCTGCAGCAAGTGTGGAAAGACTCGCACGGGAGAATGCATGATGTGGAAGAACGTGTGCTTGAATTTTAAGCAAGAAAAACATATTTTCCTATATTGTCCTAAGCCAAAGGAAACAAGTGTCCCAATAAGAAGAAGAATGGTGAAGGGAGTGGACGGTAGATATCTTAAGTTTAAGCGATAGTATCTTTTGATAGTGTGTGATATTAACGGTTGTAATATCAAGAACGATGTGTGAACATATATATATATATATATATATATATATATATATATATATGTTTGTATGAGTGAAATCTTTATTTTTTATATTAAGATTAATTTTTGAGTTCTTAAAACTTATACTTATGGTAAGTTCATGACTCATAATTATATGAAATGTTTTGAACCCCTCAGCGAATGGACGCCAAAGGTCTGACTAGGATAAGTTCATACACTCATATAATTGTGGCAAGTTCCTAAACCCCTAGGTTTGGTAAGTTTGATGAACGGGGAATAGTTATGTGTGAATGGAGAATTACGACTTTTGTTTAATGTTGTGCTGTAAATCCTAATATTATTTAAAGAGGGATAGTGCTATGTGTTAAGTACTAAATGTATTGTGTGCTATTTGAATAAATATGCGATTATATGAGAATTTTTTTTATTCTTATTGTGTTATTAATAAGAATCTGTGTAGAGAAGGAGAATTAATGTAAGATTTTTATCAGATAATGCCGCCAAGGAAGGGAGGTCTAAAGAAAAATATGGAAGAACAATTTGTGAATCTGAAGCAGGAAAATATGATGGTGACAGAATATTTTGTCAAGTTCAACGAGTTAGCAAAATTTGCTCCACATCGAGTGGACACTGAGGAGCTTAAAGCACGATGTTTTAGGAACGGATTGAAATCGTTGGTACTCGAGAAGTTAGATGTGCTGCAAATTAATTCTTTTTCAACTTTATTAGAAAAAGCCATTATCACTGAGGGAGAAATGGAAGCTGTATTGAAGAATAGTCAAGAACAAAGAAAGGAGGCTGAAGGAAATATTATGATAGGTGGTAGTGGAGGTAGTAATCCTAATAAACGTAAGAGGGATAGTGATGTTAATTCAGGAAATAATCCAGTAGAGATTAGGAAGAAAGGTGCGTCGTGTGTAGTTTGCGGGAAGCATCATCAAAGAGTTTGTTTGTAGAAAAAAGGAGTCTATTACAACTGTGGTCAAGAGGGACACGTGTCACCCAATTGTCCCAATCCGAAGAAGGTACAAAGTTATTTTGCGTGTGGGTTGACCGATCGTCTGGTCCGAAATTGTCCGAAGAGAAATGTAGAGAGGAAAAGTGCCAACAAGGGACCCGGTAGCGGAACCTTTGCGATTCGAGGACCTGCACAGCCAAGAAGACCAACAACATTCACTTTTAGCCTGACAGTTCCAAATGCAGCAGCTGCCCATGAAGAGGCGACAGGTAACGAGTTCGGTTAGAAATTTAACTACGCGAGTAATCTTGATTAGATATTGTTGTGATTTGTTTTCTTTTATACGATCCAAGTCACATGTTAGAATTTGAGACAAAAATTAATATTATGTTTTTAAGAATGAATTAATAATACAACTTTAAAAGATTATAGAGAATAAGAAAGCGGTGATTCCGAGGACGGAATCCTTTTAAGGAGGGGTGAATGTGATAACCCGGGATTTCGAATAATCCGAATTTTTCGAATAAATTTTTTTTTTATTAATATTAATTATCAATTAAGTGACAAGTATCTGTGATACGAGTTTAGAGAATGAGTCAATTTTTGTATTGACTAAGAAATTAAGAGTAGAGTTGTGCTTAACAAAGAATAGAAACCCTAACCCTAAGTTCGGATAGGGATTCGATAAAAAAATATATTTAAATAATTATATTGAGGAGTACGTGTTTGTACTGTTTAGAATATTGATCAATGATTGATCGGATAAGGTTTAATATTAATAAACTTTAATAAGAGATTAGAAATCCTAATCGACCGCCGAAAAACCCTAATTTTAAATTTGGGAATCCTAAACCCTAATTAGGAAACCCTAATCCTAATTAGTAAGCTTAATGTGTTTATTAAACTTTAATATGATTAGAAAACCCTAATTATATTTTAGTTATCTTAATTTCTATTTTTACAAACCCTAATTATAATTTAAAAATTTTATTTTTCTAATTAAAACCCTAATTAGGAAACCTTAATCCTAATTAGCAAGCCTAAAGTGATTAGTATGTGTTAATATAATTAGAAAACCCTAATTATACTTTAGAAATATTAATTTCTATTTAAAACCCTAATTAATTACATTTTCGAAATTCTTAATTTTCTATTTTTAAACCCTATTTAGAAAATTCTAGAATTGGAGTTTTTAAAACATAAGGGTTAGAACCTTAGGGTTAAACCCTAAGGCTTTGTATAATTGTCAAGAATGCCATTAAAATAAAAATACAAATGACCAAAATGCCCTTTTTCATTCTTTAATAAGCTAGCTTGCAAATCTTTGTATAATTGTGGTAGGTGACCAACTCAATTGACTTGGTGACACAAAAATCGAGCCAAATCATCCAGCCAACATCAGATCTAGCAACATCTACAATATATATATATATATATATATATATATATATATATATATATATATATATATATATATATATATATTATAGATTAAGAGAGAGAAAGTGTATAAACATTAGCCATTTGGTCTCTTGCTTTCACCTACTCTCTCTCTCTCACCAAGACATCCGAAAATAGCAAAGTAGATCAGTCATAGAACAGCCCCTTGATCAACCAATATCAGATTGGAGAGCTAAGATCAAGAATTTAAAGCTAGAAGGTATAAACCTAATTTTATTTTGATCCATGTTGCTAAGAAAAATTTTATGTTTAAGTGTTTAATCTTGTGTTATAAGATGTTTTTAGATGATCTATGTTGATCCATCGTGGATCCATAGCATCAAAGTGGATAAAAACCATGTTTTTCAAAATCTGTTCTTGAGCATTCTTAGTGGTCTGACAAGCAATGTCAGTGGCCACAGATCATTGCTCGTTTATGATATTTGTTGTTTTAAAGTTGTAATTTGTAGCCTGGTATGTGGTCTTTAATGTTCAAGTGGAATCAGGGTAATTTGATGTCTAGATCATGAGTTATTAACGGTCAAAACCCATTGACCGATGTTGACCGGGTGAAATCTGGGTAACCCAGAAATACATGATCAGCGTCTGACAATGATTTCAAGCTTCCAGATCTGTCAGGATTTTCGTGTTATGATGTTGTTGTTGTAACCAATTTGTAGCTAATTAGTTGGACTCTAGATCCATGCTAGTATATCTCTTAAACAACACATAAGATGGTGGTAATAAATGGTTAAAGTAGACCATTTGATCACGGATTAACTTTCTGGAAAACCCAAAAACGGTATGAACAAAGATTCTAACAGGGTTTGACCAGATTGGATTTGGCGTATATGATGTTGTTGGACTGCTTAAATGGTATATAAATGTTCCCTAACATTAGTACTTTAGTTTTGAACCTTAATAACAATTAATAAAATAACCAGAACCGGATGGAAATTGAATTGGAAAGTGGGCAGTCGAAGTTGTCTGGGTTTCTGGCTAACCTAGAAAGCCCAGAAAACTTCTGACAGCCACTTTGAAGCACTGTATTGTGATTATATGTTATTGTTTGGCTTGGATGATGATTGATTCATGTAGTGATACATAAACACTACATGATCAATGATTAACATGACCTAGAAACAAAATGGATTGAGATTAATAGCTGGTCAAACGTGGACCCTTGTACTGCCGGCTGTCAGTGTTCTTGAGGCTCAAGAACACCAACATCGACGCTTTGTGTCGCTAAAGCCCTATAGCGACAATTTTTAATATAATTATTTTTTGAATTTCCAGAAATTATTTAAAAATAGAAATAAATTATAAAAATTATTTAAAATGGTTTTAAAAATTACTTTAAATTATGAAAAATATTTTTTGACCAATTGGAATATTTTTTTTAATATTTATAATTATTTAAATATTAAGGTATTTAATTTATTAATTAGTATATTAAATAAATTGGAGAAAAATGATTTTAATTATATAAAAATCATTTTAAATAAGAATAAAGTATTTTAAAATATTTTGAGTTATAAAATATAACTTTTAATATTTTTAGAGAATTTTCATTAATAATTTAATATTAATGATATTAGATTTATTTAATTATTAAATTAAATAAATAAGTTAAAAATAATTTTAATAATTTAAAAATCATTTTAAATGAGAATAAAGTGTTAGAAAATATTTTGGATTATAAAATATAATTTTCAATATTTTTGGAGAATTCTTATTAATAAATTAATATTAATGATATTAGATTTATTTAATTATTATATTAAATAAATGAATTAAAAATAGTTTTATTGATTTAAAAATGAGAAAAATGTTTTAAAAATATTGTAAATTATAATTAATGACTTTTAATATTTTGATAATAATTTCATTAATATTTAAATATTAATGGTGATGGTTTAAAAATAATTTTAATTAATTTAAAAATTATTTAAGTAGAATATTAATTATTTAAAAATATTATAAGTTATTAATAATAACTTTAATATTTTGACAAGTATGCTATTAATATTTTTATATTATTAAATATTAATAATGATAAGATTATTTGATAATTAAATCATTTAAAAATGATTCCCATGTTTGAAAAATTATTATAAATTATAATAAGTGTTTATTAATTATTAAAAGCTTCCGAAAAATATTATAAATGATATATGGATTATCTAAATTAATATTGAAGCTTAGAAACCGAATTTAATTGACAATAACTATGTTAATTGTCAGATAAGGTGACCAGAACACCGAGAATGGACCGAAGTCCAACCAGACCGAAATAGTTAGACTTGATAAGTGTTTATATATGTTATAAACACTGATGTGACTATGTGGTAATGTGTCCAGGAGAAGTATTGACGGTAAATTACATTATTGTGTGTGGTGAATTATTGTGCTAATTGTGAGACCAATATTGTGATTATAGGTCTTTCAAACGCAGATAAGTATATTGTGTGGCTTTAATCAACGCGGAAGGCAAGTTTTCTAACTCAACCTTGGGTTATATTTATTCAATTATTATAGTGGTTAATTATTATTGATTAGACCACATCCAAGAATTTATTGTTGATTATTCGCAGTTAGTGCATGTTTAATAATTCAAATTGAATTACTGATTCGAAAAATATACATTCGTAGAATAACTGTTGTTGGATATTCATATTCGTAGAAGCTAGTATTGACAGTATAGATAATTCCTGTTATTATCAAATTATGTTGAGAAATGTCTTAGCTAATTGTTTTGGGTAGACGAACATTTGTTAGAACTTGATAGGTTCAAGAAGAGAAGAGAAAATAATTCAATTATTATTTATAGATCAATGCCAGTTGTTTCGGCTAGATCGAAAAAAGCAAAACTTGATAGGTTTGAGAAGAGAAGTGATTAGATATTAAAATCATTGCGTTTCGTTGTTAAATCAAATTTTGATTCAAAGGCTGAGAAGAACAACCTTTTACATAAATGGAACATTTTAGGTCGTATATTCGGCCATTGCGCACTGTTAAGTATTATGCATAATATAGGGTATAATAAAGCTGATCACTTGTTATACTTGCAGATGGGTATGATTTAATCTTTATGGTTATCTGATACTCTTGCGTATGTATCAAAGTAAATCTTTGATAGATTCCCGAGAAGAGAAGTTCTAGATCCAATGGATCGCTCAGCATAAATCTAGAAAAACATTTCACTTTGTTATTGCGTAGAATTGATTCTTGTTTATTCAATAGAATATCGTAGAAACTTTGAAAGCGTTGTACTATTTCATTATCAGATTATTGCGTTGCCTAGAATATGAGAAGACTTGTTATTGATTAACGATTTGTTCAGCTATTTCATAGTTCCCTAAACTTTCGTGTCATTCTATCAAAATAGATAGTCTATTATTCTGATACTTTTACATTCATTGTATATCTTAACTTGCGGGGTAAATTTGTTGCTCACCCTTGCTAAATAAAACTTTTCAGCTAGGGACGAAGTGGCAGGAGGTGCTGTGAAGAACAAAGGCAAAGGCATAGTGATAGCATAATTTTATGAATATTATTATTATATTATATTTGTGAACCCTTTTTATTTGTCTAAAGGGTATGTTTGTAATGTTAAGGTTAGAGAACCTGGGACTAATGTATTGACAATCTTTGTTAATGACTTATGTATTACTATTTCTATATGAATGGGTAGTTAGATGTTATTATATTGTGAATTGTGAACACCAAACTCAGGGGGTCAGGTAACCCGGATTTGAGGGTGTCACAACATGTGTTCATTAGGTATGAAAGGTTGATCGCCTTCAATACCATTCGGTCTAGATATATTTGTTCATGTTAAATACTTGTTCAGTCATTAAATTTGTTCCTGCTAGTTTGCAATTATATTGTTGAATTTAGCCAGCTTATTGTTCAATTCTTTCAATCATGATATATCCTTAAATTATTTAACGTAAACTTGTTGGGCAAATTCATTGCTCACCTTTGATATATCATGATAAACATTGCAGATTAAGACGAATACGTCGGATACAAGGAAATGTCAAAGGCAGTTCCAGCTTTAGTATACATGTGCAGTTAGATTTGTAAAATTATTGTATATTAATGTTATTGTAAGTCTAATAAGTTATGAATTGTGTATTAGTTAAGGTTACTCGACCTTGGGGAAAAGTGTATAAAGTTTATTGTATAAACAATTTATATTTATATCTTTCGCGATAGTTATAGAATGATTGTACCAGATCCGTGGTGATTTGGGACCTAGATTTGGGGCCCTCACAGTTGGTATCAAAGTTGTTGGTTATAAACCTAGGGTAGTGATACCTTAGACTAATAACCGCAGTGATTAGGATAAGATCTAACTCATATAAAGTTAGTCAGTCAGTAAGATTTAAATACGAATCTTGGTGGGGTACAAATTATAGAGTTCCTAACTCTGATAATAAAGTGAACAGTAATGGTGAATAGATAGAGTCTAAAAGACTGAAAGTACAGTGGTGGGTAATCGTAAAATAAAGCGATCATTGAATAGTAATGAATCTTTATATATACGATGAGATCAGCCCCGTGATCAGATAAGGTTATAGTATGGAGAAGGATCAAGTGAATGATTGAAAAGTTTACAGCAAGATTGCTGAGTGTCAGTTGTACTATGAATTGGTACAGATTCAGGAAAAGATTATGAATACGAGTTGAATGAAATTCGTATTGAGAAAGGAGTTAAGATTAGGTGGGGACTTCAATTGAGGACTCATGTCATCAGCTGAGTTGTATGATTCCTTGTATGGGCGGAGAATTTGTACTTGGTGTAAAAACCACTTAGTTTATGGCACTGATAATCATTGAAATGTTTGTGTCATGCTATTTTCTATATGCATGTTAAGAGGGTGATTCCTTTCTCATGTGTATAATAGATAGATATGTTATATATATAGAATATCAGGTTAAGTACGAGTTCTTAAAACTCATACTTATGGTACGTTCGTGACTCATGATTATATGAAATGTTTATGAACCCCTCAGCGAATGGACGTCAAAGGTCTGACTAGGACAAGTTCTTAAACTCATATGATTTTGGAAAGTTCCTGAACTCATGAGTCTGGTTTGACGAACTGGGAAGAACTATGTGTAAACAGAATATTGAGGATTATAGGAACATATAGATTTCTAAGCAATTGATCATTAGTGGAGACATAAGTTTTTTCAAATCTCCTAGTTGTGTAAGATTTCAAAATTTTTGACACGAAGCTAAATATGCACTATGTGCCTTTCTGAAAATGAATTTATTTTTAAATTTTTTTACATATATCAGCTCTTGGTGACCATTGTGTATGCGTGGACAAGCACTGACACAATCATTACCCGTTGAGACGATAAAACAAATTTGAAATGAATTTTTGAACGGTTTAAAAAAAATAGTCTATGCTACTTATTTCAGCTAGACGATAATGATTTGAAATATCAAAATATTTTTTTTATTTTTCACTTATGTACAATGTAACCTGGTGCAGAGATGATAAAAGTTGATGGAGTTGTAAATGCAGGAATACTTAGTGTGAATTTGATCTAAAAATCATTGTTCAACTATTGTATGATGTGTTATGACAAAGTCATACAATGACGGCATCCTCAAACGGACTGTTAATACAGTACGGCATCATGACGTCATTTTCAAACTATTTTAAAATTTTAATTTGCCAACGGCGTTTGGCTACACACATTCGTAATTCAATTGAAGTTGATTATTGATATGAGTCTAAGCTATTTTATTCGCCTAGACCAACATTTATGAAAATTTTAAAAGTTCTTTGAAAATTTCTCGAACCAAATTATTTTGGTGTGGAATCCGATAAGACTGAGGTAAACTTTTTGTGCCTATGGCAGTGACGAGAAACAGATTCGACCAACAGTACTTAATAAGTATAGGGCATATCGGGCTAATTACCCACTATGTCCGTAAGTTATGACGGTTTGCGGATGATCTTCCATAAAACCTTTGCGAAAATGACAAACAATAGTCTGTATAACTCCTCAGCACAATTTCAAAATTTAACTCTTGTACGGAATGTATTGGGTAGCATGTGATGATGAGAAGGAATGGTGAATGGTGTATGGTGTAAGGTAAATTTCGGGGACAAAATTTTTAGAAGAATGGGTGAATGTGACAACCCGAGAATTTGGATATTTATAAAATTTTAAAATATTGAATTAAGGTTAAATAATAAACCTACACAGAAAATAAATGAATGGATTTGAGATTTCCGAGAAGGAATTTTGTGAATTTAAAATTCTTTTGTGGTGAATTATTCTGGATTAAGGATATACGAGTATATGTTCTGTGTATATGATATTGTATGTGTACAGTATGTGGTTAAGGGTCAAGGGTTGACCAGACAATGGCAAACCCTAAGTAAATATTAAGAACGTCAACGTTTGGCTAGAAAATTCTTACGAATTATAAGAAACCCTAAAATCGGTTTTGGAAACCCTAATTTCAGTTCCAGGAATCTGAAACCCTGAGTCGGAAGTTGGAAACCCTAAATTGGGAATGCAAATGCTAGTATCGGATTTAAACATTATTAATAATAACCTAATTAGGGATAATCCTAATTGATTTAGAAAACCCTAATTTTGGGATAAGAAACCCTAATTTATAATTAGGGAAAACCTAATTGTTAATTTAATAATTTTAATGTTAATTAGGAAACATTAATCCTAATTTTCAAGATATAAGTGATTAGAAAACCCTAATCTAATTAGGAAACCTAATTTCTAAATTAGAAATATTATTTTTCTATTTAAAACCCTAATTCGTGGGTTATAAACCCTAATGTACCATTATGACCCTAATTGCTTAATTAGCAATTTTAATTAGGAAATAATAATTCTAATCAGGAAGCTTGAATTATGATTAGGAAATTTTAATATATTTATAGAATCCTAATTATAATTTAGAAATATTAATTTTCTATTTTGAAAACCTAATTTAAAATTTCTAGAAATTTGATTTTTGGAACCTTAGGTTTTAAGCCTAAGGGTTCAAAGCCTAAGGGTTGTGCAAGTGACCAATTTACCCTTTTATTTAAATGCCAAATGACGTTAATGCCCTTTTTGTATTTTATTAAGCTGGAGTGTGAATCTTGCCAAATGAGAGTTGCTCAACAACTCTAACAACTCCTTGACTTAAAAATCACAGCTCTCAGCCGTTAATTGCCAGCCATTTTATTGCATCAATAATACATATAGATTATTAGAGAGAGAGAAATGCTTACTTTACTTTTCATTTTTCTCCTAGACCCTTCTCTCTCTAAATCCGAAAATCTAGAGTGAGAGAGAGTGAAATGTTGAAACATGATCAGTTTATAGATCTCCTTAAACAGATCACAAGAGTTAGAATCAAGATCAAAGCATTAAAGGAGATATAAACCCTAATTTTTGAAATCCATAGATTTGATGTAAGATGTTATGATTTATTGTTTAAAGTTGTGTTAGAAGGTGTCTTTTAGTGATCTAGGTTGCTAGAACACAGATCCATAACATCAAAGTGCTCGAAAATAACATTTTAAGAAATCTGGAAAAAGGTTGAAAAGTAGCCTGACAACCGAAAGTCAGAGCCTCTAGATTCTTCTCTGTTAATGTTTTTAGTGTTATAAAGTTTTGTATTTGTAGTATGTTGTAAGGTCTTGGATCCGGAACTTACATCATCGTCAGATCATGTCTAAAACTCAAGTTATGAGTGGTCAAAGTGAGTTGACCGATCAGAAATTCTGAGTTTCTGGGCAACCCAGAATTTCTGACAGTCACTTTTGACGGTTTAGATCTCACTGTGTTTACGTGTTTTTGTCATGTAGTTGGTTGAAGATTGTAGTCTGACATGTAAGCTACATACTCAAACCTTTAAATCACTCAGATCTTGCTCAGACTCAAAATTATTTGCGGTCAAACCCACGTTGACCACCAGCTTTTGACGAAATCTGGGAAACCAAGATTTCTCAAGAACAACCCCTGACCCCTACTTTGACGAGCCTTAATCTTTATTGTGTAATGATGTTATGATGAAATAGATATGTACACTGACATGTGTTCTACAAGATTCAACCATTAGATTACCCAAAACAAAAACAGAACCCAAGATATAAGGATTCAAAGCAGCTAACTCTAACTGTTCTTCATTTCTGGAAATCCCAGAAATGAAGAATAACTTTTGACAATGATTTCTGGAGCCCAGATCTGGCTGATATGTTGTTGTATGATCATGAACTTAGAATGTAGTTGTATTATTGCACTTATACTACAACTTTAACACTTCTGCAAGCCCAGAAAACACTTAGATCATAGATTAAATACTGGTCAAACATGGAACCTTGTTAACTCACATGAGCGTTCTGGGCAGCTCAAGAACACCTATAGCGACGGTTCTATCGCTATAGGGCCCTTTATTAATAATTATTTTCCAAAAATTATTTATGTTATTTAATAAATAGATAAAAATGTTTTTTAATTATTAAAAATACAAAATAAATTCTTAAAAATTATTTTAAAGCCTGAAAATTAGTTTTTAACTATTTTGAGCATATTTCATAAATATCTAATATTTTTGGAATATAAATGGTATTTAATTTATTTTATTATAATATTAAATAAATTATTTAAAAATGATTTTAATACATGAAAAAAGCATGAAAATTTTATTATGGTAAAAGAAAATATTATAAGTTATTTTTAGTGACTTTTAATATTTTGTGAGAAATTTCATTAATTAATTAATATTAATGATAATTAATTTATTTAATAACTATATTAAATAAATTATGGAAAAATAGAATTAATTATTTAAAAATAATATAAAAATAATTTAAGTGTTATAAAAATATTTTAAGTTATAAAATATATCTTTTGATATTTTGTTATGAAAATAGTGATATTTTAATATTAAATGCAATTATCGGATAATGGATTTAAGTATTTAAAAATCATATAAATATGATTTTAAGGCATTAAAAACAATTTGATATATTATAAATATATTATAATATTAAGTGATGATTTTCATTAGTATTTGATATTAAATAAATATTAATGTTAAAGGAATTATGTGGTATTTATTTCATGTAAATACGTTTTTAATGATTGAAAATTCACGATAAATAAGAATAATTATTTGAAAAATTATTTTGACTGATATTAAAATTATCTGAGATAAATGTTAAGTGTTAGGCAGAGTTTAATTGAACTTAAACTAGAAATTTTATCCGAATAGACCGTCGGGATGTTAGAATTTTGCCGAACTCAACTCAGACTGTAAAAGTTTGACTTGAGGTTAGGCTTTATGTGTTGTATAGATTGATATGGTTATGTGATAATGTGTTTAGGTTATTTTAAATACTATGATGATATTATTCTAATTTGTATATCGATATTATTCATATATTAGGTTCCGACAAAGCTTATTAAATTGTGTAACTGTAATCAACGGTTCAGGAAAGTCTTTCTTAACTCGACCTCAAGTTGTATTATTCAATTATACTTATGGTTAATCAATTATGATTGTCATGTCTAAGAATTATTAAATTGTACCCTGTGCGTATGACATGTGTTCATTAGGTATGAAAGGTTGATCACCTCCATTACCATTCGGTCCAGATATATTTGTTCATGTTAAATACTTGTTCAATTATAAAATTTGTTCCTGCTAGTTCGCAATTATATTATTGAATTTAGTCAGTTTATTGTTCAATTCTTTCAATCATGATGTATCCTTAAATTATTGAACGTAAACTTGATGAGCAAATTCATTGTCCACCCTTGCTATATCATGATAAACATTACAGATTAAGATAAATACATCGGATACAAGGAAAGGTCAAAGACAGTTTCAGCTTTAGTATACGTGTGCAGTTAGATTTGTAACAATATTGTATATTAATGTTATTGTAAGTCCAATAAGTTATGAATTGTGTATTAGTTGAGGTTACTGGACCTTGGAGAAAAGTGTATAAAGTTTATTGTATAAATAATTTATGTTTATATATTCCGCAATAGTTATAGAATGATTGTACCAGATCCGTGGTGATTTGGGACCCGAATTTGGGGCCCTCACAAATTTGATACCGATAAAGTTGGGGGAATTCGATGTAATTTTTGGGATGGATTGGTTGTTTAATCATGGTAACATTGTAACGTTGAGACCGCCTCATGTAGTGTTTTACGGTAATAAATCGTCGAGACGTTCGTGTTGTCTTACCATGACACAAGCTAGGAAATTATTGAGGAAGGGATGTGTAGGTTATTTGTGTAATGTTGTTGATACCTAGAGAGTGGGAGCAACGATGAAACAAATACCTATAGTTAAAGAATTCGTGGATGTATTTCCAAGCGAATTATTGGGACTTCCACCAGATAGAGAGATCGAATTTGTAATAGATATTTTTCCAGGAGTGGCACCAGTTTTAAAGGCACCATATCGTATGGCACCGGTAGAGATGAAGGATTTGATGGTTCAATTATAAGAACTATTGGATAGAAAATACATTCAACCGAATGTTTCACCGTGGAGAGCACTGGTACAGTTTGTGAAGAAGAAGGACGGATCGTTGAGACTTTGTATCGACTACCTAGAGTTGAACAAGTTAACGATAAAGAATAAATACCCATTGCCCAGGATTGATGATCTCTTTGATCAATTAAAAGGGACAAAGTATTTTTCTAAGATGGATTTGCGAACGGGGTATCATCACTTAAAAGTTAGGAAGGAGGATGTACGTAAGATGACATTCAGGACTCGTTACAGCCATTACAAATTTTTGATAATGTCGTTTGGGTTGACAAATACAATAGTTGCATTCATGGATATGATGAACAGAGTGTTCAAACAATATTTGGACAAGTTCGTCGTAGTGTTTATAGATGATATTCTAGTCTATTCTAAGACACCAGAAGATCACACCGAACACCTAAGATTAGTGCTGGAGACACTAAGGAAGGATAAGTTATATGCAAAATTCACTAAGTGTGAATTTTGGCTAGAAAGGGTACAATTTTTAGGTCACGTTATTGACAGAGATGGGATTTCACTGGACCAAGCGAAGGTGGAAGCAATGATTAATTGGGAACAACCGAAAATACCAACTGACGTACAGAGTTTCCTAGGGTTAGCGGGATACTATCAAAGATTTATCTAAGATTTTTCTAAGATAGCTACCCCGTTGACTAATTTGACACGGAAGACAGTGAAGTACGTGTGGACTGAGAAGTGTGAAAATAGTTTTCAAGAACTGAAGAAAAGGTTGAGTGAAGCACACATATTATCTTTAACCGATGATACATAAAATTTTGTAGTTTATAACGATTCTTCTCATAGAGGACTTGGTTGCGCGCTCATGCAGCATGTCAAGGTCATTGCATACGCATCACGACAGTTAAAAGATTATGAGAAAGTTTATCCTACTCATGATCTAGAACTGGCAGCGGTAGTATTTGCCTTAAAGATATGGAGGCATTATCTATATGGTGAGAAATGTGAGAGATACACAGACCATAAGAGTCTAAAATATATCTTCACATAAAAAGATTTAAATATGGGACAAATAAGATGGCTGGAGTTGATAAAGGATTACGATTGTGATATCATGTATCACCCAAGAAAAGCTAATGTAGTGGCCGACGCCTTAAGTAAAAAGGGTCAGGAAAAGTTATCTATGTTAACGGCTCAAAATGAGTTAATAACAGAGATGGCTAGAATGGAGTTAGAGGTGAAGTTATTGAGTGAGTCGGGTCAGAAACTATTTACAACAAAGATTCGATCTACCTTTGTAGAGAGAGTTAAGGAGGTACAACTTAAAAATGATGAGTGTAACCAGATGAAGAAACGACTAACAACTGAAAAAGAGATAAAGTATAGTTTTGATAATGAGGGATTATTAAGATTTGAAGGAAGAATTTGGGTTCCAAGTGAAATGGAGTTGAAGGAGGAAATATTACAAGAAGCTCATAGTTTAAGGTACTCGATTCATCTTGGTAGTATGTATCAAGACCTTCGCCAGAGTTTTTGGTGGCCAAACATGAAAAGGGAAATAGCAGAATATGTAAGTAGGTGCTTAACTTGTCAAAATGTTAAGGCCGAACATCAACGACCAAATGGCTTGTTACAGTCCGTGGAAATTCCAGAATGGAAGTGGGAGCATATCATGATGGATTTGGTGGTAGGACTTCCAACTACACAGAAAGGGTACGGCGCTATTTGGGTAATAGTGGACTGGTTGACGAAGTCAGCTCACGTTTTGCCAATGAGAGTCAAGTTTAATTTAGATCAGTTAGCTAAACTCTATGTTAAGGAAATTATTTCCACACATGGGGTACCAGTTTCGATAGTGTCAGATCATGATCCACGATTCACATCAAATTTCTGGATAAGTTTACAAGAACAAATGGGAATGCAGTTAAAGTTAAGTACATCTTATCATCCACAGATAGATGGGCAAAGCGAAAGAACATTTCAAACGTTAGAAGATATGCTGAGATCTTGCGTTATAAATTTTAAAGGTAGTTGGGATGATCATCTACCACTAGTAGAGTTTGCATATAACAACAATTTTTATGCAAGCATAGGCATGCCGCCTTACGAAGCTTTATATGGAAGAAAGTGCGGAATACCATTGTGTTGGGATGAAGTAGGAGAACACCGAATGCTGGACCTGAATTGGTGCAACAAACAGTGGATATAGTTAAGTTGATATGATTGCGACTGGTAGCAGCTCAGGACAGATAGAAAAATTATGCAGATGCTCATTAAATGAGAAGGGAGTTTGAAGTAGGCTGCGACTGGTAGCAACCCAGGGCAGATAGAAAAAATATGTATTTCTAAAGGTATCTCCCTTGAAAGGAAAGATACACTTTGGGAAGAAGGGAAAGTTAAGTCCAAGATTTATAGGACCTTTTCAGATATTAAAAAGGGTAGGAGAGGTAGCTTACATGGTAGAATTACCTCCAGACTAGAACATATACATAATGTAATTCATGTATCTGTAAGAATTACGGGAAGAATCACTCTAGCGAGTGTTTGAAGGGTAAGTTTGTATGCTATAAGTGCGGGCAGGAGGGCCATATCTCTCCCAACTGCCCTAACCCAAGGATGAATAATGGGTGTTTTCTATATGGATCGACTGAACATAAGGTGAAGGATTGTCCAAAGAGGAAAATGGAGGCAGGGAGTGTAACCACGAGAAAAGGCAGCGGGACTCTGGCAATCACAGGACCGACTTCAACCAATAAACCAACCGCGAGAGTCTTCAACATGACGGTTCAGGATACAGTGGCAGCTGGGAATGGACTCCAGGTATTATTTGAATAACTTTTATTTTCGTATATATATGCTTTTCTTATATATAGCAAATTAAGTTATAAAAAAATTTTAAGGGAGGAATTTGAGTTCGTTTAAAAATCAAACTTCCGTTTAATCAGATAGACAAGCTTTATGTTGAATGGTTAAAGAGTTCTTCGAACAATTATGATCGAGATCTATTTGCAATGATTGCGTATGCTATGTACCCTTGTATGTATGAGTTTTAAAACGGTGATTCCGGGGACGGAATCCTTATAAGGGAGGGTGAATGTAATAACCCGATATTTTCAATATAAAATAAATAAGAAATTTTCAATATAAATTTTTTTATTTTTTTATTTTAATGATGAGAATAAGTGTCAAGTAATGTGCATGTATTTATGTGATAAATAAAATTTATTTATTTCATGAATAATTTTAAATAATTTAATTTTAGAATTATTGATCATTATAAAATATATTCTTATAATAATTAATTTTATAGTAGAAATATCTTTATTAATTATTTTCCATGAAAATATGATTTTTGTATTATTTAAGTAATATAAGAAATGATTACTGGAATTATTATAATTATTATTTAATTTTATGAATTTTAGTTCAGAATATTTAAGTTAATTATTTTAGCTTAATTATTGATGTGGCATATGAAAGATAAACCAGATATGGAATCCAAACTCTAAATTTGGATTTTTATCAAAGGATGAGAATAATAATATAATATTAAGAATATTTTAATTTTTCAGTGCTATAAATATGTACAGTAAATGTGTAGACTAATAATGGTGGGCCAAATATGATAAATTATGTCATAACCCTCATATCGTGTTATTAAACTCAAATTTTTAAACTCAATTATGAGTTTGAGACTGTGTAGTAATTGTGTATATGAATTTTACTGTGTATTGTAGAAATTTTGTAATTAGGAGAAACCCTAATTATTATTTGAAAGCCCTAATTTGCTAAAATTAGAAACCCTAATTACTGTTTTAGTAAATTATAATGATAATTAGGAAACCCTAATTGTTAATTTGGGAACCCTAATAGTATTAAGGAACCTTAATTTCTATTAAAAACCCTAATTTAATTAGCATGTTTTAAATTAAAATTTTATTACACTTTAATTTTTAATTGTCCAAATCCTAGAAATTATTTGGAAAACTTTAAGATGTAAAATCTAGTGATTAAACCCTAGATTCAATAACATTGGACAAGAATACCCTTGAAATAAAAAATAATTCCTAAAATACTCTTTTGTCCCATTAGTTGAATTATTGCTAGCAAATCTTCATCAAATCTTAGCAGCCACCCTACCCTATCAACCTAGCAGCTAGATTAACATCACATGATCAGCCATCACATACATGCCATACATGATTTGCATAATTTAAGAAAGAGAAAATATTCATTTTTGGCCTAAATTGTTCACAAATACATAGCCATATTCTCTCAAGACCAAACCTCTGAAATTTCCTTGCTAGATCAGTCCCCAATCAAGCCCCACGAACACCAGCATCAAATCAAAAACATAGAAGTCAGAATTTGATCATAACGAGGTAAAACCTAATTTAGAAATTTGATTTTTGATCTTGTGTTAGATGTTATAATTTATTGTTAAAACATGTTATTTGTAGTCCATATAGTTGATTTGGGTTAGTAGTTGTTAGATCCATAACATTAATATGCTTATAATCATGTTTTTGAAAAATTTAGAAATTTTTTTATGGATTGTCTGACAACGAATGTCAGAGCCCATAGATTATTTTCTGTTTATTATTTTTATTGTTTAAAACTTTAAATGTGTAATCTGTTATGTGCTCTTTGATCTGAAAGTGGTATCATAGTCTTTTAATGTCTAGACTTCAAGTTATACTCGGTCAAAGTCGGTTGACCGACCATGACCAAGTATAAATCTGGGTAACCCAGAAAGCATTCTTTGTGTCTGACAATATTTGCATCGTTTAGATCTGTCAGTTTATAAGTGTTTTGATATTGTTGATATATCCAAATTGTAGCTGGTTATCTGGACTCTATAGACATGCTTTTAGATCTCTGAAACAGAACATAATATGGTCGTAATGATTGGTCAAACTAGACCATTTGATCACAGATGCACTTTCTGGAAATTTCCAGAAAACTCTATGAACTACGTTTCTGTCAGACTTTGACCGGACGAGATCTTCTTGTTGTGTTGTTGTTTTAGTGATGTTTTGTGATAGACGTGTAGTATTACATGTGGTCTACAACCTGGAACTTTTAGATCCCAAAAACAGTACATGTGTTGCAAGTTATGGAAGCCCAAATTAAGACCCACGATCTGTTCTTCATTTCTGGGTAACCCAGAAATGAAGAATAACCTCTGACAGCCATTTTGATGGCTTAGATCTTGCTTGTTATTGATGTTTATGCTTGAGAAATGATCAAACTTCATACCCTGCTAGTTATTCTATAAGGCCCGACGTCTAACGCAGCTATAACATGAACATATTGTCATATTTAAGGTCAACAAAAGCGTTGACCGGCTATGACTGAAAATTCTGTGTAACCCAGAATTGTTCTGACAGTTACGTTGTGACTTTATATCTTGCAGAGATGTTGTTGTTTGACCCAGTTTATTGTTGGTTCTTGTAGTACTACATTAGTACTACAAGATCAAAGCTCTAGAACGCCCACAAACATAATAGACACCGAATTACGCTTGGTCAAAGTAGCTCACTCGAACACTGAGTATGAACACCTGGGTTTCTCAAGAACACCAAAGGCAACACTTACTGTCGCCAAAGGGCTTTAGCGACAGACATAATAAAATTAATAAATTTAATTTCTAAAAATCATTTAAAAATAGTAAATAAATTCTAAAAATTACAAAAATAGTTTTAAAAATTATTTTTAAGTTATAAAAATTAACTTTTGATAATTTGGCATATTTTTCATAAATATTAATATTTATTTAGATATTATTGGTATTTAAATTATTTAATAAATGCATTAAATAAATTAATTAAAAGTGATTTTATTGTATTAAAAATTATTTTAAATAAAGAATAAGGTATTTAATAATATTTTAAGTTATAAAACATAACTTTTAATATTTTAAGATAAGTTTCATTAATTATTAAATATTAATGATATTAGATTTATTTAGTAATTAAATTAAATAAATAATTTAAAAATAATTTTAACATTATAAAAATCATTTTAAATGAAAATAAATAGTTTTAAAATATTTTAAGTTATAAAATAAAACTTTTGATATTTAAAGGTAAATTTCATTAATAATTAAATATTAATGATATTAAGTTTATTTAATAATTATATTAAATAAATAGTTTAAAAATGGTTTTATTGAATTAAAAATCATTTAAAATAGAAATAAATGAATTAAAAATATTTTAAGTTATAATCAATGACTTTTAATATTTTGATAAATAATAAATTAATATTCTAATATTAATGATAATTATTTAAAAATAATTTTTAAATATTTTAAAAATTATTTAAGGGTAATATTAATGTTTTAAAAATATTTTGAGTTATTATAAATAACTTTAATATTTTGGCAATGGTTTCATTAATAGTTTAATATTAATTAAATATTAATGATAATAGAATTAATGAATATTTAAATCATTTAATAATGATTCTAATGTTTGAAAATTCATGATAAATTATAATAAATATTTAAAAATTATTATAAGTCATTTTAAAAATAATATGACGGATAATTTCAGTTACTGAACTACAGGATAGAGTTTTAGACTCGATACTTACCCGATAAAGTCGTCAGTACACCGAAATATTTCAAAAATTGATCTGAACTTAGATAATTTAACTTGATAAGTGTTTATTTGTGATTCAATGGTTGTTAAACATATGTGACAATGTGATTAGATAAGGTGCGGACTGTAATAAGCAGTGCTATGTGTTATGATATATTATTCTAATCGAACGAATGATCTTATTACTGATAGGTCGTTGTATAAAAGATTAATCTAAGTTGCGTTATTGTAAGCAGCAGCTCAGGCAAGTATCTGAACTATCCTTTATATTATGCAAGTATCCTACCTTTGCATTTCCTTTATGCAATGGGCATGAGTAAGAATTGTTTTAGAATTATATTATTACAGTACATATTATTAACCTTATAAGATATACGCTCATTGCTTATCAACATGTTAGTATATGGTAATTCAGATATATATTCTGTTCATTAATTTCTATAAATGGTTATACAAGTGTCCCCACTTGGATAATCATTGTATTTAATCACATGTTGATACACCTTTGTCAATTACCCGTATATATATATATATATATGTTGAATTATAGATTATTGTTGAACAAGATAAAACTTTTAGTTTGGAACCCAACAAGTATGAACATCCCGTAAACGGGAAAACTTTTTATGCACCTAAGGTGGACAGAGTGAACGATACTATCGTTCTGGCATGTAGTATTAATCAATACAGGGCAAAACGGGCTGATCACCCCCGTGCCCGTAAGTTATGACAGCTTGTAGATGAATTTCTGCTAAACCTATTCGAAAATTGAAAACAATGTTCATAGTATGTCACCTAAACCCGAATTATAGTCATTACGTAGTTTCAAAAATTTGATAGAGAGTTGTTATGTTATTATTATCGGTTCAGATTACTTCACAACTATGGACTTGTTATAGAAGGGTAGTACAAAGAAAACATTTAACCCTTTCAGCTAATATTCATAATTGTTATTACTTGTTGGGCACTCAAATGCTCACTCTTGCTTAAATTAAATGTTTTCAGTTAAGAATGATCAACCCGAAGGCTCATGCAAGAACAAGGGGAAAGGAAGGCTGTTCGAATGAAATTTATAATATTCTGTGTAATAGCTAAAGTTTATTAAGACACTGTTATTTATTATTTATGATGTAATGAATGTTTAAAGGTCTCGTACCTGGGAGTAAACTTTGATGCTTATGTAAATTAAGTTTGAATTTTATATTATTGTTATTATTATTAGTATTTTTCAGCTTATAGAAATGGTATTGTGAAGCACCGAGTTCGAGTTTCAAGTACCCGAATTTGGGGACGTCACAAGAGTTCATTAACTTGTTAATGGCCGCTTTTAATAGGAATGGGGCGAATATTCCCGTAAATCCTGGGGTAGTACATGCTACTACTTTTAAGGATTTTAAGAGTGTCGGTCCGCCGAAGTTCAAAAGAACTATGGACCTAATAGATGCCCAAACTTGGGTAAAAAAAATAGAGAAGGCATTTGTTATTGCAAATGTTGAAGAGGGGGAAAGGTTGCTTTTGTCACCTATATGATGAAAGGAGAAGCCAATTTCTGGTGGGAGGAAACCAGGCTAGGGCGGGAATAGAGAATCTTACGTGGACGCAGTTTAAGGAGATTTTCTTCGAGAACTACTTTTCCATGAGTATGCAGGGGAGGATGGAGATGCGGTTCCTAGAATTGAAATAAGGGGAGATGACAGTTCCACAGTACGATGCAAAGTTCAAATAACTGGCGAGGTTTGCTCCACAACAGGTGGATACCGAGGTGAGAAAGGCTAGGAGGTTTGAGTATGGCTTGAAACCCTGTCTCTATAGCCGGATATTTGTGTTCTAAAGTAACTATTTTGGGACCACACTGGACAAGGCAATTATTGTCGAGGGTGGTAATGAGGATCTAAGCCAATACCACAAGGAAAAGAAGAACAAGGGAAAGGTAGATGGGGGAGTAAAAGTCGAAGGAGCCAGTGGTAGTGGCGATGGGCAGAAAAAAAAGGGATTTAACTCTGGGAATACCGGAGTGAAGCAAGGAGATCCTAAGAGAAGGATGGAGGCATGCAAGAATTGTGGGAAGATTCACTTAGGAGTCTGTCTCAAAGGGAAGGAAGTATGTTATAATTGTGGATAAGAGGGGCACATTTCGCCTAATTGTCCAAGTCTAAAAAAGAACCATGGATGCTTCGTGTGTGGATCAACTGATGACATGGAGAAGAACTGCCCAAAGAAGGGGACAGATGTGAATAAGGGCGCTAATAGTGGTAAGTTAGCTATTGGTGGTCCAGCACCGACGGGTAGTCCGATGGCCCGTACCTTTAACATGACGGTCCAAGATGCAGTTGCATCCAGGGATGTAGTTGTAGGTATTATCCCGATCAACAATATAAATGCTTATGTGTTATTTGACTCGGCTGCTACTTGTTCTTTCATAGCATGTGATTTTTCTAGACAATTAGGATTACTTCCCAAAAGATTGCATGTACCTTTGAATATCAAGGTAGCCAACGAAGAAATAATTCCTATTGAGGATATTCATAGGAGTTGTTGCGTAGATATACGAGGTTGTAAATTATCAGTAGATTTGTTACCGATAAAGTTGGGAGAATTCGATGTAATTCTCGGAATGGATTGCTTGTTTAACCATGGTACAATTATAGATTTCCAAAAGAAATGTGTAAACATTAGAATGGTGAGACAACCAAATGTAGTACTTTACGGTAATAAATCGCTGGGACGTTCGTGTTGTCTTACCATGACACAAACTAGGAAGTTATTGAGGAAGGGATGTGTAGGTTATTTGTGTCATGTTATTGATACCAAGAGAGTGGGGGAAACGATGGAACAAATACCTATAGTTAAAAAATTTGCGAATGTATTTCCAAGTGAATTGCCGAGTCTTCCACCGGATAGGGAGACCAAATTTGTGATAGATATTTTTCTAGGAGCGGCACCAGTTTCCAAGGCACCATATCGTATGGCGCCAGTGGAGATGAAGGAGTTGATGGTATAGTTACAAGAATTGTTTGATAGAAAGTACATTCAACTGAGTGTTTCGTCGTGGGGAGCACCAGTACTGTTTGTGAAAAAGAAGGACGGATCGTTACGACTCTGTATCAACTACCGAAAGTTGAACAAGTTAACGATAAAGAATAAATACCCATTGCCCAGTATCGATGATCTCTTTGATCAGTTGAAAGGGGCAAAGTATTTTTCTAAGATAGATTTACAAACGAGGTATCATCAGTTGAAGGTTAGGAAGGAAGATGTACCTAAGACGACATTCAAGACTCGTAACGGTCATTACAAGTCTCTGGTGATGTCATTTGGGTTGACAAATGCACCAGCTGCATTTATGGATATGATGAACAGAGTATTCAAACAGTATTTGGACAAGTTCATTGTAGTTTTTATCGATGATATTCTTGTCTATTCTAAGACGCCAGAAGATCATGTTGAACACTTAAGGATAGTGTTGGAGACACTAAGGAAGAAGAAGTTGTATGTGAAATTCACTAAGTGTGAATTTTGGCTAGAAAGGGTACAATTTTTGGGTCATGTTATCAATCGAGAAGGAATTTCAGTGGACCCAATGAAGGTGGAAGCAGTGATGAGTTGGGATTATCCGAAAATGCCGACTAAGGTGTGGAGTTTCCTAGGGTTAGCGGGATACTATCATAGATTTATCCAATATTTTTCGAAGATAGCTACTCCGTTGACTAACTTGATGAGAAATATAGTGAAGTACGTATGGACGGAGAAGTGTGAAGACACTTTTCAAGAACTGAAGAAAAGGTTGAGTGAATCACCTATATTGTCTTTACCCGACGATACAGGGAATTTTGTAGTTTATAGCGATGCTTCACATAGAGGACTTGGTTACGTGCTCATGCAGCATGGCAAGGTCATTCTGTATTTATCACGGCAGTTGAAAGATTATGAGAAAGTTTATCTTACTCATGATCTAGAACTGGCCGCGGTAGTGTTTGCCTTGAAGATATGGAGGCATTACTTGTACGGAGAGAAATTTGAGATATACACGGACCATAAAAGTCTAAAATATATATTTACACAGAAGGAGTTGAATATGAGACAAAGGAGATGGTTGGAGTTGATAAAGATTACGATTGTGAAATTCTGTATCATCCGGGAAAAGCCAATATTGTGGCCGATGCCTTAAGTAGGAAGGGTCGGGAAAAGTTATCTATGTTAACGGCTTAAACTGAGTTAATAACAAAGATGGCTAGGATGGAGTTAGAGGTAAAGTTACCGAGTGAGTCGGGTCAGAGATTGTTTACAACTGAGATTCAATCTACCATTGTAGAGAGAGTCAAGGAGGTGCAACTCTGAAGTGAGGAGTGTGACCAGATGAAGAAGCGGCTAACCAATGAAAAAAGATTAAAAGTACAGTCTTGATAATGAGGGATTATTAAGATTTGAAGGAAAAATTTGGGTTCCAAATGTGACAAAATTAAAGGAGCAAGTGTTACAAGAGGCTCATAGTTCGAGGTACTTGATTCATCCTGGTAGTACTAAGATGTATCAAGACCTTTGACAGAGTTTTTGGTGGCTGAACATGAAGAAGGAGATAGCAGAATATGTGAGTCGGTGCTTAACTTGCCAAAAGGTTAAGATTGAACATCAAAGACCAAGTGGCTTGTTGCAGTCCTTGGAGATTTCGGAGTGGAAATGGGAGCATATCACGATGGATTTTGTGGTGGGACTTCCAATTACTCAGAAGGGGTATGCCGCTATTTGGGTAATAGTGGACCGGTTGACGAATTCGGCTCACTTTTTGCCAATAAGGGTTAAGTATAACTTAGACCAGTTAGCTAAACTTTATGTTAAGGAAATCATTTTCAGACATGGAGTACCAGTTTTGATAGCGTCATATCGTGATCCACGATTCACATCGAACTTTTGGAGAAGTCTTCAAGAACAAATGGGGACGCAATAGAAGTTAAGTACGGCTTATCATCCACAAACTGATGGGCAAGGGAGAGGACAATTCAGATGCTGGAAGATATGCTGAGATCTTGCGTCATGGATTTCAAGGGTAGTTGGGATGATCATCTATCGCTAGTAGAGTTTGCGTATAACAATAGTTATCATGCGAGCATAGGTATGCCGCCTTACGAAGCTCTATATGAAAGGAAGTGCAAAACACCATTGTGTTGGGATGAAGTGGGAGAACGCCAAATGCTAGGACTATAATTGGTGCAGCAGACAGCGGACATAGTCAAACTGATACGAATGTGTCTAGTAGCAGCGCAAGACTGACAAAAGAAATATGCAGATTCGCATTGAGTGAACAGAGAGTTTGAAGTAGGCTCTTACGTATTACTAAAGGTATCTCCCTAGAAACGAAATATACGCTTTGGAAAGAAGGGAAAGTTAAGTCCAAGGTTTATAGGACCTTTTGAGATATTAAACAAAGTAGGAGATGTAGCTTACATAATAGCGTTACCTTCAGACCTAGAATGAATACATAATGTATTTCATGTCTCTGTGTTACGTCCTTATAAGCCAGATTATAAGTACGTGATAGAATATGAACCTATTCATATTGAGAAGGACTTGACGTATGAAGAGATGCCTATTCAAATCATTGATAGAAAAGAGCAAGTTCTGAGGAACAAAGTTATACCTTCGGTAAAGGTGTTATGGAAGAACCATGATGCCAAAGAAGCAACATGGGAACTTGAAGAAAAGATAAAGAGGATTTACCCTCACCTATTTGTTTAATGTAAGACGAGATTCTGGGGACAGAATCCTTATAATGGGGGGAAGGATGTAACGACTGAGAAATTCGAATTAATTATAAAATAATTTTATTTGATTAAATAATGAATAAATATATAATATATGTGTGACAACCCGAATTTTTATAAGTTATTAAAATAGGAATTTAATAATTAAAATTCTTATTATGAGATGTTTTGAGTTTGAGTATGAAATACTATAATTTGATTATTATGCCTTATTGGCAATGGAATTGTTATGAATTAAATTTCATAAATATTGAGAGTAATTCACTTAATTAAAATAGTGAATTAATGTAAATATATTTATTTTTGAGAGGGTAATGTGTTACATATAAATGTAATATATTAATGTAATTTAATTGTGAATTTTATAAATAGTTAAGATAATTATCAAGTAAAATAAATATTTTAGTTGAGATATTTATTTTATAAAGTAAATATTTGATGGGAATTATTATGGAATAATTTATTCATGTATGATAATATTAAGTAAATTGATGATAAACAATTTTATAATCGGTGCGGATTTTATTACGCTAATGGAATGACAAGGCCCTAATTTAATTAAGTAATTAACTTAGAGGATGAATAATTTATTAAATAAATTTATTTTGATGATAATGAGTGATTTGATAAATTAAGTTATTAATAAACACAATGTAACTTAATATGAAATTATAAGATTAGGTTTGGTTATGTGTGACAAATGTACCATATAATAGAGGAGTAAAAAAATTAAATTAAAAAGGATATTTTGGGTGCTAGCCAAACATGGCATGGTGACCCTTTGTTATTGTAACTGATAGGCCATAATGTATACGCATTATGTTTATATCAGTTATATAAAGGTTACGTGTTTTGTTCCTAAAGCCTAAGGCTAAAGCTAGAAGAGAAAATACAGAGGAAGAGAGAACTCTAGGGAGGAATTGGGAGGCAATTGGAAGAGAAATCCTTGAAAACAAGAAGGAAGTAGCAATTCTCTAACATCTCCTAACAAAGCTAAACAAGAATTAAGAGGTAAATAACCTAGTTTCTTCTTAGTTTGGGTGTTCTTGAGTTATCCTTTAAATTTGAAAATTTAGTTGGATGAATTGCTAAATATGTTATATATATATACATATATATATATATATATATATATGTGTGTGTGTGTGTGTGTGTGTGTGTGTGTGTGTGTGTGTGTGTGTGTGTGTTGTTAGATGTTTATAATCGTTTAGTTGTTATCTAGAAAGGATTTTCAGAAATCAAATCCATGAAAACATGATTTAGAATGAAGAAATTGAGTTTTATTGATATATATATACATTAGGGCTTGTTTTGGAATCAAAATTTATGATGAAGTCATGATATAATATTAAATTGATGATATATGTTGTTAGTATGTTGAATTACGAAAATAACGAAAGTTGAATGAATCGAAATGGTTGAGAAACGAATTCGCTAAATTGTGAAAACATGAACAATTAGAATGAACATGAGTTGTAAATTCATATTAAGGTTAGTTAATGTTTATGTTAGTTGATGGGTATTTGGTATGTTGTAGTTTTATTAGTTACAAACCTATAGAATCGAAAATGGACTGAATTGGATGAGTATAACTCATGTTATGATCATTGGAAGGAGTAAGGGTATGTGTAATCGTGAAGAGCAGAGCCTGAGGGCCTGTTCTGCGACTTGGGGCACAGCTGCGCTGCCCCCAAGGCCAATTGGGGCGCAGCTGCGCCGGGCGTCAGTAACAGTTGAACTGCTCTGACCTGCAGCAGTAAATTAAGCATAACTTTTTCATACGAACTCCGATTAAGGTGATTCAAGATGATCCGGAACGAGGACGAATAGACCTACAACCTTTGTTCTTTAAGGTTTTTGGTTTGATGTTTTAGGAAGGGTCAAAATGGTCATCTTTAGGACTATTATGTTTTCAGAGGCAATCGGAGGGCGTCGGGCATGCACGAATGCAAGTGTAGTGCTCTTGACGATAATAGATGTTGTTCTAAGTTATAGACCATGAATATTATGAAGTATAATGATGCTTAACATTAATAAATAATGTATGAGATAAGTTATAGAAGCATAGTAAGCATACACAAAAGAGGCAAATCGGGCATGTGACGATTGAACGTCGAAACGCCGTGCCAAGTGTTAATGAACTTAAAAAGTGTTTCAATTCAATTGAAATGAATATTATAAGATATGAAATGGGTTTAATATAAAACTAATAAGTAGTCCTAGCAAGACTTAAGCACTTGAATGAACTTCGAGTTTGACTAAGAAGAAATATAGTGAGTCATAAGTCTAAAAGTTAACACAATCTAATTGAACATTGTGTGCTAATTAATAGGAAAGATTATGAGATGTGGAGTAGAGTTTATGTGACACCCCCAAATCCGGTACTTCCATTTCTGCAGGATTTGGTGTTCACTGTACAAACATCATCCATCTATCTACCCATAATAAATGCAAACCATGCCATAGATAGAAATAATAATAAATCTCCCCTTATGGGGTTACATCAACTCAAAATAAATAAATCCCAAGTTACTCTAACCTTAAATCATCTGTGCGGAAACATAAACAAATAAGTCTTAAGCAACATCAATCCTAATTATCATTACATAACCACATAAATAATCAATCTTTATTACTTGCTAAGCTTGCCCTTGCCTTTACTAGTGGAAGGTTTGTCTGCTCTTTCGTTCTTAACTGCAATGTTATTATTACGCAAGAGTGAGCACGATTGACCACAAGTATAACAATATAACAATGAATAATAACATGCGAGAAAAATAATAACTTCGAATATAAAAGCTTAACTTTTGAATCAAGAATGGATAGCAAGAATCAAAAGAAATTTCTGATGGTCATAAGACCTTAAACTATGTCCTAGGTTGTCAAGGGTTATACTTGAAACCTTTAACAGTCATAAGACTATAGACCTTTCTTCTCGTACTTAGGGGGATCAGCCCTTAGTACCATACTGTGCACAATATCTTAACGCTAAAGCGTAAATAATCCCCTAATAAAGGGTTGTTCATCTCAGTTTGACATCGGAGTCCGCACCAAAGGAAGTTTGGTTTGGATAATTCATCAAGGGGTCTGAAATTTAGAACGCTCATCAACTATGGACTAGTCGAATCATTAAGGGTTCGCTAGTCTAACAAGGTTTAACAGTAAATGAATATTTAACTTGAGCAGAATCTCAAAAGGTATACAATAGAATAAGTATTGTATAACAACATCATGCTTGAAAGATTAATAAACTTTAATATACAAAACAGACTTGATCAGTAATAATGAGAACTTACTCAACGTAGAAAGGTGAATTAATCAACTTATATAACGATAACAAGTAGGGTTAGGAAAACTTGTCTCGTGCGTAGATTACACTTGAACTAAGCACATTCATTGAATTTAATCCTACATACCATTCACATTCCAAATACCAGTTAATTACAACTTAGCTAATCATCATAAACTCATTCTTTTGTCTAACTTTGATTATGACTATACTTAGTCAATTTATCACATTCATTGTCACATAATTGACACCTCACAATTAACAAGCTAATTATGCAATCAATAATTCAATCCACATGTAATTATGTTATTTACATGTTAAGTATCTATTTTAACATCTCATTATACTTATAACATAATTTTATATTCATTACATTAAGTTAACATCACATTCATGGACTTAAACACTTTAAAATTTTCGTTTCTGAACTTTCTGGAGAGTGGCGTTGCGGCGCCACTTTTGTACTAAGGCTTCGCGCTGCGGCGCCGTGGCGCTGCGGCTTGAGACCTGGCACTGTGGTGCTGGAAAAAGGAAGGCAGCCGGCGCTACGGCACGGCGTACCAGATGCAGAAATGGAAGTTCGTAAAAAATCGCAGAACATGCCAATTTCTATCAATTTCTTAATTTCTACACGAATTTAGACGTACCCACATGATATAATTCACACATAATCATTACCCAACATTTATATAATGACTTTAACCAATTTGAACACTTAATTACAGAATTAAAGCATGCAACTTCCACTGTTCTTGATGTTCTTAAAGGTTTGAAAACAAAACATAAAAATTGACACTACGAATTCGTTATAACACCGAATCCATTCATTTAAACTTTGGTCTCTTCGTATCAACATGCATAATCAAATAAGAGTATAAATTTTTACAAAATCATTTATGTTTGACACATAAAAATCACGTTTAAGGCCATATGGCCATAACCCAAACTCTGTAATTTTGTAGCAATCATATACGACATGTTTTCATGAATTTGATGATATGGTTTACATAATATATATAATTAAATACGATGTGATATGTTATAACACATACACAACCCATAATCATTACTCCTATCCCAATTATAGAGGTTTAAACCAAAAATTTTGAAACTCATATTCATGAAACTTAACAACGTAAAATAGAAATTGGGAAGGAGGAGATTACCTTGTAGAGTATAAATTAGTAGGCTAAATGCTTTTCAATTCCTCACTCTCAATCTCCTTCAAAATTAACTCTGTAAAATTCTCAATCTTTCTCTCTGAAAGTTTTCTATTCTCACTGGCTTGTTTTCTAGACTTAACATACGAATGAAAGAAGTAAGGAAGACGTCGAACAAATAAAGTAAACTGATGCGCATGATAGAGGTCATTTACCTAACATGGGTAACTGCTCCCAACCTCCCTTAGTGCCATGTTTGTCTAGCTAGAATAGGTTTCAAAAACTATTTAATTTAATAAAGCTTTATCATATAGTTTAATTAATGTCACACTCCTTCATAAAATTAATCAATATCTTATTTAGTTTATTTTAAATAAAATATAATAATTTCTCACTAATTCACATACTTAAATTTCTCCTTTAATAATAATGTCAAATTATTAAACCTCTAATTAATAAATAAATTAATTAATATAACATTAGGCTTATTAAATATTTTTTTTAATATAATAAGCTCACATAAATACATGCACCGAATAATAAAATTCTCCACATCAATTTAATAAATACAACACATGTAATTAAATTAATCTACCATAATTTCATCAAATAATTATTTAATCTAATAATTAATTTATCAAAAAATATTTATTCACTCCAATAAAATATTAAAATAAATTACAAAATCTCGGTTGTCACAGTTTACATTACAATTACTATGTGTTGTTATGTGACTAATAGTTGATGTATATGATTATATAATTGTGTAGGGCACGTGAAGTGCAGATAACTATAAGATGTTAAACTGTTATTAGTAAATAACGATCAAGGCAAGTCTTCTGGTTCTTATTTGTTACGTGGACTTGATGAACTATTTTAAATTGCATGATATGCTATACATGTTGAAATCATGAAATGTTAAAGTTAATTTATGACTGCATTGTTTTGGTTAAATAAGGAGGATTGAGTAAGGAACTCAATCTTTATATTTGCTAGGTGAACTAAAAGCATGTATGCCATGTTGTTTTAGTTATTATGATATGTATGTTTAGCATATTATTGCGTGTTATGTGATGCATGAAAACTGTTAGATTTTGCTGGGCTGTCGAGCTCACTCTTACAAATAACCACTTTTGCAGGTCAGGAAATTAAGGTAAAGATATGTACTAAGTGAGTTATAAAGATCTATATTCACGAAGATTACTTATATTTTATGAGAAATGTATGTAAGATTTTGAATGTAACATGTTGTTGAATTGTAAATTGAGTTATCCGGTGTATATGGATATCTATTTATGATGTAAAACTTTGTATAGTCATTTTGTTATAACGATTCATGATATAAATTTGAATCTAAGAGATGTAATGTAAAGGTTGCGATTTAGGGCAATACAGAAGAAAATGTATAAAAATTTTAAATATTCTGCTATTTTAGTGATTTTAATATCGAATAATAATGTACAAATTAGAGGTTGAATGTATGGTTAACGACCGAAGTCGAGATTTAAATGGTGTGAATTTTGGGGTCGTTACAATATGTTATTATTATGTGATAGTAATATGAAGGTTGTTCTATAACCTAATTGTGTAGGAATATCGTAGTATTCTGGCTACGTGAATGAATTAAAGTGTTTGAATTTTCAAGACGAAAATAAAAGCTTTCCGAGATATTTTTCGAAAAATACTATTCACTGATTTCAGCTCGGAAATTATTTTTGAACTTCCAAGAAATACATAATGATAGAATAATAAAGGATGATGAAATATGTAATAATATTTCAGTTATGGCAAACGTAGTTTTTCGCCTGCGTACTAAGTTTAAGAATGTTAAGGAAAGTAAAGAGGGAATAAATGTTGATCGTATAATAGTGAGTATTATACGAGGAAATGAATACGAGTATGATACGGTGTATTATACAAGTATATATGAAAGTTAGTATAACATGTATGACGAAAGATTATACGAACTAGTATACATAAGGGATAAGAGGATTTTACGTTAAACGCTTTAATCCTATTGCATGGGACTTGTAGGATTTGTGTAAGAATTTTGCAAGCCCGATTGGTATTATGTTAAAGCCCAAAGATTATGAAATGCAAGCCCAACTTTAGGCCCAAGGTAATTAAACCTAAAGCCCAAACTAAGAACCGGATTCGTGGATCGAACCGACGGGTCAATTGTGACACCCCCAAATCTGGGTACTTCATTTTCGCCGAATTTGGTGCTCACTATCAAAATAATTACATCAAACTACCCATGATAAAGGATAAAACATTAAATAAATTAAATAATAATCTTTCCCATTAAAGGGTTACATCATCTCATAAACAATCCCAGGTAATCTAACCTTAAATTATTACATCAGTTTGCGAAATACATTATAAAATAAAACAAGTCTTATAACTTCATGCATTTAAATAAACTTTAATTAATTATTCAACACTTGGACATCTTGCCCTTTCCCTTGCTAGTAGATGGCTCATCACCTCTTTTGACTTTAGCTACATTGTTTAATTACAAGAGTGAGAAAATAATTGCTCACTGACATAAAGAATAGTAATAACAATCATATGAGAATGAACAACGAATGTTGTACAATAATGAACTTATTCTACAAATAGAAACAGAAACAAGTTCGAACTTTTAATATCTGAGGGTTATAAAATCACGAACTATGTCTCTGGTATTTAGGTATTATTACCTTAACCTTAACAGTCATTAGACTATACAGACTCTTATTAACGTACTTAGGGGGATCAGCCCTTTGTACCATGTATTGTGCACAAACATCTAAACGTTACACGTACAAAAATCTCCTATGTTAGGGTTGTTCGTCTCAGTTTGAATTTAGAATTTCTGCAATAAAGAAAGTTTAGTTTGGAATTAGCTTATCAGTGTTACTAGAATTTTAGAACACTATTTAATTTCTATCAACAAAGGTTTAATACAATAATGTATAACTGAACAAGGCTATCAAAGTCAAAGTTCGGATATCAACAATATGTTATTGAATAACATGATATACATGCAAAGTACTAAAAAGAATTAGAACAATCTCACTTGAGTCAATGTATTAGAACAATATATGCTTTGTATAATAATTAGAAAAGTGAAACTTTCTCAATGTAACGAATTAGGTTACAAGAGCTTAATCAATTGTGACACCCCCAAATTCGGGTACTTCGATTCCACGGGATTTGGTGTTCACTGTACAAGCATCATCTATCTATCTACCCAATACAAGCAAACCATGCAATGGATAGAAAATAAAATCTTCCCCTTAAGGGTTACAACATCTGAATAATAATACAATCCCAGGTCAACTAACCTTAAAACATCTGTGCGGAATTCTAAACAAATAAGTCATTAACAACAACATAAGTCTTAAACATAAATACATCATCAATTTAAGAAAATAACAAGTCTTCATCATTTGCTAACTTTGCCCTTACCCTTACTAGTGGAGGGTTCATCGCTTCTTTCATTCTTAACTGCAATGTTATTATTAAGCAAGAGTGAGCACAAATGCCCACAAGTATAATAATGAAATAACAGTATAATAACATGCGAATAAATCAAAGACGTCTGAATAAGAGCTCAAATTTTGAATCAAGAATGAATAACAAGAATCAAAAGAATACTGAGGGTCATAAAACCTTGAACCATGTCCTAGGTTAACAAGGGTTATACTTGAAACCTTTAACAGTCATAAGACTATGGACCTTCTTCTCGTACTTAGGGGGATCAGCCCTTAGTACCATATTGTGCACAATATCTTAACGCTTACGCATAAGTAAATCCCTTTACAGGGTTGTTCAACTCAGTTTGACATTCGAATCCGCACCAAAGGAAGTTTGGTTTGGATAATTCAATAAGGGTTCTGAAATTTAGAACGTTCATCAACTATGGACTAGTTGAATCAATAAGGTTCACTAGTCTAAAAGGTTCAACAATAACGATATTCAATTGGAATAATAATCTCAAACGTATACAATAGAACAATTATTGTATAACTTAATCATGCTTTGACAATATAAATAATCTGTAATATCATACTTAAACTTGAATAATAGAAATGATAACTTATTCAAGGTAATTAATAATCTTGAAAGATATTAAAAAGTAGGGTTAAGAAACTTGCCTTGCTTGTAGATTACACTTTAACTAACCCGTTCTTTGAATTAAAAATCCTACATACCATTCACATACACAATACCAGTTAATTATAACTTAACTAATCATTATAAACTCTTTCTCTTTGACTACTTTAACTATTCGACTAAACTTAAGTCAAATTTTCACTTTGTCACATCATTTGTACTTCGTGAATTGCCAAACTAATTATGTAATTTAATAATTCAAATCACATGTAATTATGTTATTTACATGTTAAACATCTATTTTAATATCACATTATACCTATAACATGTTTACTTATTCATTACATTAATCCACTAACACATTGATAGTCGTAAACATTTTAAAATCTCATTTTTGAGTTTTCTGGGGAGTGGCGCTGCGGCGCCATGGCGCTGCGGCCGGGCCTCTGGCAATGCGGCGCGGTGGCGCTGTGGCGCGGGAAATGAACAGGCAGCCAGCGCTGCGGCGCGGCGTACCAGGTACAGAAATGGTAGTTCGCGAAAATCGCAGAACTTGCCAATTTCTCCCAATTTCTTAAAGTTCTACTCGAAATTAAACATACACATATGCTATAATTTATATATAATAATTACCCAACATTTATATACTGACAAAACCAATTTTAAACACTTGTTAACAGATTTAAAGCCTAACAATTCACTGACTTTGATGTTCATGAAGTTTTAGAAAACTTTATGTGAAAATTCTCCCTACGAATTCGTTATAACACCGAATTCGTTCGTTTAAGGCTTAAACTCTTCGTATTAACATGCATAACAACATACAAGTCTAAAATTTAGGGATAATATATGATCAATACATTAATTTTCACGTATAAGGCCTTAAGGCCATAAACCGTACTCTGTAATTTTGTAGAAATTATATACTACGTATTTTCATGAAACTGATGTTATGGTTTACAAACTAAATGTAATAAAATACGATTTGATATGCCATAACATAAACAAAATCCATAATCATTATTCATATCCCAATTACAGACGTTAAACCAAACTTTGAAAGCCATTTTATAAAAACTAAATGACGTAAAATAGAAATTAGGTTTGAGAAGATTACCCAAGCGTAGAATGTAAAGATAATAACTTCCTCCCTGTCTCAACCATAGAGTTTCTCCTACACTTTACTCTAATTTTCTCAACTCTCTCTGCTTAATATTAGACTTAGAAGAAAAAATTGAAAGAAAAGGAAAGGAAGGCGTATAATATAGAAATCAACTGACGCGTTGGTGGTCAGTTACCCAATCATGGGTAACTGCCATCAACTTCCCATAGTGTCATGTTTGGCTAGTTTGAAAAGTTTTCAAATACTATTTAATTTAATAAAGTTATATCATATAGTTGAATAAATGTCACACTCAATTCAAATATCTTATTTAAATTAATTAAATAACATATAATAATCTATCATAAATTCACATAATCATAAAATAAATTTTCTCATTAACTAATAATGTCAATTTATTACATCTCTAATTAATTATTACATTAATTAAAATAACATAGCTTATTAAATATTTCTTTTAATACAATAAGCTCACATAATCACATACTTCGAATATTAAAAATTCTCTACATTAATTCAATAAATGTAACACATATAATTAAATTAATCTACCACAATTGCATCAATTAATTTTTAAATCTAATAATTAAATCATCGAAAATATTTATTTAATTCAATAAATATTAAAATAAATTACAGAATTCTCGTTCGTCACATCTTTCCCCCTTTAAAAGGATTCTGTCCCCATAATCACGACTCAATAAATTCGACCCATTACATTCTCCCCCCCCCTTACAAAGATTCTGTCTCCAGAATCGCTTACAAATAATTAAGTAAATAAATGAGGGTAATTCTTCATCATATTCTCTTCGAGTTCCCACGTAGCTTCTTCAGCGTTGTGGTTCCTCCAAATTACCTTAACAGAAGGTATTACTTTATTTCTCAGAACTTGTTCTTTTCGGTCGACAATTTGGACAGAAATTTCTTCATAAGATAAGTCTTTCTCAAAATGCAGGGGTTTGTATTCAATTACATGCTTGTAATCAGGTTTATAAGGTCGTAACACAGAAACATGGAAGACGTTGTGGATATTCTCGAGTGCTGGAGGTAAGGCTACCTCGTACGCAACTTCTCCAATTCTTCGCAGTACCTCAAAGGGTTCAATAAATCTTGGGCTCAATTTTCCTTTCTTCCCAAACCTGATCTTTCCTTTCCAAGGAGAGACCTTTAAGAAAACATAACTACCTGGTTCAAACTCGATATTTTTACGATGTGGATCAGCGTATTTCTTCTGTCGATCTTGAGCTGCTACCAGTCGTGCTCGGATCACTTTGACTATTTCTGCAGTCTGCTGTACCAATTCTGGCCCTAGCAATTGTCTTTCACCAATTTCATCCCAATAAAGCGGAGTTCTGCACTTTCTGCCGTATAACGCTTTGTAAGGCGGCATACCAATACTAGCGTGGTAACTGTTGTTGTAGCCGAACTCTACCAACGGTAGGTGATCATCCCAATTTCCTTTGAAGTCCATTACACAGGCTCGTAACATATCTTTCAGTGTTTGAATCATTCGTTCGCTCTGTCCGTCTGTTTGAGGGTGGTAAGCTGTACTTATTTGCAGTTGTGTACCCATGCATTCCTGAAGATGTTTCCAGAAATTTGATGTGAAGCGCGGATCCCTATCGGAAACAATAGACACCGGCACTCCGTGCCTCGAAACAATCTCTTTCACATATAATCTTGCCAACTGATCTAAGTTAAATCTGATTTTGATAGGAAGGAAGTGCGCGGATTTCGTCAGTCGGTCAACGATAACCCATACTGCGTCGTAGCCTTTCTGAGTCGTCGGAAGGCCAACCACGAAGTCCATCGTAATATGTTCCAATTTCCATTCTGGGATCTCCAACGGTTGTAGCAATCCACTCGGTCTCTGATGTTCTGTTTTAACTTTCTGACATGTCAGGCATTTGGCAACACGTTCTGCAACATCACGTTTCAAATTCGGCCACCAGAAATGTTGTCGAAGATTTTGGTACATTTTTGTACTACCAGGGTGAATCGAATATCTTGAACTATAAGCCTCACTCAAAATTTCTTCCTTAATTTCTTGTACTGGCGGAACCTAAATTCTGCTTTCAAATCTCAATATTCCTTCCTTATCCATCTTAAATCTTGGTTCGGTTCCTTCAGATATCTTCGTTGTTACCTTTTTGCATTCATCATCCTGAAGCTGAGCCTCCTTCACTTTATCTAATAGAGTTGTACCAGATTGCATCTGAAATAACTTCTCCTCAATCTCCATAGGATACTTCACTTCTAACTCCAGTTTCTCCATATCTGCAATTAGCTCCTGCTGAGCAGTCAATATCATCAACTTCTCACGACCCTTTCAACTTAAGGCGTCGACAACCACATTAGCCTTACCCGGATGGTATAAAATCTCACAGTCATAATCCTTGATTAATTCCAACCATCTTCTTTGAAGCATTATTCAAATCTTTATGTGTAAAAATATATTTCAGACTCTTGTGGTCCGTATATATTTCACACTTCTCCCCGTATAGATAGTGCCTCCAAATTTTCAAAGCAAAAACAACTGCAGCTAACTCCAAATCATGGGTTGGGTAACCCTTCTCGTAATCCTTCAACTGTCGTGATGCATACGCAATGACTTTGCCGTTTTGCATCAGCACACAGCCAAGTCCTTTATGCGACGCATCGCTAAAAACAACAAAATTTCCTGTATCATCCGGAAGAGATAACACAGGCGCTGTACTCAACCTCTTCTTTAATTCTTGAAAACTCTCCTCACACTTCTCCGTCCAAACAAATTTCACAGCTTTTCGAGTTAAATTCGTTAACGGAGTTGCGATCTTAGAAAAATCTTGTATGAATCTTCTATAATATCCTGCTAATCCAAGAAAACTTCTTACTTCTGACGGCATTCTCGGCTGATCCCAGTTAATCACAGCTTCTACTTTGGATGGATCTACCGAAATTCCATCTTTATCGATTACGTGACCAAGAAATTGTACTCTCTCGATCCAGAATTCGCATTTCGAAAATTTAGCATACAACTTCTCCCTTCTCAATACTTCCAACGTTAACCTCAAGTGTTCTTCATGTTCCTCTTTGGTTTTGGAATATACCAGAATGTCGTCTATAAATACCACCACGAATTTGTCCAAAAACGGCTTGAATACACAATTCATTAGTCCCATAAATGCTGCAAGAGCATTCGTAAGACCAAACGACATTACTAAAAACTCATAATGACCATATCGCGTTCGGAACGCTGTCTTCGATACATCCTCTGGCCTCACCTTCAGTAGGTGATAACCACTCCTTAAGTCAATCTTGGAAAAGTATTTTACTCCCTTCAATTGATCAAACAGATCATCGATCCTCGGTAATGGATATTTGTTCTTAATCGTGACCTTATTTAATTCTCTGTAGTCAATGCAGAGCCTCATCGATCCGTCCTTCTTTTTCACGAACAACACCGGCGCTCCCCACGGCGATACGCTCGGTTGAATGTACTTTTTGTCCAACAATTCTTGTAGTTGTACCATTAATTCCTTCATCTCTACTGGCGCCATACGGTATGGTGCCTTCGATATTGGAGCAGTTCTGGGCGCCAAATCAATCACAAAGTCTACTTCTCTATCTGGTGGAAGTCCTGGCAAATCGTCTGAAAATACATCGACGAAGTCCCTCACAATCGGTATCTCCTCTACCTTCGGGTTCTCTCTTCGACTGTCGACTATGTAAGCTAAATATCCTACACAGCCTTGTTTTAATAACTTCCTGGCCTGCAACATCGTCAGACAACTCGCTTGTCTAGGCGACTTGCTACCATAAAACACAACCTTTGACGGAGTCATAAGGTTAATACGCTTCTTTTGGCAGTCAATTACAGCCCCATAATTGGATAGCCAATCCATACCCAATATAACGTCGAATTCCCCCAATCGAATAGGGATAAGATCTACGTTCATGATATTACCCTTAATATCCACTCTACAATTCTTATACACATGCTTAACAGGAATTATCTCTCTATTCGCAATTTCTATGTTCATGGGATATTCCAATTCATCCTTAAGCAAATCTAAACTATTAGCAAAGTCATCAGATATAAAGGAACAAGTAGCACCCGAATCAAATAAAACGTAAGCATTAATTTTATTGATCGGAATGATACCTGATACCACATCGCGAGATTGGATTGTATCCTGCACCGTCATATTGAAAGTTCTGGCGGTTGGTCGGTTTGTTGCAGGTGGTCCGGTGATGGTTAAGGTATTTCTACTGCTATTTTCCCGGTTTCCTCCTTGTCCTGATCCTCCCGATCCCTTCTTGGGACAGTCTCTTGCTAAATGATCTTTCGAACCACAGTTGAAACAAGCACCCTTCTTTGGGTTTGGACAATTTGGTGCTATGTGGCCTTCCTGACCACAATTGTAGCACACTCTCTTTCCCTTCAAACAAACTCCTAGATGTGCCTTGTCGCAAGTCGGACATGCTTCTATCTTCTTTTTCTGCCCTGCGTGTTGACTTCCAGCTGTCGAGTTATCCGTCCACTTCCTCTTCTGATTATTATTATTCCCAGTATTGCTTCCACCAGTCTTGTTATTACCTTCATTCTCATTCTTTTTCTTTTTCTGTTCTTGGTTGTACTTAGTCACTGCATCATTTCCTCCTTCTGCTAGAATGGCCTTTTCCAAAACTCCTGCAAACGTGTTAAGTTGAAACATTGATACCTTGCTGTATACCCAAGGCTTCAGTCCTTGTTCGAATCTTCAGGCCTTTCTCTCGTCGGTATGCACTTGGTACGGAGCAAACCTTGCCAACTCATCAAACTTAGCTTCGTAGTCAGGCATGCTCATGTTTCCCTGCTTCAGTTCCAGAAATTGAACTTCCATCTGATTCTGCGAACTAGCTGGGAAATACATTTCGAAGAACATTTCTTTAAATCTTTCCCACGTGATTATACCTTCACCTCCTCGCATTTTGTTTGCCTGCCACCAGTAGCTGGCCTCTGACTTCAGCATGAACGTTGCAAAAGCGGTCTTCTGATCTTCCCGAACCCTAGCAACGTCGAACACTTTCTCTATTTCCATCACCCACGTTTGTGCCTCAATTGGGTTCCTGGAACCTTTGAACTCTGGCGGTCCCACCGCCTTAAAATCTTTAAACGTTGTGCTAGGTGGAGCTTGCGGTTGGTTATTCATGACTCCAGTTAGTAAATTAACTACCTGTTGAACTGGATTAACGTTGGCATTATTGTTATTATTGGTTGACCCTTCCTGAGCCGGTTGACGTTGTTGTCTTCTCCTTGGCGGCATTTTTCTGTTAAATAAACGTTTATTAGAACTTTATTTATTTCTCTACATAGTTAAGACATTACTCAACAATTTAACATATCACTTAACACATCATCTCAAACAACTTGATATCTTTTCATTCAAATAAAAAGTTTTAACATTAAACTATAGCATACTGCTATTTGCATCATCTATCATGGAATAAAGAATCCACAGGATTTAAAACATTCAAATATTAACATATTCCTTAGTTCATAAACACATCGGAATTTACAATTAAAAACTAGTTAAGTCTTCCATATAATCAAACAGATTCTATTCCTGTCTTCCAAGGTGTTCAATAGCCTTGCCACGCTCTTCATTCATGATACGAGACATCGTCCTGCGATCCAACATATACGATGGAAGTCCTTCAAACTGGATGGGGTATCTTAACACTCGCTCTTGAACCTCATCCATCGCATGATTAAGTGTGGCGTACGTGTTTTCAAGCTTTGCCTTCTTTGCACGACTATCATCTTCTGCACGATCAGGTCGATGTGATTCTCTTACCCATCCTTCCTCTGCTATTTTCAGTCTTCCGAAGGTTTCCTTCAGTTCCTTCTTCAGCTTCTCTATCTCCTCGGTCTTATCTTCGGTTTGACCCTTCTCATGAATCAGATCCCACTCCACGTTTCCTAAACGTGTATGAAGGGTCACAATCTCTTTATCCATCTCCTCTAAAGTAGACTGCTGAACAGTCGCGTGCTCAGTCAATTCCTGAACCTCATCTTGTAACTACACGTTACGATCATATAGTGTGTCATACATCTCAGCATCAACAGTGTACCGTGGTAGCTCCTCTTCTTCTTCCTCCTCATCAAACTCCTCCTCAGGATCCTCCTCAGGATCAATCTCAGGTTCATGCTCCTAACCAACAACGGTGATCAATGGAGATGAAACCCTCTGCACCAGCTGCTCCCTAACGACATGAATGTCTCGGGGCTCCTACTCAGTCGGTCTTACAAGTACACGAGATCCCTCCTCAGTAGGTACTATAGGTAAATGGGGTCCCTCCTCAGCTTGACTAGCTTATCCATCATTCGTCATCCTGACAACAAAATTTTAAGTTTTAGTTACTAAGTCATACTAATGAGCACATAAATTAATACATAGACACATAATATATTTTATTATCTTCAATGAATTACCAAAAATTCATTTCTTAAAACTCGATAAGAGTTTTCCTTTACTATCTTCTTTCTATAAGGTTACTACCTAAGGTTGTTTCCCCCACCTAAGGTTCATAACCTACAGCTTTGATACCAACCTGTGACACCCCCAAATCCGGGTACTTTAATTCCACGGGATTTGGTGTTCACTGTACAAGCATCATCTATCTATCTACCCAATACAAGCAAACCATGCAATGGATAGAAAATAAAATCTTCCCCTTAAGGGTTACAACATCTGAATAATAATACAATCCCAGGTCAACTAACCTTAAAACATCTGTGCGGAATTCTAAACAAATAAGTCATTAACAACAACATAAGTCTTAAACATAAATACATCATCAATTTAAGAAAATAACAAGTCTTCATCATTTGCTAACTTTTCCCTTGCCCTTACTAGTGGAGGGTTCATCGCTTCTTTCATTCTTAACTGCAATGTTATTATTAAGCAAGAGTGAGCACAAATGCCCACAAGTATAATAATGAAATAACAGTATAATAACATGCGAATAAATCAAAGACGTCTGAATAAGAGCTCAACTTTTGAATCAAGAATGAATAACAAGAATCAAAAGAATACTGAGGGTCATAAAACCTTGAACTATGTCCTAGGTTAACAAGGGTTATACTTGAAACCTTTAACAGTCATAAGACTATGGACCTTCTTCTCGTACTTAGGGGGATCAGCCCTTAGTACCATACTGTGCACAATATCTTAACGCTTACGCATAAGTAAATCCCTTTACAGGGTTGTTCAACTCAGTTTGACATTCGAATCCGCACCAAAGGAAGTTTGGTTTGGATAATTCAATAAGGGTTCTGAAATTTAGAACGTTCATCAACTATGGACTAGTTGAATCAATAAGGTTCACTAGTCTAAAAGGTTCAACAATAACGATATTCAATTGGAATAATAATCTCAAACGTATACAATAGAACAATTATTGTATAACTTAATCATGCTTTGACAATATAAATAATCTGTAATATCATACTTGAACTTGAATAATAGAAATGATAACTTATTTAAGGTAATTAATAATCTTGAAAGATATTAAAAAGTAGGGTTAAGAAACTTGCCTTGCTTGTAGATTATACTTTAACTAACCCGTTCTTTGAATTAAAAATCCTACATACCATTCACATACACAATACCAGTTAATTATAACTTAACTAATCATTATAAACTCTTTCTCTTTGACTACTTTAACTATTCGACTAAACTTAAGTCAAATTTTCACTTTGTCACATCATTTGTACTTCGTGAATTACCAAACTAATTGTGTAATTTAATAATTCAAATCACATGTAATTATGTTATTTACATGTTAAACATCTATTTTAGTATCACATTATACCTATAACATGTTTACTTGTTCATTACATTAATCCACTAACACATTGATAGTCGTAAACATTTTAAAATCTCATTTTTGAGTTTTCTGGGGAGTGGCGCTGCGGCGCCACGTTTGAACTGGCCCTTGGCGCTGTGGCCGGGCCTCTGGCAATGCGGCGCGGTGGCGCTGCGGCGCGGGAAATGAACAGGCAGCCGGCGCTGCAGCGGCGTACCAGGTACAGAAATGGTAGTTCGCGAAAATCGCAGAACTTGCCAATTTCTCCCAATTTCTTAAAGTTCTACTCGAAATTAAACATACCCATATGCTATAATTTATATATAATCATTACCCAACATTTATATACTGACAAAACCAATTTTAAAAACTTGTTAACAGATTTAAAGCCTAACAATTCACTGACTTTGATGTTCATGAAGTTTTAGAAAACTTTATGTGAAAATTCTCCCTACGAATTCGTTATAACACCGAATTCGTTCGTTTAAGGCTTAAACTCTTCGTATTAACATGCATAACAACATACAAGTCTAAAATTTAGGGATAATATATGATCAATACATAAATTTTCACGTATAAGGCCTTAAGGCCATAAACCATACTCTGTAATTTTGTAGAAATTATATACTACGTATTTTCATGAAACTGATGTTATGGTTTACAAACTAAATGTAATAAAATACGATTTGATATGTCATAACATAAACAAAACCCATAGTCATTACTCCTATCCCAATTACAGACGTTAAACCAAACTTTGAAAGCCATTTTATAAAAACTAAATGACGTAAAATAGAAATTAGGTTTGAGAAGATTACCTAAGCGTAGAATGTAAAGATAATAACTTCCTCCCTGTCTCAACCACAGAGTTTCTCCTACACTTTACTCTAATTTTCTCAACTCTCTCTGCTTAATATTAGACTTAGAAGAAAAAATTGAAAGAAAAGGAAAGGAAGGCGTATAATATAGAAATCAACTGACGCGTTGGTGGTCAGTTACCCAGTCATGGGTAACTGCCATCAACTTCCCATAGTGCCATGTTTGGCTAGTTTGAAAAGTTTTCAAATACTATTTAATTTAATAAAGTTATATCATATAGTTGAATAAATGTCACACTCAATTCAAATATTTTATTTAAATTAATTAAATAACATATAATAATCTATCATAAATTCACATAATCATAAAATAAATTTTCTCATTAACTAATAATGTCAATTTATTAAATCTCTAATTAATTATTACATTAATTAAAATAACATAGCTTATTAAATATTTCTTTTAATACAATAAGCTCACATAATCACATACTTCGAATATTAAAAATTCTCTACATTAATTCAATAAATGTAACACATATAATTAAATTAATCTACCACAATTGCATCAATTAATTATTAAATCTAATAATTAAATCATCGAAAATATTTATTTAATTCAATAAATATTAAAATAAATTACAGAATTCTTGTTCGTCACATCAATCATATATAAGAGTAGAATTAATAATCTCGCTCAACCAAAGTTTGGAAACTTGCATTCATAAATAAAAGAATGAAGTTAGAAAGCGTGCTCAATGTAAAGAGTTAAGGTTTATAAACTTACACAATTATGAAAGTAGAGTTAGAGAACTTGCAAAAGTATATCATGACAGTGAAAAGTAACCTTGCTGAATAATAAGTAGCAAAGGTTAGGGAACTTGCCTTGTTTGTAAGTTACACAAATGTAATATAATCTTCAATTACCCTACATACATCATTAAAAATTGCAACAATAATTAGTTGTATGAACATTAGTTTTAGGAGTTTAAACCATCATTTAGGTCATAACCCTAAACTAGCACCTAACAATTTAGGTTAACATATTTAACGAATCTGAAATCGCACTACGAGCCAACACAATTTAATTGTTCATCTCTACTTTTGAAAACATCACTTTTAGTTTCATTATATAACTCAATTAACAATCACTTAAAAATCTTTTACACTTTGTATTACCACGCATGACAATCTGTTATTGTAGTTCACTTTATGTTTTAATATCCTTAACATGCATGCTAAACTAACCTAAGTCCGTTACGCATGACCTACAATTAAGTAGACTTCACTGTCTATGACTGGCTACTAGCGCGGCTACGCCAGTAATACACTGGGTTACCGCACGCCTGCGCGATGCAGCGCGCCCGCACCCAGATGCAGCGCGTCCTCGCGACAACCGCGCGCCAGACAGCGCGCCCGCGCGATGCCTCAGTTCCAGTTTTTGCAGAAGCTCGAAATCAGACTCTACTTTGGCCAAAAATCCCAATTCTATAGAAAATCTCCCAACTTCAACATCTAAAATTTTGTCATATTATACTTACACATTCTAAACACCATTCTATATACAAAAACATTATATAAACATCATTTTGAAGAATTAAAACTATATTTTTTTTTCAAAATTTCTTTATTTTTATATTTTTAACGAATTCGATCACCACGAATTCGTTTCTTAATCATTTGACACGATTCGAACTATGCTGCTTTTATTTCTTATCATACAAATATATTCTAACATCAAATCACAAAATATAACACATATAAAGCATCAAATTTTGTACTTTCTAAGGCCATTTTGAAATATAAACACTGTTATTTATTTAATTTTCTTTCCACAAACCAAATTCATGAATTTGATCACTAAAGATTACTTATGTATGATAATTATTAGATTATATATCCATATAATCAATAATCCAAACCCTAATCCAACAAAATTCCAAGTCACAGAGAATAGATATTACAAAACTAAGAGTTAGAATTAGAAATAGATTATACCTTTAATCCTTGATTTAGCAAAGATGATATTTCCAAAGCTTGTTCCCTTGATTTCCAATTCACAGAGAACTCTCAATTTCCTCTCTAGCTCCCTCAATTTCTTTCTAACACTCTATGTTTTCTTCCTCTCTAAACTCTCTCACTACAAAAAAATAGGTCAATGGCGACGGTATCATTAGCGACGGCAGCATCCCCGTCGATATTAACCTCATTATCGACGGCCTAACCGTCACCAATATGGCTCGTCGATAATGACCCTTCCCGGGTCTAGTTTTGGTGGGAAATTTTTCATGGGCGTGGGAAAAGTCATTGGCGACGGACGTGCCGTCGCTAGTGCCGTCGATAATGAGTCATAGGCGACGGGGTTACTCACGACGGCTTTGTCGTCGAGAATGAGTCTAATTTTAAAACCCTCAGCTCGACGAGAACGACAACTTTTCTTTTCCCTCTTTCTTTTCCCTCCTCTGCTATACCTTCCGGCCGACGACTCTCTCCCCCTCCTGCCACCTCCGATGAATTTGAGCATCAATTAATGTGAGCTTCCCACCCTCCTGCCACCTCCGACTATTTTTCCCCCCTCCTGCCACCTCCGGCTATTTTCTCCCCCTCCTGCCACCTCCAGCGTCTCTCCCCCCTCTGCCATACCTTCCGACGACCCTCCCCCTCTCCTGTCATACCTCTGGCGACTCTCCCCCTCTCCTTCTGGTCAACTCCATCTCTCCTTCTTCTTTACTCCTGTTTTTCCACAACTTGCAATAGGTATGATTTTGTTATTCTTATTTTGTTGGAACTAATTATCTGATTTTATTTTTTTAAAAGTTTTAGGCATGTTTGCTTTAATCTAATTGTGTTAGTAGTTAATTGATCTCATTGTTTACTTTATTGGGTTATTCCTTTTTAGTTGTGACATGGTGTTTACACTTCGACTTCTTTAATGTTTGATCAGAAGTGGTTTATCAAGCTTAAAGCAAGAAGAATGGAGATTTTGTTAATTTTGATGCAGTGGCTGACTGAAGTTGCGTAATATGAATGACTAGCTAACGCGTAATTTGCACAATTACTTGTTCTGGTTGTAGGGGCATCCCCAATTCTGATTAGGAATTGCTTTAGCCAATTCTCTATCTCCTGCTTTGTACGATTATGTTAGATTTCTTTGTATTATTTTAGGGTCTAATACTTGATTAGCTTACCTTTTGTTTGACCTGCATTTAGAAAGTGAAGTGAAAAGAAAAAATCCATTGAACTTAACTGCAATCTTTGAAGGATACTAATTAAGCAGTGATTGGGAATATATTTCCAAAGAAGTTTTGTTTGAAGGTGAATCCTTTCTCCTTACAAACTGAATTTTGTAGAAATTGCTAGTTATTTGCTTAGTTGGTTGAATGCACATTGCCAACTTTTCTGCTACTGATTTTGAAACTGCCTTTCTACATCTATTATTGCATCTATTATTTTATATTGGGGATTTTGGAAATTATACACATTGTAGTCAGGTCAATTCTGTTTACTCTATGTAGATGGAGTTTATATTCTTTGAAGCACTTTAGCTTAAGAAGGGGCTGCATACGTCAATTGCACAAGTTGAACACAGGTTTTACGGTTTTATGATTGGATCATCGATTGATGATGCAATCTTTGGAGTTCTATTTTCTGTTTAATATGTTTGTGAAAGGGTATTGTGCATTCCTTCTGGTGAGGATACAATCTTTTAACTGATTTATATGTAACATGTAATATATAGATGGTCCATTAAACTACAAGCATATTTAAAAACAATATTTATTTATTTTTTTCCTATTTGAGAGTGGGTTAAAGAAATTTACCAGCTCATTATACTTTCATACATGCATATTTTCATATAGTTTAGGAAGCTTAGAAACCCGTTTGAGATTCACTTAGTAGGAGTGGATCTCAAATAGTCCCCGTTTTGGGACTGTTCTTGTATGTTTCGATCTCACTTAGGTCGGTGTTACCGACTTGAGCACGTCTTTAAATTTTTTGAATTTTCGGTCAGTATATATCTCTTGATGTTCTTCGGGTGCATATTTAGACTACGATGTGTTAGTCTATTTCGTGTACTTGAAGACCATGGGGAGGTGCTACCGAAATTTCTAAAAAATTTAAAGATGTGTTCAAGTTGTTGACATAAGTGAGGCAACACATCCTGGAATGGGATAGAAGCCTGACACGTTAGAGGTGGAGATGAAGTTAGGAAACTCATAATAGTAATAGTTGTATCCTTTTAGTTGTATCTACATGTTGTATTCAAATGGCATAGTTGTTTCCTTTCAGTTATATCTGCATATTGTATCCTTTTAGTTGTATGTGCATGACGATTCTGATATTTGTGTTTGTATCCTTTTAGTTGTATCCGCATATTATCTTCTTAATGATGATTTGACAGTATATATACAGATATGGCATGTACACCACACGGCGATCGTGGTGGGCGTGCTGGTAGTTCAGGCCGTGGGGGCCGTGGAGGTAGTGCTGGTGATGATCAGGCCGGATCATCAGGTATAATTACATGTTTTGTTGTTATACATCTTATTGTTTTTAATTTTATATAATATTGACATTATATTCGAAGATATAAATATTGTTGTATTTCACTACATAGGTGATCGACGTAGGCCTCCGCTGGGACTAGCACGTGGATTGCTAGGGAATCCCCGCCAGGCGCCACTTATATGCCTTGTCGGGAATACTAGGTAATATATACATTACGTTTGTATTAATTATTTAGTTCTTATATATTCTTTGCAATTTGGAAATTTAACCGCCTTCAATTTTAGTATCCTTGACGCGATGCCAAGGAACACGTTGCTTGGGATTGTCCGCAACTGATTCTCTGGCTCGTGAATGAGGTGGGCGGATGTGGATGACCGCACACATGGGATGATTATTGCTGAGTTTAGGGTAAGAAGTCATTCATTCATATTTAGTTTTAATTTGTGCTTTTGAATATTTATTTACTACTTTGCTTTATGTTGTCTACTAATTAAGTAATTGCTGATATTCATATGTTGTGTTGCAGAGATATTATCGCTTCGAGGACGGGCAGGAAGCCCATGGCAGCACTGTTCTCAGGAAGTATCTCGAGATAAATTGGCACAAGTGGGTCTATGACTTGAAGAAGAAGGACCAGACCAAGATGGCGGATGGACAGACACTTAGAGATGTCCGGCCAGATTTCATTGGTGCTGCGGTGTGGGAGCAGATGTGCGGTATTTGGGAGGGCGAGGCGTTCAAGAAGATGTCGGCACAGCGTACAGCTGCCCGACAGCAGAGTTGTCTCCCACACTGCACTGGGAGTCAGTCGTACGACCTCTACAGGGAGAGACGCGAGGTGAGTCTAAAGCACCGACCTTCCCGCCTCGAGTTTTGGTGGCATGCTCACCAGAAGAAAGGTGACGGTGGTTATATCTCACCTGAGGCAGAGCACATTGCGGTAAGTAATTTAATTATTTTATTTAGTATGTATTTGATGGCTTTGAAATTCTTTTGTAATTTTTTAGCAAAATACTTGCTTTTCACCTATTTCTGTGTTTTTTCAGACACGGTTTGAGGACCTTTCTGTGGTCCGTAGTAGCCAGAGAGGTGACACTCCAGTGGCTGATGCTGAGCATGACGACAAGAAGATGGAGGACTAGCTGCAGGCTACAAGGGTGCCGAAGAAGGGTAGAATGTTATAGTTTATGCCCTAGAGGCCAATTATTTGATATAATTGCTTAACGTTTTGATATTATATTTGATTGAATAAATGAATAATTTTATTATGGTTTTATTTACTGCGTTATATAAATGTTAACATAATAAAAATCCTTAGAATATTGATACAAATTATATAGTTTCAAGTATGTGACTTGAACATGAGATTATATATTTACAATTAGTATCATTGTTCTTAAATGTCCCTAGTCGAGTATCATTGTTGATGGGACAACAATGATGCATTAAGACTAGTATGTGGATTGACTGATGACCAAATCTCATTGGTCATAAATATATGAGATATTAAGTCAATACATAGGTACATGTTAGAGAACGATGTACTGGACAGACTCACCATGATAATTCTATGTGCAGCATTATGCAAAGTGTCATTAGCAATTCTCATAGTGACAATGATGTAATGGTCCTCCGACCTGAAATCACTATATTTTTTCACGGAAATTTATGTACTTTGATATCATCAAATGTCACCTTTAATAAGGTGGACTATAAAGGTGATTATTGGGTACATCATGAATCGTGTGAGAAATATGAGTGATCTAGATGGAATTTAACCCTCCTATGTATTAGGGGTGATATCCATAAGCCTCTTGATTGAGTAGGACTATGAAATGCATGGCCATGCTCAAATAGTGATTTGTTTCATATAGTCTACTCATTGATCGAGAAACACTCAGATTAAATTATGAAGAGTATGACACATTCCATGACTCGAGTTTAATCTAGGATATTAAGGTTAAAAGGATTAAATTATATTGAAACATTGGTCACTAAAAGGTTGCATCGAATCATCGATCTTATTATTACTTGGGTAGCAGTGATGCATTACTAGATGCCGCTCACTGTTTATAATTTTATAAAATGATTTTAAAATTATTGCCCACGTAATAATAATCTATAGGGTCACACACATAGAACGTAATTAAAAGGGAATTAATTTAAATTATAAAGATTTAAATATGTCAATATGATTGATAGTATTTAAATTACAAATTTAAATTAATAGGATAATTTATATATAGGTATATTAATTAAGTAAGACTATATATATATATATATATATATATATATATATATATATATATATATAAATTCAAATTTTATTAAATTAGGTTTTGAATAATTCCTTTTAATCGCTATATATATGATATGTAGCAGCCATTTTAGGTATTATTCATTAACCAAAACCCTAGCCGCTCTTAGAGAGAGACTAGATAGAAACTAGTTTTAGAAAATCCTCATCCTTTATGGCTAGTACCGCGTTTCCTTTTTCTGCAGATCGTAGGACGATTCGTGTGGAGCGTTCGTGTGGATACCGTAGAGATGCAGTCCATTTGAATTGCGTTGGAGATTCGACCGCAACGATTCTAGCTTTAGCAATCGGTATAATTTCTAACATCTGAATTAATTGAATTTTTCGCATGGATCCTATTTTAGGGTTTCAGAATTGCCTTTAATTGGTTTATTTTCGCTGCATTTCTATGCCGAAACCCAACATAGAATTGTGGGCATTCCCCGTGTCCCAGCCTACCCTTCATTATCCGACGACTTCTTCAGGCGGATCATTTAGGGGTGCATGACGAGTAATGTCGTACAGTCAGGCGCACCATCACGCGAGCAGATATACCAGCTTGCTCAGGAGGTTGTCCACGGCTCCATAGATCCTACAACTGCCGCTGACGAACTCATGGGTGTAGTCCGGGAGGAGGCCATCCATGTATGTGCAATTCTCTTGGCCAACATATTTCCTCCACATATTCGACAGTTAAAACTTATTATTGTTGTATTTCCTTATTTGTAATTATATTGCTTATGTAAACTGTCAAATAACTTGTTAACACGCGTTAGAATTTACGGGACTCGATTCTGATATACGGAGCCCGAGTTATCGCCTAGTTTGTAAAACTCGCCAACATTTAGGCAAAAAGCCAAAAAAGAGGTCAAAACCCGCATCGGCCATCCGAATGACACGCAAACATAAATATAGCACCGCGTAGGTAATAAACACGCGTTAGAACTTACGGGACTCAATTACGATATACGGAGACTGAGTTATCGCCTAGTTTGCAAAACTCGCCAACACTTAGGTAAAAAGCCAAAAAAGAGGTAAAGACCTGAATCGGCCATCCGAATGACATGTAAACACACACATAGCACCGCGTAGGTAATATACACGCGTTAGAACTTATGGGACTCGATTTCAATATACGGAGACCGAGTTATCGCCCAGTTTGCAAAACTAGCCAACACTTAGGTAAAAAGCCGAAAAGAGGTCAAAACCCGCATCGGCCGTCCGAATGACACGCAAACACAAACATAGCACCGCATAGGTAATAGACACGCATTAGAACTAACGGGACTCGATTCCGATATACGAAGACCGAGTTATCACCCAGTTTACAAAACTCGCCAACACATAGGCAAAAAGCGAAAAAGTGGTCAAAACCCGCATCGACCGTCCGAATGACACGCAAGCACAAACATAACACCGTGTAGGTAATTGACATATGTTAGAACTTACGGGTCTCGATTCTGATATACGGAGACCGAGTTATCGCCCAGTTTGTAAATCTAGCCAACACTTAAGCAAAAAGCCGAAAAAGAGGTCAAAACCCGCATCGGCTGTCCGAATGACACATAAGCACAAACATAGCACCGCGTAGGTAATAGACATGCGTTAGAACTTATGGGACTCGATTCTAATATACGGAGACCGAGTTATCGCCTAGTTTATAAAACTCGCCAACACTTAGGCAATAGACACGCGTAGCACACACATAAGCACACACATAGCACCGCGTAGGTAATAGACACGCGTTAGAACTTACGGGACTCGATTCTGATATACGGAGACCGAGTTATCGCCCAGATTGTAAAACTCACCAACACTTTGGTAAAAAGCCAAAAAAGAGGTCAAAACTCGAATCGACCGTCCGAATGACACGCAAACACACACATAGCACCGCGTAGGTAATAGACACGTATTAGAACCTACGGGAATTGAATACAATATACGGAGACCGAGTTATCACCCAGCTTGTAAATCTTGCCAACACTTAGGTAAAAAGCCGAAAAAGAGGTCAAAACCCGCATCGTTGTCCGAATGACACACAAACACAAATATAGCACCGCGTAGGTAATGGACACACGTTAGAACTTATGGGACCTAATTCTGATATACGAAGACCGAGTTATCGCCCAGTTTGCAAAACTCGCCAACACATAGGCAAAAAGCGAAAAAGAGATCAAAACCCGCATCGGCCGTCCAAATGACACGCAAACACAAACATAGCACTGCGTAGGTAATAGACACGCGTTAGAACTTATGGGACTCGATTCGGATATACTGAGACCGAGTTATCGCCTAGTTTACAAAACTCGCCAACACTTAGGCAAAAAGTCAAAAAAGAGGTCAAAACCCACCTCAGCCGTCTGAATGACCTGCAAACACGCACATAGCACCACGTAGGTAATAGACACACATTAGAACTTACGGGACTAGATTCTGATATACGGAGATCGAGTTATCGCCCAGTTTACAAAACTCGCCAACACTTAGGTAAAAAGTCGAAAAAGAGGTCAAAACCCGCATCGGTAGTCCGAATGACACGCAAACACACACATAGCACCGTGTAGGTAATAGACACATGTTAGAACTTACGGGACTCAATTTTGATATACGAAGACCGAGTTATCGCCCAGTTTGTAAAACTCGCCAACACTTTGGTAAAAAACCAAAAAAGAGGTCAAAACCCGCATCGGCCGTCCAAATGATACGCAAGCACACACATAGCACCGCATAGGTAATAGACACGCGTTAGAACTTACAGAACTCGATTATGATATACGGAGACCGAGTTATCGCCTAGTTTGAAAATCTCGCCAACACTTAGGCAAAAAGCCAAAAAAGAGGTCAATACCCTCATCGACCGTCCGAATGATATGCAAACACAAACATAACACCGCGTAGGTAATAGACACGCGTTAGAACTTACGGAACTCGATTCCGATATACGGAGACCGAGTTATCGCCCAGTTTGTAAAACTCACCAACACTTAGGTAAAAAGCGAAAAAGAGGTCAAAACCCGCATCGGCCGTTCGAATGACACGCAAACACAAACATATTACCGCGTGGGTATTGGACACATGTTAGAACTTACGGGACTCGATTCGGATATATGGAGACCGAGTTATCGCCTAGTTTGCAAAACTCGCTAACACTTAGGAAAAAAGCCGAAAAAGAGCCCAAAACCCGCATCGGCCGCCCAGACGCCACGTAAACACACACATAGCACCGCGTAGGTAATAAACACGCGTTAGAACTTACAGGACTCAATTCTGATATACAGAGACCGAGTTATCGCCCAGTTTGCAAAACTCGTCAACACTTTGGTAAAAAGCCGAAAAAGACGTCAAAACCCGCATTGGCCGTCCGAATGACACGCAAACACACACATAGCACCGCATAGGTAATAGACACGCGTTAGAACTTACGAGACTTGATTCCGAGATACGGAGACCGAGTTATCGCCCAGTTCGTAACACTTCGGTAAAAAACCGAAAAAGAGGTCAAAACCCGCATCGACCGTCTGAATGACACGCAAACACAAACATAGCACCGCATAGGTAATAGACATGCATTAGAACTTATGGGACTCGATTCTGATATACAGAGACTGAGTTATTGTCCAGTTTGCAAAACTCGCCAACACTTAGGCAAAAAGCAAAAAAGAGATCAAAACCCGCATCGACCGTCCAAATGACATGCAAACACAAACATAGCACCGCGTAGGTAATAGACACACGTTAGAACTTACGGGACTTGATTCGGATATACGGAGTCCGAGTTGTCGCCTAGTTTGCAAAACTCGCCAACACTTAGGCAAAAAGTCGAAAAAGAGGTCAAAACCCGCCTCGACCGTCCGAATGACTCGCAAACACACATATAGCACAGCGTAGGTAATAGACATGTGTTAGAACTTACGGGACTCGATTCTGATATACGAAGATCGAGTTAACGCCCAGTTTACAAAACTCACCAACACTTAGGCAAAAAGTCGAAAAAGAGGTCAAAACCCGCATCGGCCGTCCGAATGACACTCAAACATAAACATAATACCGCGTAGGTAATAGACACATGTTAGAACTTACGGGACTCGATTCCGATATACGGAGACCGAGTTATCCCCTAGTTTGTAAAACTCGCTAACACTTAGGCAAAAAGCCAAAAAAGATGTCAAAACCCGCATCGGTCGTCCGAATGACACGTAAGCACACACATAGCACTGCGTAGGTAATAGACACGTGTTTGAAATTACGGGACTCAATTACGATATACGGAGACCGAGTTATCACCCAGTTTGCAAAACTCGCCAACACTTTAGTAAAAAGTCAAAAAAGAGGTCAAAACCCTCATCGGCAGTCCGAATGACACGCAAATACACACATAGCACCGCGTAGGTAATAGACATGTGTTAGAACTTACGGGACTCGATTCTGATATACGGAGATCGAGTTATTGCTCAGTTTACAAAACTAGCCAACACTTAGGCAAAAAGCCAAAAAAGAGGTCAAAACCCGCATCGGCCGTCCGCATGACACTCAAACACAAACATAGCACCACGTAGGTAATAGACACGCGTTAGAACTTACGGGACTCAATTCTAATATACGCAGACCGAGTTATCCCCTAGTTTGCAAAACTCGTCAACACTTAAGCAAAAAGCCGAAAAAGAGGTCAAAACCCGCATCGATCGTCCGAATGACACGCAAACATACATATAGTACCGCGTAGGTAATAGACATGTGTTAGAACTTATGAGACTCAATTCTGATATACGGAGACCGAGTTATCGCCCAGTTTGCAAAACTCGCCAACACTTTGGTAAAACGCCAAAAATAAGGTCAAAACCCGCATCGGCCGTCCGAATGACATGCAAATACACACATAGCACCGCGTAGGTAATAGACACACGTTAGAACTTATGGGACTCGATTCCGATATACGGAGACCGAGTTATCGCCCAGTTTACAAATCTCGTCAACACTTAGGTAAAAAGCCGAAAAATAGGTCAAAACTCGCATCGGTCGTCCGAATGACATGCAAACACAAACATAGTACCGCGTAGGTAATAGACACGCGTTAAAACTTACGGGACTCAATTTCGATATACGGAGACCGAGGTATCGCCCAGTTTGCAAAACTCACCAACACTTAGGCAAAAAGCGAAAAAGAGGTCAAAACCCGCATCGGCCGTCCGAATAACACGAAAATACAAACATAGTACCGCGTAGGTAATAGACACGCGTTAGAACTTACGGGACTCGATTTGGATATACGGAGACCGAGTTATCGCCTAGTTTGCAAAACTCGCCAACACTTAGGCAAAGAGTCGAAAAAGAGGTCAAAACCCGCCTTGATCGTCCGAATGACTCGTAAACACACACATAGCACCGCGTAGGTAATAGACACGAGTTAAAACATACGGGACTCGATTCTGATATACGGAGATTGTGTTATCGCTCAGTTTACAAAACTCGCCAACACTTAGGCAAAAAGCCGAAAAAGAGGTCAAAACCCGCATCGGCCGTCCGAATGACACTCAAACACAAACATTGCACCGCGTAGGTAATATACACGTGTTAGAACTTACGGAACTCGATTCCAATATACGGAGACCGAGTTATCCCCTAGTTTGTATAACTCGCCAACACTTAGTCAAAAAACCAAAAAAAGAGGTCAAAATCAGCATCGGTCGTCCCAATGACTTGCAAACACAAACATAGCACTGCGTAGGTAATAGACACGAATTAGAACTTACGGGACTCAATTTTGATATACGGAGACCGAGTTATCGCCCAGTTTGCAAAACTCGCCAACACTTTGGTAAAAAGCCGAAAAAGAGGTCAAAACCTGTATAGGCCGTCCGAATGACACGCAAACACACACATAGCAAGACGTAGGTAATAGACACACGTTAGAACTTAAGAGACTTAATTCTGATATACGGAGACCGAGTTATCGCCCAGTTTATAAATCTCGCCAACACTTAGGCAAAAAGCCAAAAAAGAGGTCAAAACCCGCATCGACAGTCCGAATGACACGTAAACACAAACATAGCACCGCGTAGGTAATAGACACGCGTTAAAACTTATGGGACTCGATTCTGATATACAGAGACCGAGTTATCGCCCAGTTTGCAAAACTCGCTAACACTTAGGCAAAAAGCGAAAAAGAGGTCAAAACCCGCATCGGTCGTCCGAATGACACGCAAACACAAACATAGCACCGCGTAGGTAATGGACACGCGTTAGAACTTACGGGACTTGATTCGGATATACAGAGACCGATTTATCGCCTAGTTTGTAAAACTCGCCAACACTTAGGTAAAAAGCCAAAAAAGAGCCCAAAACCCGCATCGGCCGTCCAAATGCCACGCAAACACACACATAACACTGCATAGGTAATAGACACGTGTTAGAACTTATGGGACTCAATTTCGATATATGGAGACCGAGTTATCGCCCAGTTTACAAAACTCGCCAACACATAAGCAAAAAGCCAAACAAGAGGTCAAAACCCGCATCGGCAGTCTGAATGGCACACAAACTCACACATAGCACCGTGCAGGTAATGGACACGCATTAGAACTTATGAGACTCGATTTTGATATACAGAGACCGAGTTATCGCCTAGTTTTCAAAACTCGCCAACACTTAGGTAAAAAGCCAAAAAAGAAGTCAAAACTCGTCTCGACCGTCCGAATGACACACAAACATAAACATAGCACTGCGTAGGTAATAGACACGCGTTAGAACTTACGAGACTCGATTCCGATATACAGAGACCGAGTTATCGCCTAGTTTGCAAAACTCGCCAATACTTAGGCAAAAAGCTAAAAAAGAGGTCAAACGCATCAGTCGTCCGAATGACACGCAAACACACACATAGCACCGCGTAGGTATTAGACACGCGTTAGAACTTACGGGACTCGATTATGATATACAGAGACCGAGTTATCGCCTAGTTTGCAAAACTCGCCAACATTTAGGCAAAAAGCCAAAAAAGAGCCCAAAATCCACATCGGTCATCCAGACGCCACGTAAACACACATATAACACCGCGTAGGTATTAGACACGTGTTAGAATTTATGGGACTCGATTCCGACATAGGGAGACCGAGTTATCGCCCAGTTTACAAAACTCGCCAACATTTGTCGACAATGACTGATTTTCTTGTAGTGTCTGTTCTTTAGCCTTTAGGAAAATAATACGCATAATATACACTGACTCCCTTTTCTGCATGCACGTCAGGTTAAAAAATAAAAAGGCTCACATCAGTTAAAATAACCAAAAGCCATAAGGCTACGTTTGGTTACACACTAATTCCCATACTAGATTATTATTATAATATTTATATTATATAGTTACTCTGTGTCACATTCTAATTAATTTAAATAAATTCATTTTAGTTAATTTTAATAACTCATAATAAAAATCTTATTATCATTATACTTATAAATAATAAATAATTATATATCCAATTTAATTAATAAATTAGACACATCACTTTATTTAATTTATTTATTTTCTTTAAATTAAACAATTCATTTAATTTAATTATTTTCTTAAATATTAAGCAATTGATTTAATTTAATTATTTTCTTAAATTAAATCCTTCAATAAAAGTATTATTCAATTTAATTAGCATTAATCAATTTAGTTACCAAATTAATTCACCACAATTATAAATTATTTATTTTCCTCAATAAATAAATTATTTAAAATATTTATTTAATTTAATAAATATTTAAATTAAATTACAAATTTCTCGATCGTTACATCCTTCCCTCCTTAAAAAGGATTCTGTCCCCAAAATTACAACTCGACAAATTCATTCGTTACATTCTTCCCTCCTTAACAAGATTCTGTCCCCAGAATAGCTATACAAGATCAAGCAAACAGCTGAGGATAATTCTTCATCATAACGCTTTCAAGTTCCCACGTAGCTTCCTCAGCATTGTAGTTCCTCCAGATTACCTTAACTGAAGGTATCACCTTATTCCTCAGTACTTGCTCTTTTCTATCAACAATTTGAATAGGGACTTCTTCATATGTTAAGTCTTTCTCAAACTGTAAGGGCTCATATTTTATAACATGCTTATAATCAGGTTTATATGGCCTTAATACTAATATATGAAAAATATTATGAATATGCTCCAACTCTTGAGGTAAAGCTACCTCATATGCCACTTCACCCACACGTCGAAGCACTTCAAAAGGACCTATAAACCTAGGGCTCAATTTTCCTTTCTTGCCAAATCAAATTTTTCCCTTCTAGGGAGATACTTTCAAGAATACATAACTACCAACATCGAATTCCCGATTTTGTCGGTGTTGATCGGCAAATTTCTTTTGTTTATCCTGTGCAGCTATCAATCTTACTCGAATCACCTTGATGATCTCGACGGTTTGTTGTACCAACTCTGGACCCAATAGTTGACGTTCACCTACCTCATCCCAGAATAACGGAGTTCTGCATTTCCTACCGTATAATGCTTCATAAGGCGGCACGCCAATACTCGCGCGATAACTATTATTATAGGAAAATTCAACCAACGGTAAATGATCGTCCCAATTTCCCTTAAAATCCATAATACATGCTCTGAGCATATCCTCTAGTGTCTGGATGGTTTTCTCACTCTGTCCGTCTGTTTGAGGTTGGTACAATGTGCTCATTCTTAGCTGTGTTCCCAAACATTCTTGTAATCGCTTCCAAAAATTTGATGTGAAATGTGGAGCTCTATCTTATATTATGGACACATGTACACCGTGTCGTGAAACAATTTCCTTCACGTACAGTTTTGCTATCCGATCTAGGGTAAATCTAATCTTGATTGGTAAGAAGTGTGCCAACTTCGTCAATCGATCAACGATCACCCAAATGGCATCGTAACCTTGTTGGGTCGTTGGAAGACCTACCACAAAATCCATTGTGATATGCTCCCATTTCCATTCTTATATCTCTAACGGTTGCAATAATTCGCTTGGTCTTTGATGTTCAGCTTTAACCTTTTGACACGTTAAACATTTCGCCACACACTAAGCCACATCCTTCTTCATATTCGGCCACCAGAGATGATGTCTAAGATCTTAGTACATTTTCATACTCTCAGGGTGAATCTAATATCTTGAGTTGTGAGCTTTACTCAGAACTCCCTCTTTAACTTCCGATACTGGCGGAACTCAAATTCTCCCTTCGAATCGAAGTAATCCTTCTGAATCGATTTTGAATTTATTTTCCTCACCTTCAGATATCTTATGTTTTATCTTTTTACAGTCTTCATCCTGAAGTTGTGCATTTTTCACCTTATCTACCAATGTTGAATTGTTTCCCATCTGGAACAACTTTTCATCTGATTCTGTCGGATATTTAATTTCTAACTCCATCTTAGCCATTTTCGACACTAGCTTCTCCTGAGCAGTTAACAACATTAACGTCTCTCGTCCCTTCCTACTTAAGGCATCAGCAACAACATTCGCCTTTCCGGGATGATAGAAAATCTCGCAGTCGTAGTCTTTAATCAGTTCCAACCATCTTCTTTACCTCATATTCAAATCTTTTTGTGTAAAGATATACTTCAAACTTTTATGGTCAGTATATATCTCACACCTCTCTCCGTAAAGATAATGTCTCCAAATCTTTAGGGCAAACACCACCGCAACCAACTCTAAGTCATGAGTCGGATACCCCTTCTCGAAATCTTTTAATTGACGTGATGCATACACGATAATTCTGTCATTTTGCATAAGCACACAACCTAGTCCTTTATGCAATGCGTCACTATACACTACAAAATTCCATGTATCATCAGGTAATGACAACACAGGTGCTGAGCTCAACCTCTTCTTCAATTCGTGAAAACTTTACTCACACTTCTCTATCCAAACAAACTTAACTGCCTTCCGGGTTTAATTCGTCAACGGGGTCGCGATCTTAGAAAAGTCCTGAATAAAATGCCTATAGTAACCTGCCAACCCTAAGAAACTCCTTATCTCTGACAGTGTTTTTGGCTGATCCCAGTTTACTAAAGCTTCAACTTTTGATGGATATACTGAAATTCCGTCTTTATCAATAACGTGCCTAAGAAACTGTACACGTTCTAACCAAAACTCAAATTTTGAAAATTTTGCGTACAACTTCTCCTTTCTTAATGTTTCCAACGTCACTTTTAAGTGTTCAACATGTTCTTCCTTGGTCTTAGAATACACCAAGATATCATCAATAAAACCACCACAAAATTATCTAAGAATGGTTTAAACACCCTGTTCATCAAATCCATGAACATTGCAGGTGCATTGGTTAAACCAAATGACATAACCAAAAACTCGTAATGACTATACCGAGTTCTGAATGCCATCTTTGATACGTCTTCCAGCCTTACCTTCAGCTGATGATAACCACTCTTCAAGTCTATCTTTGAAAAATAACTCGCACCCTTCAGTTGATCAAACACGTCATCGGTTCTTGGTAACGGATACTTATTTTTAATCGTGACCTTATTCAACTCTCTGTAATCAATGCAGAGCCACATCAATCCATCCTTCTTCTTAACAAATAACACCGGCGCTCCCCATGGCGATACACTCGACTGGATATACTTCTTGTCGAGCAATTCTTGCAGTTGCACCGTCAACTCTTTCATCTCTACCGGGGCCATTCTATATGGTACCTTAGATATCGGACCCGTTCTTGGTACTAAATCAATAACGAACTCGATTTGTCGATCTGGCAGAAGACCCGACAAATCGTCTGGAAATACATCTACAAAATCTCTTATGATCGGTATTTCTTTTAACTTCACACTTTTCTTCTATGTATCCACAATGTAGGCTAATTATCCTACACATCCTTGTCTTAAAAACTTCTTGGCTTGCATCACCGTCAAACAACTTACTTATCGCAGTTATTTGCTGCCATAGAACACAACCTTTGACGGAGTCATAAGGTTAACACACTTTCTTTGGCAATCAATTACTGCTCTGTGATTGAATAACCAATCTATTCCCAGTATAACATCAAACTCACCAAGTCTAATTGGTATCAAGTCTACCCTCATCTCTTAACCCTTTATAACCACTCTACAATTCTTATATATGAATCTAATAGGAATCACTTCCTTATTTGCAATCTCTATGCTTAAATGATAATCTAATTCTTCCTGAGGTAAATCTAAGTTTTGAGCAAATTCATCGGATATAAATGAACAAGTAGCACCCGAATCAAACAGTACATAAGCATTAATACCATTAATCAGAATGATACCTGATACCACATCCTTAGACTGAACAGCATCCTGCACAGTCATTGAAAGTTCTCGCAGTAGGTCGGCTTGACTGAGCTGGTCAGTGATAGTCAATGCACCAACACCGTTGTTGTTTCCTTTTTCTCCACTTGCACTCCCCGCTGGATTTTTAGGGCAATCACGAGCCATGTGATCCTTCGAACCGTAGGTAAAACATGCTCCTTTATTTGGACTAAAATAGTTTGATGCAATGTGTCCCTCCTGACCACAGTTGAAACACACCCGCTTTCCCTTCAAACATACCCCAGTATGGTTCTTCCCGCACGTCACACAAACTTCAAACTTTTTCTTCTGCTGACTTCCTTGTTGTCCTCCCGTAGTCGAATACTCATTCCACTTCCTCTTCTGATTGTTACCTCCAACATTACTTCCACCAGCCTTATTTTCGCTATCATTTTTCCTCTTCTTATGTTCTTGGTTGTACTTGGTCAAGGCATCGCTTCCACATTCTGCAATAATTGCCTTTTCCAGTACAGCCGTAAATGTACTTAACTGGAACATTGAAACCTTGCTATACAGCTAGGGTTTCAATCCTTGTTCGAACCTTCTCGCCTTAAGCTCATCAGTATTGACTTGATAAGTGGCAAACCTTGCCAACTCGTTAAACTTCGCAGCATATTCTGGCACTATCATAGTTCCTTGCTTAAGCTCCAATAATTACACCTCCAACTGGTTCTGAGAACTCGCTAGAAAGTACATTTCAAAAAACATTTCCTTAAATCTATCCTACATTATCACTCCTTGTCCTCCACAAATCTTATTTGCTTGCCACCGGTAGCTAGCTTCGGACTTCAGCATGAACGTTACGAATGCAGTCTTCTGATCTTCGTTAACTCTAGCAACGTCGAACACCTTCTCCATTTCCATGATCCAGGTTTGGGCTTCCACTGGATTCATAGACCCTTGAAACTCTGGCGGTCCAACCGCTTTGAATTCCTTGAAAGTTGTAATTTGAGCTTGCGATTGATTCGCAAGTACTCCCGTCAACAAAGTTACCAACTGCTGAACCGGATTAGCGTTGGCCTCATTGTTATTATTAGTAGACCCCTCAGGAGGTGCTTGTTGACGTTGTTGTCTTCTTCTAGGAGGCATTCTGTTAGAACATACTCTTACTAGTTCATCACTCCACTTCTTGGGTATTTGAAGTTTAACTTAAACATTCCAAGATTAAAGCTATAACACATAACATCTCAAATAAACTCTAATATTTTATTCATTCATAATGTTTTAAAACATACTAAAGATAGCATAACCGCTAAAAACATCCACTTTCCTGAACTAGACAAGTTTCAGGATTACATACTCATATTATCCCTTTATTTATCTCAAAATAAGGGACTCATAATTTATTTATTCACATAATTAACCACATATTATTATCACTCCTATTCTATCTAGGCATATTAAGACGTCGTAAGGCTTCTCGACGTTCCTCCTCCACGATACGATAAGCCATTCTACGATCCAGCACGAACCACGGTGAGTATTCAAACTGAGGTGGGTAATAATGGACTCGATCCTGGGCCCTATCAATCGCATAATTAAAAGCATAATCCATTTCTTTCATTTTGGCTTTCTTCACTTGAACTTTAGCCTCAACACGATCTGTACGTTGAGTCTGTAACGACCCCAAAATCCATACAATTTAAATCTCGACTTCGGTTGTTAACCATACATTCAACCTCTATTTTTACATCATTATTCGATATTAAAATCAATAAAATGCGGAATATTTAAAACTTTTATACATTTCCTTCTTTATTGCCTTAAATCGCAACCTTTACATTACATCTCTTCGTTTCAAACTTATATCATGAATCGTTACAACAAAATGACTATACAGAGTTTTACATCATAAATAGATATCCATATATACCGGATATCTCAATTTACAATTCAACATGTTACATTCAAAATCTTACATACATTTCTCACAAAACATAAGTAACCTTCGTGAATATAGATCTCTATAACTCACTTAGCACATATCCTTACCTTAATTCTTTGACCTGCAAAAGTGGTTATTTACAAGAGTGAGCTCGACAGCCCAGGAAAATCTAACAGTTTTTATGCATCACATAGTATATAATAACATGCTAAACATACATATCATAATAATTAAAGTAACATGGCATACATGCTTTTAATTCACATAGCAAATATAAAGATTGAGTTCCTTACTCAATCCTCCTTATTTAACCAAAACAATGCAGTCATAAATTGACATTAACATTTCACGATTTCAACATGTATAACATATGATGCAATTTAAAACAGTTCATCAAGTCCACGTAGAAAATAGGAACCGAAAGACTTGCCTTGATCGTTGTTTACCAATAACAGTTTAACAGCTTATAGTTATCTTCACTTCACGTGCCCTACACAATTATATAATCATTCACATCCACTATTAGTAACATAACAACACATAGTAATTGTAATGTAAACTCTACTCCACATCTCATAATATTTCCTATTAATTAGCACACAATGTTCAATTAGATTGTGTTAACTTTTCGACTTATGACTCACTATATTTCTTCTTAGTCAAACTCGAAGTTCATTCAAGTACTTAAGTCTTGCTAGGAATACTTATTGGTTTTATATTACACCCATTTCATATCCTATAGTATTCATTTCAATTGAATTGAAACACTTTTTAAGTTTATTAACACTTGGCACGGCGTTTCGACGTTCAATCGTCACACGCCCGATTTGTCTCTCTTGTGTATACTTACTATGCTTCTATAACTTATCTAATACATTATTTATCAATGTTAAGTATCATTATATTTACTAACATACATGTTTTATAACTTAGAACATCATCTTTTATCGTCAGGAGCACTACATATGCATATGTGCATGCCCGACGCCCTCCGATTGCCCCCGAAAACACAATAGTCCTAAAGATGACCATTTGGACTACTGTTACAAACCTCAAATTGAAAAACTTAAAGAATGAAAATTGTAGGTTTATTCGTCCTCGTTCCGGATCATCTTGAATCACCTCAATCGAAGTTCGTATGAGAAAGTTATGGCCATTTTACTATAGGAGGTCATAATTGTCCAACCCAGACTTCTGTTCCGGCGCCATGGCTCGAGAACTAAGTCATATAGTGGTGTTGCAGCGCAACATTGGTGTTGGGGCGTGAATTTCAGTGCCAGGGCGCGAATTTCAGCGTTGGGACGCCGAAACTTGCAGAATGCAGCCCACGAAGAACAGAACAACTAAATATATGTCTATAACTTAATTTCTAACACTAATTAACATGTATAACTTATGCCAATTACACATATACACATTACCCAACATGCATATACTAATTTAAACCACTAAACAACAATCACAGAAAACTTAATCTTTGAAAACACTATTTTAAAAACGAAACTCCGTTATCGTTTGTTTGACGAAATTTAAGACTGTAGTTCCTATTATACATGAATTTGATTCATTCCAACTACTTTCTCTGCAATTCTTAACAAACGAATTAACATATTCCCAATTTAATTTTTACAATTAACATAAAATTATATATAGTCTCATAACTATATTTAAACCATGTTCAAACATATACGTTCACTGTAAAATAATTGCCTTTTCTTTTTGAACGTAATTTAGCATACAAACATGCTAGTTATAACAATTACAATTATAATTACATGTAATATCATCACCAATTCTAAAACATGGTTACATACACTATTTGTTAAAACCTTATACACAGTGAATAGATTTCAAGAACACAAAGACTAAGTAATTATACTATAAAACATATCTGTTAAGCGTATAAAACATAACTTTTTGCTGTTAAGAAATTCTTGTTAAACACTTAGAATAGCTTGAAGAACTCAGTATTTTCTCTAGAATCCCAGCTTTTACTCTCTCAACTATCTCTGAGAACTCTTCTTCTCACAAAACCCTTTTTTTTTCTCAGGCAACTTTTCCTTTCCCTCCTTAGGCTTAAGCTAAATTCAATATACGTAAAGCAACTAAAGCAAACGCACGTCTAAAACCCAACGTACGAAACTACCATATACTAATGACCCTATTAAACTATCAGTTACCAAATATATTATATATTATTTATATTTTGTTTAATTTAATTTATATTACTAATAAATCAAATTTAAAAATCCAAAAGCCTAAGGGCTTTGTTTTGCAAAATTATTTAAAATTAAAGACTTAATATATTTAAGTCTTGTTTGGCAAAATAAATTAAAACTATTTTAATTTATTTTAATAACCACTTATAATATAGCTATTTGTCACACTTTTTAATAATTAAGTTTTCATACTTAATTTAATTAATTCTAATAACAATTCATTGCATAATATAATAATTTATTTAATCATTATAAACTCTCTAACTTTATTATTAGATTACTATTTCAAAATAATTACTTTCCTTAACTCATTAATTATTTATTAAACAAATAAATAATCAAATCACATCAAATCAATTAAACAAAAACTTATTCAACGATAAACACATCCATTAAATATTTATATAATTCAATAAATATTTAAATATTTAATTAAAAAATCTGGATTGTTATAGAGTCGCCTTCATCCAAGCGTCCTCTGCTCTTGTACGCTTAGCTAATTCCTCTTTGAAGTCATCCTTTAATTTCTCCATGTCAGTCTTCATTTTACCGTTCTCTGCCAACAGGTCTTCATGCTGACCCTTAGTATGAACTAGATCCCATTATGTGTTTCCAAGTTTTGAGTCAAGTTCCTGAATCTCTACATCCTTCTGCTCCAACGTAACGTGATGCATATCAACCATCTCCTTCAGTTCCTCTGTATTATCCTATTACTCTATGTTATGGTCATACAAAGCATCATACATCTCAGCCGATATGGAGTTTGGTGGAAACTCCTCAGGATCCTCCTCATCATCATCATCCTCTATCTCCTCAGGACTATCCTCCTCAGGATCGGTCATAGGCTCATCCTCCTGGATCAACTGTTCCCGCATTACGTGAATATCCTAGGTTTCGTCGTCTATAGGTACCTGAGGTATCACCTCTATAGCTGGACTGGATCCTCCTTCGTCAGACATCCTAACAACAAAATATTTTAAATTTTACTTAACATTATCGATATTCGCGAGCACATAAGTTATTAACACATATCACATAATGTCTTCTATTATTTAGCTTCAATGGATGCCTTAATCCACTTCTTAAAACCCGATAAGAGTTAGACACCTCTATATATTTTGACTTCTTAATGGCTACTTCCTAAGGTTTTCCCCACCTAAGGTTCATAACCTAAGACTTTGATACCAACCTGTGACACCCCCAAATTCGGGTACTTCATTTCGGCCGAATTTGGTGCTCACTATCAAAATAATTACATCTAACTACCCATGATAAAGGATAAAACATTAAATAACTTAAGCAATAATCTTTCCCATTAAAGGGTTACATCATCTCATAAACAATCCCAGGTAATCTTACCTTAAATTATTACATCAGTTTGTAGAATACATTATAAAATAAAACAAGTCTTATAACTTCATGCATTTAAATAAACTTTAACTAATTCTTCAACACTTGGACATCTTGCCTTTTCCCTTGCTAGTAGATGGCTCATCACCTCTTTCGACCTTAGCTGCATTGTTTAATTGCAAGAGTGAGCAAACAATTGTTCACCGATATAAAGAATAGTAATAACAATCATATGAGACTGAACAACGAATGTTGTACAATAATAAACTTGTTCTACGAATAGAAACAGAAACAAGTTCGAACTTTTAATATCTGAGGGTCATAAGACCACGAACTATGTCTCTGGTATTTAGGTATTATTACCTTAACCGTAACAGTCATTAGACTATACAGACTCTTCTTAATGTACTTAGGGGGATTAGCCCTTTGTACCATGTATTGTGCACAAACATCTAAACGTTACACGTACAAAAATCCCCTATGTTAGGGTTGTTCCTCTCAGTTTGAATTTAGAATTTTTGCACTAAAGAAAGTTTAGTTTGGAACTAGCTTATCAGTGTTTCTAGAATTTTAGAACACTATTCAATTTCCATCAACAAAGGTCTAATACAATAATGTATAACTGAACAAGGCTATCAAAGTCAAAGTTCGGATATCAACAATATATAATTGAATAACATGATATACATGCAAAGTACTAAAAAGAATTAGAACAATCTCACTTGAGTCAATGTATTAGAACAATATATGCTTTGTATAATAATTAGAAAAGTGAAACTAGCTCGATGTAACAAATTAGGTTACAAGAGCTTAATCAATCGTATATAAGAATAGAATTAATAATCTCGCTCAACCAAAGTTTGGAAACTTGCATTCATAAATAAAAGAATGAAGTTAGAAAGCTTGCTCAATGTAAAAAGTTAAGGTTTAGAAACTTGCACAATTATGAAAGTAGAGTTAGAGAACTTGCAAAAGTATATCATGACAATGAAAAGTAACCTTGCTAAATAATAAGTAGAAAATGTTAGGGAACTTGCCTTGTTTGTAAGTTACACAAATGTAATATAATCTTCAATTACCCTACATACATCATTAAAAATCGCAACAATAATTAGTTGTATGAACATTAGCTTTAGGGGTTTAAACCATCATTTAGGTTATAACCCTAAACTAGCACCTAACCATTTAGGTTAACATATTTAACGAATCTGAAATCGCACTACGAGCCAACACAACTTAATTGTTCATCTCTACTTTTGAAAACATCACTTTTAGTTTCATTATATAACTCAATTAACAATCACTTAAAAATCTTTTACACTTTGTATTACCACGCATGACAATCTGTTATTGTAGTTCACTTTATGTTTTCATATCCTTAACATGCATGCTAAACTAACCCAAGTCCGTTACGCATGACCTGCAATTAAGCAGACTTCACTGTTTGTGACTAGCTACTGGGGCGACCGCGCCAGTATTACACTGGGTTACCACGCGCCCGCGCCCAGATGCAGCGCGCCCGCGTGACAACCGCGCGCCAGACAGCGCACCCGCGCGATGCATCAGTTCCAATTTTTGCAGAAGCTCGAAATCAGACTCTGCTTTGGCCAAAAATTCCAATTCAACAGAAAATCTCCCAACTTCAACATCTAAAATTTTGTCATATTATAGTTACACATGCTAAACACCATTCTATATACAAAAATATTATATAAACATCATTTTGAAGAATCAAAACTATATTTTTTTTCCAAATTTCTTCATTTTTATACTTTTAACGAATTTGATCACCACGAATTCGTTTCTTAATCATTTGACACGATTCGAACTACGCCGCTTTCTTTTCTTATCACACAAACATATTCTAACATCAAATCACATAATACAACACATATAAAGCATCAAATTTTGTACTTTCTAAGGCCATTTTCAAATATAAACACCGTTATTTATTTAATTTTCTTTCCACAAACCAAATTCATGAATTTGATCACTAAAGATTACTTATGTATGATAATTATCAGATTATATATCCATATAATGAACAATCCAAACCCTAATCCAACAAAATTCCAAGTCACATAGAATAGATATTACAAAACTAAGAGTTAGAATTAGGAATAGATTATACCTTTAATCCTTGATTTAGAAAAGATGATATTTCCAAAGCGTGTTCCCTTAATTCCCAATTCACACAAAACTCTCAATTTCCTCTCTAGCTCCTTCAATTTCTTTCTAACACTTTGTGTTTTCTTCCTCTCTAAACTCTCTGTTCTTTAGCCTTTAGGAAAATAATACGCATAATATACACTGACTCCCTTTTCCCCACGTACGTCAGGTTAAAAAACAAAAAGGCTCACATCAGTTAAAATAACCAAAAGCCATAAGGCTACGTTTGGTTACGCACTAATTCCCATACTAGATTATTATTGTAATATTTATATTATATAGTTACTTTGTGTCACATTCTAATTAATTTAAATAACTTTAGTTTAGTTAATTTAAATAACTCATAATAAAAATCTTATTATCATTATACTTATAAATAATAAATAATTATATATCCAATTAAATTAATAAATTAGACATATCACTTTATTTAATTTATTTGTTTCCTTTAAATTAAACAATTCATTTAATTTAATTATGTTTTTAAATATTAAGCAATTGATTTAATTTAATTATTTTCTTAAATTAAATCCTTCAATAAAATTATTATTCAATTTAATTAGCATTAACCAATTTAGTTACCAAATTAATTCACCACAATTATCAATTATTTATTTTTCTCAATAAATAAATTATTTAAAATATTTATTTAATTCAATAAATATTTAAATTAAATTATAAATTTCTTGATCGTTACATCAACGGGTAAGAAAACCCATAGGGCAACCCATGTGGGCCCTATAGGTTAGTCATAATTGACCATGTGTGATGAGCAAGCAATGGATAAGTTGTGTGATGGCCAAGCTAGGAATATTAAGGAGGTTATGAAAGGAGGTGGAATGGCCTAAGTTACCAAATTGCCCTAACTTGGTAATTCGTATAAATAGAAGAGCTTAGTTTGTCATTTGCTTTGTTCAAATTGACGAACATCCTAGATTATAGAGAGAAAAGTGAGAAAAAGCTCATAATTCAAGAAGAAGAAGAAGAACCAAGTTGAACTTCAAGGGTAAGAATCCTAGACCATTAATCTTCCTCTCTTCAATAGTAGTTTGATCGAGAAGTGAGGAATTATGGAGCATGTATGATAAAAAGTGATAAGAATGCCTAATCAATGGACTTAAACCTTAATAAGTCATGTTCAAGTAATTCATACTTATTTAAGTGATGAACTAAGGAAGAACTTGTAAGAATTTGTCATGTAAATGAGTTAATGAAATATGTTTGGTAAGGATGTTAGAATGACGGAATGAATTCATTTTGAACGATGTAAAAATCTCAAGTAACGAAGTTATGGCAAAATTTACGAGATTAGACGATAATAGTCGAAATCGTTAAATTCTCGGAATGAAAGTCAAAAGTTAGCATTGAACTCAGAAACATTGGTTTTTGATAGAGAATAGTCTAAATTTTCATTCTAGAGTTGCGGACTCAAAAATGGTCAAATTCTGACTTAGAACGAAAAAACGAACTTTGAACGTCTTCGAACATTTAACGAACGAGCAATAACAAACTAATCGGTGAATTCTGAGTTAAAAGATTCAAAAATAAAATATTTTCTAATGAAATCATAGAGCATGCGATTTGTGAGCTAATGGCTTTTGAACGAGCCAATTCGGACTTATAACGATTATGTTACGAGCCCGGGAATTTCACAAAGAAAATTCAACTGTCACATTTTTCTGAGGCTTAGGGCCGGTGCCGCAGCGCTGCCCAAAGCACTGTCCTTGGTGCCGCAGCGCCAGACTTGATCTTCAGCTACTGTAAAGTGGCGCCACAGCGCAGATGGTAACGAAGGGACTCGCGCTGCAGCGCCGAGTTTGGGACATAGATACTGAAAAGTGGCACCGCAACACGGCACATAGCAAGGGGAATGGCGCCGCAGCGCCGAGACCGGGCATTACCTACTGAAGAGTCGCATCGCAGTGCGAACTCTATATAGGTAGTTGGCGCCACAGTGCCAGTACTAGAGAAGAGGCAGAGAAGAATGCTTAAGTGTATAAAGAAGGAAGGAGTTAATTAGTAATGAATTGTTTACTTAATTGACTTGAAGTAACATCACTGAAGATACTTAAAACCTTAAGAATGACAACTAAAAGTTGACGAATGTTTATGTAAACGTAAGAACAATATAAAATGATAAACCGTAACGAATGGTAAACAATCTAAAGCATGATTAGATTGAGAAGACGGGTAAGATATAGTAGTAAACATACTTGATTATATATGACCTAATGTGGTATGTTATGTGATCATGTATTGTAGAATCCTTAAAGACACAAAGGGAATTTGTATTAACTGTAGAAGACGCTAAAGGCAAGTATTCTGACCCTTGTCAATATTCGTTTGGACAAGTGTTGTAATTCATGTATTTTACGCATGACTTGATGAAGTCGAAGCCAATTCCTTCGGCTAGACTTAATGTGTTTTGTGGATTTCTATTTAATCTATCAAACCATTGTCAATGTTGCTATCTTTTGCTAAACTATTTTGGTATTGATTTCAAAGAAAGACTGAGTATGATAAACAAATGTTTTGTCGTCAAACGACAGGCACGTGAGGTTGCCAAACCTTTAACGTACATACATTTAAAGAAAGTAGTATTGTACAACATAGAGTACTATAGGTTGATCACCTAGACGTGCTCGTAAGATATGTCGGACTTACAGACTTGGTGTCGGGTTGTCCTTTTCAAAAAAAGAATGAAATGCTCAAGGTCTTAGACCAATATTAATGTTTAATGAATGTTGTTCATTGTGAAACGTTTTAAGAAAAGAGAAGTGCTATTTTGAATTGTCGATAGTAATTCATAACTATTGTTTCAGTTATTGAAGATATACAATTTATATGATTCAAGCCTATTGTTTAAATGAAATTGTCATACTTGCTGAGCTAGTTATGCTCATTCTTGCTTGAACCATATGAATGCAGCTAAGATCGAACATACAGAAGGATACGATAAAGATAAAGGGAAGGCTAAGGCAAACCAATAGGTGTCCTTTGTAATAGTATAGGATGAATGTTGTTATTATTTGATATTATGACAAAGAATCTATGTAATGGTTATAAAGAACCTGGGTAAGGAAATATTATTTTGGAATATATAGAAGATATTTTTACTCTTTTGAGGTATTTCAATTGAATGAATGTGTGAACTGTAGCACCGTGTAGCACCACATGTCGGGTTAGAAGATACCTGGATCTGGGGGCGTCACATGTTGTCCTTTTCAAAGAAAGAATGAAATACTCAAGGTCTTGGACCAAAATTTATGTTTAACGTATGTTGTTCATTGTTAAACATTTTTAAAGAAAAGAGAAGTGCTATTTTGAATTATCTATAGTACTTCATAATTATTGATTCAGTTACAGAAGATGTATGTATTCATATGATTCGAACATATTGCTTAAATGAAATTATAATACTTGCTAAGCTAGTTATGCTCACCCTTGCTTGAACAATATGAATGCAGCTAAGACTGAACGGACTGAAGGATCCAACAAGGATAAGGGAAACGCTAAGGCGGACAAATAGTCATTTTTGTAATGGCATAGTATGAACTTTGTAATTAGTTGATACTATGACAATGAACATATGTAATGGTTACAAAGAACCTGGGAAGGGAAACATTATTTTGTAATAAATAGAAGACATATTCACTCTTTTGAGGTATTTCAATTGAATGTATATGTGAACTGTAGCACCGTATAGCACCATCTGTCGGGTTGGAATATACCCGGATTTGGGGGCATAACATTACATATATATAACACAAAAATCAGTTTGTAAGACACTATGAAATTAAATAACATAGTTCGTAATCATCTTTTGACTTAACGTTTGGAAGTTTTATAAACACTCATCAAATATATGATTCTATTGTTAGCATGCATATTGCCACTTTGAATACTGTATTTAGACATGTATTATAGATTAAGACAATAATATAAACATGCATCAACTCTCATATTACAAACAGAATAGACAGACAAAACTGCAGGGTGGCGTAATTGAGCCCTGACTAGGCTTAGGGACGGCGCAGCTGCACAGTCCCATGGCCTGGCCAGAGTTGAGCTTTGCACTTCCTAGTTTTGTCCCATTCTTTAGCATACTAAGAAATTTTGACACCCCCAAATTCGGGTACTTCAATTCCACGGGATTTGGTGTTCATTGTACAAATATCATCTATCTATCTACCCATAATAAATGCAAACCATGCAATAGATAGAAATAAACATCCTCCCCTTATGGGGTTACAACATTCGAATAAAAATACAATCCCAGGTTAAACTAACCTTAAACATCTGTGCGGAAATATAAATAAATAAGTCTTAAGTAACATCAATTCTAATTATCATTACATAACCACATAATAAACAATCTTCATTACTTGCTAAGCTTGCCCTTGCCTTTACTAGTGGAAGGTTCGTCTGCTCTTTCGTTCTTAACTGCAATGTTATTATTACGCAAGAGTGAGCACGATTGCCCACAAGTATAACAATATAATAATGAAATAATAACATGCGAATAAATCCAAGACTTCTGAAATAAGAGCTCAACTTTTGAATCAAGAATGAGTAACAAGAATCAAAAGATTTCTGAGGGTCATAAGACCTTGAATTATGTCCTAGGTTACCAAGGGTTATACTTGAAACCTTTAAAAGTCATAAGACTAAGGACCTTTCTACTTGTACTTAGGGGGATCTGCCCTTAGTACCATACTGTACACAATATCTTAACGCTAACGCATAAGAAATCCCTATACAGGGTTGTTCATCTCAGTTTGACATTCGACTCCGCACCAAAGGAAGTTTGGTTTGGATAATTCAATAAGGGTTCTGAAATTTAGAACATTCATCAACTATGGACTAGTTGAATCAATAAGGATTCGCTAGTCTAACAAGGTTCAACAATAATGATATTCAAATTGAATAATAATTTCAAGAAGTATACAATAGAACAAATATTGTATAATAAATTCATACTTTGAAAGGATAGTCAATCTTTAATATAACAATTCGAACTTGAATAATAGTAATGAGAATTTACTCAAGGTAAATAATAAACTTTAACAATGATAACAAGTAGGGGTAGGAGACTTGCGTCGTGCGTAGATTACACTTTAACTAAACTCATTCTTTGATTTAAATCCTACATATCATTTACATTCATAATACCCGTTAATTATAACTTAACTAATCATCAAACGTTCATTCTTTTTATCTAACTCGAATTATGACTATACTTAGTCAAATTATCACATTCATTCTCACACAAATTACACTTCACAAATAACAAGTTAATTATGTATTCAATAATTTAATCCACGTGTAATTATGTTATTTATATGTTAAGCATCTATTTTAACATCTTATTATGCTTCTAACATATTTCTATGTTCATTACATTAAGTTACTAACACATTGCTAGACTTGACATTTAAAAAAAAATTCATTTCTGAAAATTCTGGAGAGTGGTGCTGCGGCGCCACTTTTATACTTATTCTTGGCGCTGCGGCGTGGCAGCGCGAGTCACAAGGCCTGGAGTCGGCGCCGCGGCGCGGGACTCCAGTTTCAGTTCTGCAATTTGCGAAAATTGCAGAACATGGCCAAGGAAATCCAATAAAATTATTACTACATGAATTTAATCATACCCACATGTTAAAATTCGTATATAATCATTACCCAACACTTAAAGAGTGATTTTAACCCATTAAAACATATAATTACAGAATTAAAATATGCAAATTGTACTGTTCTTGGTGTTCTTGAACACAAACATAGAATTTAATACTACGGATTCGTTAAGGCCAAATCCAACCATTCAACTTTTGTTTTGTTCGATTTAGCATGCATAATCATATACAAGTGGAAATTTTACAGAACAATTTATGATTGACATATTAAAGTTATGTATAAAGGCCGTATGGCCAAAACCCATACTCTATAAGTTTTGATCAACATATACGACGTATTTTCATGAAACTGGTGACATGATTTATAAAATATATATAATCAAATAAGATATGGTAACATTTAACACATATATAAACTCATAATTATACCCTTTCCCAATTACAGAGACTTTACAAAAGCTTGAAAGCCATTTTCATAAAAAACTAAATGACGTGATATAGAAATTGGGTTTGGAGAATTTACCCAGAGTATAATTTAGAAGAGATGATCACAGATGACTCTTTCACAATAACTTGTTGATTACACACTCACAATTTCTCTAAATCTCAAAATTTTTCTCTGACAAATTCTCAAACTCTCTCCCTCTCTGCTCTTCCAGACTTAGAATAATAATAATAAAAAGATGACGTCTGATAATAAAGGAGAAGAACTGACGCAGAAGTGGTCAGTTACCCACCATCATGGTTAACCGCTAAAAACTCCCCTTAGGGCCTCATTTGGCTGGTAATAAAAGGTTTCAAAAACCATTTAATTTAATAAAACCTTATCATATAGTTTAAATAATGTCACACCCTTTATAAAATAAAACAATTAATTTATTTAATTTAATATAAATAAAATATAATAATTTCTCATTAATTCACATAGTCATATAATTAATTTTTCATTAATTAATAATATCAAATTATTAATCTCGAATTAATTATTACATTAATTAAAATAACATTAGTCTTATTAAGTATTTCTTTTAATACAATAAGCTCACATAATCACATACTTAGATAATAAAAATTCTCCACATTAATTTAATAAATGTAACACATATAATTAAATTAATCTATCACAATTGTATCAATTAATTATTTAATCTAATAATTAAATCATCGAAAATATTTATTTAATTCAAATAAATATTAAAATTAAATTACAAAAATCTCGTTCGTCACAGAAATTAACACTTATCATTCATACATGTTGGACGACTTAACATACATGTATGAGTATTCTAAGTTCATTTTTACACATCATGGTCTTAGTTTGAGATTTCTAAGGAAATTAGGCAATTGAGGTCATGCATCATAAGGACTATTATGCTCACCATGAACACACATAAGATAGTCATGCAATCAGTTAGTATGCATGGTCGCAAAGGTTTTCATCGTATTGCATAACTAGCATCGATTATTTCCTTATAACACCTTTAACTCATGCTTGACTAACTTTCATTGTGCCTAATCAAAATGAACATACATATGTGTTATGTGTGGTCACCTAATATGTATAATCGTACATGCTTTAAGTGCAGATAGTATACATCATCATGCTCAAAAATTTAGCTTTGCACAATGTCTGAGTTCATCTTTAGAAATCGTTTTAAAACAAGTCAAGGAAATTTTGTGCATACGAAGTATCTTATAATAATCATATTTCATGCATAGCTAGACCGTATACCCATGCTCACAAAATCAGAAATGAGACGTTAGTAGTTTCATCAAGGTCTACTTTTAAAGTTCAAGTCTTCTCTAGCAATTACATCCTAAAGTAAGTCAAGGTAATCATGTTATGCAAAAAGGACTTAAGTTCACAAATCAAGTCTGTTTTTGTAATAATCCGAACCTAAATTAGGATTATCAATAAATTGAGAATTTCAAATTTCAAATTCTTGTATGTTAATGTTGCAATAACTAAATTATGACTTGGTAAGGTTTGATATAGGGTAGAGACCTAAAAAGTTAATAAGAAAACTTTAGTTAAGACTTTGATCTTAGAATAGAAACCCTAACCCTAATTAAGGTTATAACCAGAAATTTAATTAGGGTTTATTGATTATTATGTGATTAACATTAAGTGTGGCTAAGTAGGGTTTTAATTAAGAATGCTTGTCATAATAAACCCTAATTGAGGATTTGATAACCTTAATGTTAAACTAATAAACCCTAAACCTAAATATTAAACCCTAATTCCTATTTTGCAAGATCCTAATGGCTAATAACTTAATAAAATTTTTAAGAATATATACATATGTGAAGTTACCAATTTACCCTCAAAGTTGATTGGGAAATTATAAAAGTACCCTTAGTATATAGGAAATTACAAAAATGCCCTTTCTTTTCCAAAATTAGATGATAAGATCAAATCTGTGACTCATCACTTGGGGGGATTTGCAACATGTGAAAAATAAGCCCCCACCAGTCCCTTTTTGACACCTCATATCATATCAAAGTGTTAGTTGTCAACAAGTTATTGAAATCAAGCAATTTGCCCCTACTTGAGATCTCTACATTTTAATTTCTAGAATACATTTTAAATTTTAATAAATACTTTTTAATAATTTGACATAAATTTTCATTAATATTTACTTTTTTAAATATTAATGATAATGAAATTATTTAATAATGCTATTTAATAAATTAGTAAAAATAATAATAAATCATTTTAAATAATAACAATTTATTTAAAAATGAAACTAATAATTTAAAAAATCATTATCAATAATATTAAATTATTTGAAAATAATATTGATGGTTTAAAAAATCATTATAAATGATTTTTAAGTATCTTAAAAAGTATTAATGATTTTAAAATAATTTTAATTGATAATAAATAAACTAAAATTAATATTAATCATTGAGAAGTTGTTTTAAGCTTCTAGAAATTTTTATGAGTAATAATTAAATTATTTAAAGTGATATTTGAACTCTTAAGAAAAGATTATTAGAAAAATAATTCGATAATTAACCGATTAAGTTATAAAACACCGAATGGACATCAAATAGCACCCAGACACTAACAGTTTGTCTAGTTATTAACTGAGATTATTTCTAATAACTGAAATAAACATATTTAGGTTGTGTAGAAAGCTTGAATAACATAGGATAACTATTCTCCGAGCAGGCAAGTTTTCCATATTCATTTAATTTTTGCATCAAATGTACTTGTTATATTGATGCTAAATAAACTTGTTTAAAAATCTATTATTTAAATAGGTTATGTCTTATTATTCAAGCATAACCAAGTCATATGAAATGTTATTTATGTAAAATGTATTTGATTTGATATCAAAACATAGATTGTGGTAAAACCAATGTTGTTTGGTACAAATATATTACTGATACTATTCTGACAATTATACATCGACTAAAGTACATGCACGTGTGCACTGTGATGTTCGCTCGAACTTTTAGAATTGCAATTCGGGCATCTGATTGAGGTGTATAAGACCTATTTTGGACTGCCATTATCGAGAGCTATGCCATGACATGGGATTAAAGGTTGTACGAAGTCAGGAAGATGGGACCATGCCCTCGGTCTTCAAGCTTCAAATTTTATCCGGTGTGCTGCCTTGCGTAGTAGTCACTCGGGATTAGACCTCCTTAGTTCTTGTGGGACATTGCCGTGTAGAAATGTATGTATGAGATGTTGAGACGACGCGATGTGGGGTCGAGGTGGAAAAATAATTATTTTACCCCTCACTGGGGTTATCTTCGGTTTAGGCTGATAAAGCAAACGTTGTTCAGGGTTATCTCTGAGATTTAACTGCTGCAAGTACTAAAGGTCCTCAGGGTTATCTCTGAGGTGTGCCTATCTTCCTGGTGTTATCTCTGGGTCTCGTACTGAGTGCCTCGATATGAATGTCGAGGTTGAAGCTGACTGCATGCATTTGAAACAAGCATTTTAGGGGTTATCTCAGGAACTGCAATTGCATTCCTTGGGGTTAGCTCCAAGGTTAGCACTGCAATTCTCGGCGTTATTTCTAGGACTGAAATCGAGCATCTCGGGGTTATCTCTAAGAATGAACTGTCCTCTTCGGTGGAATTTCCAGTATTTGAACTGCATTATCTTCCAGGGTTATCTCTGAAAGACGAATCTGCCCTCTTATAATGTTACTGATAGGTATGCAGAAAATTTTGAGTGTCTACAGATGCCCCTCTTTATCATATTCATGCAATGCAATGGCATGGATAGGATAATGAATTGTAGACACTTGAAATGCAATAAGATAAACATGATGCCATGTGCAACAACATGATGCAAATGTATGATGCATATGTTTTGTTGGATTATTCTCCAACATGGTGGGAAGATTGTCGGCTCCTTGTTGCTTCTACTGGGGACGACAATAGATAAACAGCCTGATGAACTGTCATGGACGTGCGATCCACAACTACCAGGAATCTTTAGGATTCTTGACATTGGGGTTATCACCAAAGTCTTGAATCCTTGATACAGACTTTATACTGAAGTTGTATCTCTCATGCACAATAGACTCTGTGTGGATGTAGCCTTGTCTTTTTGAGGATGTGTATAATATATTCCATTATTGGTCCTCCACGATGAGGATGATCTTTCCTGGTTTGTATCGCCAGGACATATCACTATTCTGTCAGAGTTGTTGCCAACAGTTTGTGATGGTAGGGTTGCCTGACCTTTGCTGACATGTACGTCACCGGATAACATCCCTGTTGGGCAAACTATCAAGTTTGCTTAACCTTCATTGGCTTGTGCATCAACAAAAAATACGTGACAACCCCGCTGGGGCTATGTACTTCAACATATGAAAACGCGTGATACCCTCGTTGGGGATTTGCTTGAGAATTCGTGATGCCCCCGCCGGGGTTATGTACTTCGACATATGAAAATGCGTGATACCCCCGCCGGGGATTTGCTTGAGAATGCGTGATGCCCCCGCCGGGGTTATGCACTTTGACATATAAAAACGTGTGATACCCCCGCCGGGGTCTCTATATTTGGACAGATAAAGACGCGTGATGCCCCCGCCGGGGTTACTGAGAAGATTAGGGTGACGACCCTGAATTGGCAGTATTGGACCTACGTAAGGTATTGCTTAGTGTGACTTTTAACAGCTGAGATCATCGACATAGTGTACCCTGTGCTCGGGCAAACACCAATGAGTGATGTGCAGACCCATGGTTCCGTCTGAGAAAACCAGGATTGTAAGCTATTCTGCTCAATCACGTAACGTTTTTATTCCTGATTTGGCTTTTTCAGCTTGTGAGTACTCCGTTGCAACTCGAACTTGACTGAGCCGGAGGGGTGGGACCCACGTAGGGGTGCCGTAAGTACACCTATAGTAGTCACAGGTGGACATGCGGCCAACAGTGGGGCTATAAAGGCTACAGGTTTGCCTTTTTAAGTCATTTTCAAGTCGTGTCGCGAAGGAAATCTGAGAGCTCTTCTTAAGATCTATTGAGTTTAGACACTTTCTGCATATTCTGTCACCGTACAAGTGTTCTACACTGTCCGGGTAACGTATGCATGTATTCTTTTCCAATTTTTATGAGTTGAAAAATGACTTATCACAAGAAATGCATCTAAACACATAGTAGTGAATATGCATGCTTAAATGACTTGATAAAAAATATTCAACATAGTAAATGTTAGTATTGTAACATTCCATATTTTTAAATGTAAGTTATAAATATTTATTGATTTATATAAATATTTATTGGATGTGTTTATTATTGAATAAGTAATTGTTCAATTTGATTGAGTTGTTTAGTTAATTATTTATTTGTTAAATAATTAATGGATTGAGTTATGTGATTAAGTGATTTATTTAATAAATTGTTATTTCATAAAGTGTGACAAATAACTATGTGATAAAGAGTTATTAAAATAAATTAAAGTCATTTAATTTAGTTTTGCCAAACAATGTGTAAGTATATTAAACATTTAAATTTTAATGGGTTGCCAAACAAAGCCTTATGGCTTTTGGGTTTCTTTTGAATTTAAACTATTAATTAAATAAATAAAATAAATATATAATATATATTATTTTGAGTAACTGCTATATTAATACATTCATTAGTTGAGCGTCAGTTTTTATTGAATTGAAAAGGCGAGCATTGGTTTTTTAGTATACGTATATTGCCATTTGGTTTACCTTAGAGTTGTCTGCTAAAAAAAAAGAAAGGAGAGAGTTCTCAGAGAGTTGAGATAGAAAAATACAGAATTCTTCAAGCTTTTCTAAGGGTTTAACAAGTATTCTTATCAACAAAAAGGTAGGTGCTTATAACCTTAAATTATGTTTATGTAACCATATATGTTTTTTTTACGCCATATATTTACTGTGAATTTGATAGTCTGTGTTCTTCAGCTTCACTGTGTATAAGTTGTTACAAAATTCTTGTAAACTATGTTATACTAGCATATATATATATATATATATATATATATATATATATATATATATATATAATTGTATGCCTTATATATAAATATGATGGTATGCTAAATTACGTATTCAAGAAATTGATTTTTCACAGTGAAAACATGTGAGTACGAACTTGAGTGTAGAATATATATATATTTGTATGCTAACTGAGAAATTGAACTATACATGTTAATATGTGAGTATACTTGTATTTTAAAGGTATTAATCTGGTTATAAGTATGGAATTTTAGTTCACTGTGTCAAGAAATATATCAACAATGTAGTTTTTGTTTTAAAAGGAGTGTTTTCAAATAATTAGTTTATGGTGGTGTTGATTAGTGGTTGATAATTGGTATATAGTTGATTGCTAACTTTTATGTGTAATTTTCATGAAGTTATACATGTTGTTGGATGTCATTGGATGTTAAAAAAATAGACAGTAGCTTTGTTCTGTCTTTCTAGTTTGGTTCTGTGAGTTTCGGCGCCCCAGCGTCAAAATTCAAGCCCCAGTGCCAAATTTCGCGCCCTGGCGCCAAGGTTCATGCCCCAGCGCTGTAGCTTGTGCCCCAGCGCCACTGTTCCGCGCCCCGGCACCGGAAAAGTGTCCAAGTTGAGCAGTTTTGACCTCCGGTAGTAAAACGGCCATAACTTTTTCATACGAACTCCGATTGAGGTAATTCAAGATGATTCGGAAAGAGGACGAGTAGACCTAAAACTTTCATGCTTCAAGTTTTTTAATTTGAGGTTTATAACAGTAGTCAAAATGGTCATCTTTAGGACTGTTGTGTATTTGGAGCCAATCGGAGGGCGTCGGGATGCACGAATGCAAGTGCAACCCTTTGGGAATTAGTATAACTTAATGATAACATGTTGGACACGTAATAGGATGTTGTATCAAGTTGTTAATGTACATGTGGTGCAATGACATGATCACTTAAGTAGTTGTAATAAAGCTAAAAAGTAATGTTCATGAAAAGATGTGATGTTGTTTAAACTTAAACTTAGTTAGTAGCTATACTAAGAGTAATAAAGTAACTCATAAAGGTAATGTTAGTGTAACTAATGTGTATTGTCAATACATATGGTATGTGTAGGACTTGCGGTGAACGTGAATAGTAATTGTTTAACCTATGCATAAGGCAAGTTCCCTAACCTTTGCTACTTTATTATTCAACAAAGTTGCTTTTCACTGTTATGTTATACTTAAGCAAGTTTTCTAATTCTAAAGCTTCGTTATGCAAAAAAATTCATATGCTATACTTTATTGAGTAAAGTATTTCCATTAAGCAACTTCATTGTATCCAGTTATTTATGATGATACAAGTTTCTCATCTCTGCACTTTCGTTGAGATAGTTATTATGATTATGCAAGCTTTCTTAACTCTAAACTTGTTATATTAGCATGCAAGTACCTTTAGTATATCGTTCAAGCTATTAATTGTTGTGCATGCTTGATATTAAATTCTAAGATGTAACCTTAGCTTAATGTTATTCAAAGCAAGGTATGATGTGTTATTCAATAGTTATGCTATTAGATTATCCCTAAAGCATGAACTTAGAACAAAATACTTAGCCAGTTAGGATTATTCTATAGTATAGTGTTATTGGTTTTATTCAACTACTCCTTAGTTGATGTTCGTTGAATTCCAAATTCCCTTGAAAGCTTATCCAAACCAAACTTACTTTGGTGCGTACTTGTATTCTGAATACTGAGATGAACAACTCTTTTAATAGAGGTTTACGCTTAGCGTTGAAATGGTTGTGCACAATACATTGTACGAAGGATTGATCCCCCTAAGTACGTGGAGTCCTTATAGTCTTATGACTGTTAAAGTTAAAGTTGAAAGATTACTTATAAATGTGGACATGATTCGTGGTCATTAGACCCTCAGTGAATGTTATAATTTTCAGAAAGTTAATAAATTATATTGTTCAGTTCTATTGAGCCTAATATTGGCAATTGATGTGAAAGTTTAAAGATTTACTTATTGTTATTTCAAGTGGGCCTTGTTTGGTCACTCTTGCCTGTAAAATTTCTTACAGCTAAAGTTGAAACGGGTGACGTACCTAGCACCAGTAAGGGAAAAGGAAAGATGAATAAATACTGAAGACTTGTAATAGTTTTGATAGTTTACTTTCAGAATTTGATTTAAAGATTATAATGAAGTTATTTAATTTTTTGCATTTGAATGATTGTTGTTAAAGGTTGGATAACCTGGGAGATTTTTTATTTAAGTTTAATCTTGTATGGGCAGGTTTTCTTTTATTATTCAATTCTATTATGATTGGATAGTTAGAAATGAATGTTTTGATTACGTGAACACCAAATCTTGAGGTAATGAAGTACCGGGATTTGGGGGTGTCACAGGTTGGTATCAAAGCTTTAGGTTATGAACCTTAGGTGGGGGAAAAAGCCTTAGGAAGTAACCTTTGAAAAGATAGTGGAGATAACTCTTATCGAGTTTTTAAGGAAGAGGTAATAAAACACTTATGTGCTTATGTGTTTATAACTTATGTGGTCGCGAGTGTCGAGTAGAATGATTAATAACTAAAAATTTAAAATTTTGTTGTCAGGATGACTAATGTCGGAGAATCCAGTCAGGCTAGGGAGGAGGGACCTCAAATGCCAATAGAGGAGGAGCCTCGCGACATTCAGGTAGTTTGGAAACAACTACTGCCACGGGAGTCAGCCCCGTTGGTCACAGTGGTTGAAGATGAGGATGATGATGTGGAGACGGATGAGGAGGATCCCGTGGACTTGCCACAGGAGGATGAAGATAACGAGGACGAGGAGGAGGAGACTCCACTAACCTCGATGGCTGCTCGTATGTATGATGAAGTCTATAACCGTAACGTGGAACTTCAGGACACAGTTGAGGAGTTGCAGGAGATAGTAGCTGAACAACAGACTGCAATGACACAGAAGGATGACGACATCCAGGATCGAGATGAACGTCTAACTAATGCTGAAGAGAAGCTAATGCAGACTGAAGGAGAGAAGGAACAACTGATCGAGATGGTCGTGGAACTGAAGAAAAAGTTGAATGAAGAAGCTACCAAGAGGGCGAGAGCTGAAGACGCATACGAGGAAGCTTATCAACGAACTAAAAGAGCAGTAAGGGACGCACAAGCAAAGAGGATGAAGATGGAAGAGATGGATAAAGTATTCAATACCGTGATCAATCGAGCTCAAGATCGGGTCATGGGTTATCCAATTCAGTTCGAGACTCTGCCATCATACGTGTTAGATCGCCGAACCATGTTCCGTGTTATGGAAGAAGAGCGTCAAAAGGCTACTGATTATCTTAATAGATCATCGTAGGAAATCTGTCTGTTTTGCAGGTAATAAGTGTTAAATAATGTGTAAATCCCGAGTGTTAAGTAACCATGGGATATGAGAATGATGATGTGTCCTGAAACTTTTGTAGTTCAGGAATGTAATGTAGATAGTAGTGATGCTATTGTTCTATGTTTTCCAAAAAGGTTATGATGAATAAAAAAAACTATTATTTTATTCAAAAGTGTTATGTGGTTATTTTTTTTATGGGGACAAGTTAATTAGAAAATACTTAAAGAAGTTGGGTAATAGTCTAATAGATGTTTTTTTTCTAACAGAAAATGCCTCCCAGATGTGAACCAGCCCGTCAGAGAACCAATGCGAGAACTAACAATAACGATGTTGAGGATAATCCCGTTCAACAACTAGTGACATTACTAACAGGAGCGTTGCAGAATCAACCTCAAAACTAAGGCACAACGTTTAAGGAGTTTAAGGCGGTCGGACCACCTGAATTTCGTGGGTCAATGAATCCAGTCGAGGCACAGACCTGGATTATGGAGAATGAGAAGATATTTGAAGTCGCTAGGGTAGGGGATGAACAGAAGACTGCTTTTGCAACATTCATGTTGAAAGCAGAAGCTAGTTATTGGTGGCAGGCCAATAAAACCCGGGAAGGACCAGGAGTGATGACTTGGGATAGGTTTAAGGAGTTATTCTTCGAGACCTACTTCCCAGAGAGTTCTAAGAGTCAGTTAGAGGTTCAGTTTCTGGAACTAAAACAAGGAACGATGATGGTATCAGAGTATGCCGCGAAATTCAACGAATTGGCAAGATTTGCGCCATATCAAGTTAGCACAGACGAACGTAAGGCGAAGAGATTTGAAAGGGGACTGAAGCCCTGGCTGTACAGTAGGGTTTTCCTGTTCCAGTTGAAGACATTTGCAGCGGTGATGGAGAAAGCAGTATTCGCTGAAGGTGGAGGTGAGGCAATGACAAAGTTCAATCAGGAATAGAAGAAGAAAAAGAATGAGAATGAGATTAAGAATGGAGGTGGTAGCAGTGGAAACAACAACAACAACAACAACAACAGCAACAACAGCTTGAAGAGAAAGTGGAATGGGAACATGGGTGCTGGAAACCATCAGGGTAACCAGCAAAACAAAAAGTTTGAAGCATGTGCGACATGCGGGAAATTTCACAAGGGTACGTGCTTGATGGGGAAACGAGTTTGCTACAGTTGTGGCCAGGAGGGTGACATCGCCCCAAATTATACTCAACCGAAGAAGAAGGCGTGCTTCACGTGCGGATCCAAGGATCATTTTGCTCGTGAATGCCCTAAGAAGAAGGAGGGAGGGACAACCAAAAGCAATGGAGGTAACAATGGAAGTACATGGGCCATTACAGGACCTGCAGCATCAAACAAACCCACAGCCAGAACCTTCAACATGACTGTGCAAGATGCTGTGCAATCAAAAGATGTAGTGTCAGGTATTATCCCAATCAATGATATTAATGCATATGTATTATTTGATTCGGGTGCTACTTACTCGTTTATATCTGATGAATTTGCCAAGAGGTTAGAATTGCCTAGAGAAGAACTGAATTTTCCTTTGAACATAGAAATTGCGAAAAAGGAAGTAATCCCTGTTAGATTCGTATACAAGAACTGGAGGGTGAACATTAAGGAGAATATCTTTTTGGTAGATTTGATTCCGATTAGACTCGGGGAATTTGATGTAATTTTGGGAAAGGATTGGCTGTTCAAATATGGAGCAGTAATTGATTGTCACAAGAAGTGTGTAAACCTTATGACTCCGTCAAAGGTAGTTTTCCATGGTAGCAAATCGCCTAGACAGATGAAATGTCTGACGATTATACAGGCCAAGAAGTTGTTGAGTCAAGGTTGTGTGGCCTATTTAGCTTACATAGTCGATACTCAGAAGAAGGGTGTAAAACTGGAGGAGATACAAGTGGTTAGAGAATTCGTTGATGTGTTTCCGGAGGATTTTCCAGGATTACCGCCTGATAGAGAGATTGAGTTCGTAATCGATTTAGTGCCAGGAACTGCACCGATATCGAAGGCCCCATACAGAATGGCTCCGATAGAAATGAAGGAACTCATGGTGCAACTGCAAGAACTGCTGGAAAAGAAGTATATTCAACCAAGCGTGTCACCGTAGGGAGCGCCGGTATTATTTTTGAAGAAGAAGGACGGATCAATGCGTCTTTGCATTGATTATAGGGAGTTAAACAATGTCACTATTAAGAATAGGTATCCGTTACCTAGAATAGATGACTTGTTTGATCAGTTGAAGGGTGCTAAATACTTCTCGAAAATAGATTTGAGAAGTGGGTATCACCTATTGAAGGTAAGAAAGGAGGATATACCTAGACCAGCATTCAGAACTCGATACGGACATTACGAGTTTCTGGTGATGTCTTTTGGTTTAACAAATGCTCCTGCCGCGTTCATGAATTTGATGAATAGGGTATTTAAACCATTCTTAGACAAGTTCGTAGTGGTGTTTATCGACGACATTCTGGTGTATTCCAAAACTCAAGAAGAACACGTGGAACATTTACGTCTGACATTGGAGACACTAAGAAAGGAAAAGTTGTACGTGAAGCTCTCTAAGTGTGAATTTTGGCTCGATCGTGTACAATTTTTGGGTCATGTGATTGACAAAGATGGGATTTCAGTAGATCCATTGAAAGTGAAAGCTGTAATCAATTGGAAACAACCAAGAACACCTTCGGAGGTAAGGAGTTTCTTGGGGCTGGCCGGTTATTATAGAAGATTTATACAAGATTTTTCTAAGATAGCCACTCCGCTAACAAATTTGACAAGGAAAGCTGTAAAATTCGTGTGGACGGAGAAATATGAAGAAAGTTTTCAAGATTTGAAGAAGAAGCTAAGTGTGGCACCTGTGTTGACATTACCAGACAATACAAGAAATTTTGTGGTGTATAGTGATGCCTCACACAAAGGATTGGGTTGTGTTCTTATGCAAAACAGCAAAGTTATTTTCTATGCATCAAGACAACTGAAGGATTATGAGAAAGGGTATCCGACTCATGATTTGGAATTGGCTGCAGTTGTATTTGCTCTGAAGATATAGAGACACTATCTTTATGGAGAGAAATGTGAGATCTACACAGACCACAAAAGTCTGAAGTATATTTTCACTCAGAAGGACCTGAACATGCGTCAGAGGAGATGGATGGAATTGATAAAGGATTACGATTGTGAGATCTTTTATCATCCGGGCAAAGCGAATGTGGTTGCGGATGCTTTAAGTAGGAAAGGTCGGGAGAAATTATTGCTGATAACAACTCAGGAGGAGCTCATTTCAGCAATGACAAAGTTAGAACTGGAAATCAAATTTCCACAGGAATCCGATGAACAACTATTTCAGATAGAAGTTGGTCCAACTTTAGTGGACAAAGTGAAGGATGCTCAACTACAAGATGAAGAGTGTGGGAAAATCAAAGAGAATCTGGTTGAAGGCGATGATGTAAAATACAAGGTCGTTACCGAAGGATTACTACGGTTCGAGAGAAGAATTTGGGTTCCAGCAGTGCTAGAACTGAAAGACAAAATCCTAACCAAAGCACACAACACAAGATATTCGATTCATCCAGGAAGCACGAAAATGTATCAAGATTTACGCCGACATTTTTGGTGGCCGAATATG